>OY776304.1:14977111-15577111 GCA_963675345.1 Trididemnum clinides | reverse complement strand
ATATTTTACATTTTGTAACTGATTTATGGGTTGTACTTAATACAGCAGCATTGGAGTTGTTTGATAAAAATGGATGGTAAGCAATTTTGTAAACTGAGATTATTCAACTTGGCGTATTTGAAAATCTGCAATTGCAAACGTGTATAGCAGTGATTGTAACGAAAAGTGTATAACAAGTGTATAATGGATATCAGTTAATGTATTTATTTTGCGAGGTTTTAGGTAAAATTCTTGATTTAGCTATACGCAAAATATGCGCTGTGAGAAGTTTTATATCTTTCAGTGGAAAGTTGTGAATAACAAATAATGATTTCAACTTCTTATAGATCAAAACTTAGTGCAAGGGTTTAATCGTTAGAAACAAGTCTTTGTTTGAAAACCAGCTAAGACGAATTTTAATTTGTGACAATGCAGAAGTATGTTTGCTCAAGATTTTAGGTAAAGTGCTTACGAATTAACGGTTAAGTTGAAAATTTTGTTTGTAAATGTGTTAAAGCATTGAGTTTTAGATTGGTGATAGCACTCAGTCAGATTGGTTTTAAAGTATGACGCTTTCTATTTGTGGTTTTTGACGAACAACGAAAAGTTAAAGAATCGGATAAAGTTGATTCTTCACTCATCAATAATTTCTATTTGCTGTAAAACACTACTGAAGAGATGATTGATAATAAAAGGGTATAATTTTTGTGTTTTGTTTTTCTGATGTTCTACAAAAATCTTAAAAGTTGTAAATGTTTAGCTTATTTTTATGTAGGTGAGTTAAGTAGATTTTCAAAGGTAAAAATTTTATGTTGGTGGAATTAAAAGTTGCTAATTTTTAGATGAAATCTTACAACAGTGTGACGATAAGATACAATTTTGTTTTCTAGTTGTCATATAGAAAGTGAATGTAAATTCGATGCGTGGTGACTGTTTTATGATTTGCACACAATTAAAGCTAAATCTTCTCAGTTTTACAATGTAAAGTATCAGTAATGATTTAGCGAGGCACGGTGTTTAAAAGAAAACGAAAAAGCAATTTTAAGGAGAACCGAGAGAGTTATGGTGAGAGCCATGTGCGGTCAGAAAGTTATCGACAGAAAGACGACTAAAAAACAGATGGATATGCTGGTGTTCAAAGAAACTATAGACAGGTTAGCAACAGCAAATGGAGTTAGATGATACGGATATGTGCTGCGGAGAGATGACGATAGTGTTTTGAGGGTTGCTCTGGATCTTAAAGTGAGTGGCAATAGAAAGCGAGGATGACTGAAGAAAAGCTGGAAGAAGCAAGTGGAGGAAGAGACAAAGAAGATTAGTTTGAAGAAGGAGGATGCCCTGAATCGAGACAAGTGGAGAGACGGAGTGCGAGCAATTGCAGAAAGAATGGGTGGATCCGACCATCTCTGCTAAAGGGACAACATCGGATAAAAACTGAACTACTACTACTAATCAAACAAACTTCATTGTTTTGATCCTTCCTTTTTAAGATCACAGAATGTTTTTACTTCGGAGTAGCACTAACGATTTTACAACCTTATTGTCATATGTGAAGCAATCTTATCTACATTTCACCTAAAGATCTGCTTAAGCTATTGAAATTTTTTTCCATGAAAGTGTAAAACTAACAACAAGCGGTAAAAGTTTTTGATTGAAATTGTATCAAATTCAATATTTTTTCGTTCACTAAGTTTAACCTCTTATGGAAGTAAACTCACAACGTCGCTCCACTGCATATGATTTTTCTCCAGCAACCTGTATGATCTGGAAAAACTGTTGATTGTATATTATTTTCTTCTGTAAGCTTACAACTAGTGATGAACAAGCAGATTTTTCTCATTGTCAGATTTTTGAAACGTTTTTCTTTCATCACACTGGCAGCTATAATGAAATCTCCACTCCTCCAAGATTGCAGTTCTACTAAACTACTGCTTGTACTCAAGTTGTCAAATTATTTTCTTCTGTAAGTTTTCAGTCAGTGGTAAACATGCAAACTTTTCTCATTGCCATTCAAACATCTGCCTTCCATCACATTGGTAACTATTATGAAATCACTGCTCCTTCAAAATTGCATCGGCTGCTAGTTCTAAAGTACTCGTTGTACCAAAGCTGTTAAATTATTTTCTTCTGTAAATTTACAATTAGTGATGAGGATGCAAACTTTTCCCATTGTCATTTAACATCTGTCTTTTATCACACTGGTAAGTATTTTGAAATCTATACTGTGCTTTTAAGATTTTATTCCTCCAAAATCGTATTGTAATAAGACTAAATCAGTCGTCTACATCTATCTACTAAAATTGATATAAAGACCCTTTTAACTGCAAAACTGATATCAAGATAATCCTATCGAGTAAAAGAAAATATTTCCAATAAACACATCTAGAAGAGCAAAGACACAGCATTCTAGGGGATCATAAAATTAAAACAATAAATTAAAAGTAGAATCGATCAGAACGAGACAATATGATTTTATAATAACAATTTTTAAGATACGTGAACGCCTACGTGCGACTGATGCTTCCG
Organism: Trididemnum clinides; assembly: GCA_963675345.1. Classification (NCBI taxonomy): domain Eukaryota; kingdom Metazoa; phylum Chordata; class Ascidiacea; order Aplousobranchia; family Didemnidae; genus Trididemnum; species Trididemnum clinides. The sequence goes on along the minus strand of OY776304.1, from coordinate 15,574,606 downwards.
CTCGCAAAGAAGTTTGCTTATGATATGGCACCAAAGGCTTCTATCTTCAGTTACGACGTAGAAATTAATGTTTTTGCTTTACAACAGCTGTGCTTACAGTAGGACAAAAGATTGAGATCGTTTAATGAGCTAGAAACTAAAGTAAAATTAATATTAATTGGAGAACTTCTGAAGGGGGAAATTCTGAAGCGAGGGTACAACACCAAATTAAATTATTTTCAAAAACGAACGAAAACAAAAACAAACAAATATGACCTACATCGTCTTGCGCTTGATGGCATAACGCGAGCTCCGAGCTTCCGTTTGTGACAGCTTTTTGTTTATCCCTACGCCGAATAAGAGAGAGATGCTTTGTAAAAACGACCATATGTTGAAAACATAGATAATATTAAACGTTTTGAAGTAACGGTATTCTGAAGTAGCGGTGATGGACAAGTTCATACAAATGTCACTACAAACTGTATTTTCAATGTGTTCTCAAGCTGTAATTTCAATGTATTTTCAAGTTGTCATTTCAATGTATTTTCAAGTTGTCATTTCAATGTATTTTCAAGTTGTCATTTCAATGTATTTTCAAGTTTAAATAATGTTACAACCAGTTCAAGTCATGTCAGTACAATGGACTTCCACGTTCATGTACTTACAAGGTCGTACATGTTCAACGAAAATGACGTAGGAGCGCTCCACAAAAACAGATCGAAAATTATATTACATGCTACTGTTAGGTTATGGCAAAAGTGGATAGCATAACTCATCAATCAAGCTTTTCTGCTGAGGAAGAGAACAAGTTATTCTAAATTTTGCAAGATTTCACATTAAAATTTGGCATTTTGTACCACTGTGCTACCCGTGATCAATATGTCGTAGGATTGAAGATTAGTCGGGCGTGCTACACGACTGTACAAAGGTATTTGACCCAAGAATCTACTTACAGATCAGCTATCATTATTTTCGACTTTGCAATTGCATTATCAAAAAGCTAGATTTATATCAGTATGTTAGTATTGTAACATATCATCTTACTTCAAACACCATATTAGTAATAGGTTTCACTATATACGTTTGCAATTATGTTTTCAGTGAACAATAAGTATAGCTATTGCCTCCTGCTGTTTTCACTAAAATGGTATCAAACAGCATTGCGACGTCGCTTAACAATACGACAAAACAGAGCTATTTTGAAGCGTTCACAAAAAAAGAAAAGCGTGCTTAAAAAATACTTTTGTACTAAATCAGTTGCTGCACTGTCGATAAATCTCAAATCGTTGTAAAATTTATTTTACTAAAAGCAGTTTGTTAATATCCCGTGACAAAGCTTTCAATTGCGCTGTTACAGATGGTATTTTTTGAGTAAATAAGAAAACAAATTCTAAAATTACTTGCTATTGATCACGTAATTTTACTCTCTAAAAAGATAAAATTCTTTTCAAGATGGTAGGTCGGGAGCTGGCTTTCATTTAAACGAAAACTCCTTTCTTCCGCAAGAGATGCAAATTGAAAAATTATTTTCAGTTACGACGTTATCAACCCCTTTATGACGTAATGATCACTTATCTCAAGTTATATTTTCTTACGCCCAATTGTTTTGGAGAGGTTGCAGCATACATACACACAAACACAGAATTGCCGTTTATAGCCTAAATACTAGTTTCTTTACAAAAAACTTAGGTTTCTCTGCCTAAACTCATTTTGAAAGAGCAAACAGAACAAATTTCATTTTGATTTGCTTTTCTCTACCATAGCATGTTGGGTATGCAATTATGTTTCAACACAGCTATATTCTTGTTATCCGATCACTTTCTCGGGATGGGACAAGGCAAAAAGCGATGAAGTTTCGATTGCAGAGAAATTCCTCAGACCCTTGATCTGAGGTTGTATAGAAAAAGAATTGCCGCTAAAGAGTGCATACCAAGACAAGACAGAACGAAATGAGAAGTGTCCAGCTTTAGCTGATCAAATGCTGTTGTGTTATTGCTTTTGGTGTGGCGCCTACAGTGGATACATGCTCAGGCGGTATGGAAGCCTCAGCACTTTTTTTTAATGATTACTGATTAAATTGAAGGGTGAAGTAATGTGGGAACTACGTTCTCACTCTTTCTCACGCTAACCAGACTGGAAGATGCATATTTCTACTCAGTGCGTTCCCACACTTTTTTTAGCGCTACATCCATGAGTAAATCCAGTTTCATAGTTCAACTTCCTCATTACCATTGTTTCTGATCATCGAGTAGGAGATCTATGAACGCCATTTTTCAAGTCTTTGGTATGACTAATCGAAAGAATTTCATGCAAATCTGTCAACTGCGAGGTGAAGGCTTTAACCACCACACCATAGCGTCAGTAATGATCATAAACGCACACAAAGAATTTTTAGTTTTGGCAAATGTTGAAAAATAAGCATTTATAATGCTGTGCTTATTGAGGCAAAAGCAAGAAAGGATACAGCGAGTATGAAGAAAGAGCACATGTTCTTTACTTGATACCGAGGGAAACCTGTGTTTCAAAAAACTTTGACTAGACCGGACGCCTTCAGTTGAAAAAGAGATGAGTGAATATGAGAACACTGCAAAAGGGCTGTGAAATGGCTGAAACAGAGTATTCTTTCTAACTAGCTCAACGGCTTGGTCATTATCCGCAAGAAATGAATGATAGAGAATGTATTGCAGCTTAGAAATAGGAGGTGAAAAGTTTCTGCCATATATGCCAGAGAATACGAGGAAAAATTGAAAAACGTAGGAGAGGAAAGTACCACAAAGACAGAGCTACAGTCTGAAAGAAGTAGCAGACTTATTGGTGTTGCTAAAATCAGCGAAGAGCTTGCAAAATAGCACCGAATTAAGCAAAAACCTTGAGCAAATTGGATCATACAAATAATAAACTGGAACTTTAGTGCCACAAATTGAGCAGTTGGCAAGAACGATAGAGGCTCTTTTGCAGGAAGATGAAAGGACAGAGATACCTATTCAAATCATGAAGATGATGGTTTGAAAAAGAGTCAAGGTGTACTAAACCAACATTTTGAAATGAAAAAGGCAGATTTGAGTAAGAGAACATGAAATGAAAAGAGTGAGTTCCCAGCTGAAGGAAGAAAGATTCCAAACAAATAAGTTGAGTAAAAAAGCTCAATTTCCCTACTAAACGAACAAGATGAGCTTAACCCAGGGCTTCTCAACTCATTTTCCTCCGTGGACCACCATGCCTATTCAGATAACTCTCTGGACCCCAGCAGAAAGCAAAAAATTACAAAGACACAAAAATCAATTTACACATTGCATTTAATACACAATTTTACCAGTATATTAGTTTATGCTACTGTAGATGTGCTTCCAGACTTTTGGATGCGTTTATTGCTAACAAGCTTTTCGATGTTAGGAGTGGTATTAGATAAGGCACAACGTAGATCACTTTCTACTGCTTCAAGACAATTCCTCTGTTTGGACTTGATGTTTAACAGAGACGAAAAACCACACTCACACGAATAAGTTGATGCAAATGGCAAAAGTCGACTGATTGCATATGATGATACATCTGGGTAGACAGTTAATATACCACTCCAAAACTTTTCTAATGTGGATTGTTTATACAAATCCTTAACCGACAAGTCATTTTTCAATTCTAAGATTTCTTCTTGAAAGTCCAGTGGAACAGTATGAACCTCAGCAGTAAATGGATCCCTTAAAAAAGATAAATCATCTCTTGTCATGACCACTTCTGGAAAATACCGTTGAAATTTATCTTCCAACTTTGACAAATGTTCAAGGACTTGCACCCAAATGTTTTGCTTATCCCCAACCGTACCATTTACACATGGGAATTGAACAAAGTTGTTATTCTCCACTCTATTAATCCAGAGTTGTAATTTTTTAACAAAGGCTTTGATTATCCCTTGGTGAGTAAACAAATTCACGCCTTTTCCTTGCAACTGAAGATTCAACTTATTCAAAATTGAAAAAATGTGGACGAGGTATGCAAGTTCCAATTCCAATTCAGCAAGAATATTTTTGAAATCATATTTTCATTTGCACTGGAGAAATTCCATCAACTCCTCTTTCAGAGTAAAAATTCTGTTGAGTATCTTCCCAGCTGACAACCACCTTACAGGAGTGTGAAGCAGCAACACCTCAAAGTCGGACTCCATGTTCTGACATATTTTCCGAAACAGCCTGGTGTTCAATGCCGATGATTTTACGTAATTAACTATTTTCACTAAAACTTTGAAAACAGTGTTTAGTTGATCCGGAAGTGTTTTTGATGCCAATGCCTTTCTGTGAATGAAACAGTGAACTCCAATTGCCAATGGAGCACGCTGTTTCACCAAGGTTTGGAAGCCTGATCGCGAGCCTAACATGGTAGGTGCACCATCAGTGATAATCCCCACTAAATTGCCCCAGTCCAAACCATTTTTATTAAAGAAATCATTAACTGCTTCTAACACATCCTCAGCTCTAGTATTGAGTTTAAGAGGCTTGCAAAATAGAAATTCCTCCTTGAAATTTCCCTCATGTACATATCGCACAAATGCCAATAGCTGAGAAAATTGTGAGACATCAGTTGATTCGTCCAACTGTATGGCAAAAAGAGGAGATTTTTTTATTTCATCCACAACTTGCTCTGTAATGTTCAGTGAGATTTCATTTATACGTCTTGATGCAGTGTCATTAGATACGGATATATCATCAAGTTTCCGAGCTGCATCCTCACCGACAACAAGCCTAACCATTTCTTTTGCACATGGTAGTAACAATTGTTAACAATAGTGTTAGGTTTTTTGGCCTGAGCTACCTTGTACGCAACAATGTATGAAGCACGAACTGCATTAGTGGTCCTCTCATGGTATGTACCAAATGAGTCGAGACGTTGCCGTTTAAACGAAGATAAATATCGCTCAAAATAACTTTTATCCTTTTGTACCAAAGTGGGGTGACACTTGCTAAGATGAAGCTTAAGCTTAGCAGGTTTTAGTGAGTCATTTCCCAAAACCTTGTAGCAAATAACGCACTGCGGTAAATCAACGTCATCTTTTTTTTGACAAGTGAAGCCGTATTGAATGTAGGTTTTCAAATACGTACGCTTTTTGGCCATGAAAATTTGATATTTAATTGTACAAATCTTTATATAAAATTTATTCAAGTTTATCCTGAAATAACTAAAATTAGGCTGTCAAAAAATGCATCCGCAATTAAGTAACATTCTCTTCTGGTTTAGCAAATTATATTTTCCCTTAACAGCTTAACTTATTCAACATTATCTTTTAACTAATCTCGCAGATGCTTGTCAGCATCCTAACAGTAGCCTTGCGTTCCTAACTAACGATAATTCCTAACTTGCTATAATCACCAAATCACTCCTTATGACATCACATAGACAAGATTGTAATAACTGTGATAGCTATTTATGTCATTGCAACTTGCTCCAATGACCAGAAGCGAAGTGGATATAGTCACTGCTCAAATGGGTTCTTTAAACAACAGGATCTTTATCGTTGGTCAGCAACGCATGTATTATTTCATAAGAAAATCATGTGGACCCCTTCGATATGTCACCATGGACCCTGAGGGGTCCATGGACCCCCAGTTGAGAAGCCCTGGCTTAACTGGATGAATGGAACCAAAGTCTTTCCAGGACAATGGGGTGAAGCCTTGACTTTAATCTTGGTCCAGTCAATTCCAAAACGAGAAAAGAGGATGGTAGACAAAAAGCCACTTACAGGAGAACAGGGAAATGAGTAGATGTGATTCGAAGAAATGCAGGAAAGTGTTGGGAAGTGAGGCAGTCGGTAGTTGCGCAACTGTTCTCTTGGTGAAAGCGCTCCAGCTGGGCGACGTTAGTAAAACAGAGAAATGATACCGGGATAAAACATAGGTAAGAACGGGCCAAATAGAACGCAATGCATTGTTTACGCAAGAGCATTGTTGATGGGATCAATAGGTTCTGTACTAAGTTTTTGGTTGAAGTTCTTCTCAATCAAAAGTTGACCAAACCGATGTATAAAGTTTTTCTAGTGATATCGGTATGCTGTGATTGACATGATGACGTCACAATGACTTTTGGTCCACTAATTTCAAGGCATCTAGCGTATTTAGGGGGTCATAGAAGAATGGGCCTTTCTTTAGCCGTGGTAAAAACAGTAAAAAAATCAGTTAGTTGGTGTTGGTAAGTGACCTTTAAGAAGTTAAGATGTGTGCTTCAATTTGCCTTGAAAATTATCATTCTGGTAAATATATTCTGAGTAATCTATAAAAGAAACCATCACTAGGCTTATAGTTGGCCCTTCTTTAGAAAATCTTCGGTTCGCTATGTACATGTATTATAGATGAAAGCTGTTATGCTAAATTCAGCAAGACTGCTGCTTTTCGCTAGAAAGTTTTTAACTGAGTGGCTGCTTCGATTGTTAAAAATTTGACGCAGTATACCACTCAAAGAGTTTATAGTGAGCAAAATCTATTTAAAACCCTTACCTCTATGAACATAGCACGTGATCACCATAACCGTATCATACATCGATTTATTGAGTTATAAAGGTAATCTACGCGCTTTATATGCATGTTCACATGAATGAGGTGATTATTTCACAATATAATAGTATTGCAAATATAAAAAAGAATTGCAAATTACACTGTGAAATAACCACCTTATTTGTGTGGACATGCATATAAAGCGCGTAGATTACCTTTATAACTCAATAAATCGATGTATGATACGGTTATGGTGATCACGTGCTATGTTCATAGAGGTAAGGGTTTTAAATAGATTTTGCTCACTATAAACTCTTTGAGTGGTACACTGCATCTTCGATACAGATGGGATCCCCGTGCCAAAGTGATAGCCTGCGCCACGCGCGTGATGTGTGCGAAGGAATATGTAATAGAATGATACTAAATTTTCCATATTATTGCAAATATGGGGTTTTGGTTTTTGGTGATGACGGGATAGACTCTGCTGATGTGTCCAAAATGACGAAACGCGTCCAGGGATGGTCTCGCCAAATTATGGGAGGAGGCTTTTTATTATTTGCAATACTATTACACTGTGAAATAACCACCTCATCCGTGTGAACATGCATATAAAACGCGTAGATTGCCTTTATGCCTCAATAAATCGATTAAAAATTTGACATCACGAATGTAGAGGAAGTACGCATATACACGTTGCTTGCAATGCTAAAACTATGATAAGCTGCATTAGTCAGGAATTGGAACCAGTTGAGTAATAGAAAAAAAAATGGGTAGGAAACAAAATGAGGAACCGTGTAGAACAGGCAGTTTAGTCTCAAGAGATTGGTGGCCAAGTGAAACAGCAGCCCACTAGACTTATTGTGTAGTTTCGCCGCCGAGCTAGCATAATGTAGCTAAAAAAATATTCGTGGCGAGCTGCTGTTGCAGACAGAAAAAGATGTGTGAGCTAAAATGAGTACGCCACGTGCTCTACCCTACAAAACAAATCTTACTAATAAACAGCTTAGTCTTTTAAGTCATATTCAAACCTTACAACTCCAAGTGCAGGTCCCACGTGCATTTTGCTTTTATGACCGCTCTGACAGCTCTACACACATGCCACGCATGCAAACGCGGCAGATCTCTGTAAAATGGCGTTCAAAATATAGACCTCTTGCTTCGTCGGTTAGTTTCAAGTCGTAACAAGCAAAAAGGCTTTTATTCAACTTTGGCTTTTGCATATGCTTTAAGGTATTAGAAAATGAAAAGATGGACCTGTGTAATAAATTATCTCAAAAGAATTTGTAATGGAAAGGGCTGATTTAAGTTGTTTTCAACTTTTATATTTTAATCCGAATTTTGATGTGGTTTAAGCTCGTTTGACGCTCAACCCATTTACAAAGTGTTTGAGCTACAGCAGTTCAAAAATGTTTTGAAGAATGCTTATAATGCAGTATTTGCAGTATAAACAGTGATTTTTTTGTATAAGCTTACTAAATAGAAGGTTGGGATTAAAAGCAGTAAACAGAGTGCCATGCCTTCTTTTAAGCAGAGAACATGTAAAGTTAAAAGTTTGGGAGCTTTTTTAGTAATCTAGGTTACATCTCTACTGGCATTTGAGTGAGACTCCCAGACTGCACAAATTAATTCTTCGTTTGCTCAGGGTTCGCCAATTCTTGGCGCGCGGGCCACCAATTGCGTAGCAAGATGAGTATTCAGACCGTAAACACTTTTTGCGGTTTCAACGTAAAATGGACGGAAGATAGCGTTCCTTTCCGTAGTTTGCTACGTTTTAGCGTTCTTTTTCCGTAAAAATACAAAATACATTTTTCGAGTTTTTGGCGCCGGATTACTACTGACCTACTATTGGGAAGCTACGGCTTAACAAGGTGTGACTAACTGCTCCCACTTGAATGAAATACCACTTCCACGACCGGTTTCGTTCCTATTAGAACTCGTCAGGTGGACTCAGGTATTGAACCGACGGTCACATGAATTGTTTCATGCGGTTTATGCCACTCCGCCATCGGTCCTTTCAACTGATTCTGTTAATTTTAAGCTTATATATGTTGCACGCTCACTACAATGAGCTTGATGCGATATATGCTTTTAATTTCCAGCCAAGCCAGTGCCTTTATTACGTTATAATACGAATTATAGGAGTTTTATTGTAATAATTATATAATATTATAATAATTATATAATACGAATAATTTTTATTGTCATAGTTATTCGTATTAATTTTAGTTCATTTATTGGTATTTTGCCTGAAGAAGTGAGCATTGGCTCATGAAAGCTTGCATCAATAAATATTTAAGTTGACCATATATGCCGTTTGTGAGTTTTTATCTGCTAATTTATAAGTCGATACGGCTATACTACCTTCAACATTCTAACCACCTAAGCCCGCAAGGAATAAATTGAACACCTTGATGACACCGTGGTCAAGTTGGTTAAAGCGCCATTATATAACGACAATCACGTTGTGGTTGTGCGTCCAAATTTGATGACGAACTGCGCTGGTTTGATTTCGCCACAAACATTTTGTGGTGATTACCTATTTTCGGAGGTTTCTAAATAAGCAGTAAATTTATTTAAAACAAAACAAATCACTTTAAGCGGAAAATTGAAAGTCGGAAACTTTGAAGCAGATCTGAACAATTTTCCCACGCTTTGCACAATTGTAGCTTCACTGGGAGTCACGAGAATAAAAATGCGCTAGATGTAAAAAATCAGTTTCTAAGTACTACCTTGCAACATGTATATGAAGTTAAATGATAGTGAAGTTTCCACAGGTTAAATTTGGTGGTTAGGCCTATACATTAATATTTGTGATTATGTTTTGCAACGATGATTTGGATTGTTATGGAACAGACGTGTGTTGTGAATACTCATGCGCTCCTCTACTATTCACTTCATGTTATGGGGAGTCTTGCGATGATGATTTCGATTGTTTTGGTGATTTTACATGCCGTTCAGGAAGTTGCTCTCACCCAGTTTCTATGTCCAGGAAGCTGCTAAGTTGCAATTACCCAAATTGCAATCCAGCAGATAAGTAAGCATTTGTATAATGCTGGCTTACGTTTTTTATTCATAGGCGTAGCCAGGGGGGGGGGCAAAGGGGCCATGGCCCCTCTGAATTTTAAGTCAAATTACAAAACAGTATCAAAAAAATGAAAACATAAATTTTTTTGCGCCGCTGCAGGTACATTGGAGCTTATTGTTGACTTTTAGCAAGGGGGTGGGTGGGGCGTAGCTTTTTAAGTTTTTAAACTTACAAATGTTATCAAACAAGATGTCTACGTTTTACACACTAAATATCGCCGAAGTTTTTTTTCTATGTCGCAGTCGAGTGAAGAATTGATAATCCGAGCTATGACAACTGCAAGAAATAAGCGACTCGCTGAGCGCTTTCTTGTTTTATTGCGATGCGGACTACTACAAAGACGTCGCTTCTCTTATCGGAACGTTCAACCTACCAGTGGGAGTGGTTTCCTTGAAATTCTTTAAATAGTGCGTTATACGTCACAATTAAAGTTGAACTATTAAAGCCGTTCTTGATAAAACTACATTAGATCAGTGAAATCGCATTCGCACTTTCTCAGATTTGTACAGCAATTTTTATAGTAGCGACGAGCGTAGTTCACGAAAGGCAAAATGCCATTATAAGTAAATGACGTCACATTAAAAGTTGCAAAATTTGGCCCCCCTCTCAATTTTTTCTGGCTACGCCCTTGTTTTTATTTACCGTTTAGCTAAAGGTAAACTTATTTTTGGCGTGTGCAATACGATAGACGAAGTTTAAAAGCTATTTCCATTAAGCGTTGATTGATTGCAGGCGCGCATAAAACTAAATAGAGACACAAAAAAAGGTTTGGGCCACGCCTGCAATCTACGCCTGATGGAAACCAGCCTTAAGAGTTATTTAACCAAATGATTTTTTAAACCCAATAATTAACCCAATGATTATCTTAATCGCTGATCTGCCGAGATTTTTGAAAAGAATGAAGGAAGCGTTGCCAGATGTTCAGTTTGTGTGAAGGATAATCGGGACGGCTCGCGAACAAAACAAGCGATGCTACCACACCTGCTACTTTGGTGGGGAATTGCTGAGACAATCTCGTTTTTATTTCCCGCCAATGCCAAAATGTGTTTTATGTCTTCACGTGTGAGGCCTAGCTTGACTTACTTAAACCTCACACGCGAAGACATAAAAGATAAGAAAAAATCATAAACCTAGCACATAATAGGTTACAAAATAACAGACGAATTTGAGCAAACACACAGCCACAGCCAATATGACGAGAACATCCCTATACGCGTTTCTTCCTTTTGGACTCATCAGCAGAGCCTGTCCCGTCACACCAAAATAACCGAAGTTTGCTGAAATATCGAATGTATGACTACGACGTAACCTATTCCCTCGTGGGAGCGCGGCGTACCTTTCACAGTTATTAACGTAGAATGTAGGACTCATACTGTAAGGTTAGGCAGCATGACTTTTCGTTGCTGTGGATTCACCCGATATGTCTGTCAATAGTACGCCGCGCTCCCGCCGATGGAATAGGTTACGTCATAGTCATACGTTAGTAGTATAGTGCAAGACTTTCGATTTGGATTTTGTGGAGCGCCCATACATCATGAATTACTTCCTGTACTACTTGCGCTGAACTTGAAACAACATTGTATGAACTTGAAATAACATTGTTTGAGCTTGGAATTACATTGTATGAGCTTGAAATTACATTGGTATGAGCATGAAATATCATTATATGGGAATTACATTTGTATGAGCTTGAAATTGTATTGCACGAACTTGAAATTACATTGCACGCATTTTTACCAACTCGGTGTGATAACCTCACTTCAGAATACCGCCACTTCAAAACGTTTAATATTAACTGCGATTTAGGCGTTAAAACATAAAATATCGAACATATGGAACGTTATCGTAAACTCAAAAATAGAAGCCTGTCGTCATCTCTCTTATTTGACTCAGAAATAAACAAACTTTCTTGCGAGCGGAAATGTAGTCCGCACGGAGCTCAAGTCATCTAACCGTTATTCCTTCTTCGACCAATTACAAGCTGACACAGAATTTCAAAAATAATCTACCATATACAAACTCTAACGTGAGCGGAAACATAGGCAGTATGGAGTTGCTCACGTCTTAAAAAATCGCTAGCTATAAACATTACATCTTAACATCAACACTCGTACCTCCCCATGCTTTGACCAATTACGAACCAGAAGGTATTTTTGTCTCTTAACTGCGATTATAAGTGAATTAAAACATAAAGCGTCGAACATATGGAGTCGTTCACGTTATTATGAAGTCATTCCTCAAAAATAGAAGCCTGCCGTCATATCTCTCTTATTCGACGAAAGAATAAACAAACTTTAATGTGAGCAGAAACATAGTCCGTCTGGAGCTCATCTCATCAAACCGTTATTCCTTCGTCAATCAATCACGATCCGACACAGAATTTTAAAAATAGTCTATCATGAACAAATGCCGTTGAACGCTTTTCTGATAGGAAGCATCAGTCGCCGTAAGCGTTCACGACGTATCTAAAAAATTGTCAGTTATTATAAAATCAAATAGCCTCGTTTTGATTAATTCTTTTGTTTATTGTTTTGGTCTTGTGATGGTTGTGGCTGTGTGTTTGATTAAATTAGTTTGTTATTTCGTAACCTATTATATGCTAGGTTTATGATATTTGCTTTCCCTCGCGCTTATACTTCATAAGAAAAAATACATTCTAAGTTAATGCAGTTATACCACGTTCGTAACAGCTCGATAAAAATGTTCTATCCTATTGATTGCACTGCTTTGTTTTGCACAAAAGATCTTAATAAACCTCGCAAAAAATCTCTTTGTCGCATTATTTTAGTCTAAAATCTTGAGCACTCCAATTTTCATGAAAGTCTTCACTTCTGTAAGCAGTATCTACACACGTAATAACAACCGCCCATGATGACGTAATAAAAGAAAAATTATAGGCCTAAGTGGACACTATAAAAGTGTGGAAAGGTTTACTCCTGTTTTACAATTCTAATTTTTGTGTTCCCTGTAACTCGTCAAAAAACATCTCAAATGTCTTTTGGGTAATTACAAGACATGGAAACTTCATTTCAGCGATTTGGGTCACTGCGTAAGACGGAATTCCTCTTCGTTTTGTGCTGCGAGATCCAAAATCACGGCGTTACTAAATATATTATGGTGTGGTTGCTGCTTTCAAGTTGGCAAATTTGATTGAAATTTCCGACGAAATCAATAAACGTGCTTCAAATTGCGCTTGAAGATCATGCTAATAAAAACTTCCTTACACCAATTCATGTCTGATAATATCATGAAACGTGCTCCTTTAACAGAGGCGTGGCGAGAGGAGGATCAAACTTGTTTGATGATCTTTTTTTATGGAGAGTGATATTTTCCGACTCCCGATTTTCACAACTTTCACTCCTTTTTTGAGATCGAGATTTTTTAGCCGTAATGACTAAAACACCTTTATTTTTTAGGCGGACTGGAAAAACTTGGGGTTATGGCTTTTTTTGGTGCCCTTAGCTACGCCTACGTTTCTATAGATCACTATTAGGTAAATCTACCTCAGTAGTGACACCTTAAAGCTGCTATTCGGTATTTCCTAAAGCTGTTTTGTAATTTCAGGCTTGCTGACAACATGTTTATATCGATTGCTGGTATAGTTTTCTTCATCGTCTTAGTAGCCTCTATTGTCGCGTACGTACGCAGCAGAAGAGCAGTAGCAGTAGTAACAACAACAAGAAGTGCAGTTGTTGCAGTCAATCCATCAACAACTGGTAATCATCCTCTGTTTATATTTGCTTATGATTAGTTAGACAAATTTGTCTTTTGTTTGAACCCTATTACGTTTAGCTAAGAATATCAAAATTTAGAATTATATGGTGATTAATCGTTTGGTAGTCTTGTAGAAGTTAGAAAGACAAACAAAATTGTGCCTTATTAAGCTGTAGATTGAAGATAATTTGACGGAAATTGACGGAGATAACAGTGAACATCAATTTCATTTATATTCACTGTTATCTCGGCAATTTTCACATCGTAGCATTGTTTTTTCCGTGGCTGAAGTATAGTTACATAATAAATGTATTTATAAATTTGGCAAAACGGAGATTACTTTATCAGTTGTTTTTTAATAGGCTAACTGTATAAGTATTCATATGTATCAAATAGTTTGTTCTACTTTTACGAAAAAGCCTTCATATCAAAATAGTTTTGAAAAAAGTTTTTGAGGACAAATTCATAGCACTCTTTTAAGACGAAAATTTAAGCACAAATATATGAATGCAACAGTGGCCCAATTACGTATTTTGCCAATTTTCAATTTTCATAATTTTTCTTTATGTCATTTACATGATGCGTGCAAAAATTCCCAATTTCCATAATCAAATAGTAAACATCTCTCACAAAAGCACCAGTGATTTCAACAAGGGCCAAATCTAAAATAGTGGAAGCCTTGCTAAAATCAACCAGATGGTGCAGAAGTCGTGTTGATGTTATTTAGACCATATAAGCAGAAGTGCAAAAGTGAAGAACAATAGTCAACTCTGGAAGGAGTAAAAAAGTTTCACTGAAACCGAAGCTAAACCAATAGTTTAAATTTTTGTTTTATCAGACTGTGGAGAAGGTCCAAAGTAAAATTATTGAATAAAATTTCTATTTTAAAACTTTTTATTGATTGAAAGAAGACTATGAAGTAACAGGATCAGAATTTCAAAACATTAATTAAATCATGAGTTAGTTGAAGAAATTTTGAATTAAAGTGCGTAGTAGGGGTCAAAATTTTTGTACTCGGCATGCCTCTCGCTCCGACTAAAGATTTCTGAAGAAACTGCTACTTCGGATTTGTTTTCAACTACACTTCTAAAAACAAGATCTTGACCTATGTAGACATCAACGCAATGATGGAACAACAGTTGCAACTTTAAAAACCACCATACTATAAAATCTTGCAGTAGCGTAACCAGAAGCCATTTTTTTGGAGCAATATGAAATTTGTTGGATAATCTTTTCTTGGAAATTGATATCTTCTGACCCTCAATTTTTTCCCCTAGTTTTGTTAGATGGCCTTGTTTTCGGAGATCGTATTTTGTAGCCGTAATAACTGAAAACATCTTTACTTAGTGACTAAGTTTTAGAAACTATTAAGGCATTGCCCCTGTGTCTCCCTAACTATGTCTACAAGGTCGAATGATCCCACCCCCATCTATTCTGCACTGGGAAATGTTCCGTTAATTCCAAGAAAAAAAAGTTATCCAAGCACTGGAAATAACATCTTGGAGCAGAGATACAATCATACATTAAGGCCTTGATCGAAAGCTAACACCGAGGCTTTGTGATCAAGTCTTAGAGCGACTATGACCATGAAAAAACATTTTGTTTTGCATTTTAATGCTATAGATATGTGTTTTGTCTTGTCTGTGCGTTTGAATAGATTTTACATGATTGGCCTACTGAGTGACAATTTGTTAATTCATAACATAAACAAATACGTGCAATGTTGCTGATTTGAAAGAGGGCCCGATTTTTTCGGGCGAATTTCACTACTTATCTGGTGCATTATCTTCACAAAGCAGTATTTTCAGATATATTACTTCTAATCAATATATCTAAATAGGTAGTCAATATGGAAGCTGCAACTCTAAGGTGAATGCCTCAATATCTACGCTAAAATGCCACATTTATAGCAAATCTATATTTACGGCTTTGAATTTCTGGAACTGCGACCAGAAAAGAAGTCATGCAAAGCATTAGTCAGACAAGATGTCACGTGCTGGTAATTGATGAAAGCAATAATATCGTCACATTGCGTACTTTAAAACAATGCAAGTTAAAGCAGCGATGTGTAACTAAACGGTATTAAAATAGTTCTAGAAGATTTATGAACGATATTCCAGAAGAGAGATTTCACTCCTGTATAGGCACCAGCACTTATTAACGACAAGATTGCCAAATTTTAGGTATTAAGGCGACCCAAAAATTACCGTGCACATGTAAAAAATTTCGTTGATTAATCAACATTAACCTAATTCAAGCTTTGAAAGAAGGGAGTTTGGTAAAATCTTTGAATTAGCCTGAGGAATAAGCAACTCCGTAAGATGAATATACAGTGCTAAAAATTCTGTACTCGTTTGAATAGGTTGAACACATTTCATTGAGACAAAAACGGGACATTGCATGGCAAAAACGGTGCAACCAATATGTTTATCTTTCAACTGTGTATTCTTTTAAAAAAAACAAAAGAATTACACTATGTATTTCTTAAATGTTGATCAAACCATCAATTATTTTTCTATTCATTTGCTTCAACATCAGAAAGAAATTACGACGCCAATAATCAGGAGTCGTATGATTCAGCTACGGATTTCAGTGACAAACCTGGACGAAGTGTAAAGACACTAGAACAACAGAAAGACTAGAAAAATTATTTGATTTAATGTGTTTTGATATACAGTACATGTGTACTGTGTCGTATCTGGATATTGTGTTCTTTAGGCTATAAGTTATTCAAATTGTTTGTTTTTTGTTTGATACAAAATTTTTTTTGTTTTTTTCATGCACCACATTGGTAATAAATTTAAGGGGGTGCAGACCCAGTGTCCAATCTGATAGCATAACACGATCTGCCTTTCTCACTCACCCACGGACTAAAACCGTTGAAATAAACATGTTATCGTGTGCTCTGTGCAATGAAACTATAAATTCTTGAAAAAATTAACATCAATATAAGTTGAAATGCTTTACATACTACAAAACAAATGTTTCGTTTTCAAAGAAAACAACAAGTCATTTATTATTACAAATTTATTTGTGTTGTAAATAAAAAGCAGTTTGAGTATGCATGTAAGCAATTGAATTCTACGTTCAAAATTAATAGAAATGATACGTAATACATAGGCTCAACGTCATGCGACAAATAAGAGGAGGTTTTGCCCCTCAAAATTTCCATTAGGAAAGTTTATGGGGTGTCCTTTCACGATAAACTTATGATAGTATTAAATCACTCTAAGAACAGATGCCCATATGTAGGTTACAGGGAACTATTAATGTATATTTATTAATTAATGTATATACTTATTGGTCACCAACTGCACTGAAGAGACCCGATAGGTCGAAACAGCATCACTGTCTGCAGTTTGCTAAGTGCATCGCTAGCCTCTTGCATTACTACACATATTAATGTATACATCTCCCAAAATTACAGTATTTGTTTACTACAAATTATAATTTAGGCATTACATATTGCTCCCATGTAGAGTTGGTCTATGTTGTCAGTAATCAATGACCAGTAATCATACCACAGTATTTTTACTCTTACTTTAAATGTTTGAAATACTTTAACAATGCATCAACAAATTTTTCGTTTGTAGGTGAAGGTGCTTATGCGGGAACAGGACAAACGGATTCAAACCTTCATTCACAATACTACCCAGGAACATACGCCCAGGAACATACAAAGCCTCTTAGTAGTTCAGAGATTTAAATGCGTGATTGCTGACAATATTTGTGTTATGTAGTTTATGCTAATCTGCCTGATGTGCAGTTGAACTTGGAAATAAAGCAAAGTTTTATGTGGCACTTTTGGCGGTTCTGGCTGGAAAAAGCAGAGAAGCTAAAATTGGAAGTTATTCTAAAAATAAATACTAGAACCTTGTAATTTTGCGAAAGAAATTTTTTATTTTGATGATAGGTGTATAAGTAGGGAGGTGAAGCCTTCAGAAATTTGAAAAATGGGGAAATACTTTCGAAAAAGTGAGTTTCAAAAAAAATCTTTATTTTGATGCTAAAGTAGTAAGAAAGTCATTCTGATAACTTTGATCTCCAAAAATAGTTCTTCAACTTGATTTTGAAATAAAAATGCCTTCAGGCTTTCTCCTAGAAAACAAAGTGTTGCGATAATAGTTTTGATAACACGAGTTAAGTGAATCGCATATTGGATTGAATTTATTGTATGTAAACCCGGGGGTGACTAAAGTTATTTCACGCTAAGCAACATACAATGAAAGTCAAATTTGAAAGTACCACAATGAAATTCACCCGCATAGACTGATAACTGCACTTTCACTGGGCCGCCAGACAACCATCACCAATTATGAGGTCATAATTACGAATGGTACAATCTACTGTTTATTTATATCAAGGGTGGCCACACTTGCCGTACAAAAGAGCCGAAAACGATAGAAGCCATCATTAAAAGAGCCGCTAGGCAATTCTAAGTTTAAATTGCCGCATATTGTATCCATATAGAACGTGACGACCTTTTTTGTTAGGGATCATTATTTTCAAAGGCTGAAGTTACGCATTTGCATTCTTCTACCTGCCTCGAAACTAAACATGTCGCACAGTAGGCTGCACACCCGTACTCTACATCATTGTACAGAAACACAACACGAATCAAAAGAACCATATTCAAGGAGCCGCGGTCTGGCCAGTGCTGATCCATATTACTAAGCGTAATTCTGTCTGTGTGTGTATTCTCATTCCTTCGAAACTACTGGAGGTACGAGCATGAAACCCGGCACGTTGATTGCCATCCCGGGATCAGTGTCAGAAGAGGTTCGTGACTTCATGATGACGTCGCAATTCAAAATTTTTTATTAAATTGCTTTTTTGATCGAGGAGCGCAGTTTTCAGCTTAAACGAAAGCCAGTAACCCGACATACCGACTTCAAAAAATTTGATTTTTTTAGCATTTCACATGACGCTATAATTAACAATTAATTGTAAAATTTGTTTTCTTTATTTTCTCAAAAAGTACTGATTGTAGAAACGTGATTAAAAACTTTTCGTGGAAGATATGAACAAAGTGCTTTCGATAAAAATAACTCAACAACAATTCAAGCTTATTTGAAAATGCAAAAACAGATTTATTATTTAAGCATTTTGAGGATTTTAAGCGCGCTTCTTGCTTTTTTTCTGCATGCTTCAACTCCTATGATGTCATAATGCTGTGTAGTACGATTAACACAGCGTTTAGCTACCAGAGATCATCATTTGATAATTTTTTTCAAAATTTTTACAATTTAAAAAAATTAGTGTACTTAAAAACTAGTTAGTGACCTCATTTCTCATCCGATTTTCACGATGCGTTAACAAATTAAAGGATATTTTAAGGCAATTTTGATAATATATGACACGTGTCTTTGCTAATTGTTTTTATACTCCGAAAATTGAGCTTTAATACCTGTAGTCTAACTTTTTATCCACCGTCTCCTCTAAAGTGGTAAGCAGCGCAAAAACAGATAAGTTTAATATATAGAGCAGTGATTCTCAACCTTTTTTTTGTTGCGGCACACTCTTAACAATTTCAAATTTTGGCGGCACACATAGAAAAAGATAAGTTTAAAAAGTAGTTACTTACCTATAACACACTGCGTAAAATAGTTTAAGATAATAATTCTAAATATGCGAAATAAAATAATATGTACTACAAAAACAACAGTGCGTTTACTAAAGGATTAATTACAAGTCAATAATAAGAATACTTTTAATGCGAATATCTAAAATCATAGATCTAAAATTTGACGGCACACAAAAGTACCACGGCACAGTGGTTGAGAATCACTGATATAGAGGATATGATGAGGCACTAACAATTAGTGCCGTTTTTGAAAGATTAGGAGCTTTTTGTTCTAGCGGTATGTAACTCGAATTAGTTGGGGCTAAGGATTAGATGACTGCAAGCGCTTAATTTCGGGTTAGTTTGTTCTTTTCATGGCCGCGTATATGCCAGGATTAAGAAACATGCACGCAGCCAGAGGCTTTAGATCACATAAGTGAGCATAGACCTACAATTGCGAAAAAATGGTAAGTATAGGTCCACATATGTGATAGGTTTTTCTGAAAACGCATATCAGTCAGTGTGGCGCCCTCCTCCTACCCCATAACTTCGAAATTGTGCTTCCATGAACTCCACGAAATGAACGAATAAAACTTTTTGAAATTGTTGGCTGTTTCGACTGTGAGCAAGACCACTTTCTAATGACCAAACAGGGTAAGTATGACGTTGCCAGGAACTCCAGAAACCTTGGGAGAGATATAGCGGCTATGCTCAAACCTCAATAACGCTTTTTTGCGCTGAATGGATTTCCTTTAAAAAAACGGCACTGTTAATTTTGGAACGAGTCTTGGTTATCAATAACATATAGGCCTATTATTCTCACAAATATCAATGGGACGTAGTTGGGAAGCTGGCTGAACCGATATGATTAACCTTGACATTACTGATGGGAGTCTCTCTATTGTAATAACAGAACTGTGAGTGCTTTATTTCGATTTAGTTTTCTCTTTTCCTGGGTGCGTTTACGCCAGGACCAAGCAACATGCGCCCAGCCACAGGCATTAGCTCTAACAAATACGCTTACAGTTACAAACTAGTCGTAAGTTGGTCCAAACATTTCGTAGCTTCATCCTGAAAATACATAGTTCAATCACCTTGGCGCCCTTATACAGCTTTTATTGCTAGTTCGAAGTGGTTACGATCGATAGAGAGCGTCTTATAAGCGGGGAAAAAAACAACAACAAAGTGAGTGCTGAAGGCGCGAGGCTTCCGAAAGGAGCAATGCCATTGAGAGATATTCTCAAATTTACAAAGCCATCCCTGGACGCGTTTCGTCCTTTGGGACTCATCAGCAGGGCTTGCCAAGGGCCAATGGATCTCCCCCCAATAGCATTAACGTTGACTTTTATAAAACAAACTAACACAACGCAAAAGACTTACGATGCTTTCAAGCACTTGCTAAATTTAACTGGTTAGCGTTTGTTAAGTTTAAAGACACCTATGAAAAAACATGGAATTAAAACATTGCAAAGGCCTGGAAAAACTTCGGAGACATGTAGTGGCTTTGAGCAATCCCTCAAAATACTTTTTAATCGATTGCATATCAAAAAACAATAGCTTTGTATCGGAAGGAGATTTGGCTACGAGAAAAAACATTGAAATTTTATTTGTGTTTTCACAGCTAGTTTAACCATTGAATGAAGCAGGCGCAGCTGGCTAAACCGATATTTTTAATCTAGACATTACTAATGGGAGCCCTGCCAGCCACGCCGGCAAAGCGGGCTAGAAGACAGCAAAGAATACAGCAGACGGTTTCAGTCTCATTGGAGCGCAAGGAGATGGCGTAAACTTATCTTAATAAGCAAGAAATAACGCACTGAAGAAAAAAGTTAAACTTTAACGTCAGCTCATTACCAGCTCTACAACACCATTAGTGAAAACAACATGAGTTCAAAGAGCCACATGCACAAATCACTGGACCATACACGGCTCGCAGTTGGGGTTCGGCCATAACAGACAATCAAATTAGTTGTCAGGACTTACAATATTAGCTATGAACTCAGAGATTTTTTAATTTAGAAGTCAATTGGACTTGGTTCACTACGACTGGTTGAAGACAAGAAATTTTAACTGTCTGGTTCGAACAGGTTGCATTATCAGGTATATTTTGACTGGTAATGTCACCATCTACGTCTCTGGGTTTAAAAGTGAGCGCTAGCACCTCCTTGGCGGCGCTGGCTACAAATTGGGCAGGGCAGTTGGGGGGCGCTGAGAATATATTGGGGCAGTTCTAGAAACAAAATGACAATATTTTAAAAAAGATGACCTCAGTGACTTTCTTGCAGATGTCTATTGAGGTAATTGTTAATGACATCGCTTTGCAGGATCTCGCATGTTCGACAGTATCGTAACGCACGACTTAGCACCTTTGAAATGTCTAAATTTAATATATTTAATGTGATTACATTATTAATTTAATTGCGCAACTACTAGAGGTGCAACCGCCTGCTAATATTTTTCGGTTTTTCAACATTGAATAAGTTTATCGCACATTAAATTTGGCAACATCGAATAGATTACAATTCACTAATTGTTACGTCTGTATTTGTTCTTTTGTAACAATTAAGTCAAGAATTAATGTGTCTTGTAACAAGCTATAATTCAATTCCAGTTGGCGTTCTACAGTTTAGCTCAATTTGATTTGATTTTTGGTATTTGTTTAGTTCAAATGTTATAGTTCAACTTGAACATTTGATTTTTGGTATTTGTTTTCATGCAAGTCAGAAAATAAAATAAGATAGCGTGGTTTGTTGATGCATTCACCCAACCTTATTTATTTAGTGCTAGGCTATTTTCAAATTTAAATAATTGCTCTTATAAAATCTTTAATTTAAAAATAGTAAACATTTTAGATTGAAAAAGTAAATTAAAGCTAAATATTACAGCAAAAATGAGTTCTGTGAAACGAAAATGTAGGCAATACAGCGTCAGCTACCTCCAATATGGATTTATCCCAGTCCCTCATTCTGACTTGCAGCCGATGTGTTTCCTATGCAGTATTTTCTAATAAAGCAATGAAACCATCCAGACCTTCTGAGCATTTAACAAAAATTCACTCAGCTAAAGCTGACAAAAGTGCAACGTTTTTTCAGTGCCTTTGGGATAATTTCATAAAACGAAAAACTGTTGGTTCGATGCTTGTAAGCTCTTCACAGCAAAGTGTTGATGGATTGCCAGCATCTTACAATCTGTCTTTGATGATTGCAAAAAAAGGCAAGCCCGATGCGATTGATGAAGAATTGATCTTGCCTGCAGTAAAAGAAGTTTTGAACAATGTTTTGCATCACAAGGCTTGCTCCTCCGTAATCAGTCAATTCCTTTGAGTAATGATACTGTACAAAGACGCATTGATGAGATCTCAGCAGATGTACAGTAGACCATAAGCTATGCAACACATTGAGGAATACAGAATTTAGCCTCCAACTGGACGAGCCAACTTTGCCTGGTAATGAGTCGCTACTACTTGGCTATGTTCGTTTTGTGCACAATGGAGTTTTATGTGAAGAGCTGGCAATAGCTTTATCTCTAAATACTGATACGCGAGGAGAAACAGTATTTCAGGAGGTCAAAACGTAGTTTGAAACCAAAGCAATTCCGTTGACCAATGTCATCGCCTGTGCAACTTACGGTGCTCGATCTATGATGGGCCGTTACCGTGGATTCAAGGCTTTCTTGAAATCCGAAAATCCTAATGAGATAATATGATATTGCGTAAGTCATCGGCAACATTTGGTGGCCAAAAATATTAGCGGTTGTCTTATCCAGTCCTTGAAGACTGTTATAAAGGTAGTTATATAAAATTAAAGCCTACACACTGAACACACGCTTACTCAAGCAATTGAGCAATAAAAATGAAGAAGCTTTTGAGCGCTTATTAGGCTACTTCATTCCGAAGTACGATGACTTTTAAAAAGAAACTGCCTTGCCCGTTTTAACTTGCTTTTTGATACTGTCGTGGAATTTTTGCAGAGTTGCGATTCTGGTCTCGCTAAAAAATCATGCTCATCAGAAATGATTCTGTATACTTGTTGGACATATTCGCCAAATTTAATGAACTGAACTTATTCCTTCAAGGAAACAAAATAAACCTTATCAAGGTAAAGTCGGCACTGTCTAGATTCAATAACAAGGTCACAATATATCAGCGAAATTTAGCTAGACGAGATTTTTTTCAGTTCGCAAGCTTGCAGCAACTTGATTCATGCAGTGGTAGTGCTATAAACAATGCTGACTTAGACGCATACAGCAAACATCTTCAGGAATTAAAGGCAGACATGGAAGTGTGATTCCAGGATGTATATTAATTAAAGGTCTCTGACTAGATAATCGATCCATTTTGTGATATTATTTCTGAAAATGGAATTCTAGAAGAAAAACTCACAACATTGAAAAATGATCATGAACTAAAACCAAAGTTCAAGATTTCGTGTAAATCGTTTTAGCTGCAAAACGAAATCAAAGAAAGATATCCTCATATGTGGAATCGGGTCAAACTTTTTCTGATTGCCTTTCCTTGCTCTTACTTGGTAGAACATGCATTTAGTGCGGTCATAACGCTTCTGCACAGCAAGAGAAATCGTCTTGAAATAGTCAATCGTGGAAACTTGAAACTGTTCCTTACTAAGTTGAAACCTGATATTGACGAATTGATAACAAAACACCAGCCTCATCAATCCCATTAAAGCTACTGAGTTTGATATTACGTTGTTGAGATGAATGTTGAATAAAAATGTTTTTATTTTTTGTCGAAGAATTCAGTTCAAGCGGAACGAGCTTTTTCTGCTGCGGACTGTTTTGCCACCAAAACTGGTTCACGGTTTAAGCGACTAATCTGACAATATTTTGAGTTTTCTTTGCGGTTATTAATATAAAGGTGAATAAATCAAGTGTTGTCGCATTTTCCTTGCTGTTTTTACATGTTATGCTTCGTTTGTGTTGTGTTTAAATTACCGTACTCATCTGGGAACCACGGTAGGCATTAAACTTTTTTCGGTTTTCCGGTTAAAATCTGAAACGTAGTTGTTAGGTTTTGCAGTATCACAGCAGTCCGTCCATCAGGCGTAACACCACGCCACGCCGCGCTACTGTTTAATACAGGTAAGTAAAAAAAAATTAAGCAACATAATCAGTATTTTCATCATCGACTGCATGCTTTCAAAAAAAAATGAAAAGCTAATGAAGACAGCACAACAGCAAAAATCATCTTTGTTTCAACACAGCAATAACAGAAATTGTATTATTAATCAAAATGCCTTCTGCTCAATTGCAAGTAAAGGCTTGTTTTTGACACTTATTGTCATCTTTTATCATTACAAAACGCTAACAATTTGGTGAGGTCACCATGACTGATTTTTGGTTTTACACTAAAATCCTTGACCCGATCGGAAGCATCTGATTCACTGAAGCTAAACTAGGAATGCTACAAATGCTTTTCAAGGTCTCTTTTTAACCCATTTTCGACCATGAAAGAAACGGAAGCAATTCTCTTAGAACTTGGTCTTTTTATATTTCATTAGTTCTTTGATTAGCAATCGATTCAGGAATGAAGGACATTATTAATTTTGAATAATTGAGTGTTCCAGACGCAAACCTGTCTGACTCGATATCCCGTGGTTTGGTATCCGCTTCCAGACATGGAGACATTCGAAAGCTATGCGTCATAATATAACTTTTTCTATTATGTACACCACGGCCTACTATAAATACGGCCGTATATGTTACCTTTTGATGCTTAAAATTACCAGGCCGACTTTTCTCTACAGCGAAAAGGCGAGATCGTCGAGTCAACGAGACGTTGGCGAAACGTATGTGCGAGCGACGAAACAAGGTTGCACTTTCGCGCACACACTGTTTAAAATTCATTGTAACGCTGTGCAAAGCAAACCACGCACTGAGTTACAAAGTAAATCGTGTTTTTTTGGCAGAGCAAATAAGACGAAAATGTCTCTACAGTTCAGAATACAAGGTGATAAATAGTGTTTTAACCTTTATATCAAGCTAAAATATGTACAGGTAATAGAAATGCAGACAAGATGGTTAATAAATTACATTGATATTTGTAAATAAACGAGATAACAGAGAATTTAATCAGCAGCTTGTCATCAAAGTAAAAAGCACTTAAATATTGTCGATTTTAGGAATTTTGACTGATAATTGGTACACTTGGGTTCTATTCCCGAGAGGTTACACTAAAAGAATAGCGGCCACGTTAAAAAAAGATGTAACCTTGAAACTTGTCTGCACAACTGTTTCCACAGGTCACATGCCATCTTAAAAAAATACAAATTTCGCAAACATTAAGCAAGCAAGCAAAGGTACCGTATTTGCCGGTGTATAAGTCGACCTTTTTCGATCAAAAATCGACCTAAAAAAATCGACCTCGACTTATACACCGAGTCATGAAATTCAACTTTGTATTCATCGCTTCAAATGTGATGGTAATTACTACACTTCACAAAAAGTTATAAGCCAGTAAAAGCAGAATAATGTGGTTGCCCTTACAAGGGCAGATATTGCGTTCACTGCCCTTAAAAGGACACATTATGTGTTCTCGTACGTGGAAGTCGCTCAATACTTCGTTCGGCATCTCGTTGTGCGTGATTACCGTATGTCTGCTAGAAAAACTCTATGTAAGTGATTTTGAACTCTATGTAATTGAACTCTATGTAAGTGATTTTGAACTCTATGTAATTTACGGTATTGTTTCTTAACTAAAAATAAACCGCTTTCTAAGAGTGTTCATTGTTGTTAGTCTCTCTCGGCGCGTAATATCACAGGGTTACAAAGTACGGTAAATAGTATTCAAAATGGCGTATAGATTTCGTCAATAAATTTCGCATATTTCTGGTTGAATTTTAAAGTTTAAGATAATGAAACAATTGAGCTCGACTTATACAAAGGATATATCATAAAATCGTAAATTTCCGTCGAATTTTAGGGGGTCGACTTATACAACGAGTCGACTTATACACCGGCAAATACGGTATTCATATGACAATATGTTAACAATCACTAGTACACCACAGCAATAAAGAAATTAAAAGTTTAAAAATACTGCATTAGCATCTTGACTCTGTTTTTAACACTAGCATTCGCAAAGCACAAAAACTATTTAGACCTTTGCCTTTTTTTGAAGCCAGTAATGGCATCTTTTTCAATGGAATCATTTTTACGTTTTTGTTTGTTGTTATAATAAATGTTTACAATCATTCTAATAGCCAGTTTTAAGGCTACTTCCTGATGAACCTCGCAGGAAAAATTGTGCTGAGGAAGGCATGTTAACAATACGCTGAAACCATCATCGCGTATGTTTACATTGTCCTGTCGAGTCATAAATTCATCAAAACAATCCAACAAAGCAAAAGCAGAACATCCAAAATCAGCCAAGGAGGAGGATGGAACAGTCAAATTTCCTCTAGAAAGGTGGTTATAATATGAAATGGTAGAGGAATTTTCCACCATAAAAGATGTACATAATTCACACTTTAGTCTATTTAACAGTTTTTTTGCTATGTAGCCAGAAATTGTTACTGCAACTTCTTCACTACCTTTACATAAAGCAATGTTGTCCGTGACAACCTCATCAAATATCTTTAAAAAAGATTCATGAAATTTCTTCATTTCAGAGGTATTGTGGGCAGGGCCGGATTTACCAATAGGCTAGGCAGGCTGAAGCCTAGGGCCTCAACGTCCAGGGGCCTCGAAATTCGGTTTCGAAGTTTGTAATTCTTTTAAAAACTTGACAAGTTTAAACCCTACCTAAAGTATATATATATCAAGCTTTTCAGAGTAGAATATTCTATACACAACTGGTTTCAACCTCGTTGTAAACAGCCATTATTAGGGGAAGGGAAGGTGATTTGAGACACTTTTTACATTTTTGTCTTTCAATTCCAAACGGCTTGTGATAGATATTTGGTTGATGGCACAAATAAAACTAGGCTTCTTTGCTCACTTTTCGGGAAAAACTACGATGTTTTAAACTGAGTACTTTTTACTCAACTACTAGTTAAAAAGTGGTACCCAAATGTATCAACTCTCCTTCCTGGGAGGGTGAGTTGATACGCCAAGAATGTGATTTGATACAGGGGAAGGTGAGTTGATACGGTATGCTTGAAAATGCTTATTTTTTGAGGTTTCACTTCTTCAATGTGCTTTTACACTTTAATAAGCTATAGTTGAATAATTTTTCAATATTGTATTAATTATTATTTTGAGTGAATCATCAAATAGTGGCTCAATTCCAACCTTAGTTAGTCAAGTTTTTACTACAAGAATTGTATGCTAAACTAAAAGCATCAACACTAATGCATGTGAAAGTCGAATCATATTGTATTTTGATTCTAACACGTACACCAAAAATGAAACATGTCAAAAAAATAAACAAGTACAAGCGACTAAGTTGAAAAATCCAAACAAATTTCAAAGAATTAGCATAATAGCAGTTTTGTGTGGTATTAGGAAAATGTTTGCTCTTTTAGTATTTACAAATAGATTCTGCTCATAATTGAAATTACTGGAACAGGCTTGTGAAACTTCAAGCTAGGTCTAATTTGCTAAAGTCAAAATTAAACCGCAATTGATTACTTCTTCTTTCTGACCCACCAACAGCAACTGGAGCAGGAAGTATAAGCACAATGTCATCAGGGGAAAATGAAGCAGCATCTTTTTCATTTACAATAAAAGTTTGTCCTTTATCTCCCATCCCAGAGTCAATTTTGCTATTAACTTTTTGGAGAAACACTCCTTCATATTCACAATCATCCCTATCATACTTGTCGATCCGAGTTATAAATTTTAATGACCTTGATTTTCCAGCCACCAATAAACTTACAATTGCATATTCACCCAACTTACCTGTAACTTCAATTTTCTCCTCCAACTCGCAGTCACTATCATCATTGTATATAAGTTCCATGTCTTCCTCATCAGTAAAAGATGTCCTGATCACTAATGGTGCTTTTTTTTTGGAAAACAATTTTCTTTTAGTACTTTTTCCACGATCAGCTGACTTTTTAGACAGTTTCTGTGTCATCACGAACAGGAGTGTCGGTATATATTCTTGTTTTACATCTTCTTCTATTAGAATTTTTTTGATGCTGCTTTGGGAAGAGGTAAAACGTCTTCAGGAGATACGAAATTAGAAGCCGTGTCAAGACTTGATGAAGTGGGAGTTGCTTTTTCGAGAAAATTGACTAACTGATCAACATCACCTGAAGCATTGTCGCGGTGACTAGTAGGCCTATCCAAAGAAGAATTGCAGGCTTGTTTATTGTCCAATTTACTTTGAAAAGCTTGAGGATCTGCAGAGCTGCTCCCAGAATCTTAAATAATGTCACGATCAGTAACAAAAGCAGGGGCAAAATCAGTTTCGTCAAAAATTTGAGGGTTATATGGCCAGTTACCTGTCGAACAAAATCCTGACATTATATTTCGTGGAGTCATTGCAACCATTTGGGCTTCCTTAACTAAAGACGAAATCTCATTAATTGTCACATTCTTTCCAGGGTTAGTCCTCATCCAATTGTCCATTACTATGTTGTATCCAGTTTTAAATGGCCCATAAACAGATACATCCAAAGGCTGTAATTTATGGGATGTTTTTGGAGGTATTGTTAAAAGAACAATACCTAAATCTCTTGCCTTGTCAATTGCAGCAATAGACAAATGTAATTCATGATTGTCCATGAGCACTAAAATCTTGCGATCTGGTGAGCAGCCAGTAAGCTCACTAATGTGCATCAAAAAATCAACAAAAAGATCTGCATTGATCCAACCAGATCTGGTTGCTCTTCCAATACATCCAGGTGGACCGCCACGAATAAAGTGTTGCCTGTATCGCACTCGTGGGAAGATCAGCATAGGAGCCAAAGCATGCCCTGCAGCACACACTGCATAAAGAACAGTGACAAGCTCGCCTCTTTCTCCAGATGTTATAGAACCCACACTTTTTGTTCCAGTCGCAGTTACAACCTTTTCTGGATTTTGAACGGTAGTTACACCAGTTTCATCTAAATTAAAAATTCGATCCGGAGTAAGCTGATGCTTATCTAACACAATGCCAAGATTGTCAAAATATTCTTTTACATTGTGATGATTGAAAGCTGATGCGCGGCCAATTGATGTTGCTTCAGGAGTCCTTATTGAAAGTTGGTGCCTCTCTTTGAACCCTTTCCACCACTCTTTTCCAGCTTTCTTATTTACTTCCCAAGAATGTGGAATAGATAATTTGTTTGCAGCAGCAAATTGAAATGCAAGTTCTTTGCATTTTTCAACTGACAGTCCACAAAACATATCAGCCTGTTACGGATTCACCACTCGAAGGGGATGAATCTTCTATTATAGTTGTCACAGGCGGACGGCCAGGACCTTCCTCGCACTGTTCTCTATCCAACCACCAGTTTAAAATCAAACAGTAAAATCAATGGGTTTATTGGCAGAATAACAATAAAACTTCGAATAGGCCAGCGCGAGAAAATTGACTAGACTTTTATCCTCAACGATTGAACCAGCAACATTCAAAAACCAAAAATAGAATTTAAAATCACTTCTTTTTCTTTATATACATAATTAGTAAGAGCCTGAAGCCACGCGTTTTGTGTGCTTAGGTTAAAGTGTAGAAATAGATAATTGTAACAAAGTGAAGCGCGACAAAACAATACGTGCAATAAGACTCCTGTTCTCAGGGCTGCAGTTCGATTATCGGTGAGTTAAAAAATGGGCATTGGTGCGATAACACAGCCAAGTGCACAATGTGAGACGATAACCGTTGTTCCATCGGCGAAAAAATTTGATTGTTTAGAATGGTAGCTTGATAACCAATAGTACAAGTGGGATTTGCTTCCTTCTTTTTCATATACCGCATTAGAGTCATTTTGTCGACATTAAAATTGGCAGCAGCCTTTCGATAAGACATACCTTCTTCGGTAACACATTTAGCTGCTCTTTTCAATACATCCGGCGGTGATCGAAAACATCGATTAGTTTTTCTTTCATATTTAAACGGCATACTATTTAGTCGCGCAATTACTATAAAGCAAGTTTAAAATAGAATAAAAGTTCTATTCAAATACACAATATCTGAAATAAGAGTAATTGCTAACTTGTAGGTACTACCAGCACCATAGCCTACAATAATTACTGTGCAGTTATATCAGAATACGAAACCGGTTAATAAATCTTTTTGTAGGCAACCTTAACTACTGATTAGGTGCTCTGTGCTTTTTTAATTGTCTTCCATGCTCCAAGACACCAAAAAGGTTCATGAAATGATCATACCATGTTGTTATAATATGGAAGATGATTTAATACACCGTATCAAATCACCTTCAATGCACTGTATCAAATCTCCTTTCCAGCACTTCGGATAGAAATTCGACAACTAACCTCCTAGGAAAAGTAATTGGAAAAAACAACTGCACTAGATAACAACCTAATCTAGCAACAAGTACTCCACCATTTTGGCAGCTTCATTAACCCTTTCTTTAATTCTGCAGTCAAGCTGAAATTTGGAAACGAAATTTTACAAAAACTTTACAAAAATAACTTCTCTTCTTCATTTATTTCAAATTCATTTAAACTAGCTTTTCCTATAAACTGGATGAAGTTTTTCGACACTTTCTTTCACGTGGTAGCGTTAATTAACTAAAATTTATTTTATGGAATTCCGTAGGGGTGCTGTATCAAATCACCTCCCGTATCAAATCACCCTCCTTTCCCCTACGTCGTCTGCATCATAATAAAGGTAATTATTATGCGCATTCTGCTGGAAGCTTCCATGTTAAAGTACCGTAGTCTACTCTGCAAAAAACAGTATCGGTAGTTGACATGTTGCTGAAATAACTAATGGACATTGTGTTGCTTACTGTTAATGTGGTAAATTATACGTTTTATCAATTGAAATTTACTAATGTTATCGACTTATCTTTATGTTAGAGGTTTTGGTATTGCTAACCTGCGTTTAGATCTAATATTAGAGGTCTTGGTATTGCTAACCTGCGTTTAGATCAAGCAATAATCTTATTTCATAATTTTTCGAACCTTAAATTTATTATGAGCAAATGATTTGAAAGTGGAGCTAGCAAGCGCAAGAGAAAGAAATTTGAAAATGATATGGTAAAGAAGATAAAACCAATCACTGCTTTCTTGCATCAACCTCTGACTGAAGCAACAGGTGCTGGCAGTGAAGTAGGTGCCTTGACGCTAGCACAAGAAAATCAGTGTGACGAAGCTGATCAGCCAACTGCTAGCATTCAACCAGAAGAAAGTCTTAGAGAAAAAGCAATGCAGGACGTTGAACAGCAACCTGGTAATGAGAAAGGAGCCATGCCCAGTGAAAATGAAAATAAAGTATATTTTAGAACTCAGTTGCTGCAAAGGGAGGGGAAAAAGAAACACATAAAAGTAGTGGAGATAGTCAAAATTTTCAATTCACACCTGGTGAAGTAAATCAATCCCAAGGTATTACAGATACTTATGCAGATGATGCCGAACATAGATTTACACATACACTGAGGTTAAAGGACGTTGGTTTGTGGAAAGAATTATCAAATGAAGAAATAGCCTACTGGATAGAGAGAGGCCCTTCTGAAGTTCAGCACAGCTGTGGAGCATTTTCTAGTTCCAAACGAGTGTACAAGAAGTAATCCAGGTTTTGCCCAAAAGCTCTGTTTTATGCAACGAAAGTCAATGGTGAAACATATAGCAGAGAGTGGCTTGTATATTTCCCCGCAAAAGGACGGGTATATTGCTTTGTTTGTAAAATCTTTCCAAATCATGCATCTTCTTCGGCTTTAGCTTCTGATGGTTTCGATGACTGGCACAACTCTTATCTTATCCAAGCTCATGAAAACTCAGAAAAACACACAAATGCCATGTTTACCTACCTAACTAGGAAGCGAGGATATACGCTTACTTCAAAGCTGGAAGAGCAAATAAAAGTAGAACAGCAGTATTGGTGGCATGTAATGGCAGGAATCACCGCTGTAATTTGTACTCTTGCAGAACGAGGCTTACCTTTTAGAGGGGACAATGAACGATTTGGATCTCCCAATAACGGCAATTATCTTGGTCTTTTAGAACTAGTAGCCAAATTTGATCCATTTTTACTTGCTCATATCAATCGCTATGGAAATTCAGCATCAGGAAATCCTTCTTATTTGTCAAAAACTGTTTGCGAAGAGATGATTCAGCTCATGGTCAAAAAAGTTAGAGTCAATTGTGGCTGACGTGAAAAAAAGCGGGATATTTCAGCTTTTCTGTGGATTCTACTCCCGATATTTCACATACCGATCAGTTAACTTTGATTATCAGATACGTGTCTCCTGTAAACGGTTTACCAAGTGAGAGATTTATAACTTTCCTTGAGCTGAAAGACCACTCTGGGGTAGGCATGGCAGATATAGTGCATAAATATCTCACTACTAAGCTTCAGCTTGATTTTAATAAATGCCGAGGGCAGTCTTATGACAATGCTGCAAACATGGCTGGTAGGTACAACGGTATGCAGCAAAAAATCCTAGAAAGAAATAAATTTGCAAAATTTATTCAATGCGCAGGTCACTCCTTAAATTTGTTAGGCCGCTCAGCTGTTGATCGCTGTCTTGATGCAGTAAACTGTTTTGGCATTATCAATGAAATCTACACCTTTTCTCAGCTTCCACAAAGAGGTGGGCAGTTCTAAAATCATTTTTGCAACCTCAATCAAAGGTGCCAAAACATTTGCCAGATGCTAGGTGGGATGCACATCCAAAAGCCACGGAAGCTATTTTGGAAAGTTACAGTGCCATCACTAATGCTCTCAGTCATTTGCACTCCGATGTAAGTGAGAAGGGTGATTCCAGACTTCATGCTAACAACCTTTTGCAAAAAATGAAAAAATTGGAATTTGTGTTTTTGTTGCATTTTTGGTCCAGAGAGCTAGGTTGTTTTCACAGGGTTAGCAAAGCCCTTCAGAAATCTGAATTGTTATTAAGTACTTGTGCCGAATTGTACAGTTCACTTGTAGACTTTCTAAGCAAAATTAGAGATGAGTTTGACGAGTTTGATCAGCAAGCAAAAGCAACCTTGCCGAATATTAACTACAGAGCTGTCACTAGGAGACAAAGAAATGCACCTGACGCTTTAAGTGAACTCTCTTTAAAGAAAAGGTTTAAAATAAATTCCTTTATCCCTATGCTCGACGCACTTAAAGCCAATTTAAGAAGAGCTAATGTGTACAGTGACATTGCAGAAATGCTCCTCTTTCTTGCTAATCTGAAAGCAACTAAGGTAGAACGAAATTGTACGAGGCGTAGAACTTTTAAAGGAAGCGTATCCAGAAGATGTTGACCCGAAACTTACTGATGAACTCTTACATTTTCATTTGTACGTCAGACAAACACAAAACCAAGGGCTTACCGATACAGAAGAGCAATCTATTTCCTTCTCTCATGGAGACGTTTATGAAATTATGTGCAAGGAAAAAATTCACATTACCTTTACTAATGTGGAAGCAATATTAAGAATGTCTTTCTAGGCTTAATGGTCACTAACTGCTCAGGAGAGAGATCTTTCTCTAGGCTCAAAAGCATCAAAAATAAACTGAGATCGACAATGTCTCAAGAAAGGTTGTCTGCACTGAGCATTCTGTGCATTGAGAGTGACAAACTTTAACAGATAACCGACAAGAAGCTAGAGGCTTTTAATAAAGCATAGCTTAGACCGCCACACTTGTGACCACTAGGCTGTGACAGCGCTATTGTTCTAACAGTTGTTAGACTTAGTGCACCTGCGACAACCGCCACTCATTCACGAGTGATACGGCTTCGCAGAGTACTGACAGACCATCCACCAAGTGGATCTAGTATAGATCCCGCAAGTGTGGCGGTCTAAGCTATGCTTTATTAAAAGCCTCTAGCTTCTTGTCGGTCACCAACTGCACTGAAGAGACCTGATAGGTCGAAACAGTGTCACTGTCTGCAGTTTTGCTATGTGCATCGCTAGCCTCTTGCATTACTATTAAACAGATAAATTTTGATGAACTTTTGCATGATTTTGCTTTGACGAAAACTAGAAAAAAAATTTTGTAGCCTAGTCTTACTCTATTTGATGGCTGTAACTATTTCTTTATGTCCTCGTAAATAATCTTTACAATTATTGTAATGGTTGTTTGATCAAAGAAATTAGCATTAAAACCAAAACTTCCTTAACTAAATTTTTATTCTTTTAATTAAAAATTTGCACCCATAAATGGGGAGAATGAAAAGAACGAAGAGTTTATTGCACTCATATTTTTAACATTAAGCAATGACATGTGATGTTGTTTAGAGAGAAATTCTGAGCTCAAAAATAGGGAGGGGCCTCACAAATGGAATAGCCTAGGGCCTCTCATGGTGTAAATCCGGCCCTGATTGTGGGTATCTTCTAACATCTCTTCTAATACGCCATCTCCTTCTTTTAACAGTGATTTGCATAAAAGAATTTTTTCGCTATTTAATACCTCTCTTAGGCTTACCAGAAAATTTCCGCCGCTCATTTGGCGATATTGCGAAAATCTTTGCTCTAGTGGATCACTTTGAAATTTAGCTGGAATAACAAACTCGTAACCTTCTTGAAGCAGGTCTGTCACCAAGTGTGCTTGTGCTTGCAGAGTCAGCACCATAGCTGGAAACGTTTGCTGTGATAAGCACAGTCCACTTCTGGTTTTACTCCAGCTGGAAAACCACTGAGCAAGCGATTGTAAAAACTCCACTTTTCCATCATCTTTTACAATTGCACTGGCCAGCGGATTAGCAGAAAATCTTGTTTTGGAATTAACAATAGTCCACCACTTATTGATCATAATTAAAAAGCTTTGCATATCCTTTCGATGAGGACAATAACATTTGCAGGCGGCTATTGTTGACTGGTCAAATATGTTTAGAACAAGGCTAACATTTTGCTTGTTATTGAATGGATGCAATGATTTAAATGTAAGTTTGTGGGCTTTTCGCAAATTAGCTGATAGTTTACAGTCTTCATCATATAATAACCTCAGATCCGACCAAGCGATGTATCCTGGGCTTGATTCAATTACTTCTTCACTAATGTTAAATGAGAATGAGGGAAAAACCAATTTCTTTGCATTTAACATGTTGTTTCGAATATTTTTAATTAAGTGGACATTATCAAAAAAGAGGTAGGTAACTGTCTCATTTTCAGAATGCTTTATGTATAAATCGCTTTCTGCTGAAAACATAGTTCGCAAAGCTTGAAAAGCATTAACGTTTGCAGCATGATTGTCCGTCACTATCGCTCGAACTTTAAAACCTGAATTGGCTAAGGCAGAAATGCAACTAGCCATTTCATTCGCCAACCATTTACTATTTAGTGCAGTAATGGGACAACCTTTTACCCCAACCGGCACAGAGTTCTTTAAGCCTTGGATCAAGAATACAATTATACCTTTGTAAAAATCTCCTTCTTCATCACAACCAATGAACTTTCCTTCGCTGTACTGCGCACATTTACGAATTATTATTACGCGTATGAGCTCATGCTCTGTTTGCATGTCTTTCGTCAGACTGGGCCACCACGACGGGTAGACTGCCCGGCCCCACCATCTGTCTGCCACATAAAGACGGAGGCGTCCCGTTAAGTGCCTTGCCCATGGACACAACAAGCAAGCTTGCCGGCTTGTTCTCCACACTATCCCTTATGTGCTGAGCGCCAAGCAGGGAAGCTGTGAATACCATTTTTTAAAGTCTTTTGGTATGACTCGACAAGGGAAATGAACCCCAGGTCTACCGACTGCGAAGCGGACGCTCTAACCACTACACCATCGCGCCGGTTACATTTACGAAGATACATCTCGTCAACCATAACAATTATGTCTTGAAAAATTTTGCCACTTTCCCTTAAATAACTGCAGACTTTCAGAGCATCTACGTTTCCTTTTCTGTGTTTACTTAACAATGCCAAAGAGGGTAGAGGAAAATGTTCTTGGAGTAATTTATATGCTTGAAATGATGTATATCGAACCAGCATTGCTAAACGAATAAGCTGTGATGAATAAGGCGGAACGTCCTTTGGCTTTGTAATGTTGTTGGTTGCTCATTTCCACTGGCAATTGATTTTGTTTGTCTTTAAAGCTTCTAAGATAAGATGAAAAATTTTCCAGCATATTGAAACTGTTCAGCTGAGCAGTTTTGCTTTTAGTAAACCATTGTGGTAAAGGAACACTACAGCCACAAAATTGCAATTGAACATTTAGATTTTTGTCCATTTTAATCGCTTCTTCAATTTGTGGAAAGCCAGTGGTTTGATTTGAAACTATGTGGTAAAAGATAATAAAATTTTCATTTTTTTCACACTGATAGCCTTTAGGAGCATTGTGCTCACTTAAATCTTGAAAATTATGAATAATATCTTGTTTTTTAAGCTCTTCTATTTCATCTTTTTGAAATATACGGACTTTTGGAGCTTTACGAGGGACAGCTGAAATTTGCAAAGATGATGGGCGCTTTAAAGCCTTTTCGGTGTAGATAGTTGGATAAGGTTTCATGTCTTTTTTCAAGGTGTTTCGTTTTCCCCAAGTAATGAATTCTTCTTTAAAATGTTTAATGCATATTACAGAGTTTTTACTTGGCTTCCAATCACGACGGTTAACAAACTTTATCTATTTCTCTAGTAACTCAGGATCTTTGAAGGAAAATTCAAAAGCGGACACTTTTTCATTTGATGTGCCATAACCAGAATTGCAACCGAAGACCACGCACTTATTTACCATCGATCTTACTTATGTTGCTGGTATTATGAAGGTGTTATATCAAAAGCACTTTAAACAAATTTAAAAGCATATATTGTACCTGAAAATCAATAGGGGCCTTAGCTGTAATAGCATAGGACCTACAGGTAAAGGCCCAATGCTTTCAGGCATCATTTATTCTAAATAATCGCAATGTCGTCAAGTGGATAAGAGTGCCATTTGTGGTGACATGGCTCGCTTTTGCCTTTGGGAAAAACACATTACAACAGTCTCCTGCTGGTTTGCACTGTGCTAACAGGGTATACTAAGTCACCCAAAACGCGTCAGAACACAAGTACTGATCTCGCAATAACTGAAAAAGGTTTTCTTATGATCAAAGATTAACAATAAACTATACAAATAGTGAATATAATATGTCCTGCTCAAAATCAGCAATGCGATATATGAAAGAAATATATATGAAAGAATCAAAACAACTAACTCATTTACTCTTTGAAATATTCTTGTGGGCGATTCTTCAGTAATTACTTTGATCCATAATCTAGACTACCACCTTACAAATATCAATGTAATTTATTAACCATCTTGTCTGCATTTCTATTACCTGTACATATTTTAGCTTGATATAAAGGTTAAAACACTATTTATCACCTTGTATTCTGAACTGTAGAGACATTTTCGTCTTATTTGCTCTGCCAAAAAACACGATTTACTTTGTAACTCAGTACGTGGTTTGCTTTGCACGAGCGTTACAATGAATTTTAAACAGTGTGTGCGCGAAAGTGCAACCTTGTTTCGTCGCTCGCACATACGTTTCGCCAACGTCTCGTTGACTGGACGATCTCGCCTTTTCGCTGTAGAGAAAAGTCGGCCTGGTAATTTTAAGCATCAAAAGGTAACATATACGGCCGTATTTATAGTAGGCCGTGTGTACACGTAGCGTTTGACACATGTTTCTTTTGATCATTTTCTTCGAAAACAAGCGGTGTACTGGAAGGCCGAGCTTTGTTAGTTGCTAAATTTGGAAACCGCGGTGATTTAGAGTACTTTTTTTGCGTAAATCACTTAGAAGTAAACGTTTGAGCTTCAATTGTTAAATAAAATCGCCAAGCTACTCTTCCTGATTGGGTGAAGTGAGATCATCGTTTCATGGTGATACTCAGAACAGACAGTGCTCGCCAGACATCACGAGCAAAGAAATTAAGAAAATCCGGTACCGAAACCCTTGCGTTCGAACCAATGAGAAAAGGATAAATGTTAATTTTTTTGCTATGGCCTCGCAATAAAGTAAACGATGAAATTATTTTTCTTGATGAGCAGCGCAGCTTTCAATGAAACAAAAAATAATTCAAAGAAGCACAGTGCAAGGTATGAAATTGTGGGAGTTGCGCAACTTGCTCTCTGTACAATAAATAGCGGATTGCATACCTCTGAAACAGTGTTTAGGTAAAGTGAAAAGCATTGGCTAAATTTCATTTCCGCAAAATAGTCAAATCTGCTGTCAAATGATCTAGTTAACCCACAAGCGCTTCTTTTCAGAGATAGAGCAGAAGCCCATTTAAACTTTTATATTTATTGCAATATTTTTTGTTGATACAAACGATATTTAACATTTGTTATGGACACTAGCAACAGCAACTATGGCAATTAAGTCTTTTCTCTCGATACAAGCTTTGCTAATGCCTTCTGCTCCTGCAATTTGGATCAAAACTGTCTATATTATCTTACTAGCCGGCTCTGTCTGGGTTGCCGGACAGATCTATCAATCAATTACGTAGAGTTAAAATATCAGTTCAACCGGTGCAGCCGACTTTGACCCAGGATAATTTCTGAGAGCAGAAACGAAAATTTGTTGTAAGTGGGGAGCATCGCTCCTATTCCCGATATCCAGATTATCGTACTCTTGAAATAAGACTGGTCTCGCTTATTAACATTCTGTCATTTCACAAAATTCTCTCCTATTCCTACAAGTAATGGGGCACAAAGCAAAAATTGAACTTGGGGACCGTAAGGGTGGTCGCTTTACAATTACGCTTGGGCCTATGTAAATAAACTGCCCAGTGATAGGCTTATTTCATCATTTGGTGCGACTCCTCTTGCAGTGATATTTGTGATGTCAAGCACCTTGGCTGCACCCACGTATCTTGGTCCCGACGTGGGGCAAAAAGACCATATTTCCTCCCAAATATTGCGCATCAGATTATCTGGTTGGACTTCTTGTGCCCATTTTCAAGCAAAAAATTTCTCGCCATAGATGCGATTTCACATATTGGTGAAGACTTACTGGTCTATTTTTTTAGTTTCCCTTAAACTTTGGATTTCATAAGTTATGTATCCAATACCTACCTTTCTACTATTAAATAGAAGTGCTTTTGCTTACAAACAGCAAATGATTTAATAAATATTTATCAGTTTATTTCACTTTATGAATGGAAGCACAAATACAGTTGTGGAAAGGCGCTGAGGTGCTTTACATTTACAGGAATAAGCGATTAGGTAGTAGGCCTACTAGTGATAACTTTTGCGTAATTGCAAGCTTAATTATATGGATCAAAGCTTTTGACCGAGCATATGTTCCTTGGTTCAGTCATATATGTTCCTTGGTTCATCAACCAGGGGGAGGAAGTAACCCGGCCCCGGATTTCAGCACCTACCGTATACCTCCTGTGGTTATTGCAATAAGTTAGGTTATGGCAAAAGTGGATAGCATAACTCATCGATCAAGCTTTTCTGCTGAGGAAGAGAACAATTTATTCTGAATTTTGCAAGATTTCACATTAAAATTTGGCATTTTGTACCACTGTGCTACCCGTGATCAATATGTTGTAGGATTGAAGATTAGTCGGGCTTGCGATACGACTATATAAAGGTATTTGACCCAAAAATCTACTTACAGATCAGCTATCATTATTTTCGATTTTGCAATTGCATTATCAAAAAGCTAGATTTATATCAATATGTTAGTATTGTAACATATCATCCTACTTTAAACACCATATTAGTAATAGGTTTCACTATATACGCTTGCAATTATGTTGTCAGTGAACAATAAGTATAGCTATTGCCTCCTGCTGTTTTCACTAAAATGGTACCAAACAGCATTGTGACGTCGCTTAACAATACGACAAAACAGAGCTATTTTGAATCGTTCACAAAAAAAGAAAAGCGTGCTTAAAAAATACTCTAAATCAGTTGTTGCACTGTTGATAAATCTCAAATCGTTGTAAAATTTATTTTACTAAAAGCAGTTTGTTAATATCTCGTGACAAAGCTTTCTATTGCGCTGTTACGGTAGGTGTTTTTTGTGAGTAAATAAGAAAACAAATTCTAAAATTACTTGCTATTGATGACGTAATTTTACTCCCTAAAAAGATAAAATTCTTTTCAAGATGGTAGGTCGGGAGCTGGCTTTCATTTAAACGAAAACTCCTTTCTTCCGCAAGAGATGCAAATTGAAAAATTATTTTCAGTTACGACGTTATCAACCTCCGTATGATGTGCTAATCACTTATCTCAAGTTATATTTTCTTGGGCTTAATTATTTTGGAGAGGTTGCAGCATACATACACACA
Source organism: Trididemnum clinides (assembly GCA_963675345.1). Classification (NCBI taxonomy): domain Eukaryota; kingdom Metazoa; phylum Chordata; class Ascidiacea; order Aplousobranchia; family Didemnidae; genus Trididemnum; species Trididemnum clinides. Next base: position 15,534,492 of record OY776304.1, on the reverse strand, counting down.
AACACAGAATTGCCGCTTATAGCCAAGATACTAGTTTTTTCACAAATAACTTAGGTTTCTCTGTCGATTTTAAAACAGAGGTTACAAATCTTCGGTCAAAGAAAATTTGTCCACAAGTGCCCTGGAGGAACTCCAAGGCCTTCGCTCCTTCTTTACCACAACAATTAAGTAAAAAAACTTCTTTATTGCGGTAAACTCAATTAAAATAAAACGAATGTCAAAAACTCATTTAAAATAAATTTTAAATATCTAATAAAACGAAAGAGCAAAAATTCACCAAGGTCTTCTTCGTAAAATAAATTGAATGCAGAAAACAAATTCTACCTTCGTGCAGCAACAACTGACAAACAACTACTTTTAAAATGCAAGAACTTTACTATTTACTGTTTGGAGCGAAAAGCCAGCAAATAAAAATGCAAATCTCGCCCGGTTTTAGGCAAAAATCGCACCAGAGTCGCATTTCAACCTCAAGCTACCAAACGCCAAATAGAGAAAAAATAAAGGCGTGCGAAAACAAAGGGCTTTAGTTCAGTTCAGCCATGGAAATCAAAAATTACTTTTTTTCTCTGAAGCCGATTCTGTAACAGCAAGAAACAGAATGAATTTCATTTTGATTTGCGTTTCTCTACCATAGCATGCTGGCTATGCAATTATGTTTCAACAAAGCTATACGATCATTTTCTTGGGATGGGGAAAGCGTTCCGCCAATCGCCATGTAGTTTTTTCTCAGCGATTTGACTTCATGCAGCGTAGTCGCTTGAGAATGTGACGCAAAGACCTTATAAGCAATTTCCTACAAAACTGATTGATATTGTGATAAGCTAAGTGATGTCGTGTTGTTTTGTTAGGAGTTTAAGTAAATATAGCTTTAAATTAGACCCATACAGTGAACCGAACAATTAGCCCTTACTGAGAAGTAGTAGACGTTATAACCGGGCTTCCTACGGACTACTTCTAAAACCTTTCCTTTGTTGTATTGTCTTTCTTTGGTCTTTACCCAGTGGTTAAATAAGGCCACATGTTTGACTCGTATATATGACAGGTGCATCTGTTCATATATGTATATTTTCGCTATTCTTGTCAAAAAGTGAACTTGGCGAAACGAGTAATGAATTTTCCTTTCGGCTTGATTATGCTTCGGATTCCTGTTTGGGCCTGAGTGTTGGTCCTCCTGCTTGATTGTTATTAAGGCTGTGTGGTAGTCTTTATCGCCGTGAATTTTCGTTCTGCGCACGCTGGACGGAGCTGCGCATATTTGTAAATAAAAACTGCAACAACGCTTCAACCGTTTCCTGTTTTTGTTTGACGAAGCAGAAAGGATCCGTAGAGTTAATATTACTAGCTCTACAAAGCAACTCTACTGGTTCAGTGCTAATCAACGACGATACGCTTGGCGTGGGAATCAAAGAGTTGAAACCTGGTGCTGCCGCACCACAAAATTGAAACCTCAACTGCTCGATCGAAGATTGAAGCCGCATCAATCTCAAAAAATTGAAACGAAAACTGTTCGATCGAAGATTGAAGTTGTATCAACCAGCAAGGGATCAAAGGCATATTTTACATTTTTGAAATCTGTCAAGTGAACGTATGCTAGAATACCCCAGAAGGGGCGAAGCGACACCCCTACAACGAAGGTATTGATTTTTGTTATATTTGTAAAATCTCAGACTGCTCGAGACGGCTCAACGCCTTGCTAGCCGGAAAATTTAAGTTGTTTCTTTGCTGCTCCCTAAATTGAAAGTATTTGGCTTTCTGTATATTTCACCGTTTTGTTAGATATATTTCGTGTTTTCAGATGAATTTTTTTGTGAGTGATGTCGCTAGTAAGTAGTGGGCTAAAGCATGCCGCAGCGGTTGGGGGTGCGTCGGGGTGTGTGACCGAGGAATCGGTTTTCCCGGGCTCGACTAGGGCATCTGGGGTGGAGCATCAGTTACCCGGTGGTAATGTCGCTTCCACTAAGGGAGGTAACTTTGAACGTGAGGTACGTTGTCAAAATAGGTATCTTATTGCCCGCATTAGGAACTTGATCAAGAGCTCTAATTGTGCACCAAAAGTCGAGAAGTTTTGCTTTGCTGGGATAAGCTCGAAAATTTGTGCGAAGACGTGAGCAAATTTTATCAATTGTTAAGTGATAATGGAGACACTGCTGCGTCTGCTGATGTGGGGGACAAGGTGGGGATCACTTTTGAAAATTTAAGGGTAAAATGTCGGGATAGTATAAACCAAATAGTAGAGCAGTCCCATTCCGAGGTGCAGCCTGAGGATAGCCTGTCCAATGTAGGCACGGCCCTCTCTGAAAGTTCTGCTAGTGCCTTGAGCCAAATTGATTTGGAACTCCAGCGAGAGGAACTTCAAATCGAGTCTCAAAAGGCTCAAGCCTAGATGCAAGCGCAAATACAAGCCAAGCAAGCCGAATTTGAACTGAAGGATGACAAACTGGGGGCGAAACAGCGCAGGAAAGAAAATTTGGCTAGAAGCAGTTTTAGAGAGGTCTCCCGTATCAGCTACAAAAGTAGATTTTCCAGCAGGAAGTCCTACTCAGGTACGGACCCGATGTGACCGCCATTTTTGGACGTAACAAGAACGTGGACAATGAGGTTGTAGCCCCTCGAACTTGAGAGACTGATGCGGGTGTCGGGGCCGCTGTTGACGCGTCGCACTCGGTTGAGCCCTTGCGTGGGATTGCCTGTGGGGTAACCGCGTTGTCTGAACCTTGGGGTTCTAATGCCATTTTGAATGATATTTCTAACCCAGCTGCTCAACCAAAAAATCTTTTCCTGCCTTCTGCTGCGACTAACCCTTTTACGCAAAAGCACCCTCCTGTTCTGGGACGAGATGGCTTGTCTGCTAGTGGAACCGATAAATGTTCGGGGCCGCCCCGAGCGAAGGTGCCACCAGGATTCGAGTGTGGCTTCGTTCAGGATTCAAGGCTGCGTAAAGTATTACCACAACGTAAGGCTGGTTGTCATGTATCTGAACGTGTGCGGGATGTGAATGATGTTGTTATGAGTCGGTTCCCGCAGCTTTGTGTCGTCAAAGAGTGCGTTTTAAGCCGATATCCACCACCGGAGAAAAATCATCAAACCTCGGAAGAATTACATGAAGGCTATCAAAATGACTTGGCTAGTGATGCTAGCAATGGCAGAAATATCGGTTTCTCGCCTTCATCTAGTAATTCGAGCGCAGAGCAGCAAAACTGCTTTTTTGGGTATCAGAATTGTAAAACCTTTATGGATAAAGCGGCGTTGATTGGCTATGATGGCGTCAACATGCCCTTCATATTCTTTAAAAATCGTATTAATGCGTTAATGGATAGTTGTCCCTTTGAGAGGGCTCGTCTCATTCTGCTGCAAGCAGCTTCGAACAGCTGCACAAACGATCGCTAATTTGACATCTGACACGCCTGGCTTATCGGAAAAAGACAGAATAGAAATGTCTTTAGAATGGTTGTCACAGCGATTTGGTGTCGGCGACGAGTTCTTCTCGGAGCCTGAAATTAGGAAGTATCGCTATTGTAATAAATTGGTCTCTTCGTCTGCGAATATTATGAAAGAATTTAAAGATTAATTAGACCAATGTCTTCTGTATGCTAGAGCGTATAACCAGCGTGAGAAATTAGACGGTAGTTTTGTTTTGGATTTGGCTAAAAGGCTTCCCTTTGAAGCAAAGCAAAGGTATTTAGAATTTCTCTCGATAAATACGGTAGCACAAGTGAGCCCACTTATCAAAATTTGGTCGATTTTGTAAAACGTGAAGAACTGTGTAAATCGACTGATTTTGGAATAACGTTGTTGGGTGAGTCACAGAGCCATCAGGAAAATAAAATTACGTGTAAAATATCGCAGACCACCGTGAAATCAAACGAGTCGCACCTCTTGACAAAATCATCGGATAATGCTGCTGTTTACCGCGCAGGTGACAGCCGTAGCGGGAGAGGTGGTGGTGCTAGAAATGCGGCGTTGTGCATTTGTTGTTCTTTAAGTGGTAAGGATGAATACCACTGGTTGTCAAACAGTAGAGACTTTTTGCAGTTAAATCCCAAAGACCACAGGGATGTTGTGATGAAATCTGGGGGAGTGCTTGAATTGCTTGCGCGATTATTTTGTGAAAGATTGTACGTTCGGTAATAACTGCCGCAGGTGCGGTAATGCTTGTGATAAAAAGTACTTTTTTCTCCTACACGATTACTTTGTTGATACCGGGTAGAGGCAGTCTGAAACGAATGCTGAACCTGCAGTAACTATTCGCAGTGTCAAAATTGAGAGCGTGAAAGCGGCGTATAATCGTGTGACTGCCGCACGCGTGGTATACCCCGCGACTGGCCACTCAAAATTGGTGTACTGCCAACATGATCCGTGGTCTCAGCTGACATTTATCGCCAGTAGCTTGGTAGAGGATCTAGGACTAGAGCCGTTTGACACCTCGTCCTTTAAGTTGGATACTCTGGTTGGCGACAGAAATACTTCGGCTAATTTGGTTAAGTTCAATATTCAGTCTATAGGTATTGAAGAGTTGTTTGGTTACGTGACTGCGGCCGTTATCCCCCCTTGGATAGATGACGTTGAAACTTTGCCGCATAAGCAGGACTTTGCAACTTGCAACATTTTGACGGTTTAAAACTTTTTACTCTCGACAATTGTGATACTGTGGACATTATTATTGGCAATGACAATGCATTTTTAATGTGTGCAATGGAAGAGCGCATGGAAGAGGGTCGAGATGAGCCTCATGCTGTATTCACTCTCCTAGATTGGATGGCTTCTGGAGGAAGGTTGCCTTTATATGCCGGGGCTACTAAGGTTCTTAGAGTGCAAACTTGTGTGGCTAATGACGATCTATCGCAGCGTAAGCTTGACCTGGAAGCCCGTGATAAGAAAATTGCTGCATTAAAAGGTCAGCTCAAGGACTTGGCTGTGCAGGACGAGGCTTTGGATTTATCTCGTGCTGACGTAGTTGCCAAAGGTTTGGTAGAGCCAGATTTTAAGCTGTGCGATGATCATTTTGAAATTCCTTTGCCATTGAAAGCTGATGTTGAACTGCTCAATAATTTGGCGCTTGCTAGAGATAGAGCTATCGCTTTGAGAAAAAAGGCTTTAATGCAACATGATCTCTGCGAATTTCTTGTGAAAACTATGTAAAATCTGAAATCTAAAGGCTACATTGAAAAGGCTATAGTGGGTCTGTTTCTGATAGTGGGCGTGAGTGGTATTTGTCATATTTTGTTACGTCGCAGGCCAAGAAACGCATTGTTTATGACGGAAAGTCCGAATACAAAAGGGTCTCCGTTAATGACGTCATTATGACCGGTCCTGACTTGTTAAACCCGCTTGTTCACGTGCTGGCTAGGTTCCGCAAAGGTAAACATTCTTTGCTGACTGACATCACAAAATGCTTTTTTCAAATTAAATTGCCTGTGGCACAAATGGATTTATGTCGCTTTTTGTGGTTTGAAAACGATGATGTCCATAAGGGTAAGTTAGTTCCTTTTCGTTTTTGCGTGCATCCTTGGGGTATAAAAAGTGGCCCCTATATTGCTTGCTTAGCCATCAAAAAGATGGTGGAACAAAACCTTTTCAAAGCCAGAGATTTGACGCTTGGTACTGTGTCAAAGAACATGTATGTTGATAACCATATTTTTTCTGCGGATAGCTTTGATGATGCGCAGCTAATTGCCCATGAAGCGATTGGTTTGTTTCGTAGTCACGAGTTCGAATTGGTAAAATGGAGTGCGAACAAAGAATCTGTGAATGTGTTGGTAGGAATGAATAGCAAATTACTGGCGCCATCCATTCGCGACGTTGATTTGGAGACAATTAGTGTCGCTATGCCGTCAGCTAAAACTTTAGGCTGTGTCTGGGTAACGGAGTATGACGAACTACGCATCCAATGCTCGCTAGAGCCTCTGACAAAGTATACTCGTAGAAGCATGCTCAGCCAACTTGAACAAAACTTTGATCCTCTAGGATTTGGCAGTCCGTTTTTTCTGAAAGTGCGTCTGATCTTGCAACAGTTAGCTATAGAAAAGTTTGACTGGGACGAAGAGGTGCCCGAAAGTGTCGTGAAAGAGTGGGAAGCGTGGCTTCACTCCTTAGAAATGTTAAAAGATTTTTTGCTGCCAAGATGGTATTTTTTGAATGCTAGTTTGAGCAGCCCTGATGACAACGTTGAGTTTCAGTTGCATGGGTTTAGTGACGCTTCGAATCTAGCATTTTCTTCTGTCATCTACTTACGCAGATTAGCGAATGGTCGTTTGTTTTCAGTAAATGTAACATTGTCTTGGCTAATCAGTCTTCGTGGCCCATTGCTACGAAGGAGCTCGTCGCAGCTTTAAACACAGCGAAGCTATTAAAGCAAGCCTCTGAGGCATTGAAAATACCTAATTGCAGTAATTTTTTTTGGTGCGATTCCCGTACGGTGCTACAATGGCTTAAGAATTCTGACTTACGTTTGAATAAGTTTGTTACGCGAAGAGTTAACCACATCTTGATGTTGTCTAGCGAGACTGAATGATGCTTTTGTCCTAGTAAATTGAATGCGGCTTACGTGGTGTCACGAATAAGGAAATTTGCCTTGCAAGCGTATTTTCGTATTTGTGTAAAGTGCTGTGTTCTTGGTTCGCTAGGCTACTGATTGAGAAAAATACCTTTTTTCCTCGCAATTGGAATTACCGTAAGTACGCCTCTATTACGTCACAATCGTTTATGACATAATACGATTCCAGATTGTTCTAGAGATTCTAGCTTCTTCAAAGAATTTCGATAACTGATTGAGAAAAAAGAGCCTTTTTCCCTCGCAAGTGGATTGCTGTGTACGTTTTTATTACGTCACAATTGTTATTACGACATAGTAAAATTCCAGATTGATCTAGAGATTCTAGCTTCTTCGAAGAATTTCGATAAAACGATTACATAACATGAAATGCTTTTTTCTTTTTTTTCACGTGATTTCGTTCTACAGTTTTCTATATTGTGTTTTGTCGATTTATATATAAGGCGACGGGAATTTTTTGGTCAGAGTCAGAGAGGTAGAGTTGGGGAGAGAGAGCGGAAAACGTTGTAGTGAGAAAGAGTGATTAATTGACGGATTGAAGAAGGGCTATTGTTTTTTTTTTGCGATAATTTATTGTGGATTTCGTTGACGTGGAGAATATTGAACAGTTATTGGTGGACTTAGTTTTTGGCGGTTTCTTGATTGCGTGGAAAAGTGATTAGTTTTTGAGATTGTTGAGCGAAGAAGTTTGAAGTCGTGAAGTACTATTTCTGTGAATACATTATTCTGCTATCAAAGTGGTTTGAGGTGTTTTATTGGAAGCCAATCTTTTCCAAGTTTTATTAAGTTGCGGTCAGACCTAATTATCCGAGCGATTATCACACGTCGCCTCAATTTTAAAACAAAATTTAAGATTAAGATAGAACCGAAAGTTCTATTATTAATATTATCATATATTGAAACGCGACACGTGGGTTCGCGACCGGATCTCACGCGTAAACCAGAAGCACGTGATTTGTGGATAAATGGCCCGTCACTGCTACAACAATATGCAGCAGTGCCATTGGAAGAGAATGAAGTTCCACTTGGAGCACGTAGAATAAATTTGTCTGGGCGTAGTTGTATCGACGGCATTGATAAACTGATTGAGAGTGCACCTAATTTATACACTCTGCAAAAAAGAGTAGCTTATTTAATTGCCTTTCCAATGCTGTAAAGTAAGAAAAAAGGATTTTGTAAAGCCGGTGCTCAATACTGCTTACTTAGAAAATTCTCTACTGATTACAATGAAGTTGGTTCAGAACAAGGTGTATGGCGATGTGATTTGTTCGATGCAGGGAGAATCTGCTGATGCACTTGATAAAGTGATCACACAATGTAATGTTACCACGTCGCCAACCCAGAAAGATCGCTTAAAAGAGTTGCGATCGCTAAAGAAGTATAGGCCTTGTGTAGACGAGGAGAGAAGGCTACATATAGAAGGGCGCTTAAGCAAATCCCCAGATATACCATGGGAAGCAAAGCACCTCCTTCTCCTTCCGTGTAAACACCCCCTGACTAGGTTAGCGGGATTGCTTTATCACTACCGAGACTGTCATTGTGGTGTGCAACACACACTGATGTCGACACGACAGAAGGTTTGGATTGCGAATGGCAAGGCTGCTGTGAGACGATATGTGCGTGATTGTGACGTGTATGCTATTGAAAGGGCGATGCCATTAGACAACTCGTGTCTGGCTTACCGCTGGCACGCCTTGCAGCACATAAAAAGCCCTTTTTATATTCCGGGGTGGATTATCTTGGCCCTCTAAATTTTGCAGAGAGAAGAAGCAACAAGGAAGGCATGGGGGCTCCTGTTTATATGCATGGCATCTTGGGCTATTCATGTTGAGTTGGTAACATCTTTGTCGCTGGATGATTTTTTACTTGCCTTTACTCGATTTACAGACCTGCGTGGGCAGGTCAATACGATCTATTCAGATAATACAAGCACCTTCCAGGCCGGTTCATAAAAGCTCCCTGACTTGATTGAAACCAAGGACTTTCACAATTTCCTTAGAAGAAAAGGTATAAATTGGAAATTTATACCTCCGTATGCTCCGGCGCAAGGTGGCACCTGGGAGGCATGGTAAAACAGTTCAAGATTGCTCTTTCTCACATTTTGGATACCGCGGTGCATAAGCCAAAGTTTGTTGAATTGTTGACGTACGTTGGGACTGCAGTTAGGATTGTAAATGAAAGGCCCTTGGTGACATTAAGTGACGATCCTAGGGATTTCACTGCTATTACTCCAGCTTCACTTTTAATCCCTTGCATAGACCCACATGTTGAAGTTGGACAACCGCATGATCGAGACAGGCTTAGAAGAGATTATCGCTTTAATTTATCTCTCTCCCAGCAATTCTGGGAAAAGTGGATAGCCTTCTATTTACCTTGGCTGCAGGGGCGGAAAAAGTGGTTGAAGATATCCGAAAATTTGAATCCTGGACAACTGGTGGTTATGGGCTCGTTAGAGGACATATCCAAACGTTGGAGATACAAGCTTGGGAGGATGGAGAAGGTGATTCCTCAAATTAGAAATGAGAAACCCATAGTAAGACGGGCCAAGGTGGCCCTTACGAAAGTGAATGAAACCACGGCGGAGGTCCGAATTGAGTATGTTTTGCAGGATGTCTCTCGACTAACTCCTGTGGAGAATGCGTAACTGGTAGCGCAAATTAAGCAGTTGGCGAGAACGATAGAGGCTCTTCTGCGGGAAGATGAAAGGACAGAGATACCTATTCAAATCATGAAGATGATGGTTTGAAAAAGAGTCAAGGTGTACTAAGCCAGCGTTTTGAAGTGAAAGAGGCAGATTTGAGCAAGAGAACATGAAATGAAAAGAGTGAGCTCCCAGCTGAAGGAAGAAAGATTCCAAACAAATAAGTTGAGTAAGAAAGCTCAATTTCCCTACTAAACGAACAAGATGAGCTTAACTAGATAAACGGAATCAAAGTCTTTCCAGGACAATGGGGCGAAGCCTTGACTTTAATCTTGGTCCAGCCAATTCCAAAACGAGAAAAGAGGATGGTAGACAAAAAGCCACTCACAGGAGAACAGGAAAATGAATAGGTGTGATTCGAAGAATTGCAGGAAAGTGTTGGGAAGTGAGGCAGTCGGTAGTTGCGCAACTGTTCTCTTGGTGAAGGCGCTCCAGCTGGGCGACGTTAGTAAAACAGAGAAAAATATAAGGATAAAACATAGGTAAGAACGGGCCAAATAGAACGCAACGCATTATTTACGCAAGAGCATTGTTGATGGGATCAATAGGTTCTGTACTAAGTTTTTGGTTGAAGTTCTTCTCAGTCAAAAGTTGACCAAACCGATGTATAAAGTTTGTCTAGTGATATCGGTATGCTGTGATTGACATGATGACGTCACAATGACTTTTGGTCCACTAATTCCAAGACATCTAGCGTATTTAGGGGGTCATAGAAGAATGGGCCTTTCTTTAGCCGTGGCAAAAACAATAAAAAAAAATCAGCTAGTTGGTGTTAGCAAGTGACCTTTAAGAAGTCAAGGTGTGTGCTTCAATTTGCCTTGAAAATTATCATTCTGGTAAATATATTCTGAGTAATCTATAAAAGAAACCATCACTAGGCTTATAGTTGGCCCTTCTTTTAAAAATCTTCGGTTCGCTGTATAACACCAAAGACTTTGTCAGATCACGTGCATCGTATGACATAGCACAGTAGCTAGCAGGCTTTGGCTACATGTATTATACGTGAATTGTTATGCTAAATTCAGCGCGACTGCTGCTTTTCGCTAGAAAGTTTTTAACTTAGTTGCTGCTTCGATTGTCAAAAGTTTGACATCACGAATGTAGAGGAAGTACGTACATACACGTTGCTTGCATTGCTAAAACTATGTTAAGCTGCATAATTCAGGAATTGGAACCAGTTGACATAATAGAAAGAAGAAATGGGTAGGAAACAAAATGAGGAACCGTGTAGAACAGGCAGTTTAGTCTCATGACATTAGTTGTCAAGTGAAACAGCAGCCTACTAGACTATTGTGTAGTTACGCAGCCTAGCTAGCATAATGTAGCTAAAAAATATTCGTGGCGAGCTGCTGTTGCAGACAGAAAAAGATGTGTGAGCTAAAATGAGTACGCCACGTGCTCTATCCTACAAAACAACTCTTACTAATAAACAGCTTAGTCTTTTAAGTCATATTCAAACCATACAACTCCAAGTGCATGTTCCAAATGCATTTTGCTTTTATGACCGCTCTGACAGCTCCACGTACATACCACGCATGCAAACGCGGCAGATCTCTGTAAAATGGCGTTCAAAATATAGACCTCTTGCTTCTGGTTACCAGGTATTTTTGATAATAAAATGACCTCTTGCTTCGTCGGGTAGTTTCAAGTCGTAACAAGCAAAAAGGCTTTTATTCAACTTTGGCTTTTGCATATGCTTTAAGGTATTAAAAAATGAAAAGATGGACCTGTGTAAGAAAATATGTCAAAAGAATTTGTAATGGAAAGGGCTGACTTAAGTTGTTTTCAACTTCTATATTTTAATCCGAATTTTGATGTAGTTTAAGCTCGTTTGACGCTCAACCTATTTACAAAGTGTTTGAGCTACAGCAGTTCAAAAATGTTTTGAAGAATGCTTATAATGCAGTATTTGCAGTATGAACAGTGATTTTTTAGTACAAGCTTACTAAATGGAAGGTTGGGATTAAAAGCAGTAAACAGAGTGCCATGCCTTCTTTTAAGCAGAGAACATGTAAAGTTAAAAGTTTGGGAGCTTTTTTAGTAATCTAGGTTACATCTCTACTGGCATTTGAGTGAGACTCCCAGACTGCACAAATTAATTCTTCGTTTGCTCAGGGTTCGCCAATTCTTGGCGCGCGTGCCACCAATTGCGTAGCAAGATGAGTATTCATGGCACGCCGAAAATGATAAATGGTAGGTCTATTTTTTGTTTTTTGTTATCCGCCGCGCGTTACCATTTGTTATGCTGAGCGCAACAAACAATAACGGGGCCTTGCACCATTTCAGTGTGTATTAGATCTCCTCGTACCTGTGTTTTCCCTGCTTGCTGATAAAACTCTTTTATATTTTGGTGGGTATATGACCCTTTGAAACTTTGTGTAACCATACACTGTATATGCGAAATGATTAGCGTATGCATGGGAGAAACTTTTTTAAATTATTTACCATTTGATGTTGCCTAGCGCTAGCGTGGTAGGCACATTTTCACATGGAGACCATAAACACTTTTTGCGGTTTCAACGTAAAATGGACGGAGGATAGCGTTCCTTTCCGTAGTTTGCTACGTTTTAGCGTCCTTTTTCCGTAAAAATACAAAATACATTTTTCGAGTTTTTGGCGCCAGATTACTACTGACCTACTATTGGGAAGCTACGGCTTAACAAGGTGTGACTAACTGCTCCCACTTGTACACTTTACTAATATGTAATCATATCAAGTACTATTCAAATCAAATAGTCCCAAACCAAAATTTTTTGGCACTCGTAGTTACTAACAATTAATCAACCGGCACACTACGTTTTTTATGTTGACCACTGTCACCCTCTGGTCTACATGATTCAAAACAAGAAGGCCTACCGCCATTTGTTTCAAGGAAAAGATGTTGCATGCTAAGATCAAATTCGTAGCTATTTTGAAATTTGCTTTCATATTACCTGGATGAGAAGTATTCTACAAAATTACTCTCAAGAGCAGAAGCTGAATTCTTAAAGAATTTTCAAGTCTCCACCGGATTTGAATTAGAGCATTGGCTTCGCTAGGGTGACGTTCCGCTTTGATGGATATATTGTTGTCTACTTGTCGGAGATGACATATTTCGTTCGGAGAAAATTTATGAATTCGGGAACAATATTATTGAGAGACATATTTCAAAGTAGCCCTAATTACAAACAACCCTATTGTTGTCGCTGGATAGCAGGGGGTTAGTCTGAAACTTATGACATTTTGGGGAATTAAATTGCTCCAGTTTTCCTTTAGTAAAGGAAGAGCAACAGCTTGTGTAGAGGAGGCAAATATAGGACCGCCTATTTTGTTTTCTCGACATAAAGTACTAGGAATTTCCAGGAATGCATTTTTTGACGCCAGAAATCTTTTGATTTGGCAAAGCTTTCGATTGGTCTTTTTGTTATTTATTACTTTTTTGTTCCTTGTGATGGAAATACGGTGCGAAATGATATGTCAAGATTATAAGGCAAACCTAGTCGAAGTAAAGTCTGGGTAAAGCATTAGTCCATTTTGAATAAGTCTCGAAAAGAAATTGGTGGAGTAGTATTTTCACTGGCTACAAAGCGGTTTAACTGTATTTGTTAGCTGCCCAAAAGTGAGCTTTACAACCAGCAGATAAAAAGTCCCAAATGACACGTGTAGTCGACTGAAACATTTATTGTTGCAAGCTTTCGTGAGCAAATGGCTCACTTCTTCAGGCAAAATAAATAGAGACCAATACATAAACTGAAATTAATACGAATAAACGATTGTTCAGTTGATTTTGACCAGAGATATTCCGCCTATCCAACTCCGACATATCTGAGCGATTCCGTTTCTGTTGCTAAGAACTCAATAGATATAAATGGAAAAACTAAATTAGCTCGAAACTTTATTTATACTGTACATTAATACGCTAAGACAAATACATTTCGCTATATAGCATCATCAGTGCTGTAAAAGAACAATAAAAACAACTAAATCTAAGGTTCCAAGCAATAGCTCTACTGACGAGTCTACACTCATCACATAAGTCACATAATCACATATAATCTACACTCATCACATAAGCAACTATTTATGAGGAAAAAACTTTGTTCTTAAAAGAATGCGTCAAACTTAACATCTTATTGCCATCCAACAATAAAAAAGGTATTGATTTTGACCTCTTGCTAGTTCAACAAGAAAGACGTATTTCTAAACAGCTACATGATACTGGCACTTTTAAATTTCAAATTTAATTAAAACCACATGAAAAGGAGGATATATCCAAAATTAAATGGCATTATAGAAGGAAATATATTAACAAAATCAACTGGCTGTGGTACAAGCAAGCTGAAAATAGACGTTCACTCCCGACTAATTTTGCAATAAATCGGAATAAAACTCGGCATAACAGGAGCAGTAGATTGAGATATAGAAAGAGAGGCAAAGAAAAAAATAAAGTCCTTAATCTGGCCCAAGTTAATTCAATTGTTCTCAATAAATCCAGTATTGATCTGTCGAATGACGTAAAAGAACTTCTGGCGAAAGGATTGAACTTTGTGCCCACACCCAAATGGAATGAAAACATTTGTGACCAAGAGTGGTGCTTTTTAACTGAACATACGCGAAGAGTGGAGTGGGCTGATATATTCAAAAACAATGAAAATACGCAAAATGAAGAGTGCTTACCTACTAAACTTATAATCCCCAAATTTTCTAGACCACCATCTGAATCACTCACTGAAGAGGTCGCAACCTACAAAAAATTAGTTGAAACCAAATTACGAAACTTAGGTCCTAAGGTTGAAAAGCAATATCTGCACAACAATAACCTTCTATTTCGTCTAAAACTTTAAGAATATTAATCTCTGAACAAAAGATTGTGGTTTGTCGAACAGATAAGGATGGAAAAATCCTTATTGTAAACTATTCCGACTACCATGAAATTATGGAAAAAGAACTAAACAAATTTGACGTTCCACAATTCACTCCACAGATTATGCATAAACAATTTGAAGTTAATAAACGCAAATGCGAAAATCTTATTATCTCGTTGTTTGAAAAAGGAGTTATATCAAAAGATTTGCTTTATCATAGCACAGGATACAGAGTTAAAGAAAATTGTTATCAAAAGGTAGCTGGAGAGTTGGCTAAATATTTTGCATGCTCTAGCCCAGCGTATGCATACCCCCTTTTCAAGACTCACAAGCTCCAACCCGATCACCTATTGAATGCTCAAATTACTGACATACCAGTTAGATTATTGCAATCGGCGGGACACATTCTCACATCAAGGTTTACTGCAATGATTGAATACATCTTGCATCCCATTGCAGTGAAATATTGTCAGGATGGGATCAATGAGTATTGAAGAGATAGCACCCATTTTATCTACTCGAACTAGATCAATGGAAATCAAACAACCTGAATATTCAAAACAAGCTCATTAACGAAGATCTATTTATTGTGGCGGCAGATGTTATTGCACTCTACCCCAACATCAACAGAAATACGCTTAAAGATGCCCTCACTACAGCCCTCAATTTACAATCGCAATTTTGCGCACTGGGTCAAAGGTATTTTGTTGAATTAATTATGCTTACCCTAGAACCGGTTATTATACAACATGGACAGCACTTTTATAAACAATCTAATGGCATAATTACTGGTGACAACCATTCAGTTTCGCTTGCTAACATAGCTATGCATTTTGCTAAAATTCCGGCATTCCCTATTTTAAAAAAAGCGGTTATTTATAAAAGATTCATCGACGACACTATTTTTATTGCTATTGGGGAAAACTCAACGCAAAATATAATTAAAGCAATAGAAAATAGTCTTGGAAAAGTGGGACTTCAAATAACTACTAAATTGTTTAATACCAAATGCTCAGACCAACAAGTGGAATTTTTGACGTTCTCCACAAGCACTCATCGGACTCACCATTTAAATTTGTCACGAGTAATTATGTCAAAAAACTGCCCTTGACAGGACTTTTATAAATGGTACGTCATATCACCCCTTATGGGTATTTCAATCTATTGTAGTATCTGAAGCAATGCGCATGCGGCATATATGCAAAGACAAAACTGACTATGATACTAGTCTGGAATATCTAAAAAACAAATGTTTTAAATCCAAATTTCCTAAAACTCTCACATCCAAGATGATTGAGCAGGCCAAGTCTTGGGTGGATAGATTTCATTCTATTAACAACAGCAAATTAAAGAAAAATAAGCAGAAAAAAATCGTATGGGTTACCCAGTTTCCAAAACTACTGCGGTCTAGCCAGATGGAAAAACGTCTGCAATCAAGCGTAATGCTTGCATACAAGCGCCCACAGACAGTGGGCAATTTTGTCACTTGCTATAAAAAGCTTTCATTTGGTCCTCTTGAGAGTAAGGATGGGGGAATATCTGAGCCCTGTGGTAAATGTGCACTATGTGGCAATCATGGCTCACATAGTTCTATGGTCCCACTGATGAAACATATTCGCACACCTAATGGAGTACGTCCTTTGACCCAAAAACTAAACTGCAAAGATTATGGTATTTACGCGGCATGTTGCAAAAACTGTGACAATTACTATGTTGGTCAAACAATGACATCTTTTTCACAACGTTGGACAAAACATCGAGTACTATGGAACAAATTTCACTACTCTGAAAATAATGATAATTCGGCCCTACTTATACATTATGATAAACATCATAAGGAAATATTTACCGGTAAACCTGATATAGCGCAATGTTTTTTTGTTATCTTTATTGTAAAACCTGCATTTGAAAATTTAAACTTTTATGAAGCCAAATGGTATCGCATACTTAATGCAAAAATAAATAATAATAAAATGATTTTACCTCGCATGTAACCTAGTATTATTTCTCACTGTGCTTTTATGCTTTTGCTACGTTAAATTTAGTCTACAATCAGCCTGCGTTGTGATCTTATTTTTTTTGTCATAATGGTCTGCTGCCTTGTGGGTATACTTCGATACTATAAGATGAAATTATTTGTTTTGATACGCTGGATATATAATTACTTATGTGATGAGTGTAGATTTGTCAGTAGAGCTATTGCTTGGAACCTTAGATTTAGTTGTTTTTATTGTTCTTTTACAGCACTGATGATGCTATATAGCGAAATGCATTTGTCTTAGCGTATTAATGTGTAAATAAAGTTTCGAGCTAATTTAGTTTTTCCATTCATATCATATATATGAGAATAAACGATTGGGATCTTTTGACGACTCTCAGCAAAAAGGTCAAAGCCAATATACTGTTAATAGCATTGTTAACCGAAATAGTGCAAGTATTCGGCGCTACTTAGCACTATTTTGATTGACAATACTAGCAGCGTTTAGCGAAACGTCCTAATTAAAATATCAGCTGCAGTATACTGGCTCTATTTTTTTGCTGATAATACGAATAACTATGACAATAAATAAAGCGTAAAGTATATGCACTATGACATCACAAACTAATGAGGTAGAGATCAGAGACAACACAAAATAGGAGAATAAAAAAGAAAAACGGAAAAAAGGATAAAGAGCGGAAAAAGATAAAAAATGGTAAGGTGAAAACATTAAAAATCAAGAAAGTAAATGCATAAGAAATAGAGGAAAAAATTGGTGAAGATATAGCTACGTAAGGTAGAAGCATTAAGAAGCCAATTATTGTTTTTTTAAGCAATGCAAAAAAAACGCAGTCCTTGTTTATTCTTTCTCAAATGCAGTTGACTTTGGATATGAGCTTTTGTTCTTCGATTTGTCGCCGTCTCCGGTTCGAGTTGCCTCGTTTTAGTTTTGATACTTAAAGATGACTGACAGAATCTCCGTGAACTTTAAAACGCTTTGCAACAGGTTTGTTTTTATTATTGCAGATATCACTTTTGTGTCCGTTTATTTGTTTTCTGATGCTATTTTCACTTTCTCCAATATATATGAAATATTGGAACAGAGTAAATAAGAGAGTAGGTAAACGACATTAGACAAAGTACGCGTAAATCTTTCTTGGATGGTAAATTTGTAATTGTTGGGTCCTGTAACAATGTTATCAGTTTTGATGTGTGGGAAAAGCTGGTATCCAAGACTATTGCAGCGAAAAGTGCCAGGGTGAGATTGAGGGTTTTTGCTGGAGGTGAGTATACGTTTGAAGTTGAATGGTTATCAATAAGCGATTAAGGAGCAACAGGAAGAAGATGTAACTGAGGGTAACTTTGTAGAATCGGTTGTAGCCTTTGGCAATCCGAGTTACAAATCTAACCAGTGGATCATAAGAAAGGGGTTTGTATTTTCGGACTTGGGCTTGTATTGAAGTAATGAATCTCTGGGAAATGATCGAACTCTCATTAATTTGTTTGTCTACTGATTTAGTACCACGGTCATTTCGATATGAGCAAATGTGGTTGTAATGTATGCATCTTCTCTAAATATTTTATACTGCATTATGCTCTATTAATAATGCATCTCCTCTATTTCTTATTTATTTACTTCCTCTATTTTTGATGTTTTTACCCTACTATTTTTTATCCTTTTCCGTTTTTTATCCTTTTCTCCGTTTTTCTTTTTTATTCTCCTATTTGTTGTTATCTCCGGTCTCTACCTTGTTTGTTTGTGATATCATAGTGCATATACTTTACGCTTTATTTATGGTTATAGTTATTCTTATTAATTTTAGTTCATTTATTGGTATTTTGCCTGAAGAAGTGAGCATTGGCTCACGAAAGCTTGCATTGTAGCAGCTCTCTGTGACGTCATAGTCATTGTGTTGAGTACAGTTGCTGTGTTTTGTTTTTTCAGTGGTCAGTAATGGAATATCTCACAAACGGTTGTGAGTTATAGCAGTGAAACTAGATTGGTGACCCCAACGTTCCTTACAGTGATTTGAAAAGTTTACCATGGCAAGCGAGCAAGAGACCCAGCAACACGTAGTCACCTTAAAGTTGCCAGAGTTTTGGACTAGTTATCCCAGGGTCTGGTTTCAACAGACAGAAGCTCAGTTTGCACTCAGGCAGGTCACTGCTGACAACACGAAATACTTCTACGTAGTTGCAGCTTTAGACCAAGATTCTGCGCAAAGAGTAATCGATTTACTCGAAGATCCCCCACGAGATCGTAAATATTTAGCGCTTAAGAAACGCCTTTTAGACACTTTTGACTTGTCCGACAGTGCGCGATTGCTAAACATGCCGCAGTTAGGTGATAAAAAAACCATCAATTTTAATGAATAAAATGTTGGCACTTATAGCAGATCATCGTCCGTGTTTTCTGTTCAACTACTTGTTCCTTCAACTGTTGTAAGACGACATTCGTATGGTCCTGTCAGGCCAGCACTGGAATGATCCGCGCCAGCTAGCGGCAAGAGCAGATGAATTGTGGCTGGCTAGATCTCCAGCTCCACCGGTTTCACGTCTCTCGAGACCACGCAAAGGGACTAATTATGGCCAAAACCAGCAAGGTAGTAGCCGGAACCAGGAGAAACTATGTTTTTTTCATAAACGTTTCGGCGATAAAGCTTATAAATGTTGTCCCCCATGCAGCTATCAGGGAAAGGAGACAGCCGGTCGTCGTTAACGGCAGCGATGACCGGCACAAACAAGGCCTTTTTTTATGTGTGGGATCATCAAAGCAAACGTAATTTTTTAATCGACACTGGCGCCGAAATAAGCGTATTGCCAGCAGCGCGATTTGACCGACAAAAAGGCCAGTCCGCACAAATACTACTGGCGGCTAACGTCAGCAAGATTACCACTTTCGGCTCGAGAGCGGTGACGATAGACCTACCCCGAGGCGAATTCAAATGAACCTTTGTTATAGCCGATGTCGCTCAACCCCTTCTGGGGTCTGACTTCTTAAGGGCGTATTCCCTTTTAGTGGATATGAAACATCAGCATCTAGTAAATGCACAGCTTTTTACTAGCATTCCTATGGAGAAGGCGCCAGGCTTACCACCGCAACTTAATGCTTTGGGCCTCGAACAAAATGCGTTCGCTCAACTGCTGGCACAGTTTCCGCAAATCACAACACCGCACTTTTGTGAAAAACTTGCCAAACACCAAACCGTGCATCATATCGTCACCAAGGGACCACCCATTCATGCTCGCCCTAGAAGACTTTCTCCAAGCAAGCTAACAATTGCCCGCGATGAATTCAATAAGATGCTAAACATGGGAATTATTCGACGATCTGGCAGTCCTTGGGCATCGCCGCTTCACATGGTGCAGAAACCTGCAGGCGGATGGAGACCCTGCGGCGACTACCGTCGTCTTAACTCGATCACCGAAGCTGATCGTTATGCTATTCCACATATACAGGATTTTTCGGCTCGCCTTTCCGTAGCTACCGTGTTTTCTAAAGTGGATCTGCTGCTGGGATACCATCAGATGCCGATGGCAGAGGAAGATGTCTCTAAAACCGCCGTGATCACTCCTTTTGGCTTGTTTGAATTTTTACGCATGCCATTTGGCCTGAAAAATGCCGCTCAGACTTTTCAACGACTAATGGAGAGCATTTGCCAGCCGTTCGATTTCGTTTTCGTGTGTTTAGACGACATCTTGGTTGCCACGCAGGCGAAACACAAAAACCATCTGCAGTTGCTTTTCCAACGACTTGCAGACTTTGGTTTGGTGGTAAATGTGGACAAATGTCAGTTTGGTCGTCGTTGAATTGAGTTTCTTGGTCATCTGATTGATCAATATGGTGCACAGCCACTTGTATGCAAAGTTGAGGCAGAACAAGCTTTTCCTTATACAACCACGCTTCAGGACCTTCAAATATTTGCAGGTATGATCAATTTATACCCCTAGCTGCAACAATCATGGCCAATTTATCAAACCATCGCAAATAAGCCTAAGCTATTAGTTTGGAATAAAACTTTGAAACTGCCCTTCAGAATGCGAAGTGTGCACTGGCTAGCGCTGCCATGCTACATCATCCTTAACACCACGCATCTTCAACACTCAGTGTTGATGCTTCGGACATTGCTGTAGGTGGCGTTTTGCAACAAATAGTCGATGGTCAGTTACAGCCTCTTGCATTTTTTAGCAGAAAATTACGGAAACCGGAAACCAAATACAGTGCTTTTGGTCGCGAATTGCTGGCGATGCATTTGGCCGTCCGTCATTTCCGCTACTTCTTGGAAGGGCGTCACTTTGTAATTTTTACAGATCATAAGCCACTCACGTTTGCCTTTTCAAAAGTCTCCGATGCGTGGTCTGCTCGACAGCAACGCCAATTCTCGGCGATTTCTGAATTTACTACAGATGTTCGACACATTGTCGGAAAAGCAAATTTAGTTGCAGATACATTAACCCGTGCATCTTTGTCCATGGTTGTGTCCTCACCACCGGATTTAGATTTTGTAGCTATGGCTCAAGCCCAACAGATATCTGAAATCCAGGCATACCGTACAGCAATAACGGGCTTACACCTTGAAAATGTGCCAATCGGACCAGACAAAGTTTGTTTGCTCTGTGATGTGTCGTTAGCACTGCCGCGCCCAGTCGTTCCTCCATCCTGGCGTCGGAAAGTTTTTGACATTATTCATAGTCTTTCCCACCCTTCCATCCGGACAACCCGACAGCTAATGCGTCAGAAGTATGTTTGGCACGGATTACACAAGAATGTTGGCTTATGGTCAAAACAATGCGTCAATTGCCAAAGTGCAAACCCACACCAAAGCGCCTCTAGCGACATACCCACTCGCTTACCAACGTTTCGCTCACGTCAGCATTGATATTGTCGGCTCCCTTCCCCAATCGCAAGGTCACCGCTATCTCCTGACCATGGTTGACAGGTTTACTCGCTGGCCAGAAGCAATACTCATGCCGGATGCCACTGTCAAAACATGTGCAAGAGCTTTCTTGTTCAACTGGGTTGCTAGATTCGGTGTCCCCGCGGACATCTCAACCCACCGTGGTCCCCAGTTTACCGCACGCATGTGGGACACGCTGGTCCATCTTCTCGGGGTTTGCCTTTACCGCACATGGGCCTACCACCCTCAAGCAAACGGCTTACTTGAACGTTTCCACAGACATTTGAAAAGCTCGTTGATGGCACGACTGAAAGATTCCAATTGGGTAGACGCACTGCCATGCGTGCTCTTAGGAATACGCTCAACACCCAAAGAGGATTTATAGTGTTCCTCAGCCGAACTAGTTTACGGAACACCTTTGAAAGTGCCAGGGTATGTCTCCTTTCCGTCCATATCTACTTCATCTTCCAATAACTTGTTTTTACTGTGGCTTAAAGAAAAGATAGCAGATTATCAATCCCAACAAATGTCTCGTCACTCAAAGAACATTGCTTCAGTTCCAAAATCCCTATCGACGTGTGACTTCGTCTTTGTCCGTCGCGATGCATATAGACCGCCCTAAGCCCCACCGTACAATGGTCCTTTTCGTGTACTGGAACGCGGAGAAAAATTCTTCATAATAGACTTTAGCGGAAGAAGAAACTCAATCTCAGTGGATCGACTGAAGCCAGCCTACATTGACTCAAACAAACAACTGCCTGTGACAATGCCTCGAAAACGGGGCAGACCTAAGAAGGTCTAGACGATCCGTTGTGTTTATGCGTTTCTGGGGAGGAGCTCTGTGGCAGCTCTCTGTGAAGTCATAGTGATTGTGTTGTGTACAATTGCTGTGTTTTCGTTTTTCAGTGGTCAGTAAAGGAATACTTAACAAACGGTTGTGAGTTATAGCGGTGAAGCTAGAGCATCAATAAATATTTAAGTCGACTATAAATGCCGTTTGTGAGTTTTTTATCTGCTAATTTATAAGTCGATACGACTATACTACCTTCAACATTCTAACCACCTAAGCCCGCAAGGAATAAATTGAACACCTTGATGACACCGTGATCAAGTTGGTTAAAGCGCCATTATATAACGACAATCACGTTGTGGTTGTGCGTCCAAATTTGATGACGAACTGCGCTGGTTTGATTTCGCTATGAGCACTTTTATGGTGATTACCTATTTTCGGAGGTTTCTAAATAAGCAGTAAATTTATTTAAAACAAAACAAATCACTTTAAGCGGAAAATTGAAAGTCGGAAATTTAGAAGCAGATCTGAACAATTTTCCCACGCTTTGCACAATTGTAGCTTCCCTAGGAGTCACGAGAATAAAAATGCGCTAGATGTAAAAAATCAATTTCTAAGTACTACCTTGCAACATGTATATGAAGTTAAATGATAGTGAAGTTTCCACAGGTTAAATTTGGTGGTTAGGCATATACATTAATATTTGTGATTATGTTTTGCAACGATGATTTGGATTGTTACGGAACACACGTGTGTTGTGATTACTCATGCGTTCCTCCAGTATTAAACTCATGTTATGGGGAGTCTTGCGATGATGATTTCGATTGTTTTGGTGATTTTACATGCTGTTCAGGAAATTGCTATCACCCAAGTTCTGTACTTTGCAATCCAGCAGATAAGTAAGCATTTGTATAATGTTGGCCTACGTTTTTTACTAACCGTTTAACTAAACGTAACTTTGGTTTTTGTGTGTACAATACGATGGACGAAGTTTAAAGGATGGTTTCCATACAGCGTAGATTGGTGCGCGCTCGCTCCGCGCATAAAACTAAATACAGAAACAAAACATGTTTCACGCTACGCCTGCAGTCTACGCCTAATGGAAACCAGCCTTAAGAGTTATTTCACCCAATAATTAACCAAATGATTATCATAGTCGCTGATCTGCCCGAGATTCTTGAAAAGGGTGGATGAGGCGTTGCCGGATTTTCAGTTTGTGTGAAGGATGATAATCGAGACGGCTCGCCTACAAAACAAGCGATGCTGCAACACCTCCTACTTTTAGTAATTTGCGTTGTAAGGAAAACCTCCTACAAAGCCCACTTTGTGAAGTTTTTGCTGATGTTTTTTTAACTAAAGCTTAGAAATTAATCTTTTGCAGTCAGCTAGTAGACACTACGACAGATTTATCCATAAAGATTGCGAACTTCTCTCTCTTGTAATTCGGTAATTATAATAACACTGGTCAACAAAAAATGTTTTTTTTTAAACGAGAACAAGAACACTCATTTCTGGGTAACATCGAGGCGCTGATTCCGAATCTGGCATTAGTTTTCTTCTAGCACATCAGGATTTTGAGATATGAGGGGCATAGTGTGTGAGATTGTGTGTATTTTGTATCCCTTAAATGACAATATCTCTGCCATTATCATGGCTGTTGTTCAGATTTTAACATAGGCTACTAACCACATTAGCATGCTGTTATACCTAATTCAACAAATTTGAAAAAAGATCTAACAAAAAAGATTAAACAAGTTTAATGTACCGGTGTGGTTGTTTACCAACAGAATGAAGATCGGACAATGGGCAAACTCTTTTTTGTTAATTGTAGTCTTGAAAAAGACTGTTTATTGGCAGCCTTTAAACAGCTGTATTTAGGTGATTTTGAAATAGTATTTTCGGGGTAGCTTCTACAAAACTGTTTTCCAGAATAACACATGTGGAAAATGTTGATCGCAATCTGGGTACCACTTAATACTGCAATCAAATACTAGTTCAAATGAGGAAAACTTAAAAATGTTTGACATATGATTTCCGTTTGAATGGATGGTTTGCATCATCACGATACAACATCCAGCAATAATCACCCATCATACCCTCATTCCAAACTCCTTTATACTTTTCTTCCATAGCTTGGATATCTTGGTGAAATCTTTCACCTTGCTCATCACTAACTGCTCCTAGATTTTCAGGAAAAAAGTCGAGGTGTGAATGAAGAAAATGCATCTTTAAGGACATGCGAAACCCCATCTCTTTGTATGCCGCAAACAACTCTGCAACGCCTTCTTGATACGAATTTGACTTGACATTTCCCAAAAAATTAGAGCAAATCCATTTAAATGCATGCCAAGCTCGTAGTTCCAATGTATTTAATGTTTTTTCAAACTCTGGGTCTTCAAAAACTTTCCGAATCTGCGGACCAACAAAGACTCCTTCTTTCAACTTGGCTAGGCTTAGCTTGGAAAACTTTTTACAGAGAAATTCAAAACCATTCGAATTCTGTTTTGCCATAGCTTTCACAAAGTTCTTCATTAATCCTAGCTTGATATGCAATGGTGGCGTTAAAACTTTATCGAGATTTACTAAAGGGATGTGTTGGATATTTTTCACTGCAGGTGCATATGAATTTCTTTTCGGCCATTCTTTTGTTTCATAGTGCTGTGCAGTGGCGCGACTATCCCACAAACATAAAAAGCAACAGTGTTTTGTAAAACCTCCTTGCAATCCCATCAAAATTCCAATTACTTTAAGGTCCCTACATAAGCTCCATTGGTAGTCAGAATAGTGAATCGCATTCAACAAATTTCAATGCTGTCATAAGATTCTTTTAACTGGGCAGAGAGTGCAATAGGGATGGAGGGTTTTTTATTTCCAATGTGTAGAAGAACTGCCTTAAAGCTTCTCTTTGAGGAATCAATAAAAAGCCTCCATTCGTTCACAATGTGAACTATCCAGAGTTTGAAACAGCTCTTCAATATCATGGCAGTAACAAAGAGGTCCCTCAATTTTGAAGGCCGAAGATAAGTCCCTATTGCGCTTCCTGTTGTAACTTACTTTGACATCTTTTTCAACCATATTTCGTTCTTTTAACCTTGATGCAAGGAGCTCCGTCTTTTCCTTAGAAAGACATAAATCTCTAATTAAGTCATTTAGATGTTTTTGTGAAAATAAGATGGGATCTTCTGTGGTATCAGAATCTGTGTAGTTGGAAGAAATTAATCCGTCAGAGTTGTTTTCATCAGTACTGCTATCAGTAGTATCAAGTCCATGTAGCGGAGGTACTGGTGGTAGCATTGAATCATCATGAGGAACTGGGGTCCTTGCTGAATCCAAATTGGGATATGTAATTTTGTCTCTCTGCTTTAAGGAAAAACCCTTTGTTTTGGTAAGACAAAAATAGCAATCTTGACAGTGATCTTTAGGTTCACGCCAAATCATTGGAACGGAAAACGGCATAAAAGGAGACCGTTTATTTAGCTAGTTGTGCAAGCCTAAGCAGCATATCTTGCATATTTTATGGGGTGCCCAGGTCTTATCTTGGTCGCTTAATGGGCAACCAAAATATGCCGCATACATCTTCTTGACATCACGAGTGACATTTCTTTGCTGTTTTTTGCTAGTAAACTTTACACAGACAAAGCAAAATCGATCTGGATGGTTTAAGCAGTTTCTAGGCATTATGAATAGCAGTGGCGGCCCGTGCCTGTTTTAAATGGGGGTGCTGCAATAGACATCGTAATTTATTGTTTTTGTAGAAATTTTTCTAGAGAGCAGTCTTTAAAAGTCAACAAACCTTAGAAACAACAATGAATTGGAAAAAAAGAACATTATTAGTATTGCATAGTACACTACCTAACATGAATTAGATAAGCAAAGCAAATAATCTATTTAAATATAAATTCCATCCGACGATTCTTGACACTTGCAAAATGATCCATCACTTTTTCATTAAAATCCTTGATTTCAGCAATCATATTTTTTTCTATTGACAGCATGCCCAGAGCCGACAGTCTTTCATTTGTCATGGTGCTTCTCAAAAAAGTTTTAATTCTTTTTAAGGTGGAAAAACAGCGTTCTGGCTCAGCTGTAGCCATTGGGGTAACAACCAGAATTTTAAGCAATTTGAAAGTTTCAGAGAAAACTTGATGTAAATTATCCTGTACGATAGTCTTACTTAAGGCAACCACATTTGCAAAAGCCCACATATCTTTTCGTTCATAGATTACAGACAGTTCTGTTTTCAGCTTACTTTTGTCAAGCTCTGGATATGCTGTCACAACCTCGTCCAATGTTTCATCTGGAAAGCATTTGATAAATGAAGGAAATTTATCTTTCTGCAGCAGCTGGCTTACTGAAAGATGACTTTTAAACTGAAAACGTTGATTGCATTGGAATACAATGATATCACAAACTTCTTTGGCGTCTGGAATGTAGTTTGAGCACCTACGTTTACACCTTGGTTCATCACCTTCGGCTTCAATGATTAATGTAGAAGTGGAGCTACCAATTTCATCTCGTATTTTTTTAATTGATGTATTGAAATTATTAATCGCAGTATTTGCAGATGCAGAGTTCATTAATCGGGATTGCATTTGCGCATACAGCAGATCTACATGGGGCATTATCTTTGCAAAAAAATTTAACCAAAATTCAAAATCTGGATTCTCCAAAGTATGCTTTATGCCAGCTGCTACAAAACCAGTTTGTTGTGAACGAGAAGTTAGTAAGTCATTGCAACATTCGATTATTGCATCTTTCATTTCTTTTACTGCATTAACAGTTCTGCTCTGAAAATTCCATCTTGTGGTTGATAGTGAAGGAATGCGACGTCCTGCAGTGCGCTCTAAAGCAGCCGTTCTTTGCGGAGAGTTGGAAAAAATGCTGGAATACCAGATAAACTGTGAAAAAATATTCTTACTTTGGGACTAACAGAGGTTGCTTTTTGTGAAATTAAATTTAACTGATGTGCATAACAATGAATGAAGTAGGCACTAGGGTAAACATCTTTAATTATTGCTTGAACTCCATTTCGCACTCCCCTTAACGCAGCAGCTCCATCATAGGTTTGGGCAATAAGCTTATGCGGAGCATGTCCAATCACAATTTGAAGTTCCTTGAGCAAGATACTGGCCAATGACTGGGCTGTCAGGCTATCTGGGCAAAAAAAAACCCAAAACCTTTCAACTGGCTCACCATTTTTTTCATATCTAAATACAATTACCATTTGACTTTTGTCAAATACGTCAGTTGTTTCATCACACATAACTGCCAGATAGCTAGATTTACTTATTTCTGCTTTAATTTGTTATTTACAATTTTCCAAAATTGATTCCAAGATTTCATTTTGTATTGTTTTTGATGTACCTTTAAAAAGTGTTGCTGTCTCAAAATGTGACTTAAAGCTTGAGTCTAAGTTTGATGTTAAGTCAAGCAAACCTCGAAAAACTCCAGGATTAGTCGAATCCACACGTTCATCATGACCCCTTAGCGGCAGCTCAAACTCACCACAGAATTTAATGCAGTCAATAATTTTTGATAAAACTTTACGGTTTTTTCTAACTGCCTCATTATGACGTGCTATGGATAATTCGTGTCCTTCATTCAGAGCTACTGCAATATTGGCTTGTCCAAGATGTGATAGATCAATTGTACAGTTAATATGCTTTTTAGATGCTGCATGTTTTCTAATTTTTTCTGGTAATTTCTTCAAATCAGTTTGTCCTGTTTTAGTCCATGCAGTGTCACCATTGTCATATCCAAACAAAAGACATGGAAAACAAAATAATGCATTTGAATGTTTACAACCACATATCCACTCACAGCGCTGATAAACACTTGCATTGAATTGTCTGGTGTATTGTTTGTCTCGGCTTTTTGCACTTTGTGAAATTTGCAAATTTGGTGTAGGTCTTCCACCTTGTTTGATAGCTAATTTTTCTTGCAAAGATAATTGATTAAATTTTACATTTTGAAGATATTTTACAGAATTAATTATAGACATGATAAACAGATAACTCGATTGCTTAATATCTACTACCTAAAAAACAGCTATAATTTGCAAACATGTCAATCATATCTGATAATAAATATTGGATAAATGTAGTCGTAACTGCAATCACTCATGTTACAGTTAGTAAGCTTTCTTTAGACTATACAACTGCAAAATGGAAACTACATTCAGCAAAATGCCAGTTTGCATCTAGCTTAGCTGTAGGCTACCCTAAGTGTAAGTTATAGTCTCACAAAACTCAATTTTAACTGTCTTTAGTGCCAAACAACAAAATAGTGGATGTTTGTTCTTACTGCAACATTGCTGATGACATTGCCGGTCTTAAAATATAGACCCAAATTTCGAGTTAGTTAGCATTAGAGTTAGGATTAGGTTTCAGATTGGAGAAAATGACAGTTAGAATTAAAAAGGATCCACTTTCTAGTTTTAATATTCAAAGCTAGACCAGAATGAAATATCACGAAATGGATGAAGTATTTTTGATTACCTTAATTAACTGAGAAAATTAGACCAACTATTTTCGAGGTTTTAGAAAAGAGTTTCTGGTAGGCTAGTGCTCAACATAACAGTTATTTCATACGTCATTAAGCAAACCTTGAAATTTGCTTTGATTGGCAAATTTGCTCAGCATGCCATACCTATGTAATAATGGAATTGGTTTAAGTTTGACATTGCTATTTCTAGTTCACTGGCAGCCTTATCAGTTTATGCTGACCTGGCTGAGTCAGTTCAGGTATTATTCCTGTTCTTGTGCTCACTTAAAAATGTTTAATTTACATGGTTGAACCCATGTTGAATACAGGTAAAAGCAATAACATACATTATGTCAGTTTCACTGTTTTTGATGTATTTGATTTTTAACATTGTGAATTGGGGTTGAGGTTACACTAACCTCACTGATTATCATCATTGTAAAATAGGGTCGAGGCTACCTTACCTAGGATTAAACTAACCCCAACAACACAAAAGCAATGCTAAAAATCAATGGGAAATGGGACCAAATAGGCTACATATAGTACCAATAGGACAATAGGACCAAATACTACAATAGATGAAATGCAGCATGCACGTAAATTTGTCACTCATGCTAAGCTACGAATTCCCACTTAAATTCAAACTGACCTTCTCAGATTCTTTAAAAAATTAAGTAGATTAACTTTCATTTACCACTCTGCCTGTTCACATTCCCTCTGCAGTCAGACAGATTGGGTAATACGGTTATGTGAACATCTTTTTTCTGATGGGACTATGAGCATTTGTGTGAAGTGTAAACATACGCTTAAGCACGTCAAATTGCACTACTTTTTATTCTTTGAGTTTTTTTCTTACCGTCATTTCATTTACACAACGGTCATTTTTTAGTTTTTATATAGGCCAAAACCAAAAATTTGGGCCTTTTTCTACCACTAAAAATTAGTACATTTGGGTCTCATGCAACTAAAGCCCTCTTGGATTTGTAAACCTAATATTGGGGTTTAAAGTTGATGTTAAGGTTTGGCGTTAAATAGGGTTAGGTTTGGGTTTGAATTAGTCAATATCTACACTATTTTCATTTTCCAAACCACCAACCCTGTGATAACTGATATAATCCATAAGGGCTTAAACTGCACGAGACTTAACCTTACTTCTAACCCAACCACTTAAATTTAACCTACCATTTAAACTCCCATTTTTACATCATCATTTATAGTCTCACAGGCTAAGCCAATTATATTAGCCACTATTTCATTTCATAGTAGCAGTTATCTAAGCCTTACAACAAACCATTAAACTAGCCAGTGGCCCACTTTTGCTATAGCACGTCTCCAACTTATTTTCTGTTCTATGCCACTTTCGGCAGCTTGTCCAACTTGTCTAGACATTTACTCAAAACATTAGCAAGTAGGAATGCCATAGACAGAGACTGCAAAAATTTCGGCCCAAGTAGCTGCTATTTCTCTGAAAAGCATACAAAAGGAAGTGAAGCGGAAATTTTTCTGTACATGACGTCAGATTGTCGTTATTTGATTGTAGCAGGTTGAGAAAGTCGGGACAACAAATTTTGCAGTCTTTGGCACTGTTGCCAAAACAAAAATAAAGATTTAAATTGAAAATTTCAAACATTTGAATCCAGAAGTAAAATAAAGCTGAAAACGAGCCTAAATCTACTATAGAACAGCAAAAATCTGGGGGGGCTGCAGTCCCACAGTCCCCTTAGACGAGCCGCCCCTGATGAATAGGCCTATATTTAGAAATTACTTGTAGAAATACTATAATGTATATTACTATTTTACACCTGCAGAAATAACTAATTTATTTGATACAACATATTGCCATATACTGTTAATATAATTCCCTCAGTTCCGCCTGGTATGTTCCTACATTTTTCACTCTCTACACTTACTGTAGACTACTTAAATAAACTTGCAGAAATATCCTTCCATCCTTTCCTTGTCATTTAGAGCTTGCACTTAGGTTGTTTTACCACTTAAGAATGTTAATTCTGTGACGTCATAATGCAATGTTCTATTGTATTTGGACTGTAAAATGCTTAACAACAAAAGTTGATTTAAAATTATAAAAACCAAAATATCTCAAAAACCAGATGTGCTAGAGAAAAAGTAAAATCATTTTTGAAATCTGCATCAAAAGTACTTTAAGATAGGCTTATCAGAATCTTCGTTTAAAATTTGCTGTCGACCAGTGTAATCATTTGAAATTACCACTTTCAATGTGTGAAGTGAACGTGCATTCCGACTCAGGGTTCCAGCAATTCCGTTCCTTTAAAGCAATTTGAGTTGAAGTGTAAATTCTATTCATTTGAGTTGATTGTTGCATTATTCATGAAGAAAATAAAAAACCCTTAATGTAATCACAAATACTCATTTCAACGAAAAGGCTTTAGTGATTTATATCGTTCACTTCACCACAACTTTGCCGGAAATGAGAAGCACAGAAGCATCGATATGTACTCACCATAAAATAGTTCTTTCTTGGAATATCACATGATTCAGGCACAGCTTTAATGGAATTTCGAGGAACAGAAACCTGTTTGCAAGCATTGCAACTGTGCTACGTGAATGCTTAGAATGCTTGCGCATGCTACTTTCTGTAAATCTTTTAATTTTTACTTTTAGCGATAATTGCATTAACTACAGTGTACAGTGCTGTTCATAATTCAGGAGCCACCCTACGAAATTTGCCGATATTAGTCTTTCCTTCATTGTAATAACCTGGGGTCATGTCTCTGGTCACATCATGATCACACCACGATTTGGTACTTGTGACGTCATAATATGAGGTTATTTTTTGTTATTTTAGGTAGGTTTAACATTATATTTTAGTCAATTATCATGGGCTTCAAACAGATTAGTGCAGAAACAAGAGGAGTTATCATTTTTCTTCAAAATGAAGGAAAATTACAGAGATTTTCCGCAAATAAGACTGGTGTATCTCGAAAAGGAGTGCAAGGAGTGTTAAAGCGGTGGATGCAGACAGGAGATTCGAGATGTCAGCCTCGATCGGGAACAAAGCGAAAGTCAGTAACCAGGTGTGATAGAACTCTGATTAGGATTTCATTGAGAAACAGAAAACTAACTTCGAAAGAGTTGTCCAGGGAGTTGAAGGAGAGCAGTGGAGTTGAATTGTCTGCTCCAACAGTGAGGAGAAGGTTGCTGGAAAATGGTCTTCGAGGGTGCAAAGCTAGAAAGAAGCCGCTGTTGACAGAAAAGCAGAGAAAACATCGTTTAGAGTGGGCACGTTCTCACGTTAAATGGCATGTTGAGAATTGGAGGAAAGTTCTCTTCGGCGATGAGTCAACATTTACCCTAAATAACCATGTTGGAAATAATTATGTGAGAAGAAGACCTGAGGAAGAGTACCGACCATATTGCATCTCACCGACCATCAGGCATCCGCAGTCGATAATGGTATGGGGTTGCATGGCTGCAAGTGGTATTGGCAGGCTCAAACTAGTCTCCGGAATGATGAACGGAACAAACCACATTGATGTGCTAAAAAACCAAATGCTACCCAGTGCATGCTCTTTGTTTTCCGACGATGATTGAATATTCCAGGACGATAATGCACCATGCCATCGTGCTAAGAAAGTGCAACATTGGTATGGAACCCACAAAGTTGAACGAATGAACTAGCCAGCCCAATCTCCTGATTTAAACCCAATTGAAAATTTGTGGAACCGAGTTAGCTGTATTGTCGGTAAAAACAAACCTAAGACTAGAAAAGAGCTTATCGAACAGGTTATTGCTGCTTGGTTTCGAGTAATTACACCCGAAGAACTCAGAAAGCTTGTTGATTCGCTTCCTCGCCGCTGCAAACTAGTCATCGATAACCATGGATGGCCAATAAAATATTAATCCAATTCTTCTCAATTCAAACGACCCTTTTTAGGGCCCCATAGTCTTTACAAAGAGTGCTAATAATTTGACAAGGCTGTTACATATCCCAGTTTTACAACAAAATGCATTTAAAAAAAATTTTTTGGCAAAATCAAAACATGGTATAAATTATGACGTCATAAATAGAGCAGCGTGATGGAATCACCAAAAAAATCACAAACTAATTGTCAAATGACTTTAACGTATTTTATTGCCAAAAAAATTATCATTATCCATTTATTCCTATTCACAATAATATTGTTATGCTGTTTTGTTACTAATGACAAAATCAGTTTTCGGTATGACGTCACATTATGAGATGCATCTTGGCTTTCAAAAAAATTTTAGAAAAAAATTATTGCTGTTATTAAATTATCTGCAACATACCCTTCACGAAAATATATAACATGTAGATACACAATTCATATAACTGAATAAATATGGCTTGGAACAAGAAAATCGACAAATTTCGCAGGGTGGCTCCTGAATTATGAACAGCACTGTACTATCATGATTGCAGTTAATGCATAAATTTGCAGTTACGTCTCAGCCAGCTGATCAAAGTAGACTATTTTACAAGTATAACTGCGAGACGTTTCATAACTACAAAAAGTTATTTTAGTAGCAGTTGCTCCTTATTCACGCCATCTCCTAGGGCTAGGCCACTCTACATAATTGAAAAAAATGTAAAAGTGGGGTAAGGAGTTAGTGAATTACAACTTGCGTAGTAGAAAAATAGGAAACGCCTTTCCAAGCTTGTTTATAAAACATTACGATTATGTTGGCTTTAATAGACCCACATGCTGGCATTGGTGGGGAATTGTTAAAACAACCTCATTTTGTAAAATGAAATTGTCTCAACAATTCCCCGCCAATGCCAACATGTGCTTTATGTTTTTTAATATAGCTTTGAAAAAGCTGTTTGAGCCATAAGCTTTTCGTGACACTCTTATCGGTGGCAGTATCGCGTCAAAAGGGAAGATTTAGAGTGAATAAGTATTTTATGAGAATAATTTGGACGTTAGGCAATCAATACAAGCCAATGATAGCGCTAGTATTGAAAAGCGCGCAAAGAAAGATTTTGCAATAGCTAAATGATAAAGAAAGCGCAGCAGGAGGCCAAATAGGAACGCCGCTATTATCCAAAGAGTTTGAGAGTGTAAACAAACTCTTTCTGTCCGCATAACACCGGGTGCCAGGTCTTGATATCAGCTGCCTCTAAGTGATTCAGATGGAAAGAGCTGCGTG
This sequence comes from Trididemnum clinides, assembly GCA_963675345.1. NCBI lineage: Eukaryota > Metazoa > Chordata > Ascidiacea > Aplousobranchia > Didemnidae > Trididemnum > Trididemnum clinides. The sequence continues at coordinate 15,501,097 of OY776304.1, read as the reverse complement.
CTGTGTCGAGGATTAAAAACCGCTTATTATCATAGTTAATGCACATTGATCATTCTCTAAAAGATGCTGACCAATGGCAGAGTCACAATCCAGTTTGGTGTCAGTTTGTTTGCACTATCTGTGTGGTTGAGATTGGCGTGGACCTGTCAATTGCTGTCTTAACCATTGCGGAACATGTTGCTTGATGCGATCCTGTAGTCGTTGAGATGTTCGCCCTACGTACCGACTATCACAGTGGCACTTGTATTCATATATGACAAAACTTTTCTGAATTGTAGGTAGAACATCCTTGCTTGTCATAGGGAGCATGCGCTTAGACGTAAACAACAAGCCAGTGCTGACGGAACCCTAGCAGCTTTCTACGGCGGTAATCGCGGCGTTTTTATTTGGCCTCCTGCTGCACTTTCTTTATCATTTAGCTATTGCGAAATCTTTCTTTGGCGTGCTTTTCAATACTAACGCTATCATTGGCTTGTATTGATTGCTTAACTTCAAAATTATTCACATAAAACACTTATTCACTCTAGATCTTCCCATTTGACGCGACACCGCCACCGATAAGAGCGTCACGAAAAGCTTATGGCTCAAACAGCTTTTTTCAAAGCTATATTAAAATTCTGTACCACCAATAAGATTTTTATGTTTGTTATTTCCCACCAATGCTAATATGTCTTTAATGTCTTCACGCGTGAGGTTTAAGTAAGTAAATAAGTAAACCATCCCTGGACAGGGAATAGGTTACGTCATAGTCATACATTCGAAATTTTAGCAAACTTGGGTTATTTTGGTGTGACGGGACGGGCCCTGCTGATGAGTATAAAAAGAATGAAACGTGTCCAGGGATGGTCTCGTCATATTGGTTGTGGCTGTGTGTTTGCTTAAATGAGTCTGTTATTTCGTAACCTATTATGTGCTAGGTTTATGATATTTGCTTTCCCTCGCGCTTATACTTCATAAGAAAAAATACATTCTAAGTTAATGCAGTTATACCACGTTCGTAACAGCTCGATAAAAATGTTCTATCCTATTGATTGCACTGCTTTGTTTTGCACAAAAGATCTTAACAAACCTCGCAAAAAATCTCTTTGTCGCATTATTTTAGTCTAAAATCTTGAGCGCTCCAATTTTCATGAAAGTCTTCACTTCTGTAAGGAGTATCTACACACGTAATAACAACCGCCCATGATGACGTAATAAAAGAAAAATTATAGGCCGAAATGGATACTATAAAAGCGTGGAAAGGTTTTCTCCTGTTTTACAATTCTAATTTTTGTGTCCCCTGTAACTCGTCAAGAAATATCTCAAATGTCTTTTGGGTAATTACAAGACATGGAAACTTCATTTCAGCGATTTGGGTCACTGCGTAAGACGGAATTCCTCTTCGTTTTGTGCTGCGAGATCCAAAATCACGGCGTTACTAAATATATTATGGTGTGGTTGCTGCTTTCAAGTTGGCAAATTTGATTGAAATTTCCGACGAAATTGATAAACGTGCTTCAAATTGCGCTTGAAGATCATGCTAATAAAAACTTCCTTACACCAATTCATGTCTGATAATATCATAAAAACGTGTTCCTTTACACAGAGGCGTGGCGAGAGGAGGATCAAACTTGTTTGATGATCTTTTTTTATGGAGAGTGATATTTTCCGACTCCCGATTTAGACAACTTTTACTTTTTTTTAGAGATCGAGATTTTTTAGCCGTAATGACTAAAACACCTTTAATTCTTAGGCGAACTGAAAAAATTTGGGGTTATGGCTTTTTTGGTGCCCCTAGCTACGCCTATGTTTCTATAGATCAGTACTAAGTAAATCTACCTCAGTAGTACTACCTTAGAGCTACTATTCGGCATTTCTTAAAGCTGTTTTGTAATTTCAGTCTTGCTGACAACATGTTTATATCAATTGCTGGTATAGTTTTCTTCATCATCTTAATAGCCTCTATTGTGGCGTGCGTACGCAGAAGAAGAGCAGTAGCAATAGTAACAACAACAAGAAGTGCAGTTGTTGCAGTCAATCCATCAACAACTGGTAATCATCCTTTTTTTATATTTGCTTATGATTAGTTAGACAAATTTGTCTTTTGTTTGAACCCTATTACGTTTAGCTAAGAATATCAAAATTTAGAATTATATGGTGATTAATCGTTTGGTAGTCTTGTAGAAGTTAGAAAGACAAACAAAATTGTGCCTTATTAAGCTATAGATTTGAAGATAATTTGACATAAATATGAATTCAACTTGCCGGCTTTGCTGACGTCGCTCGGCAGAGACCCTCCATCAGTAATGCCCAGGTTTAGTATTTCAGTTCCACCCGCTGCGCCCGCTTCACCCATCCGGCTCTTGTGTGAGCAGTAGCGAAAAGTTAATAAATTTTATGCACTTTCACAATTCTTCTACACGAAATTGTGATCATCATATTCTCTTACTCATAACTGGCAATGCTCACAAAGAACCTTGCCACAAATTATTGTTGATACTTGTGAGGGAGCAGGGATTCTACATAATGAAAACTGATTGTAGCGAAAAAATGATGGTTGCTTTCACAGTCAAAGAAGAAAACTATTTAATGGTAAGCCTATTTTGCCAATTGGTGCTGCCCCTTCCCTATTTATATTTGTGGTATTAAGTTCCCATTTTGGCTGCGCTATTGGTCTTGTTTCCGGCATAGTGATAAAAGCGGCTATTGCTCTCTCCATATTCAGTTTTACAAATTGTTATGGTTATAGTTTTATGTTGATTTTTTCTTAAACTTGGTATTTTATTACAATGATGTATAGACATAAATACTATAACAGTCAGCATATCAGCATAAGAAAAACACTCTTACTTTATAGCATATACTAGCAGATTTACCCGTCGTTGATCGGGTAAAATGTAAATACTGATTAAATTTTTACATTGAATAACCATATTTTAACAGTACAGTCAAACCTCGGTTTTTGAACACGATTCGTTCTGAAAGGCTGTTCAAAAACCGATTTGTTCAAAAACCGAATCATATTTTCCCATTACAAATAATGTTAAAAAGATTAATTCGTTCCATGTACCAAAAGAATAACTTATTTGCCTGCTTACACCATACTCTGTATATAATAGCATAAAACCATTTATTCAAAGAGTAAATAAAACACAACACTGTAAATAAAACGAAAAACATAACAAGTAATTTTAATGTAAATTTAAATAATGCAGTACTGTATTATACATATGTATACCTTTTTTGATGCAAAGTGATGGGAAGAAAGGGATGAGTTATTTGTTGGAGGGGGAATCTCCTATAATAAGACCTTCTGGTAACTCTAAAGGCGTTTCTTCTATTCTCTGTCTCTTTGGTTCAGGTAAATCTTTCTTTTGAGTTGTTCGAGAACCGAATTTTTGTGCGAAGACTGAGTCATTTTCATCTCAAATTTTCTGTTCGAAAACCAAATTCTTCTAACTCCGAGACGTTCGAAAACCGAGGTTTGACTGTAACTTTCCGATATCTTCTCAAGATTTCCCAAGATCTTGGAAAATTTCCAAAGGATAGGCAACCTGATACTATAATTTCTCGAAATTAAGAAACTTTTTAAAAAATTTTTCCAAGATTTTCTGGTAGTTTGTGATTTACAAAGATCTTGGCAAATTTCTCAAGAAGTGCCAACGCTGGCCAGAAAAAAGCAGAAAAAAAAGCGCCCCTATTTAAAGTGGGCGGGACTATCGAAACTGCTGCGTTTGGTCATCACCTGAAATCCAAATTCTAGGGAACCAATTGCTGTGAGTAGAAAAATTCTTTTTGGCTAAGTATTGGTTGTTTGGTTTTGACAAAAGTTGCTTTCAAGAGTGGCTAGATAGAAGGAAGATCTAGCAGTTGTCAATATCGTAAACTAATTGCCATTTTCAACGGCCGCACATTGATCCACTTGCGGTTGGATTTCGGACAACAGTGAAACACAGCAATTTCGATAGTACAGCCTATGACAGATAGTAAATTTTCTCTTTCGCTTCATTCTGGCAATAATGTCTGATGCGGACTTGGCAAAAACTTTCGAGTTTGCACTCATTACTGGAAAGAGTGCAAATAATCTGTCTTCTGAACCTTTTTTTACAGCTATTTTGAAGTTTTTACCGCTAAACAACTGTTCAAAAACTTTTGCTGAACACAACAACATCTCAAGCAACTGCTGCAATCAAATGCACAGTATGCAGTGCCAGGTGATCTCGAAGGCACAACCCAGATTAAAAATCAAATACGTAAGCCTGTAGCTTTAGCGATGTAACACACTTTGCTACGTTGCCCATTGCAGTAGCCTATAAATCTGCTACTCATTATGATGTAACCGGTTTGTATTGCTTCCACAGACATTATGACTACATGATGTCAATTGTCAGTACTAATTTCACGGTAGCTTTATGTTAGATTTTTGAAATATGATTATGATTATCAAAAAATCATTAATTTTTAGGTCACGTTACTTATGGGGGCACCGGACAAACGGATCCAAACCTTCATTCACAATATTATCAAGAAACACACACCTCGATGGCTGGTGGTTATAATGCTAATCTCACTTCCACCACACTCCCTCCACCTCCTTCTTATCATGAAATTACCCACACAGCAAATGCAAAGAGTCCGCTTTTGAGTTAATTTTTATGCATTTTTATGATTTGGAGGTACTGCTTGAAAATGCACTGATGCTGAAAGCAAGCTTCTTACATTTTAGCAGCAGTCTTCAATATTGAACGATTATCCAGTATTTCATATTCATGTAGTCTTTTCTCGCTGTATATGTCGTTTTTCATGTGTTTAGCCTGTTGCATTGACTTTAATTTGAAAGTATGTTGTGGTTTCGGGTAATTACTTCGCAATTTTTCAAACAACTTTTCACGACTGATATCTTTCATTATTTGACGTTGCGTTTTTTATTTTATTTCTTTAACCGAGTCTAGTGTTAGTAACAAACGATTAATTTTTCTGTAATGCCTATAAGTAGTTTAGAGATTCAAATGTATGGCTGTTTAAACATTTATTATGTTTAGCTAATTCTAGCCTGTATGATGTAGTTAGAGCGAAGCTCCTTATAACGTTTTGGCGGAAAAAAGAGGAGGATCTAAAGCTGAAAGTTAAGCTAAGAATGTATACCCGAATCTTGAACAGTGTTTATTACACTTTTATTGTGGGCGAATCCCTTTCAAGTCCATGAAATAAAAGCGCCCCCCCCCCCGCCTTTTTTCGAAAAAGAAAGAAAACTTAAGAATCATGGTATAGTACTCGTAATTATTATACAATGTTCAAATGAGTCCACCAAAATGCTATAAGTATTGTCAAGTGATTTATTAATGGGTTTCTTCATTCATTTTTTTCGTTTTTTCGATTAACGAACTAAAAACAGAGCAGGCACAACAACTTGAACTTTGATTGTGGCAAATTATAAAAAGAGAAAGTAATTGCGAAGTAACGCAGTCGTGCAAAAAAGAAAGCGAAAGATTTGGAACACAAATCGTCTGATATAATTTATCAGTCGACAAAGTCGTAACAAAAAGGAACAAGCTTACCCTATAACTCAAAAACTGAAATATGTTTCGCAGGCCTCTTCAAAATTTTTCTTGGATTCCAGGCCCATAAATCTTGTCGTTTTTGAAAAAAATTTGTAATCTTGGTAACAAATGCTTTGGTAGGTTCCGTCTTAGAATGAATTTACTCTATATCGACTGAATCAAAACTGTAATCAGGCTGTACGTTAACAATAGGCTAATGTTGCAATTTGAGCGTTGAACATTCAAATTTTTCACTTTGAGGCAGCAGTGTTCAATTTTTTTAGCAGACGGGCCGATTTCAAACTTCTTGAATATTTAGTGGGCCTGTCAAAATTTGTAAGCCATGTCGTTTCTACGCGAAATTAAGCTTCGTAGGAGTAACTGGTGACAGTGTTCATCCAAAATGGTGGTGAAGACCCATTCTTTTTTTTTAGATCAATACTTTCAAAGCAACATTTATAACAAAATTTTCTAATTTTATATCAATTTGTTATGGAGATTGGTTTCGGTGATACGTTTGCCATCCAAGGTCACCAAATTTTACCTTGCGGGCCACATTTGCAATGCTCCATGCAGGCCACAAATTTCACTTCCGAGCCCGCAAGTTGCACACCGCTGGTGTAAGTTATGGGTTTGTTTCGTCGCGACAGGTTTGAAGCAAGAAAATTGCATGTCTGCTTTGAGAATACAATTTCGATTACATAATGCACAAACAATGTCACAATCTACATAGTTCGTATATTCCAACAGAATTTCTTCTTGAGCTGTTTGGTACACCACTACCAGTTTGCCCTACCATCTCAGAGAATTTCAATCATCTGTAGGCTAGACTTCTGCAGTCACTAAGCACTTGCCCGATCATTGTGTCACTACTGCCAGCTCTCTTGGGCGTCAGCGGCCAAGACTTTTTATTCCCGATCAGCTCACGCCCTAAATAGAGATCGAACAAGTACGCTGAAAGTAACATACACGCTATTGACTAAATTTGGTCCCTCACCCTCGGATTACTCTCCTCATGGTCCAGGCCTTCTAAGAAAAGAGTAAATTTCTCTCTACCGTCTCAAAGCTGAAATAGGCCTTTTTAAATTATTTATAGCACTCTGGGGTTTAAATGCTTTGTGTTGTGAGGGTAGAAAAATATACAACTGATTGTTTAATAATATGGTCCCTCGATCCAATCCTCGATGGCATTATAGCTCTTCAGTCTGTTGATGAACCAACCAGAAAGTGGTTGGAAAAACCTTTCTGCTTTGTGATATTACATACATAAGGATGATGTCGCAATTTTGCGCAATGGCATGCATCAAAATATCATGTGATATCAACATGACGTGATGTAGGCCAAAAACAAAAAGTTCTTTTCTGTTCTCTTAAAATATGATATGCTAATCTATAGCAACAGTGCACATGAGCGACAAAGTAGGGAGATTAAATTTACCGTAGATTGTTTTCAGCCTTCCAGAAATTTGAAAAGAAAGCAAATATATGGCAAAAAGTAGCAAAAACGATCTTCTGAAAAACTTGATCTCCAAAAAAGTTTTCACATTGGTTTGAACCTCCGCAAAACTTGATTTTCAAAATGAGTTCTTTACTTCATTTTGAAGCTGAAAACAAGAAAAGAATGCTTTGATAAATTTGATCTCTAAAAACAAGTCTTCGCTTTTGTTTTGAGTCACAAGTGTTTTCAGCCCCCTCTCTCCTCGCAAAACAAAATAACGCCTATGGCCACCCCCACGTATGATATCTGTTGCAAGCAAAAACAAACTTAATCCAGTCAATGTTTTTGACCTGCAATCATAAGTTTACAAAAACCGTGTCTATTAAAAACAATTTTTGCGACAGTTTTATTCATTTATGCCGAAGCTGCACAATCTTTCACTACCTGAGGCCGCATTACAGAACTTTATTTTACGCGCGGCCGCCAGTGAGACGAATTGAGTATTTTTCTGTTTGTTTGAACGTGAAAGCTATACTTTTTCGGAGATAAACTTTCTGAATGAAAAATTTACTTATCTTGTGTTCAAATTCAGTCAATACAAACGTGGTGACCTTTTTGAACTCCAATCTATGCAGCAAGTGCACGGTGACACAATGTATCACTCACAGCTGACGATTGTGCCAATTGGATTTACGCTTGTGAGCTCGTGCTCTGTTTGCATGTATTTAGTTGGACTGAGCCACCACTATTGTTATTGAATTTCTACTGTCGGAGGGAAAAACAGCTCTTAACATAAGCAGAAGGTAAAAGCAAGTGTTTAGTGGCAATGCAGTAGACTACACAACAGTGACGAGGCGGGTCAAGCGAATCAATGATGTACAGGAAGAACCTGTCAGAAATTGGTTTTAAACGCAGTTCGTAAAATTTTACAATGATAGAATATGTGGACTTGTCAAAAGGTGGAAAAAGGTGGTTTGGAAAGCAGGAGATTTTATTGATAAGCAACACTGAAATGCTCATGCTACGTACTTTCTTTTGATATAAAATATGTGTAGATTTAAAACTAAATCTCGTAAAAACAAATCTAGTTGCAGCACTTTCTGAACGTCCCTCGTAAGATGTTTATTTCCATACCCTTTATTTATTATAGCTTGGTTTTAGCGATAGATTTGAATGCAATCTAATACTTAAAATTGTTTGGAACATAAATTTTTGAAATATGCTCATCTAAACCCCCCGAAACAATTTTGCTGGCAATAGTCTTCAATGCTTTTGCATGCATCATTGTTTTCTGAGCAGCTTAATTAAATATTACCGTTTTTGCATCAGCCATTGCTGTCTAAGCTGCAGTAGTCTGTTGATCATTTTTGCGACACTTTATGAAAATTCCCCGCGCAAGTCACATGCTGCCTACAAATAGCAAGTATATTTTAAGAAACATCAGACGTTGTTGACTAGAAACAGAAGTGTAGCGTTGTTGTCAAAGAACAAGGAAATGAAGTTGCCTACTGGTAGTCCGAGAGGTAGAAGCTTTATGTAGAACCTTCGCAACGATCTACTATCCCACTAGGTCGGAAAGATCAAGCGTTGGCGTTCTGAACATGTTGCAGTGCTTTCTCTGCCACTGTAGAATAACTATGTTAGCAAGGCTGCATCTATGTACATGGATAAAAATAAACAAAAGTTTTGTTTAGACGAGACTAATCTTGGTTCTCGCTGTACAGTTTCTTGCAACAGTTTGAGGTAAACGCAATGTAAATCGGTTTCTGTCAAACAGTTTCAAATAATATATTTAACCGCAGCTCAAATTAACCTTCGTACTGCTTCAAGCACCTTGGTTCTAGAAATTCATGACAGTATTGAGGAAAGAAATTCAACTTGCTCAAGAATGTATAAAAATTTATCTATTTCAGAAATTTTCGTTTTCCTAACATCTGATGTTTTTAAAGCCCAACCCCTTCCTTCCAAAAACACGTACCGTTAAACATGTGTTTGTAATGTATAAAGTAGTATGCTTGTGGTGTTCGGAACAGATCTTAGCATATTGATCTATGAAGAGGCAGGTGAACTTTCTGGAGCATGGCGATTGACTAGACCACGCTATCCATATTGTGAATTCGTGTTGCAGGAGCTTTCAGAATTTCTTTGTCATCACAATCATCGTCCTTCAAGTCGATGTGGACTCCTGGTGACTTCATGAACTGCCTTTCTCCCTTCGTTCCTATTTGTTGCAAGTTTTAGAGTGCTTTTAAGGTTCAGTCCCAGTTTCTCCGTAATTTCGTCAAGCCATCTCCTTCTTTGTCTTCCCCTTCTTCTTTTTCCTTCCACCTTTCCCTGCATTACTTTTTTCAAGCTGTTGCCAGTTATCAAAATTTATCCGCAATACTTTAGTTTACCTCGCTCAATGACATTGAAGAGTGACATGTGGGGCTGTATCTGCTTCTAAACCCAATCATTCGTTTTTTGGCAGTCCATGAAATCCTTAGCAGCTATCTTCAAGTCCATATTTCGAATGCATTCAGTCTTCGTGGGTCCGACTTACGTAGGGTTACCATATCTGGAAAAGCAAAAATCGGGACAATAGATGGCCACTTTGCACGAGACCAAATATATGGCCTTTTCATCAATTTTTTTAACAAAATCGGGACGTTCAAATTCAGCTCTAGACCTGATCTTTGAGGGAGAGGACCAGCTTCAAAATTAAAGAAAAAGTAAAAAAAGGGGTGATCTCCAAAAAAAAAAAAAAGGTCACCACCTGTTTACCTGCACCTTTGGAGTCATTTTTGGGCCGAAAATGACATAACAGGTGCCACCAAACATATGTTGACCTTTTTTTTTTTTGGAGATCAACCCCCATGTCCTAATTCCTCAGCTTATCGGGGCTAACGCCTGCATACCCTAGTTCAATTCTGGTTGAGAAAAGGAAAAAGCGGGACTTTCCATGGTTAAAGCGGGACAGCGAGACAAGGCCTGAAAAAGCGGGACTGTCCCGCCTAAATCGGGACGTATGGTAACCCTAGACTTACGTAGTGTCTAACTTTCGCTGCCATATGTCACTATTGGCAACACAGGGAAATAAACTAGTTTTATTTTTGTGGCTTCAGATATGTCCTTATCTTTCATTATTCTTGTTAGTGTAGTCATGGTACTGCGACCCATGGCTAGCATTCTCCGAATTTCTTTTTCACAATCTGCATTGTCACAAATAATTGACCCCAAAAAACTGAATTTCTTATTAAAGCGGTAAAATCGCTAAAAGTCTTTTGAGTCACTTAAAAACGCCGTAGAAGATGCTAGAGCTACATCGAACAGTACTTGCCTTTTTGGTTCTTTGTTCATAAATTTAAGTTTGGTGCTTTTAAGAACTGAGTGAAAACTCCCGTCAACGAGGGTCTGCTTAGTTCTGAGCTTTCATAGGATGTAGGCCTGCAGCAAAAGCGAATTTCAAAAATTTCTGTTACGTGAATATTTCACCTTCAGCCAACAAATAAGATTACTGTCAACTACAATAAAAGGTCACTATATCTATGAAACACGCAAAGCAAAAGAATTGTTGGTGAAACACAACAAAGAAAACACTCAGTACAAGATAATACAAATTTATAACTATACAGGGTGTTACAAAAAGAATATAACCAAATCTTCACACGATTTGTCAAAAACAAAAAACATTACAAAACTCTAGCTTAAACATTTGTGTTGTACATATACCTGTATTTAAGTTTTATTTTGTGTTTTTCAAGTACTCAATGTGGCAACCATCGATAGCTGGGACAACATCAAACCGATATAAGAATTCCTCCCAAATGTGCCTCAACATGATGGGATCCACCGTGTTGATTGCAACTGTTGTTTGATCTTTCATATCATCGATGTTTGCTGGAAAGGTGGAACATAAACTATGCCTTTAACGTACCCTCATAAGAAAAAATCACTCGCAGTAATACCGGGGATCTGACAGACTAAGCCGACAGTGAGAGGTTCTTAGCACCTCGCCTACCAATCCATCACTAAGACACGTTTTCATTCATATAAGCTGGAACCCCAATATGTCGTCATTAGTAGTGCTTGGACGAGGCTTAGTTTGTATGGTTTTATGTGTAACCGTCTTTTGAACTCACGCCAGACAGTGTTTAAGTGATTTCAAGCTGACAACTTGCAGAACGTGTAGACTTGCGTGAGCTCCTTCAAAACACGTCGTGAATCTTCTCTACTCGCTCCTCTAAAATAGGTGGTCTTTCAGAATTCTTTCTGTTGCACAGGCATTCACTCTTTTTCAAACTGTCTAACCCATCGTCGAATGCACCCACGATGGGGTGGATCAATGCCCCAAATTTTACTTTGAAAGCACGCTACACCGTAGCAATGGCCTTTGTTTTCGCTAATTCAAGCACAAAAAACGCCTTCTGCTGAGGAGTCGACATTTCGAGTGTAAACAAAAAGGTGATCTTCCTACAAATCAACGACGCTGCAAGGATTGCAAACCACATCGGTGAAATTGACACCAAATCAAAGTTAGATAACTACTCTATTGAATAACCACTAATTCAATTCACAACAATGTTTAAGACTGAAAAAATGCGTAATGATTTTGACGCACTCCTTCTAAATTACCTTGTGTAACTACAATATGTGCCAGAAATTCACCGATGATTTGCATGATTTATCTCACGCAACGTTATTGATTTCAACGAAAGATGCTGCAGCTAAGCACGTTTGTACCAACATAGGGAACTTACTCATGCATAAACAAAGAAATAAAATTTTGGCGGCTAAATTTTTTTGAACAAGTTTTTTTTGTAAATAACATTTATCCAAAAATATCATGTAATCAATACGGCCATGCTATTTGCAGAGAGTAAATGAAATATTTATTGATTCTAAATTAACACAGAATAGCTTTGGCGCATATAGTCGATATAGTGTATATAATATAAATATTTGAAAATTATGGATTGCTTTTATGATTGGGAATGTCCGGAAACAGAAATATGCTGTGACAACTCATGCTATCCACAAAGTTCAGCCATGTGTTATGGAAGATCATGCGATTACGATGATCAATGCTTTAATGATTACAAATGCTGTTCAGGAGGTTGCTATCCCTCAACTTCAGATTGGTGTTACGGAAGATCATGTTATGATGATGACCAATGTTTTGATGATTATATATGCTGTTCAGAAGGCTGCTATCCCCCAACTTCAGATTTGTGTTATGGAAGATCATGTGATGATGATGACCAATGTTTTGATAATTATATATGCTGTTCAGAAGGCTGCTATCCCCCAACTTCAGATTTTTGTTATGGAAGATCATGTGATGATGATGCCCAATGTTTTGATGATTACATATGCTGTTCATTAGATGGTAGACAAGGTTGTTATCCCCCAAGCGCTACATGTGCACCATCCACAAGGTAGACCGATACTACAATACATAGTAAACCAACCTTTTTCTATTTTTCAGGAAGGTTTGTTTTCTCTTTCAGTTGCTTTCTTTTTACTAGGAAACAGGTACCAGCGTTGGTTAGTCTATAAGCAACATAATCTCAAACGGTTACGTGCAAAATTTTTTAGTAGGCGCTACCGCCGTTTATTGCTTTAAATGGGCAAAAATAGAAAATGATTGAGCCAACTTCAAAGTTAGGTTACAATTTTGGTAAAATTTAATCGAATTTTTAAAATTCCAAACACATACAGTAGACCTACCAGTAATAATTCTACAAGCCTGAAAGCTTGTTTTATCACTTGGGATCGATGCCGGCGTGGTGAAAGTTTAGGTGCACCCAAAAATTTGCTGATGATGCCTTTTTGGTAGAATTAGTCCACATTGCAGACTAAGAACTAAAGTTTTGTGATGTTTTCTGTCTGTTTCCCTCTCCGGTAATTGTGATTCCATATTAGGCAGCTAACGTCATCAGCCTGTCAGGTTTATGTTTGATTACTGAAATCAAATTGTTATCGATTATGATGAAAGCTGCTGTAGAACAAAACCGTTGCTCCTCTCAAGTTTGCTTTGTATTTTTAGTGCTACAGATACTATTGTGATTGCGGCTGTCTGTCTACTATTCTTCTTCATATTGATATCCTCTTTTGTCGCCTTCATACGCAAAAGAAGACAACCAATGGTTCCTACAACTACTACAGTTGTTACAACCAATGCATCAACAAAAAGTAATCGTTTTAGACTATTGATTAAAATAGGTGCGTTTAAGCTGAATGAAACAGAGATCTGGTTTATTTCCCACAATTCTGGAAAAAAGGGAGACAAGCAGTAATTGTAGCCGTAGTTCCAGATCTATTAAAAAAATTAACCTTTTATTTTTAAAGGTTCACTTTCCCGGGATTTAAAATCCTTTAGGCAATAACAAAACTTTAAAAAATGCTAGAATCAGAATCATTAACAAAATTGCATTGCTGTATGGGGGTAAATGTAATAATTGATTTTACTTTAAAGAACCCTTGAAAGCTCGGCATCAATAAAGCAAATAAAATTTTATAAGTCTTGTTCATGATCAGAGACAAATTTATTTTGAAAGCCGCAAAATGTTTGGGTCAAAAATTCTGTAAAAATTTCTTTAATAGCCAAAACATTTTGAGGGCGAGACAATCTCGCACTTCCTAATCTGCAACGACCTTGGTTATACGATGTGGTTGAGCACATTGTTTTCACCATGGCCAAAGCAAAGCAGCATTTGGTTTTTCTAAATTCGTTTTCAAGCAAACTGTTACGTATTAATAAATTTGAAGAAGCCCATCCGTACTAGCTCTTTCATAAATATTTTCTTTTTACACACTTAAACATATTTCGTTTTGCTGATTTTCCTTTTCTGTAAACTTATTGTTTCTAGTTTACGAAAGTTATTATCCTGTCACTTGAGTGTGCTGAAATAAAAAAAAAAACTGTGCTGAATAGCTATTTATTTTTTTAGATCATGCTAACTACGGGAGCACTGGCAATGCGACTGCCGACTTTCCTCCATGTTATCTAGAAGTATATGCCCCACGAACTGATGATGATGATGATGCAAATACCACTTCCCCTCCGCTCCCCCCACCACCGCCTTATATAGAAAATGACCCCTCAGCAAATGCAAACAGTCCACTATTGGCTTAATTACAAAAACTACTATCATAAAAGCGAATAATCTGGAAGACTTCGTTGTGCGTTCTGGCTCATTTATGCCAGCGATGAAAAAAGTGTTTTACTTCGCGTAGCAATAGGCCAAACCTATCTGTGAGTGATTTTCGGTTTCGAATTTCATTTATACTTTTGCCTTGCTCAGATATGCTATGTAGATTTTGGTGAGATGATTTACTTATATTTTGTTTGCAAGTTTTTTGTAAATTAGCCCAATGAACTCAATAATTATTCTGTAATATATTGATAACAATAAATACGTAGTCAGTCGATTTGACAGTAGAGCGCTCAATGATCGAGTCAGGGCAATAAAATGAAATTTATTCAAGATAAAAACACCTCAACAGTCTGTTTCGCCTAAGGCGGCTGTTCAGGAGGCAGTTATAACACACAACACTGGTATAAGATGAAATCCAAAATTAAAAATTAAGTAAATAAAAATTAAATAGGCTTTCCTGGAAAGGGTAGGGATATTTTTGAGCGAATAGTTGAATTTGATCGCATTCATGTTGCTTGTGGTATAAGCTGGCAATCGTGTAAAGTGCTCAACGCGCAAGGCAAGGAACAATAATACTAGTCAGTCGATTTGACAGACTGACGCAGACTGCTGAGGAGTTTTTAACTTGAATAAATTTCACTATAACAATAAAAATATAAAGCGTAAAAGTTCATTTTAAAACATTTTTTTCTTTCTGCGGACAAGTACTGACGATTGAAAATTATTATAATTAAATTGACTACCACTACCGTCACAACATCTCATAACATAAACATGTGCATTAATCATAAAATGTAATAGCAGTATTTTTTTATGCATTTTTTTTGCGCTCCGAAACAACTGGTTTAACTTTGGTTTAACTTCTCTGAAACAACTGGACGCACTAACATGAATCTTGGAATGAACACAATCCCGAGGTGAGTGTCGCCGCCAGAGGGATTGTGACGTAATGGTAACGTTACAATTAAGATAGCTCATTGATTTCGCCTTTGTTTACGGAAAAAATAGCTTTTTGCTTGAACAAATGCCAGCTCCCAACTGGCCAACTTCAAGAAATACCATTTTCTCAGGCGGTAAGACGACGTCATAAATAACGATTAATCATAAAATTTGTTTTCTTCATTTAAAAAAAAATAAGTCATAGCGCAGTTAAACGCTTTTTTGTGAGATATTAAAGTAGAATGATATATTAAAGCATCAACGCACCGGTTAAAATCAGATTTTTTAACAATTCAGCGGCAAATAGGAAAGTAATAAGAGGTGAGTTTTACGTGGACTCCAGGCTGGAATACCTTTGTTGTACGGTCATGTCGCGCGCCTGAATACTCTTCTTATTCCTTAAGACTCTTTTTTTATCTCGTATAGTACAGCCGAGCAAAATTTCGAGTTTCGATACGAAATGTTACAGAATTTACAAAAAAATCCCTCCTTGCTTAGTACAAAAAGCTGGTCTGTGAGTTGTCTACTTAAGCCATAACTTACTGTAACTTATTGTGATAACCGAGCCCTAGCTGCGTTAATACAAGAAGCCAGGAACTCACGCGCAGCCAGAAGCTCTAAGTTTTTTATAATATACCTACAATTTAGGCTTATTACTTCATAACTTAATTCCTGTAAACGCATCAATCACCTCAGCGGCCTTTTGCAACTTTCAATTTATGCCCTATGCACGTGGTAAAATGAACGCATGAAAGCTTGTGAAATGACTTGCTGTTTTCAGCAAGCACGGTCTTAAATTCTTAGTAGGGTGGTCGGTATGATGGGCATAGTTCATAACATACACTAAGGAAAAGTAAATAAAAAAATACGTCATTAGTTCTACACCACTGCGCAAAATCATTGTCACCAAGTATACAACCGTGCCTATGAATAGATATTTTTTCTTTGAAATTGGTTATTAGGGGAATCGGACGATCGGATGCACACATTTGAGGGAAGGCATAGCCTTTTTTGATCCATTCCGAGACCACGGCACATACGTTTAACCAAGGAAATTGGTTTAAAAAATTTCATTACAACGGGGGAGTACCTTATTTCTGTAATCGCAAAGCAAAAACCATTAAGGCGCACTCCCCCAATTTTGTCGTTGCTTCTCTTTGCTTATCGGAAGAAACGGATAGAATTTGTGAAATGATTGAGAATTTGTGAGTAAGACCAATGTTAATTTAATGCACGATGATCTGGACTAGGAGCGAGTTCCCTCATGTTCCAAATTCTTGTTGTTGCTCTCAGAATTGCTATTTGAGTAATGCTGAGGCAGCTGGCCGAATCGATATTTACAGTATGATCTCGCACAAGTGACTGGGAGCTCTGTCATGCGACCCCGACAGAGCTGGGTAGTAATGAATAGTCTCAACCATTGGTAGGGCTTGCTGAAATTCGAAGGACCCGGTTTGGCTTTAAAAAGTGTCGCTGAATAAAATGTTTATTTCTGCAATTTGTGTACGTTTTCTCAAAAGATCTTCACCCTAAATTGACCACAATGTCGCCGAAGGCATTCTCTGAAAATAAAAGAAATGGATTGCTCAAAAAGTGTCACCTGAAGCTCACCCCCTCCACTTGTACCAGCACTGCTAACTTTTTATGTCCTATGAGGGCAGAATTGATTTTATATTGTTAATCAACAAAATATTCAAAAAAGAATTAAAAAATTGAAACCTCCCTCCACAAATCCAACACCGAGCGTGGTGCACCGACAATATCACTTAGATCTTAGAAGGTAGCTCTCACGGATAAATTCATTTTAAGAGTTTGACACTAAAGCAAATTTCTTGCTTCAAAAAATGTCGTTTTTAATTGGTGTTTGTCAAAGTCAATCATCCTTTGAATGGGCCGCTTTTCGAGTCCACAATTGACGTCGCGGGTTGTAGCGACGGCAATGAAAGCGCAATGACAAGAATTGTTTAACAGCAAGAA
Organism: Trididemnum clinides; assembly: GCA_963675345.1. Lineage (NCBI taxonomy): Eukaryota > Metazoa > Chordata > Ascidiacea > Aplousobranchia > Didemnidae > Trididemnum > Trididemnum clinides. Next base: position 15,484,085 of record OY776304.1, on the reverse strand, counting down.
GATTCCAACCCACAGATAAAACAAGTGGGCTTGTTTCCTAATTAAAATGACTTTCACCAACTCGACCTTATACAAAGAACGACATTTTTCAAGTGTTTTGAAATTGAAAAAAATTACTGCTTGCTTCTGAGATTTTCTAAGAGAGATCGATAATCATAAAGCCAATATATTGTACAAGAGTTTAGCAAGATAACTACATTACAAATCACTAAAAAACTTAGTACTGTCTTTAATGCTGCTTGCTTTGCTTTTGAAGAAACTAACCTTTATCCAGTGCAGTTGGTCACCAACTGCACTGAAGAGACCTGATAGGTCGAAACAGTGTCACTGTCTGCAGTTTGCTAAGTGCATCGCTGGCCTCTTGCATTACTAACCTTTATCCCTTTAACTCTTTGAGGGATAATGTAACACATATGTTACATGATTGTTAATTGTTAATTGTCAATATGACGTAATAACCATTTTTCTGAAATTCGGTTTAAAAAAAATTGGTTTTAAGCTATTGCTATTCAAATAGGAATGGCGTAAACAATACTGTACTATAGCCGCGAAAGAATCGTAATGAGATGGACCTTTTTCTAGTTGGAAAGTGTGTTCTTTTACCTTTTTGATAAAAAGGTGGTCATCATTTGCGAATTATAGTTTTTGATAGTAGTGCGCACTGTACTACTTTATATATAAGCTTTGCAGAGGTAAAAGCAATGTTTTAATGCAACCATGGAGTAGATTTAGTTTTGGAGAAAACTGTAGCAGCTATGACTAATGAATCATGTCACTTTTCACACCAGCTTGCATAAAAAACATAGTTTTAGTTCACATAATGAGCAATCGTTTATGAAGATACCATAATTAGTTTTACCCTGGGAACTTACAGAGATTTTTTATACCCCAACCCAGATAAACACACGCCTCCAAACTGTCACTGGAAAATTACCGATGCAAAGTAGTTGAAAACAACTAAACAGGAACTTCATTCACTGCCAGTTTTGGGACTACTACATTTTGGCTCAAATAATTTTACAAGATAATGACATAATCACATCATGACGTGACGCGTCCTACAAGGAAAAATCCCTGTACGTCCATAAAAGCTATACGCTAACTGGCAGTTGTGTTGTCAAAGCGGACTACCGGTAATTTACAAATTTATTGTGCTTGAAAACAATAGGAGTAATTATTTTTTGTGGTTGGAGAGTTGGATACAAACTGTCATCTGCTTCAACAAACCATGGAGGTCTACAAAATCTATTTTGAAAAAACTTTTTTGTCAAGAACAATATAAGTCAGCAATTTGAACTATCGATATCAAGGAAGATGGAATCAGCCGCAAAACAAGGAAGTATCACATCAGTAGCTAAACAGAAAAGTGAAAGCATAATGTAGTCATTATTCATTCATTCATTCAGTCATTATGATCGATTTCTGCTAGTCCTTTTTGGGAGAAAACGCTAAATTACGCATGAGTCGTTTTGCGTTGGTAATCATACATTTATTCCCCCAAAGTTCGGACTCTTTAGCAAATAAAAAATGTTTCGCCCTACGCTTCAACTGTTTGCCTGATTTTGACACTGAAGCGCTATTGCGTTAACCGCACCAAAGAACAGTCTATCATCGTCTCTGTCATATCCACCTGTCACAGGTACGTAGCCAAAAAGTTATTTGTCATAAAGGTGTCATCAATATTTAGTGCGGTTGCAAATCCAATTTTTGATCGGGGTTGCGGTACCTCTCACCCATACCTTCTGGCTAAGGCAGTGTCCCGATTGTTATAAGCTATGGTACAAAATAAAAGATAAATGGCCTATCTAACTTTTCTATAAAAACATTTTTTCCTCTTTAGTTTAGCCTCTGCTGCCAAGGTCGGTAAAGTCCCTAAATGTTTGTTTTTCACCAAGCTGTTACAGCAGTGGTTCTCAAACTGTGCGTCGCGACGCCCCGGTGCGTCGTTTCAATTTTCCAAAGGCGTCGCGGGATATTTTGGTTTTGTGTCATTAAGTCTAGGTTTTATTGCGTCAAAAGAACTCTGGTCGTAGATTCCTTTCTTACTTTCTTCTGACATTTTCACAATAGTGTTTTTAATACATTGTTGCAACGGTTGACTTGTTATTCAAGAATCATATTGCAGAAGTTTAACTTAATTGGCGAAAAATATATAAAGAATAAAGCATTCAGTTGTATGTTGGACGAAACCAGAAAAGATGAGTTACAAACTTAGAAGAGCGTAATTTTACGATTGAAGATGACAGACCAATCCAAAATCTCGGGAGCATCTGCATAGGGGCAGTTATTTATGTAGATTATGGGTCACATTTATCTCGCAGTACGGCAAAGTAAGCTGTAGGATGCTGTCTGGTGCGTCGCAAAGTCTCGCAAGCTTTTTTTATATGCGTCGCATCGCAAAAAGTTTGAGAACCACTGTGTTACAGTAAAGATGTTCACTCAAGCATATCATAAGACCATAAGCGTCCAGCAGCGGTAGTAGACATTGTTGATGTTGGGGCTACTTGGCATGAACCTAGAAACTTACTCAGGTACGTGAGTCTTACAATGGATTGTCAAAAATGAGAAGTTATTACTGACCATTGCTGCTTACATTTATTAAACTGAAGCACAGTTGTAACAACATCGACATATGATTTGTATAATTTATTTCTGGCATGATGGATGCAAATCCTTTTCCCACTTCAAACACAGATTTAGGAATTATTAGCACAAAGGCGATTTTTGGTCATCGTGTTGTAGATTTCGCTTTTTTTTATCAACATAGGATTGGAAAATTGGTGTCAAGAGTGGCGTCAGTTAAAAATTAGTGGATCGCAAACAATTTTAGATAGCCACCTTCAAAGTCAGCTTGCCGTTGTGAGGATGCCGCCAATGCATGGCGACTTCTATGCTGATGATTGTTTGAATTGCAAATGTAGATTAACCAATACACAGGAGCAATGACATCGGAGACGAATTCGAGTAATGTCTCCAATAATTTAATCAAAATATATTGTTTTAATGAGTGATTTTAAGTTTGAAATCACAATGCCAGATTTAACTCTACGCAAGGTTTCCAACTAAATTTTTTGGCAGTGTTATATTAATACTTCCATTTATCAATAGATTGAACGCCTATTATTATCAGACGTTATGTCTTTGTCTAATATTCCGTGTGGCACCAATGACTTCACACGCAGTTTATCGGATTATAGCCGATGTTGCGTTGGTTACTGCGCAAATACAATATCCTTCATCGATTTTACTGATACTTTCACAAAGTTGTTCAACTGAGATAAGTTGATACTTCACAGTTTATATGATTTTACAGCTGTTTATTTTTTGTGATGAAAAAAGCAACCGAAGCTTATTAAGAAATTGTTATAGGCACAAAATAAAAAAAGAATTAACAAACAATACATTTTAAAAATATTATCTAGTGGCTTCGCAATGCAGATACCAGACCCTTCCCTAAGCATGGTCTTTAATAAACCAATAGTTGAGGAGTGAATTTTCACTCCAATAAAAATATATATGTACAAAACACCGACTCGTTGTCGTATGGCAGGGTATCTATGATCCAGGTCAGACACAAGAAAAGGATGGGGACCGAGGTTTCATCCTTTTACCACCCCAACCTGCCCTGTTGCCTAGATTAGATGTTGGCAGTGATGGAGGTGAGACGGTACCTTGTTTCGCCATCCAAAACTGTCAGACCCATTACTCCTCGAGATGCCCGATGTATGGAACATCCTTAAATAATGTAGTCTGCAGTTTGTTAACTAGCGCCATACTCACATTTCGCTGACGAAGCGAGACCCCATTTGTGCATGGACGAACCGAAACGCCAAACGCCAGTACCCAGGCGATTAAGTTTGACCCAAGCTGTTCTGGTCAAACTCATTCCAATAGGTCTTGTGCTGACCCTGGGAATGTAGACACCTAGCGCTGGCATACTTTTGGAGTACTCTGTGTCTCATGTCAAGTTTGTCCATTGGGCAGCGTGGATGCCCAACTCAGATAAGTTGTGCAATAGTTTTCGCGCGGCAGGAGCACACAGGTGTCTAGATTTTAGTCTCTCCTTGCTAACAGCCTGCGGCTCAGTCAGTTGGCCATGCAGAATGTGGCCAGAGTCCAAAGAATTGCAATTAGCCAAGGAGAGTGTTGCTCCTTGGCGGCGAAGCTCAGATGACTGGGTGCCTGAGAGAACTGGAAGGTTGTCCGTTGCAGTGGGACGTAGGCATCCAGTGACAATGCGCAAAGCGTCATTAAGAACGCTGTCAATGAGGCGAGTATGCGCGCTAAGACACCAAGCTGGTGCACAGTACTCAGCAGTTGAGTAGATCAGGAACAAGGTGGTGTGCGCAATGTCTTGGCAATAGTGCCTCATCCTAAACCCGCAAGTCGCCTCTGTAGCGAAACGCGCGTGGATAGTTTTTTGCGCAATGCCTCAAGGTGATGACGGTACGTGAGCGCTCTGTCCAATTTCACACCAAGATAGGTCGGCACTAGGAAAAATGGTAAGATTTTACAGTTGTTCTTAACTTTTAGATTACGCTTGGCCTTTTGATTGTGGAGATGAAAGGCTGCCGTCACCGTTTTACCATGGCTGAGCTTTAGCCTCCAAGTCTGGAGATATGCAGAAACTATAGTCGTGTCTTCGCTCAAAGTTCTTTCCAACACCTTCCAATCTCTAGATGAAAAAAAGTATCGCCAATTCGTCAGCGTAGGCATGCTTCTTGAAGGTAATGGAAGGCAGATCGTATATGTATATGTTGAAAAGAAAAGGAGACACGACTGATCTCTGTGGGACACCATTTTTCAGGCGTTGGGGCCAGCTTGGCTTGCTGTCACCAGTGTTAAGGATGAAGCTTCTGTTCCGAACAAGTTCCATGATCATTCGGACCACGTGCTTGTCCGGCAGAAGTGTCAGCAGCTTGCAGGTGAGGCCATGGCGCCTGACAGTGTCATAAGCGCCTGTGAGATCGACAAACACGGCACCAGCCTTCTTTTTTGCCTCAAACGAATCCTCAATGTTTTGCGTAAGCAAAACGACCTGATCTACGGTAGACTTTCCGTGTCGAAATCAAGCCTGTTTCTTTGGGAGCTAGAGGTCGACTATTGGTTTGGCACGACTGTAAATCAATCATTTGAGGATCTTGTAAGGAATGCAGGGCAGAGAGATGGGACGGTAGCTCTGTGGGTCTTCTACAGGTTTTGAGGGGGTAGGGATCACGACTACTAGCGCCCTTCTCCAGACTTTTGGAATTTTGAGTTGGCGCAATCAGAAAAAAGGAAGCGACGTAGCCAGAACTTAAAGCCGGGACCAGCATGAATTAAAAGCTCCGGACAAATAGAGTCAGTGCCCAGAGCTTTGCCTGGTTTTAAGTTGTGGAGGGCAGCAGCAAATTCTCTTGGAGAAAAATCTCCGGAGATATTCACTGCATCTGGAGTATTAGCCCTCTAAAGGTCAGACAATTCCTGCATAACGGGGCGAGTAAATCTCTCGATTTGCACTTCGTATTTCTCGTTTTTTTCTAGCTGACTAGCAATAGCATTTACTGAAACGCGACACTGATGAGGGAATTGTCGTGACCTACCAGTAAGATTGTTTAATGTACTCCATGCTACCCGGCTAGAGTGTGGAAAGTCGATGTTCAGAACAGCCTCAGACCATCGATCCTTCCATTTCTCGTCAAGCCTGACAAGCAAAGCTGTAGCAGCTCTACTAGATTCTTACCCTTCAGGGTATTGCAGGAATGCTTGGTAGAAGTTTTCACACTCGGCATCCCAACATGGCATACGATTATTTTGTCGGCCACATGGAATACACTTTTTCGCCGCATTGCTGATGGCGTTACAGAAACATTGATATGCCTGATCCATATCAGGTGAATCAGGTGGCGGCAAAGTCCTGGTAAGTTTGTTTGCGAGAGTAATATAGAGACTCCACTTGGCCTTGCGGAAGTTCCATTGCTTTACAGGCTTGCTTGGTACAGGACGAGCAAACCTGAGTGGAGTAATAAGTGAGGGTCGATGTTGAGACCTTCGGAACTCTTCTAAGACATGTCTGTCAGGAAAACGACTGTCCGAATCGACACTTACAAATGCAATATACGGGTTGGTACTTATATTCCAGCGGCCAGAGTGGAAGCTGGCGGCATCCTTTTGGTTATGAAGTAGGGAAAGATTGTTGGTATTTGCCCAGCCAACCAGGCATTCTCCATCTACACTGTTGGCATCGTAACCCCAATCAACATGCTGGCAATTAAAGTCGCCAGCATAGAGACAAGGATGTGGGAATACTGGGAGATCGGATACAGGCAAACGAATCGGTGGAGGTTTGTAAACGTTGACTATCTTATATCCATCAACGTCAACGCACAATTACTTAGTCTCCGATGTAGGCGGAGATTGGTCGAAAAGGGTTCACTTCAGTCGTTCATGGACAAACGTAGCAAGACCATCTTTCCTGTTCAAGGAGAACCCAGCTAGTTGGTAGTCTGGTAGAACTAACCTCTGTGCAGACGTGCAGTGGGTCTCCTGGAGTAGGATGAGGAGTACTTCACATTGTGCAGCAAGATGGTAAAGAACGCTCATCTTGCTTGCAGTGAGGCCTTCGATGTTCAGCTAAAAGATGGCAGGCCTTCAGAACTTGTTGATGATGTGTTTGGATGCATCGCCCCGTCCTGAAAAGGACGTTTGTCACTTTTAAGGCCTTGCCAGAACATTGGTAACAGTAGATGCCCTACCGTTTGGACAGATTTGGTTTTGGTCTGTTTTACGAGTTTGAGGACAAGCGTACTCACGAACCGGGCTACGAGAAAGCATCTGCCGACAAGTCCAGAAGCACATACCAAACTCCTGAAACACAAGACAAAAGTAAAGCTTAAGGGGTGAGATATCATCCTGTGGTTATTGAGATGTACCTAGCCACAGTTACTCATGCTTGTCATTACGGTGGGCAAAAAACTGAAGTGTGAATATTTCCGTGCAAGAAATACTAAATACTAACTACAAATATAGATTATTATTGCAAAACGCTCCCATCGTTTGCTTTGCACACACTGTAGTGCAGTATTTAGGGTTGAAAATTTTACTGAATGGCTTTTTCACTCAATGAAAGATATAATCGCAGTTTTATGACATTTTGATAGGCGGTACTTTCTTAATCTTTCTAAGGGCACTGCACGACTCCGTTTGATTTATATTACGCTGTTCAAGAGCACTAGCGTTTGTGCCCTTTTAAAAGTAAACCTAAAATCTTATTGATGGTACAGAATTTTAATAGCTTTGGTAAAAGCTGTTTTAGTCATAAGCTTTTTGTGACGCACTCATCAGTGGCGGTATCGCGTCAAAACGGAAGAGCTAGATTGAGTAAGTCTTTTATGTTATTAATTTGGACGTAATCGGCAAACAAGACAAGCCAATAATAACGCTAGTATTGCAAAGCGGGCCAAAGAAAGAGATTTAGCAATAGCGAAATATTTAAGAAAGCGGAGCAAGAAGCCAAATAGGAACGCCGCCATTATCGAGAGTTAGAGAGTGTAAACAAACTCTAGTCTGCATAACACCGGGTGCTGAGTCTTGATATAAGCAGCCTCTTGGAGATTAAGGTGAAAAGAGCTGCGTGCTGTGGCGGGAATTGAAAACCGCTTGTTGTCATAGTTTAATGCATATTGTTTATTTTCAAAAGGATGCTGACAAATGGCAGAGTCACAGTCCGGTTTGATGTCGTTTCGTTTAAACGATTTGTATGGTTGAGATCAGCGTGGTCGGGTCAATTGTTGCCTTAACCACTGCGGAACATGTTGCTTGATGCGATCCTGTAGTCGTTGAAATGTTTGCCCTACGTATCGACTATCACAGAGGCACTGGAATTTATGTAAGACAAAACTTTTCTGAGTGGTAGGTAAAACATCTTTGCGGGGTACTGGCAGCATGCGTTTTGACATAAAACCAAATGGGTGCTGACGGAATCATAGCAGCTTTCCACCGCGGTATCGACTTCTTTTTCCAAGTTTGTGGAGGGCTTATCTATCCAAGAGACCCTCAAGTACACAAGGTACTTTTCAGGCCGAATTGCTTAAGGGTGGAGAATTGAGCAATTTTCTTGGCAATTTGAGCGTTGACGACGTTCTTAGGATAGCCATTGTCCAGTAATATTTTCTTGATCCGTTTTATTTTTTCATTGAGTCCACGTTTGATGCAAATCATTAGAGCTGGATGCTCCAATATAGATATTAGACTTATTTTACGTTTGAGAGGACTAAAGGACTTCCAACGTAAATACTGGCCGGTGAAAGTGGGTTTCCGGTATAAGCTGGTTTCAAAGCCAATATCCGTTTTTTCGACATAGACATTAAGAAAGGGCAGATATTTTTTTTTCTCCTTTTCAAATGTAAATCTCAGGGATGGATGAAGGCCGTTGAGTATAGTCAGGAATTCATCCACTTTAGTTTTGTGATCAAAGATGGCAAACTTGTCGTCAACATATCCGAAGTATATTAAAAGCTTTTGTGTCGAATAAAATAACTTTTCTTCATAATATCCAACCAAGATGTTAGCCAAAGCCGGACCAAGTGGTGATCCCATAGCTACTCCGTCTGTTTGTTTGTACATAGTGTTATTCAAGCTGAACTCAACTGAGGATGTAGCACTATTTATGAATTCAACAAACATGTCTTTTGGAATGACTGGTTGTGAATCAGACTCGTCATAAAGGGCATCTGAACAGATTTTGATGGTTTTATCAAGAGGAGCGTTGGTGAACAAGCTGGTCACATCAAAAGAACACACGAAGACATTGGGGTCAACGTCAAGATGTTGCATGGTCTTAGCAAACGTAAACGAATCTGATATGCAACGTGAAGAAAACCGCTCGAACACAGGTTGTAATAGGCCAGCCAACCACTTGCCAAGTTCATGATGGAACGAACTTGTCATAGACAGCATAGGGCGAAGTGGAGTGCCTTCTTTGTGTGTTTTTGGCAAATCGTACTTTTGAGGTCTTTGCGATTCAGTTGGTCGTATTGCGTCATATATCCACTTCAGCATAAGATCGGCTTTGACCAAGTCAAGCAACCGGTTCTGAAGCTGCTATTCAATGCTGCCTGTGTTGTCACTGCTGGTGACTGGACCAAGCCTCATAAATTTCGATTGATCTTCTAGTATCTCCTTCATTTTATCTACGTATTCGTTTTTGTTTAAAAGGACAACGCCGGTGCCTTTGTCAGGTTTTGTAATGATGATATCATCTTTCTTTTGTAAGCTGTTGATTACACGAAAGAACTCTTTGTGCTCTGTGAAGTCATGAGAATCTACAGTGTGTCCGGGAAAAAACTATATCGGCAGAAAAATGTCAACATCGTTACTAAAAGAGCTTTTATTCAACTGATTTTTTGCAAAAACATACTTACATTATCAAGTGACAATATTTAGTTCTCAGAATGTTCTTTTGTTTTGTGGTCCAGTGCACACGCATTGATCCATAGAACCACCCATTTTCCCGACAAAGTAAGTGCTCTTAGTCAGCTCGTAATTTAAAACGCTCCTCGATGTGTCCTCCGTCGTTAAGGATGCAAAGTTTAGCACTTCTTCTCATTTTGTGTATGGCTCGGATGACTATATCCAGTGGAATTTGAGCAACTTCCATTGTGATCCTTTGACGCAAGTCTGCGAGGTTAGCTGGCGGAGTGAGGAACGCTTTGCTTTTGTTGTAACCCCAGACAAAAAAGTCAAGAGAAGTTAAATCGGGAAACATAGGCAGCCTTTCGTAATCACGACCAAGCAAAATTATGTGGTCCAGAAACAGCTGCTGAAGACGTTTCATGACCATTATCCTGCGATGAACTGGGCCTCCGTCTTGCGCCCACCATACTCTCAAGAAAGTGCCGTTTTTCTGGAGAACATAGCGTTCCGCTAGAGCCGGGACGATTTGATCATCTAAAGGCAAGCTTCACCGTTTACGTTGCCTTTGAAAAAGAATGGTCCTATGAGCTCCCCGTTTTCGCATAAGCCAATCGACACGGAAAGTTTCTCCTTTGACATCGATTTGGAGAAAGCGTGTTCCAATGGGGGGATGGGGTTTCGGAGCATAACATCTGATATTTCTAATTGTAACTGTTCCATTCATCTGAAACGCGGCCTCGTTTCCTATTGCAAGAAACCTCAAGAACGCTTCTGGCCTCTCAAAAAAGCAGGTGCAAAAGTCAATTCGTCTCTGAAAATCAACCGGGAGAAGCTGATGGTTGACCTGAATCATGTACGGATGCCAGCGGAGATCTAATCGGGTTATCTCATTGAAGCAAGTCTTAGATAGTCTGGACGGGTTGCGGCGAGCACTAACTCTTGGATTAGTTTCCAAAATTTCACGGACCTATTGCACGTTCTCTGGTGTTCTTGTAATGCGGCGACGACTGGAATTTTCTACATTCCTGCTGCAGCTGGTCTCAAATAGGTTGTACTTCTGGTAGTTTTTTAAGACAGCTACCTTCGTTGGCGTGTCGCGATGGGGAAACCTTTTCCGAAATGGCTGGATAACTTCATTTGGGCTCCGAGTTAGGATGTAGCATTCCACTACGAAAACTCGCTCTTCAAGAGTGAACTGTACCATCTTGTCTCCTACTTTAAGGTAATTATGAAGTCTAACTTACCACTAATTAAAATCTAATTTACAAAGTAATTAATGAAATCTAACTTACCACTGAGTTGGAAAATACAAATTTGGGTATAGTTTTTTCCCGGATACACTAAATAGTGCTGTCACGGTACAAATGTGTAAGATCGGCGAGTCGGGCTTTTAAAGCAGTGCGTTGTTCAACAGAAGTGGCACTGTGATGTAAGAGCTGTGCCCACACTTATTCAAATTCGGCAAAGATTTTTTCTGTGCACAAATACCTGGACGGCAACTTAAAGTTGAGATCATGCGACAGCAGGATACTTTCAGTGTCAGATAAGTCATGATCTGAAAGATTCAGTATGTGCTCTGTGATATCATTGAGAGCGTTGCTGAAACGGTCGCGCCTGAGGGAAACAAGCAATCGCTCGTTTTTGATCTTGGAAAATCACTACAAGACAATTCCAACAATAAATGACAAGTACATATACGTACTATTAGTTTTTATTCTAAAAAATTAAACTTTAAGACAAGTACTACAACTTTTTATTTCACTAAAAAGTGGTAGGTTTAAGCAAAAATAAAATTTGGTATATAAAGGTTATGATAAGGTACAAACAATAAGTGCCATTTGAAAGCTGAAGAAATTTTTTTCCGTCAATATGTTACTCTAATTATTTAGAACGAAGGATTAATTTACAATTGCTGATCAACAATTAGTTGCCATACACAATGCTCCATTTTTAGCAGTTCAATTTTCCGACTAGTCCAAAGAAATTTGCAATTATTTGACAAAGTCAATTCTTTGGAACATTTTGACTATTTTTCCTAGTAAGCCTGGAAGGATGATTTAAACGATTTCGTTGCCTGGCAAAGACTCTTGTCATTTCGGTAATGCCGTATGAACTGCTCGCTCCTGAAAAAATTTCTTTGAATACAGATTCTCTTACACCCATCCCAGTCAGAATCGTCATACAACTATGTACTCCTTTCATCACATGGTATAGATCTTATGAGGCTTTCTGCGGTTTAACTGGTAATTATCGGTAATTTCGAGAATCGCAACCAAAATTTCAATCGTTACATTAAAGCCTTCATTCAACAAAGATTCAAAAATTATTACTTTTTTCTGCCCAGTTTTATCCATCAGTAGGCTACAAATGTTCGATCAATTTCTTTTGGAATTTGGTGAAGCCGGCTCCTCCGACTGATTTGATGGTAAATACCGCTATTGCGATTAATTATTGGTGGTAATTACTGATATTACTGCTGTTGTAATTACGTAGTCGTGAGTGCTTCATTTCGGGTTAGTTTACTTTTGGCCTGGTTACGTTTAGGCCAGTACCAAGCAATATAGCCGCAGTCAAAGGCATTAGCTCATACAAATTCGCCTGCGAGACGAAAAAGTAGTAAGTAGTGGGCGTAATACTTAACATATTATTTCCGAAAACACATATCAATCACATTGGCGCCCTTCCACAACTTTGATGCGATTTCAATGATTTGATAAATTTAATGGATAAAAGTTTTAGAGCGCCTTTGATTAAAACAGGGTAAATAAGACGTTTTCGGGAACTCGTGGAACTTGAGAGAAGTGTAGTAGATGTGCACAACCCCGCATAATGTGTTTTGATCGAATGTGTTTCAAAGAGCGATAGTTTTGTTTCGGAACGAAAAACGACTATGTGAATAAACATTGATGCTTTATCACTGTTTTCACAACTATCCATTGGGTGAAGCCGGCTTGTCAGGCTGTGTCCATATTCCTGACTTCGACATTGATGATGGGGCTCCTGCGGGCAACGCCGGAGAACCGGCCACTTAATAATGAAAATTTCTGTCACAGGTTAAATCAGCTGAACCTTTTGTCGCTGAAACACTTTCAAAAATATTGTTATTGAACTACGACCAAATTCGTCTTGCACATAGATTTATAAAAATAATCCAATAAAACGTATTTGCTCTTGGGTAAAGCTACAAGAAAGCTTTAACCCTTTCCGGTCCTATTTTTGGGAGCCTTAGGTTTTAGCCAGGTCCAACTTTTTTTTATCAAGAGATTCTGGGAAATCATGTAACCCATAACTACGGTATTATAATTACTAATACAGAGGTCTCTATGGTGTCGAACACCTTCTTTTTGGTGGATTAGTAAAGCTCATAACGCTTGAAAAGCAAACAGATGTCAGGAGTAGCTAAGAAGTTCAGAGACTTTTAAAATAAACCTTGTCGCCTGAGAGGCGACATAGGACCTATAGGGGAAAAAACCAATGTCGCCTCAGAAGCGACATAGGACCGGAAAGGGTTAAATGTTTAAAAGAACACAATGGCATCTTTCATCTACCCTTTTAATTTTGCTTCACAAGTTGAGTGTTCGAATAGATCTTACAATTTTGTAGAAAATTATAAATAGGAAAATAAATGGTTTAGCTTAAAGATTCTCAAGGTATCAGTGCTAAAGTTAGTTTTATTTTTTTACAGTCATAAGGTGCGGCTCGTCATTAACGATTAGGCAAATCACGTAGACCAGAAGTTCCCACATGAAGCGGCGCAACGCCATGGCACATCGTTTTAGATCGCAAGAGCATTGCAAGCTTGCTTCCATCTTTACTATCAACATGTTGGAATTTCTGAAAAATCTACTAAACTCCATTTAACATAGGCCTACTTTCACATGTGTCCAATGTGGCTTAAATGCGATGTGGGTAGCAATGTAGGTCCAACAATAACAACATTGACCATTGGATAACGTTAAATTTTCTTAAAAATATTTAGTTCTTTTAGAGCAGATAGTCTTAAATTAAAGCTTGTCTGGTGTTAATAGTAAATCAGTAAAGAACGCGTTGTAAAAATTTTTTTTGCAGCGCCACTGTTGACTTAGGCGCACGATCAGCGCGCAAGTATTGACGTCACACAACTCAGGAGCCTCTGGCCTAGTCTGTTGTCATTTAGAATTTGCTCTAAATTAAGGGTTTTTAACTTTGTTTTGTATTTTACTCTTTGGCCAATTTGTTTTATTACCTTTTCTCTTAACTACTGTATTGTACATTCAGAAATTTTTTGAAATATTTAATTCTAAAAATCTTCGAAAATAAGCACTTATGATTGGCGGAAAGCACAAATTACATAAAGATATAAAATCATGATACACGCTTTTTGGCGCAAGTTTACTCCACAAACAAAAAGTTTAACAATTAATTTTAAATGCGGTGTAAAAATTTCCGTTCGCTTTGGTTGTAGATGCAATTTGAACTCCTGATTTTTTCTCCTTTTTTACTTAGTAGCGCTTGTTTCGTTTGCATAATTAACTCCTGTGCAAAACTCTGCTTTTTGTAACGTAACTAGATAACCGCGAGCTTTAGCAGGCAGACTTGTAGAGCGTTTTGCAGTTGTGTGTGCAAATAGTTAAAGATGGGTGGTGGTAGTGAAATAAGAATTTAATTGAAAATGATATTTTGTTAATCAGTCTTAGCGTTACTTATTGTAATTATTTAGAGACTATATTGAATTAACTCGGTGTTTAATTGTTTATTGTGAAGTTGGTAAAAGCTTGCACAGCTACGTAGGTGTTTAATTGTGGTAGCTTGTATATTGGTAATGGGTGCCCTTTTGTGCTTGCAGAGTGCAGGCTTTACTCCCATGACATTACCCCGTTTGTTAGCTCCGCTGTGCTGAGTAACTCGTACCCGACGTAACTGATATCGAACTGTCTGCCTGCGCCTAAAGTCCTGCGGCTCGTGTTATTTGGGCTTGTTATTTGATAGTTTGGTGAGTTTGGCGCATAATATCGCAATTAGATTAGTTTTTGTTTAAAATTGTGTATTTATAGGAAACCACTTCGCTGTAAAATTCCATTCATCAACAGCAAATCTCATATTTTCTTCGTTACAAATAAAGTTTCGTTAATAAATATCATCGTTTTGGAAGTCGTCAATTATAAAGAAGCAGAATCAGCGAGCGAGTAATCCAACGTGAATCACGTTGTAACGTCAGCGAGTGTCCAGCCCCACTGGTTACGCTGCCGTTACACACGGGTTCCATCCCGTTTGGCAACAAGATCTTCTTCGTCTGGATAATAACGAGCGACATAAGTCAAGCTTGACATCGAGGTGGGTTGTTCTTAAGAATTGACAGAAAGCAACATGGAAAAGTCATGATTCTAGTCTAGTGTGTGATCTACGTGCGAACGTAATCTACAGCAATATAAGTAGAGCCTAGTCTGCGATCTACAACAATGAAAGCAAAAAGAAATAAACTTCGTTCTAGCACTTAATCTAATCTTAACTCTTACTACCACCCTAACGTATAGATCGCAAACTATTCTTGAAATATACACGTTGATTACACACTATACCAGCACCGCAGTCATTGGCCAAGACACAATAAAATTAACAAACACGGTATAGCGGTGTTGATATGATCAAAGTAAGCAGAATAAAGATGTTGGACCTTTTGTAGCAAGCCTTCGCCAAAAAAACACCCCGGCCACCGCCCAAAATAAAAAATTAGTGACTACCCAGCTAGAATTTTTATTCATTGGAGTATCCGGTGCTCTTGCAAAAAGATGATGGTTGATTTCTTGTCGTGTACCAGCGTTGAAAATTCCAATAAATTCATGCTCTCGCTGCTTTCATGAAATGAAAAATTAAATGATTTGAAAATTTGAATTTCTAGCGCAATCTGCAGTACTTAAAACGTGGCGAAGGCGCAATCTACAGTACTTAAAACGTGGCGGGGGTGTTTTTCTCAAGTCTCACGTTTTCGCATTAGTGGCGGCGGCTCTCTACAAAAGATCCAAGATGTCTGCTCGCAAGGGTAGTTTACCCCAGATGAAAAAATACTGCTTTAAACTACGTTTATCAGACTTTAAGTCTCTTATACAGTAATTACGTTGTTTCCTGGAGGTAAGAATTTAAATTTTGCAGCAAAAAATGTAAATTACTTCTCGTGTAAACAGGTTTTATTGAAAGGGAAAATATCTAGACAAACTTCAAGCAGCCACTTGATTTGTTCGTCATTGAAACTGGTCAGATTAGTAGGCCTAGATCTGCAATTTCCAAACTGGGAGTCGCACAGCAATTTTGTGGGACCTGCAAAGAAATTATTGAAAAATATCCAGAATTTCATGAATGTCTTTTTTTTCTAAAATACTCGCTCATCTATTTACAATTTATTGACCACACTCGATTTAGCTTACAGCATGTCCTGTCACGCAATAGCATCTGTTCGCATCAATAATGATAAAACAATGCAAAAGCAGCTGTAGGCCTCTTTTTTTCCCGAGAAAAACGAGAATTCTCATCAGTGACTCGCTCGCTCTCTATCTCTCTCTCTCTCTCCGTGGGCCAGACGAGAATTACCGTTTTGCCACCGCAACTGCGCATGGCGCAAATAAATCGTTGTTGTTCTCTACAGCCTGCATTTGGACAGCGTGAGACTGCAGAGACATGCCTTGCCTGCACAATGGATTTAGTGACCGCCAGCAAAGAGTCTTGATATTAGACAGGGTTGGAAGATTGAGAGATTGTTAGTAAAAAATTTATTTTCCCAGTTAACGAATCAAGTTGCTTTCTTGAACTTTTAAAGTATTTCGATATAGTAATCTAATTTCTTTAATAAATGAATTGTCAGTTTTGGCCCTGAGGAAAAAAGAAAATATTTAAAAGGAAATATCAAATCTAGAATTTCCCCGTTACTCCGCAATGGTCTCGAGAAGCCACAATGCTTTTCTCTGCAAAGTTGTTCTCAGCGGCGAATCAATGAAGCCTTCGACATTAAGATGCCTTTATTGCCTTATTTAAAATTTTTCGTCCTGCATCAATTTTACGTTTTACTGCAAATGCCATTTTTTCAAAACGATATTGTAGTTTAGTGCTGTATAATAGCTAGTTAGCAAACTAGCTAGCCAGCCTCTGGATTTCTTCGCTCATAAAGTGGAATGTACTCTAGCTTAATCAACTAATTCAGGAATGATTGTTTTACTTAATAATTTGTCTATGACTAAAATAAAATGAATAACCAAAAGAATACTCATCAATGGAAAAGGGTGAATCCAACTCAAATGTTGAGAACAATTTTCCCGGTCACTTCTTGCGGGCCTGATTGAAACTGGCGACGAACCGGATGAGGCCGCAAGTTACTCAGGACTGAAAAACGATGGAAAAGGGAACAGTGCAACGGCACATCTCCATTACGTCAACTAATTGAAACTCGAGTTAAAGCATATTCATGCGGCACCCCTCCATGGGAAGCTGCAATCAGTCTTAATTGCCTTTTAGGAGTGGGTCGATTTCAAGCTACAACGATGAAATCAGGCCTAGCAACAAAAGCAACCCTGTGGATGTGCAGGAATTTAAACAGTAACTCATATAATCAAGACGAGTTTCCTCTATAAACCACCTCCTGTGATGTAGGGTTTAAGCACCCTGGACTCCAATACAAAAAACTGATTGACGGCCAGATGTCAAGATATCTGATGTGAAAACAAAAAAGAAGAACAAGAACTTAAATGGTAAATGCTTAACTACAGTGGCAACCAATTAGTTAATGTTGTTAAATGAAAATATGTTTTTGATTTTACGCCATATTGAGTTCATCTGTCATAAAATAAAAATAAAAACAGTATAAACGGCTCTCATGTTTCTGTATGAGAATCTATTGTTGATATTTTTGTGGTATTACAGATGAACTGACAATGCGTTAACCTGAAATATACTTTTATTCATAACATCGACTAATTGATTTCTAGTGTAGCCAAGCATATGCTTACTACAAGATGCGGTTAAGTTATCATCAGTAAAGCTCGCTGCTTCAGTAATTTTAATTGTGAAATATATTTTTATTTTTCAAGTTAATCATTCTAACAATTTATGATTAAAGGAAGGGAAATCTTCGCTACTTGTTGCAGGTGCCTACTCACTTGGCCAAACAGGAACTGCTTATCCTCCTGCACAATCAGAAACCGGATATCCGCTTATCCACGACAATCATATCCTGACTAACGACATGAGGGCATTGTGCATCCTACTACCAATATATCTACTCAACAACAACCTACTCCCTACCAGGCGGATCCCTACACCAAGCAGCCTATTTAAGAAGACATGATTTAATTTTTGCAGTCGCTGATGTGCATGATGCTGTAGACAACTTCTTTTCTGTATAAATGTATTGTTCTTTTAATGTTTTTTGTTTTATATCTGTGTTCTTACATTAATTCTCCCCTTGTCTGTTTTGAAAGCTTTTTTCCTGTGTGCCTGCATGACCCAATAACAAATGTAGTCTAGCAAGATTTACTTTATTATGGAAGTATAAAAAAAAAAGGATAATTAGACAATTAGAGCCTCAAACAGCAATAATGTCGCCTTTTTTGTAGATTGGCGTTGGGGCGGGAACTGTTGAAAGGATAGGAACCAACGTCTAGTTATCATAAGCTTGGACTCACACTTGAGGGTAGTTTGTGGGGATCATAGGTACGATTATTACATAAAATCAATAATTACCGATGCTGCTGTTGTTTATGAAGTACTTGACAATACTTCATTACGAGCAAGATTGTGATTCAGAAACAATCTTGTTTTTTCTTATATCTCCGTACTCCCTGTAATTTAATTATATTACGCATCGACTTTTCAAGCACAATGACAAAGCTGCCACACATACATTTGCTTTATTTAGTCAAAAAAAACCGTCTCGCTTGTACTAAATGAATTGGATTAAACATTAAAATTCCGACAAGGCAATTAGGAAGTAGTGCAAAGAGTTTTTCTATTTTTTTTTGTTACATATATTTATCCTCCGGTCATGGAAAACCTTCTGAAATCACTGAGCAGGCGAACTGCCAAAAATCGAATTAAACATGAGAACATTTTTCTCGAGGTTGCTCAATTCCATCTTTCAGCTTTCAATTATTTGCCACGGTGAATTATTGTAAAGGATTTTATGCATTTTGGGGAACAAAAGCTATATTTAGCAAATGACTTCAGAAAAGAAGAAGTGAATTGATAGACAAAAATGTTATCAAAGAAGATCGATTTCTAATCAAAAGTAAAGTTTGTCAATTTTTAGGGGTCGGAGTGTAAATCTTTTAAGAAGGCCTTAGTATTTGCTATAAAAGAAACTAATCCAAAAATTGTTTAAACTTCGCTCTAGATAGAAACCGCCGCGTATCATGTTTTACACCTCGTGCGAAATGGCGTTACAGACTTAATTTTAGTTAACTAATCTGACTTGCGTCAAACATCTTTAAAATGACTGTATTCAGCCTAAGAATCTGTTATTGTGACTCTAAATTACCAGTGTAATCTGCTTTCTATACTATGCGATAAACTGACGTTTCGTAAGTGTGGGTATACATAGTAGACTTTTTTGTGCTATTTTTCGCTTTACAGAAATTTTTGTCCGTTTGGATGTTTATTTATTGTTACACGTAAGAAATTGTTGTCCGAACATCTGGTTTTGTCAGCAAAGTATGTACCAAAGACTTGTTTGTTTTTGTCCGCCAAAGCGTGTACACTTATGGTGCGTACTTTGCGGAGAAAACTGTGATGTTTGGACCACTAAATAAATTATATTTATCCAAGCGGATAAAACTTTTGCGTACAAAAATGCATGAGAGGAAAAGTGAAAAACCGTCCGGACAAAAATGTCCATTGTGTTCATCGAACTAAAAAGTGTTTACCAAAGCTTGAGGAAAGTTTTTGGGAGAAGGAAAACGATGGAAAAGTTTCAAAAGATTATTAGAAGCCAGTAAGGTACAAATCTCTGAAAAAAAGAAGGCTTCTTTTATTTTTTGAAAAGGACCGGCCTATTTTCCCCACACCAGGCTTGTCCCTATTGTAAATTGACTTTTGATTTATTCGATATATCTTGTAGCCTCTAAATTTTTGTTGTCTTTTGTAAGGTTTGTGTGATAATTACTCGAAAATAACTTACAATTTGGGATTATAAATATCATTAAAGGAAAACAATGACAAGGCCCGGACAAAATTTTGTAAGCTCTTGAAAATTTCGATTTCGTAGGGGCCCAAACTGCAAGCTACTAATTTATAGCTGATTGTACGGTACGTTTTTCCGAGTAGTATTTCATATACAGCAGCATATGTGTGGTTTTAAATTTGTTTGGTGGATGGTCATAAAATTGCCTCAAAGCAGCCTATTCCGTTTAACATGCTAATATGTCACTAAAACATGTTAAAATTATTACATAAAGTAGCTTTCTTGAGGTTTTGCTTGCAAATTAGGAGGGAAGTAGCCTATTTTATAGCTTCCAAAGATTCAGTTTTAGTCTATTAGTTTGTTCGTCTGTAAAGAAGCGCATGCAAATATGATACTACAATGAATGTAAAAGATACACACACAAAAAAAAAGTATGTGCAGAAAAGGAGATTACCGAAAAAATTGTTAGGTTATTAAGTCAGGTTGTTAAGTCAAGAGAATATCTTGCAAAAGCCGACATGAAGAATTTGTAAAAAGCTAATAAAAATTGAAAAAAGGACAAAAGGGAAGAAGATAACAAAAATAAACAAAGGAAACATATATTGAATGAAACCAAATGTCTATGCTCGCATATAAAAAGACAGTTTCAGTAACAATAAACAATGATTCAAAGGCACAATATAATGATATAGACCAATCAATTAAATGCACGATCCGGTCAGGAGACTTAAAATAAAATAGAGTAGATTCCGCTTAATTGGGTCACATCGGGACAAGCACCATTTGGCCCGATTAAGCGGCTGACCCGATTGTCCGAAGTCTTGCAGTATCCGTGCCAGGGTTGTCCTTGGTACACCAGTTATCTCAGCTAACTGGCAATAATTAATGTTTGGAGATTGCTGTCTAATTTTTCTTTGGACAACAATCCTTTCAACAATTGTTAAATCTTTTCGTGGCATCTCTTCTTGGGGCTTCACAAAATTTGCAACAAAACACAACAATTACCATGTCCAAGGGCATGAAATGACAAAATAATTTGCGCCTGTATTGTTCAATTGTTACATAATATAGTTGGCTTTGTGATATTGAGTTCTATTACATTACAAAGGCGGTTTTGCAATTACATCGGTGTATGTGTAACTATAGTTGTGGCCCAATTAAGCGGAATAGTGGCCCGATTATGCGGATATAACGTAGTGCATTATCTTTGATTGGATTTCGTTCTTAAAAATTTAGCCCAATTAAACGGCTGACCCGATTAACCGGCGGCCCAATTAAGCGGAATCTACTGTACAAGCTCTAATCATGATAATTCCAGAAATTTGCTGTTTAACTGTTTTTTAAAGGACAGCCAGCCTATACTTTTCAAATGGTGAGGGTCAGGGTCGAGTTCAGACCAAAGCTTAACTCCAGCAAATGACAGCATTTTGTGACCCTAGCAAATATTCACTCGGGGTGAGTGGAATTTTTTGGAAGTATGTCTAGTATAATGTTTATGTATAGTAATGAGTTTTATAAAGCGCTTATTAATTTTATGTAGAATATTACCTTTAAATATTTGTTACATGAACTTTTTTAGTTCCAGTGGGAAAATATCTTTAATTTGCAAAATATTAAGCGCTTTAAATATTGCACACAGAATTTTTTCTCGAAGATAACAGTTTTAATTAATTTTTTTAGTCCAGTAGACAAAGCTCCAAGCTCATTTTTTTAGCTGAACCCCAAGTTAAAATGCCGTATTATAATTTAGAGTAAATAAAGGATTAAACAAGAGAAATCATCGCATCAACTTTAAGGTAACTTCTTATTCGGTAAAATACTCCAGTAAATTTTGCCAAATGTGTCTCCAAGCGCTAAATACGAGTATAGAATTTTGAATCATCATCTAGCCACAAACCGAGATATTTTACATATTTTACAGCGACTAATTTTTATATTGTTTTGGATACTTCGAAATCAATATCAATGGAATGTTGAGGAAACTTGTTTATTACTAAGTAAGAAGAATTTTTGTAGATAAGGGATAGTTTATTGGATCGAAATCATTTGTCCAGTTTATTTATTTTATTATTAACTTTTTACTTCATTATTAGGTTTTTATTTACTTCGTTACTGAGTTTTAAGGTGAATCAACGAACTGCCACTTAATGATAGATGCGTGTCATGAGCAAAAAGAGTAGTATCAAGGCAAGTAGATTTAAATAAGTCATTTATATATATCAAGAACAATAGCGGGCCTATGTTCGACCCTTGAGGAACTCCATGATAATTTTTGCCTTTTTTGACCTGCAGTTAATTCACGGACTGAAGGCGGTTTGACAGATAACTTTCAAAAAATTTATTTGCCAGTTCTTTGATTCCAAACTGGTCAAACAGTTTTCGTAGTAAAATATTATGGTCCACAGTGCCAAAAGCTTTTGATGAGCCAAAAATAAACAATGACCATAGGCGTAAAAATAGGGGGGCTTGGGGACTGCAGCCCCCCAGACTTTTTCAGCTTCCCCCAGAATATTTTTTGCTCCCCCAGCCCCCCCTCATTCATTTCGCCAATCATTATAAGAAAAATTGAGATGTTCTAACTTTGAAATTACCCGCGATTGGTCAAAGCGCTTGTATATTTCAACTAGTAAAAACCTTTTTTCTGAGGAAGTCGCTGGTGCGTTGAAGAGCATCTTTATAACCGCAGCCTATAACCATAGTCAGAACTGCTGTTGATACTCGATTGTGATGTCACTTACGAGATTTTTCGAGTTGGTTTCGCTTTTCTTGCCGCTAGCATAAAGTAAAGCGGTGAAAACCAATGTGGATTAATCACGTTTCTTTAAATACAGGCAATAGGCAACTAGGCAAGCAATTACGCTTGAGCGTGTTCACTAGCGGTAAGGCAACGAAATATATGGAGTTTTACTGGGTTAAACGTAAAAATCTAACAATAGGCTACTAAAAAATGAGCAATGCGATAAACTAAAACAATATTTGTTTGTTAATTAAGATAGAGGTAGGAATTAGAGGTGTTCTTAGTACATGTATCACTACTGCGCTATATCTTAATTTAGTGTCGTCATTGAGATAATTTATTTAATGATATGGAAGTATTTGTGGTCAGACTTGGGGGTAATGGGGCACGTGATCTACAGCTTTCAAATGCGACAGTAGGCCTATTGCCCAAAATGCTTTTGAAAAGCCATGTATTCTGCGATAACCAATAAGATTTTAAATGACTTTAGCTGCGGTGTTTTAACCAGGGATGTGGAAGCGGAAGCGGAAGGTGGAAGCGGAAGCGGTCCTTTTTCTGTGGAAGCAGAAGCGGAAGCGCGAAAATTCCACCGCTTCCGCTTCCACACAGGAGGGAAGAATGGAGGGAGAAAAAAAATTGGTTCTGCTATCCTTCGGAGAAGAGCGAATAGGGGGGAGCATAAACATTAAGAAATGAGAGCAAGGAGGAGTCGTTTAGAAAGATGTTGACCTCTACATAATCAGAGTAGGGGTCAAGCGAAGAAAGAGCGGAGGTTGAAAGCTCAGACAAGGATAAGTCCTGCCTGACGAAAATGATGACGCCGCCGCTAGCGTCTGAGACACCAATAGAAAAAATACCGAATCGGGAGTGGATGCCATCGGATCGCAGAGCAGAGAATCCAGGGATCCGAAAAGAGGAAGATAAATTAAGGTTAGATTCCTGAATACAAATAAGGTCAACGGGATGAGATAAAACAAAGTGTAGTAGCTCAGTGCTCCTGACTTGGAGACCCCCAGCATTCCATTGAAGAACCGTCAGGGAGGTAAGTAGGAAAAGAGTAAGTAGGAGGTTAAGAGAAACAGCCAAGAGCATGAGGCGGTGGTGAGGGTGCAGAGGGAGAAGATACAAAGTGGGCGGAAAAAGGGAAGAGGTTTGAAAGCGAGGGTGGGGTGCGAGTGCTGCATTAGCAGAAGGTGGCCAGATTGAGTAGTGGAGGTATACCAGCTGGAGGAGTCCGAGGAGGAAGTCACAGTGCTGGTAGGTGTGGAATCTCCAAAAAAACAGGGACGCAGCAGGGAGGGCAGCTCCAGGAGTGAGAGCTGGCAAGAGTTCTCAATCTAGAAAAGGAGAGTAGTGAGCACTTTAAATCGATCCAAATAGAGCATGTGCAGCCTTGCACTGACCTACCCTGCCAGGTCACATTTCCAGCGCACACTGAACAGGGAAAGACGGGGCAAGAGTTAGAATGAACGTTGCCGCTTATCAGGAGACGGAGAAAACGGGCAAGAGAAAGGAAGGAGAAGAGAGAAGACAGGTCGATTTTGAAGAGGCTGCGTGCTACCCTTCTGCGGTCGTTTAGGATGCTGCACGGCGAAAAAATGCTTTGTGTGAGGGGAGTGCCCGGGGTAGCTGAGACCCTCGGGAAGACCAACAGCCATTTTAGCCCAACCCAAACGGGGTTGGGGACCACACCACCACGTTGAGGTGGCTATTGATTGGTGCAGTTCGATTTTGCTCGCTTTACATATATATACTACATATATACGACAGAAATTTCGCACTTTACTATCCAAAAAGATTGGAGTCAATACGTGTTTTGGGGACGGATAGAAAGTCCGTAATGATGATTAGAGTTAAAGTTAACTCAAAGTCAGAGTTAGTTGAGGATAGAGAGGGAAAATCAGCGCTATACGGTGTAATTTGTTGTTGTGACGACAGGTTATTGTCGAGAGCTGTACTATGTGGTCATACGGTTTAGATCTGAAAAGCATTAAGTTAACTGTTGTAAAAGTAGTTGCACCGGTAAGTAGTGAAGGAACTTGTAATAACTGTCTATTTGTTAAAATGTTTAATTATTTTTTGAATTGTAGTAACGAAATATTTGATTTTCTTGCAAGCAATTCGTGATTTCTAAATTTTGGTTAGTGGGTGTTCCGTGACAAACGCGAAAGTACATTAGGGGCTCCGCGATGTCAAAAAGATTGAAAAGCACTGATCTACATTCAACACGAGTTTTAATATCTAAGAAAAAGAAACACAGAGTAGTTTGGAACAATAAGCTCAAGCGAAGTAGGTAAAGTAATAGCAATGAATGAAGGTTTTTGTTTTCTCAAAATGACAAAGTGTAGCAGAAGGCAGGGTACAGACCCACAAAAGTTTAAAAAATTGTCAACGGTCGTTTTTTCGTTTTTTGTTGGTGGAAGCGGAAGTGGTGGAAGCGGAAGCGATAGGTGTGGAAGCGGAAGCGGTTGAAAAATAACTACTTCCACATCCCTGTTTTTAACTAAGTTGCAACAAGACATTCAAAAAGCAAATATTATGCCATTATTTCGGACGAAACTTTGGACGTATCCGATAAAGGACAAATAAGCATTTGTTTCCGTATCACTATGGACGACTTAGATGTGCAAGAGCTGCTCTGTGGCTTCTATGAAACTACGTCAATCACAAGTGAAGAGCTATTTAAGATCGTGAAAGACGAACTTTCCAAGTTTCTGTTACCAATTGATAAATGTGGAGGCCAGTGCTACGATGATGCTGCCGATGTTTTCGAACGCGTTAACGGATTGCGTAAGGAGTTGATTCATGAAGAAAGTCGAGCTATTTACGTTCACTGTAGAGCGTACAAACTCAATTCAGGATGCTTTAAAAACAACAATGATGTGAGATATGTGATGGGACTAGTAGAAAGCCTCATTGCTTTTATTTGTGACTCTCCGAAAAGATTGCCGTGGTTTTACCAGTTTCAGGCAGTTGAAGGTAATCATCGGCTTGCATTGTTGAGAGCATTTTGCCCCACTCTTTGAATTATGCGATTAATTTGATTGGAAGCCATTAGTTGTCACTATACGCCGATTATCCTGTGGCTGCAAGGAGTTGACGAGCAAGTACGAACAGATCCTAAAGTAAAAGCTGGTGGTTTTTTGCAGACGATGCGAAAGTTCAACACTTTTTTTATATTGAAGTGTTGCGGATGATTTTACCATTTTTGAAAGCGCTGGTCCACAGGTTGCAGAATGCTCAGCTTAATTTTTGTAAAGCCCAGGATGTTATTGCTTGTACAAAAGCTTCTGTTATTAGAGCAAGGAGTGATGCCAGATTTGACAGTGTATGGAGTGGAATTTTAAGTGCTACAGAAGCGAACGATGTTATTCATGATCCAAAATTGTCAAGACCACGAAAAGTTCTCCGACGGCTTGATACTCGTAAATCTTCAAATGCCTTCTTTCATGCATAGGCCAAAGATAATTATAGTCAGTTATATTACGAAGTGCTGGATTCCGTAATTTAACGGATTGCGTATGATCGTTTTGAGTCCGATGCTACAGCTGTTCATTAAACAAATGTAGAAAACTTTCTTATCGGCCAACGTGAAGTTCTGACTATATTACTCGCACTTACAAAGACGATGCTAATTGGCCGCGATTGACATTGAATAGATATCTACTCATTGACCGAGCGATGTCAACAGAACAGCCGTTGAAGAGCTTTAATGATGTAGTAGAACTCCTAAAATGTGAAGAAGTTCTTCGTGAACTGGTATCGGTATTGATCAATCTTGTCAAAATTATGCTTACGCTGCCTGCATCTAGATGTACTGCTGAAAGGTTGTTTTCCGGCTTAAGACGTTTAAAAAGTTATTTGCAATCGGGAATGAAGCAGCAGCGGTTTAATTCTGCTGCAATCATGAATGTTCACATGAAAGAAATCAAAGCCTTCTCGATTGCTACACTTATCGACGATTTTTTCTGTCGAATCTGTTCGAAAATACACCCTTTACTTAACCTAGCTGTGACCTGACGAGCTGGTAATACATTGTTTTATTTGCATTTTTTCGCCTTCAATTTATTTTCTTAATTCGTCAACAATTGATAAACAAGTTTAACCTAATTGCGATGGTTTTTATGAAAAAAGTAACTTACAAATTCAATCAAGTCAAAAGCTAGGTTTATTTACAGAAATAAAGTATAGAAAAAGAACCAATCTTGTTTTGTGACAGATCATCACAAGCAGACTGCGATCGTCATAACACAAAAACCATCACATGCAGACTGCAAAATACGGGAAAAAGGGAGACACGCCCTCCCAGAAAAAGCAAAGTACCCCAGTGCCTCCTCGCAATAATTTGATTTTCTTAAGTAGAAGCCACTTTTCCTCAACAATTCATTTGTGCATTAAGAAACTTTAGGAAGCAGTGATATGTCCTATTATTTTTAACTTCACTTTCTGCAAAAACGCCAAAATTACAAAAATTTAGTACCAGTACCGATCACGATAAATTACTTTTTGGCTTTTACTTTTATTTTAGGGGCGAATTTAAGCCTACGAGTTTCGGCGTAGACCAGAAGAAAACAATCTTTTTTCAGAGATCACATTTGATTTCGGGTAAGAATTTTAATTTCTTGGGAGGCATTGGAATAAAAGTAGGGAGATTGATGTACTGCAGACCCCCATTCTGTTATCGGCCCCCTCAGAACAATCCCAGATCCCATTGCCTACTTTTCAAAAAGTTGATCCCAAGCAAGGTCTTGTGACTTGCAATGCAAAACAGTCCTTTTTCCATCAGCCCCCTCCCCCCCATAGAATACAAAGTGTTACGCCTATGGCAACACCTGTATTGTTTTTGCCTGCATTGTTAAGTAAGTCATCATACACGGTACTTATTGCGTGAGAAGTTGATACACCGCGTTAAAAGCCAAAATTTGTTGGGTGAAACTAGTTTAAATTTTAAAGGGTAAGTGTAAACACGCTTCTAAACAATTTTTTCAACAATTTTATTGCATGATAAAAGTAGTGAGATCGATTTATACTTAGAACGATTCATTTTACCGCTCTGTTTAAAGATTGATATTACTTCAGCTACTTTCTTGTCGTTAGGTGACACCCCTTTTTTAACACATAGATTAAATAGGTCACTAATAATCGGAGAGATGATTGAACAAGCCAGTTTAATAAATTTAATGTCAATGCCTCCTGATAAAGTTACTTTTTTTAATTTTGCGTGTTCTGGTTATTGCTTCGACTTCTTCTAAATTGGCCGGAGAGAGAAAAAATGAGTGAGGGCAGTTATGAGAGTGATAAATATTGGGCACAGAAATTTTTTTGCAAGATTTCCCCAATATTTACAAAGTAATTATATTAAAAATTTATATTAAAAAGCTCGGTGATTGCACTTCAGAGTTAGAATCTTCAATCAATGCTGGTGCGCTTTGTTGAGGTTTACGAAATTGAATGAGTTTTCCGATTACTTTCCAAAATTCACCAGATTTTTACTTGCTTAATTACACGATCCAAAAGATTTCGGTATAGCTTATAACTATTGCAACTTTCAGATGTTTTGGATTTGACAAAACGCTTAAACAAACGAACCTTCGTTTTGACAGATGTTTAAAGTCCATTAGTGATCCTGTGTTTACGCTTCGAGAATTATCCTCGTCTTGTAATAGGTCTCCGAGTGGCATGTTTATCAATTGTCTGCGAAAATAGATTACGAAAGTTAGAGAAATAAACGTTCAGGTCATCATCGTCTTGGATTAAGTTTTCATTAAACTATTGACATAAATCATTCAAAAAAGTGATCTTGGTTAAAATTTCTCATGTGGCGAAAAATGCTCTTGTTTTGTTTAATGCACTTGTAAGATGCAGGTATTATTGCAAATACAGCTAAGTGATCTGAGATGTCAGACAGACCGATTCCACTAATCGTCGTCCACTAATGTTAAACATTATTACTTATAGCATGATTTACTAGGTTGCTGATGAAGAGTTTATTCCAGTTGGTTTATCAATCAATAATTTGCAAGAATTACTCAAAAGCATGTCTGCATATGCTTTGGTCGATCATATATTTTAAGAGGTCAATGTTGAAGTCGCCTGCTATATCATACGGTAAAGCATTTAAGTTAAAGTGCTCAATGACGTCATTAATGAAATTTTCAAATTTTTGGAAGTTTTCAGAAGGATAGGTAAGATGACGGTACACTACTCCAAAAACATAATCTGATGTTTTCAATCATAATTATATAAATACATATTCACTACCATCAATTGTAATTTTTTAATTTTATAAATATACATTCACTACTATGAGCTTCCAAGGAGTATATATTAGACCATGGGCCTATCGCATGATCATTTTATATCTTTTAATAGTTCTTATTGTGTACGACATTGTAAAGTGCTTAATTAAACATTGCGTTGATAAAATAATTAAACCACTGTAGACTAAAGATGTTGTTACCCTAAATCAAGACATTGGTTTCGTCAGGTAAAATATTCACCTAATACTTTTTGATTTTATCTATTGTTTATCGACCAGGTAATATTATTGTATGTTTTTTAGAGCATTTAAAAAATTGAAAAAGCGGTTTTTTGTCATAATGCTGAGTGACGTTATTCAGCTGACTAAGTCTCACCACTTTAGTAAAAACAGCAGCAGGCAGTGGCTGTACTTATTATTCACTGCCATTTTGAAAACATATCTAAATAGTTAAGCCTATTATTGATGTGTTGTTTGATGCAGTAGAATGATATATTACGGTATTAACATACCGGTTTATATCTTGCGTTTATGAATGGGAATGTACGGGCAACCAAGATTACGTATGGGAACTAGCTGTAAATTTTGCGGAATGCAATTCGTGCTAAAATACATCGTAGGCAATTAAGTTTACGTTACGTGTTTAACGACTGGTGCTACGATATTTGAGTAGTCTGGGCTGCTTAGTTGAGACATATTTTGAGTCAAAATAATTGATCATTCAAAAAAGTGTAATCACGGCATTTTGTAAATTTCAGGTTTAATAGTGCAAAATTTGATTTAGTTTTAAAAGATTAGTCATTGACAGCGAACTGTTCAAGATTTAACGGTTTTTACTAGATGGAGTGCAATTTATTAAAAAAACTGAGAGATCGCAATAGCCTCGTCTTCTTAACTTTAACAAAATTGAATGGTTTTTCTTAAAAAAAATCGATGGACATTGGCGGTCGATAAACTTTTGTCGTGACAACCAAATTCTCTTTTTCATAATTCACTTGAAGGCTAATTTTTTGCCAAATTGGCGATTTGTTTTGGCAAACGTTATCTATATGTCATGGTGCACACATATTTTTAAACCAACAGCACAAATACTTTTAGTGTCACATAACATTTATGGTTATGATTCCTGATTTTTGTTTTTTTGTATCTATATGTATATTGGTTGATCTCGCATTAGCCCATGACACCGCATGGCACCATGACCTCACCGATAAGCATCTGCGACTCCTGCCAGACAAGCACATGGCTCGTGTGATCATGGCACTTGTCTCTGGTGCTGCTCTACTGCAAATTGACAGGCAGTAAAGAAGGTTCTGTGTCATCACATGACCACGCTATCTGCGAGCCTTCAGAAGGAAAGATTGAAGACAAGCGATACAAAAACGGTATCGGTGGCTTTCCTTTGAATAACCAAAAACCCAAGCCTAAGCGTATGGTAAGGATCAATTGTAACTCTCTACCGTTTAGCCCTTATCCAAATTATCTTGATGTACAGTTAAGTTAAGCCGACACCTTGAGACATTGCGTAAAAAGCTTACAAGGCGAGTTACCTTGCCGAGGCGGCTTGTGGGCTCTGGTGGGGAGCAAATGCCAAAACCTTGATCTCACCTGAACTTTTTTTAGTTTACGCCACAGCTAAGTACTGCGCAAAAGTGTGGTATCGTAGCTCATATCCCTGTCTCATTGACGATGTAGTTAATGACGTACTGAGCTTTGCCACTGAATGTTTGAGTTTTACTCAAAAGGAAGACTTGCCTATTATTGAAGACATCCAATCTATTGGGCTTTGCCGCTCGAAAGTTGTTTTTTTGGCAACTCACAGCATCCACGACCTAGACCACCTACTATGGCAAGTTGATCAGATCTAGATACGGCAAGACTTAGACGTTTATTTGTGCCCACTGCACGCAAATTGGTGAATACCACCTTTGCTCTCGATGTCCGCCTGATAGCTTAGATAGATATGTAATACAGCTTGGAAGACTGAGGAAGCTTACCCAAACTCCTTGTTTTCATCCCTAGAGCTGGTCCTAAGCGCATTGGATTGGGCTTAGTAAGACTTTTCTGGACACGCTTCAACTGTCTGAGGACTAATAACAGGGAGTTTCTGACTTGTATACGCAGATGGACTCTTTTTACAACGAAAAGTGGCGAGGATGAGCAGACCGAAAACCGATTAATATTAAAGTGTCCCATACATCATGCACCAGCAGGATTGAATAGTCGGACGGTCTTGGATGAAGTTACAAGAAACTGATTCGACAATACAAATGCCAATTTATGATCTAAGCATAGTCTCGGGTGGTAAAAGAATAAATCTATTTTCTCAAATTACCGTTTACCAAAATAAGTATATACCTGTTCGCATTGTTACGTCACTATAACTCTCATGCCAACCTTCACAGTTCTTACTTACCCAGATAAGATTGCTGCCGGCAGGAGAGCCAGCAAAAAAATTATTTTTTAGTATTTGTTTTCACTTGGTTTGATAGATTTCAGTTAGCTACCATACTACTTCTGCTTATTCCCCTCAAGCAACCGTAAGTAATACTGTATCGTTAGTTTGTTTTGGGTTCATTTTTCGTTTCTTTGCAGACATACCTGAGGAGCCTTAACGGCGAAACAGGCTAATGTATTTTTGCTAATAAAGATATATCAATTTGCTCCAACTGCTGTTATTGAGCGCTCTTAAAAATTTTACCGAGTTTATCATATTTACAATACATAATATTGTATATATATATACAGGGTGGCCCAAAAGTAGGTATACAGTTATTAAACTATTTTTTATGTGCTTTGAAGTTACCAGCAGTGCACTTTATGTGGCCCAAAAGTAGGCATACAGTTAATGGAGAGAACTATTTGGAAATTCTTTGTGAAGTGGTAGTTCAACTAACCTAACTTTGATGAACTCTTCTTTCAGCAAGATGGAACTTCTCCACATTATGCGTTAAGAGTAAGAGATTACCTTAACAAAGTCTTTACACAGCGTTGGTTCGGAAGAACAGGTAGCATTGAATGGCCACCATGCTCACCTGACCTGACACCAATGGATTTCTTTTTTTGGGGTGTTGTAAAGAACAAAGAGTATGTAAAGAACAAGGAGAAGAATCCCAAAACAGTAAATGAATTAAAAGATTGCATTTATGACGCATTCAGAGAAATTGATGCAAATTGAAATTTGTGCTGCACGGTATGTCAGAGTGTTTTGAACAGATGTAAAGAAGGACATTTTGAGCACTAAAAAGATTAAACAGTTTCCATTTAAGATATAACTATCATTCTAGAGGTTTAAAAGTGCCTACATAAGAACTACAAATCTACTTTTGGACTCAAACCCTACTTTTAATAACTGTATACCTACTTTTGGGCCACCCTGTATATATATATGTAAACCGAAAGAGAAAGTCTCACGTTGCTGGCACAGTGCTCGATAACAACCAAGGTTAGAGCTTTAAGTATATAATTTTAAACACTACACGTCAGGTAAAAATAAAAACAACAACAGCTCTTTCGACAAGCGGCTCATCAGGTGGCAACTAAAATGAAAACAAAATATAAAATATAAAACCTAACACAAAACATAAAAGCCGAAACATTGCATAACTGCCGATGATACTCTGGTAATTAAAGCGATGCATTCAGATACAAGTCAGATGGTAATTACAAGCTGCTCGACAAGTAAGGTCTAAACAGGGTGAATAAGATGCTAACTACGGGCGGTCGCAAACAATTTATCAGCGAAAAAAGATTGCCACCGTGTGTAGCAACTGAATCATGTGCCGGAGGTCAATAACGGTGGTAAACAAGTTGCAACAACAGCAAAATGACAGGTCAAAGGTAAAGCGGGTGTGAAACTAAAACGAGTCAACTAACGGTTACATGAACAGTAGAATTTAATTTAATTTAGTTTATAAAAATGCAAGAGGCTAGCGATGCCCTTAGCAAACTGCAGATAGTGACACTGTATCCACCTATCAGGTCTCTCTAGTGCAGTTAGTGACCGACAAGAAGTTAGAGGCTTTTAATAAAGTATAGCTTAGATCTCCACACTTAATTCAATTTAATATGAAACACGGCAATGAGACAAATTTGTCAGTTTGAATTTATTTGTGTGTCGATATTTTCTGTTGAGTTCTGATCGTATTGTTGAGCTATCTGTATGGCTTTATACCCGAACTATCGATAGCCGTTTGGCGAGCGAAAGACGCTGGTGAAGACCCCTGCGTTGAATGGCTCCATTGTGTATAAAGCAGCAACAACATCAGGAGGCGCTGCAAAGCATTATCACTGGCTGTAGCGACACGGAGTTCAAAGCCCTCGTCTACAACCATTACCAAAGCTTTAAATACCGCCACAAAAGTAACTCGACCGAACTGTCAAAGCTGTTTGACGAGCGAAAGACGCTGGTGAAGACCCGGCATTAAATGGAGCATTATGGCACACCCTGCTCAGTACTAACCCTACGCAAAAACCTGCAACCTCTGCCTCACAGGGAAGCTTCACATTCTTCAAGCGGACCTTTCAGCAACGCTTGACAAACGATCAGAATTCAACAGCAACTGTCGACACACAAATAAATTCAAACTGACAAATTTGTCTCATTGCCGTAGTTCAAATTAAATTAAATTCTACTGTTCATGTAACCGTTAGTTGACTCGTTTTAGTTTCGCACCCGCTTTACCTTTGACCTGTCATTTTGCTGTTGTTGCAACTTGTTTACCACCGTTATTGACCTCCGGCACATGATTCAGTTGCTACACACGGTGGCAATCTTTTTTCGCTGATAAATTGTTTGCGACCGCCCGTAGTTAGCATCTTATTCACCCTGTTTAGACCTTACTTGTCGAGCAGCTTGTAATTACCATCTGACTTGTATCTGAATGCATCGCTTTAATTACCAGAGTATCATCGGCAGTTATGCAATGTTTCGGCTTTTATGTTTTGTGTTAGGTTTTATATTTTATATTTTGTTTTCATTTTAGTTGCCACCTGATGAGCCGCTTGTCGAAAGAGCTGTTGTTGTTTTTATTTTTACCTGACGTGTAGTGTCTAAAAGTTATACATGTATATATGTATACTGCACATATTTCTATTATATATAACAGAAATATGGTTTGTATAATATATAATAGAAATGACTGCATATATAATAGAAATATATTACGACTCCGGCAAGCTTGCTGTTGAGCACTATGAAGCTAAGTGACTATTTTATATATACTGCATATATGTATATACACATGTATAATCGAAAATCCCGAATTTTCAATAATCCGGCCCTCTTCAACTCCACAGGTTGCCGGATTTTTGAATGTCTACCTATACAAACCTGCAAAAAAACCGCGACTGACATTGGCCATGAAGTCCAAGCGCATGGCTTTCGGTGAGAAATGCCAGCACTGGACTCGAACCCAATGGAATAATGCCATGTTCGTTAATGAGGTCATTTTTCAGTACTTTGTAGTGAGGAAAAACACATTCGTAGACCGCCAGGAAGTGTTGCGATGAGAAATATACAGTTTCAACAGCGAAATATCCTCCAAGACAAATGATTAAAAAACTGATTTTGCAAAATGGTGTTACTGGACTCTATTTTTGCCGTGTGGTACGACAATGAACGGTCCCTGATGCGTTGAATTGTTGTCGGATAAGCTGGAAATGCGCATGCATATTCACAAATGTACGATATTTGTGCAGGACGGTGCTCCTTGCCATCGATCGAAAGTTGTAACGATTTTTCTCGCAAAAAGCCAGGTCAAAGTCTTTAATAGACGAGTAACAGCCCTGACCTCACCCACTGGAAAATCTGTGGAGGGAAATGAAGGGTGAATACGCGGAAAAGCAACCATTAAGTGCTGAACATCAGATGAGAGTGATAAAAAAGTAGGGGTAAAGAAGTTGTCAAAAGAGTGCGAGAACAGTCTGACTCACAATCTGCTAAGGCATTTGAAGAAAATGATCAAAAGCGGTGAAGAACATACAAAGTATTGAATTTAATAAAACATTGACTAATGTGTGAAAACTATTTCAAATAAATTTTAGAAACATGAACTCCATGTGAAAACCTGATTTCTTACGAAATAAAATTATTTGATGCAACGTAGATGTAAAAGATTTTCAATCTTTGATTCTATTTGACTTTGGCGAGGATTTAAACCGTCACGTCTCGGTTTCCAGACAGACGCTCTCAACACTTTACTATCTCCCAGACATACTTTAACCACACAAAAGTCTTTCAAGCAGCCATATATTGAGACGTTTTTAAACACTATGCAGTTAACAAATATAGGCCGAAGAATGTGTGTGGCAACGGTTAAATAACTCCACCACTTTACCTTTAAGTAAGACGTATATTTTCCTTAATAAACTGGCTTGCTATTCTACAAACTGATAAACTTAAACGTCTTGAACAGAGAAATAAAGTAAGCTAATTCCCAAACCAAGATGCAATCTGGCTATTTCCAACTCTATTTGTAACATTTTATTTAAAATGTAAAAGGTAATTTTAAGGTTTACGCTACACTAGATATGCTATTTTCTAAATAAAAAGAATTGAAGTGATCATAAACTTTGGTAGGCACTGTACATCGGTTTTGTTTTTAAAGCTGGTGAGCGAATATTGACGTGTAGTATTTTAAATAAAACTTTCTTTTCGTATCAATGCAATGTAAATATAGGCTACATTATCGTAGGCTTAGTTGCTATTCCAGCGCTGATAGGGGACCCAATATTAATGTGGCGCCCTGGCCCCCACAGAAATCATAACACGGCACTGATCTTTTACTTTTTAAGATGGTAAACTAGAAAATTCCCGATTGGATTAGGTCCGGTAATTGCAATCACTTGATGTCTTATATGAATCCATTCAGACTCTAGTTAAATATGCGTAGTTTTGAACGGCTGAGCGGAACACGGTACTTTTCAAAAGTTTTTAAAATAAGCTTAACTTTCGTTCAGACTGAAGTAAACTATCGTTTATATTGCATTTCACTTCGTTTAAGTTGCTATTTTGTTACTGTAACGTCGAATACTGATCGGCCTGCCCTAAAACTGTCGAGTTTCCGGTTTCTGATTGCTCGGGTCACCTGTAATGTTAGTACTTCGTGGCTTATTCGAGTAATCGGTTGAGTGCAAATCTGTGTTTTCAGTTGTGCACAACAAATGTGCAGATTTTGATTTTATGAAAAGTTAAGTGTATGTTTTCTTTGTAGATATGATGCGCAGTTATAAGTTAGTCTAAACTTTGTAATAAAATACGCGGCACGGCACAAGCTGAGTTCTTTTCTTTGTAATCTTCGCAACAGTTTTTGCAGCTTTTGCTTGCCCCTTGACTTCAGATACCTACGGTTCATCCTTTATTAAATGGCGCGTTGACGTAGTATTTATAGTAGTAGTGGGCTAGTGTCATAGTTAGTAGACCTAGGTTCACTTCCTTTCTTAAGTCGATCCGAATGCTTTAAAAGCGGTCTTCACAGATTCTCTGCTTGCTGCTCTGCATGATAGCGATAGCTTTTTGGAAAAGCCAACTTGTTCACTAGTTGTTTTCGTGGGTAGGACTAGGACACTAAAATTTTTTACCTCCAACTGCATGTCGTGGGCAAGTACTGCCGTGATATGGCAAAACCTAATAACTACAAAAATTGTGTTTTTAAAAATACCGACGTTGTTGTCATTTAACATTATTCAACGACGGAACAACTGAACAATTTTTTTAGTTTTGCCTTGGAACTGTTAACTATACAAACATTAATTATTTCTTCGCGTTTGTTGATCGATAGCTTCACATAAACGAAAAAATACGATACGGAATGAAGTAGTTTATGAATGAATTAAAATCAACTAGCCGGCGTCGCCCGGCAGGGGCCCTTTATCAGTAACGTCCGGGTTTAGTATTTCGGTTCAACCGGCTGCCCTAGCTTTACCCATCCGGTTCTTGTGTGAGCAGTAGCGAAAAGCTAATGAATTTTACGCACTTTTACATTTCTTGTACACGAAATTGCGATCATCCTATTCTCTTAATCATGACTTGTAATGCTCAAAAAGAATCTTGACACAAATTATCGTTAATACTTGTTAGGAAGAAGGGATTGAAACACAATTAAAACTGATTGTAGCGGTGAAATGGTGGTTGCTTTCACAATTGCAGAAATAAACTACTTAGTGGTAAGCCTATTTTGCGATGTGGTGCTGCCCCTTTCCTATATATTTTATTGTGGTATTAAATTGTTTTAGCTGCGCTATTTGTCTTGTTTTATGCATATCGACAAAAGCGGCTATGGCTTCGCCAAAATCATATTCCAAATATTAGTAGGCGCACATCAGACCGAGTTATTTTCAAACAAATGCTCTCTCTAAAATCAGTTTTACAAATTGTTATGTTTATGGTTTTATGTGCAGTTTTTCTTAAACTTGGGATTTTATTACAATGCTGTAGAGCAGAGGTCACCAACCTCATGCCCGCGGGCGTCAGGTCGCTCGCGAGGGCGATATGAGCCACCCTCTAGTCTGTTTCAAAAATATCTTAAAATTTTTTCAAAAGTGGATGCTTGGACCTCTAGTAGTTTCAGAAGAGTTAAAACAGACACACAGAATTGCGCTTTGTAGCATAGATATTGATATTTATGCAATTTGTATACTATTGTTATGTCGTAGCCTGAATATTTCAAAACTCTTTCAACCTCTGCATGCCTCTAACTGAAAGCATAGCTAAGTAATATCTGAGAATACCCTACAATCAGATGTTGTGTGATAACTTATGTAAAATTAAATTAGTTATTATTATTTAGGAGACCCGACGAGGGCTAATGTTAAGACAAAAACGTTTGCTCGTGAATCAATAAATGAGTAAAATATTACTGTTGCTTGCTTTTGCTGTACTCTATAACTTCTATCGTTTTTTTATTAAGTACGGGAAAAAGAGAGAAACAAAGCCATAGTCGGAGATGGGCGCCAAATGGTAGACATTTTCACAATTCCAGATAAAACTGCTCAGTGACAGGTGTATTTCAGGACTTGCTACACCCTCTTTTTTCAACTATATTTGTGTGATCATGTTTCTTAGCTGCGCCTATTTGACCTGGTCCTGGCATAGGGAGAAAAGTGGTTATGACTACCCCCAGACGATTAGCATCCGATGCTAGCAAGCCTATTAAGCTATTTTTAAGCAAAAATGTACCCTGTAGGAGAAATTTTAGTTAGTGGTATGCCAACTATTCTGTTTTAATTGCCTGTCAAATTGAATTTCGTTAATTATGCTTATAAACTTCACTTTTCTACTGTTAAATCGAAGCTAGTTTCACATTTACAGACTCCCAATTATTTCACACATATTTAGCCATTCCTTTTTTGAAGTACGTGGCAGGAAAAACTAATTTAACATTGTTGGTGAGTAACAAAGTAATCTCTAACCAAATGGCTAAAGTGATTGATGTATTTACAAAAATAAGCTGTTAAGTTGTAAATCTGCCCAACACTTTTCCATAATGGAGACTGCTAATTACGCTTATGTTTCGTGGTTCCGGTATTGGCGAAGATATGGTAGAGTGAAAAAGACCATGTGCCTTCTTCCAATCACCATTGCCAGGGTAAAAATTATCAATAGATAGATTATTCCGGAATCCAACATTTAGAGTTTAGCTACTACAATAGGTTATGACTTAAGCAAATCAACCAGCGAATAAATATTTGTGTTTAACAAGCGAATATTTTTTCAAAATCTTGCAGAAGTTTACGTCAAAATTTTCATCTTGTTACTCTTTGCTACATGTGAGCAATACGTCTTAGATGTAAAGATTAACTCGGCGTGTCACACGACTGTAGACCGGCAAAGCCAGTTCAACCAGGAGCCCACCACCATGTGTTTTTGTAAAATGATAATACTTTACCATCAACAGCAGGGCCTTACAAATTCTTTGAGTGGGCAGCATGCGGTCTTGGGTGGCAAAAAATATTCCAAGATTGTGAGAGCGAAAGCATATAAAACTTAAGTCCAAGATTGAAATGACAATGGCAGCTTATTTCCTCCCAGAATGGCACTGCGTTGCCAAACGTCGTAGGAAACGAAATGATCACTTTACCCGTGCAGCTGAAGGAGGCAGGGTTAATAAGTGCTGCAATATTTTCGCGATTTCAGGAAAATGCAAATTATCTGCAGTTGATAAGCTGAAAACAGCGGCTGTATCCATAAGTCCTGCTAATTTTGTGTGGTTGAACAGATTACTGT
Source organism: Trididemnum clinides (assembly GCA_963675345.1). Lineage (NCBI taxonomy): Eukaryota > Metazoa > Chordata > Ascidiacea > Aplousobranchia > Didemnidae > Trididemnum > Trididemnum clinides. The sequence continues at coordinate 15,445,330 of OY776304.1, read as the reverse complement.
TTTTTTTGACAATAACTTCAATTAAAGAGGCAGCTTTTCTGGGTCGAAATCGAGAAAACCCTTTTTGAATTTTCAAGGATATAATTTGAAGATTGCAGCTAGTTACTTTCTTTTTCGCGGGCATCAATTATAACTTTTTCTATTGTAGGCTTACGGTACTTGTTCTAACGGCCTGTGCATTAAATCGGAAGCTTAGGGCTTTCAGAAGTCTATCAATGGTTGAAAAATATTCATTATTAGCAGACTTGTGAAATGAAATTAAAATTGCAATGGCAGGATGCTTATCTAAACAAAGAGTAGCCTAATTGATTTGTGACAATTTTTTTAAGGCACGATTTCACACTTGTGTGCTAATGATTTTGCTTTGTTGTAAAGTGATTCAAAGCGGTCGATACATCTCATTTACTGAGTTAACTGCAGGAAATCGCAACAGCGTGATAAGCTGTACTTGATAAAATATTTGGATTCTGCAGCTCATCGACCAAATGTTTACGCATTTCAATTGTAGCATGAGCAATTTTAAGCCTGAGTGCAGTTTAAAACTTTTGCAGTGCTTTCAAAAGTTTCTCAGATACTGCATTTGTATTAACAAAACATGATTTGTGCTTTACAATCTATTTCAAAAGATTGTCAACACAGTAGAGTTATTCAAAATTGATTGGATTCCTTATATACCAACAACTCTTTTAGTAGGGCAAATTGTTGCAAGATTGAAAAAAGTGTCAGTCTTGTTTTTGTTGTCTTTGCATTGGAGTAAAGTGAATGTCATGGCTCAAGGTTTTACATTCCTACAGTCTTTTTTGCGGGATTCTCTTACAAAAGTTGAAGTTTTTCCAACAAAATGCGGAGAATCCATACCAATGCTTCTTCTTTGGCAACTTCTTGAAAAAAAAAGTTAAGCTTGTGATTTGAATAGGGAATATAATGTAAGCAACGATCCTTAACTTCGGAATTTCCGAATATCTGTGACAAATTCCGCTCATACTTGGAAACACAGTCAAATCCGAGTCCACACCAAATGTTAAAATCATTCTCAAATTCATGAAACATATTTTTTATAGCCATAGCTAAGGTTCCGCCGTCAGTTGAAGAAAGAGCAAAAAACTAACAAAGAAGTCATCAACGTGAAAGTCGCTATCAACAAAGCGAAAAACAATAGATGGCTGCTTTTAAGAAGTATAGTTAGGAGCTAAAGAATAAGACCACTGGTTATTTTTGCAAACATGTAACTTTAGGCCAGCGTCTCTAGCAATCAAGCAACGTTTAGTGATCAAGTTGAGGATGTGGAATAGAGAAAATATATATGTAAATAATTTTTATTGTACACAGCTTTTCAATCAAACCTATCAATATTTTGTGTGTCCTCCACGATTTTCAAAAACTGCTTGCAAACGCTGTAGCATACCGTCAGTTGATTCTGTTCAAGAGCTTTAACTAATTTCCTTCATCCAGACCAGGGGTGGGATTTTGTGTGGCCTACCAACACTTATATAAACTTTCATGTCTTTAATTTAATATGATGGGGACGGCTACACTTGCCGTACCAAAGAGCCAAAAACAATAGAAGCCATCATTGAAAGAGCCGCTACGCAATTCTAAGCTTAAACTAACGCATTTTCTTCCAAATAAAAGGTAATGACCTTTTTTTTTGGACACCCTCATTATCAAAGCCCTGTAATACGTCGTTGCAAGAAGTTATTGCAAGATTTTGAGCTATTGCAAGCTCTTGCATTGCATACAGCCATTGCAAGATTTTTAGCATTGGCCCTCGGCCAACTCTTGGATGGTTAATGCGGCCCTCCGACTAAAAAGTTTGCCTACCTTTGATCCAGACGATCTTGAAGGAATATTTGAGATTTTGTAAACAAGAAGGATGCTTGTTTACAACCTTGTCCTTCATTAGCTCCCATAAATTCTCTACGAGGATTAGGCTGGGACAGTTTTTAGGCCAGTCAAGGACTTTCACCTGCTTTTCCAGCAAAAATAAACTCACCAAATTTGATCTATGGCATGGAGCGCCATCATACTATAAATCACGTAAAGTTTTCGCTTCACTTTTCAAAGATTAAGATATCTGGATCCGTTCATTGTCATGTTGCGATAAAGAAAGTACAAACCAACTGTTCCTTTTGCTGACATAGCCTCCACACCAGTAAACTTGCTGGGTATTTGACAGTTGCAGCAAGATAGCAATTGTTATATTATTTTTCTTCTGGGGTCCAAACATGGCGTTATCTTGCGGCAAACTGCTGCCCTGTTGATTCTTCTGAAAAGAAGACGCTGGCCACTGTTCAGAGCTCCAACTGGTATGTTTACGAGCAAAAGAGCCTTGGATTTCTGTCTCTCGGTCAGTCTCGATTGGTCGAAGTGGTTTGCAAAATTTGAGCCTAAACTCTAGGCTATGGCGCCGTCGTAGAGTTCTTTCGTTAATGATAGTACCTTTTCTAATCATTGCTGATCAAATTTTATTGGTGGCAATGCTACGTTTCTTTCTCTTGTGGTCTCAATTCGTTCCTGGCACAATCTTCAATCACACTACAGGCAAATAAAAGCGTATATCATTTTAAAAGTTGGTGACACAACGCCGACGTCTACTCGTCACAATGTACCAACTAAACTGTCTTTTACCGTCCTTCTCGTCGGCGTGCAACACGCCTTCTCAGCACAATTAACACACAGCACAGAGAACCTGCCCGAAGGCGGCCCTCGCTATCAAGACAAACCGTGTTCAAAACTAACGTGTAACAGTTCTGGTGAAGATCGCACTACAACTCTCTAGATTATGTCGCCATCTTTTTCGCTTTTTCGGGGTCTTCCAGGCTGGTGCTTATCACAGTATGAACTATACTTTTTAAATTTTCCCAAAGCATTGTGCTCAGCATTCTTACTGCAACCTATTCTAACTCTAATCTGACATTCTAAATAACCTTCTAGCTGCAATACAACAATCTGAGCTCGCTTTGTCTCCATCAAATAGAATTTTCTTCTCGATTTATCAGTAACTTATTACAAACCGTGGCAAAATAAAAAAATTATTAGCAAAATGCCTTTACAAAGCAATGCTAGTACGCTTTTCTGCTGAAAAATAAGCAATCAAATGGTCTATTGTCGCGTCATAGCCCAATAGGGATTTCAAGCTTTTTGTGAGGCAATAATTTCCTTAGTCACTTTTATTTTACACAGAATTTTAAAATGCTAGTTTATGTGCGGTGGACCTATTCTTTTGCCTATGACTGTTATATTTTAAGTTTCATCGGCTAAGCAATTGAAGAATTCTTTGCTTTCAACAGACGTTACTTCATTTTGCAAAGCTTCGTCAAACAACCCCAGGATCTTGTTTTGGATGTGATTTGACAATTAGTTGTCTCTGCGCTTCATGCATTCTTGAGTTGGAATGACACTACTTTTCATTATCAACAGCTGCAGATAAATACTCTCATATTCAATATGGTCTTGCAAAGCAAGACCTGGTCGAGCCAAAGACGGGTCAATTTTAAAAATTGCAGTCAAAGCTTGGCGGTATACAACTTGTATTTCTACGGCGGTAAAAAAATTTCGCAGCGGCACCCGAAGGTTTTCCAAAGTATTGAACATTTTTCAATTTATCAAATCCTTGAACAAAAGCCATCTCATTTTTTTAAGTGGAGGAAATAATTTAAGCCTAAATATTTGACTGGACAAATGGCAAGTGACAAAATCAAATTTACTAATATTTCATGTACCATAAGTTGTGTATGTATACAATCATTGAAAAGCATTAAACCAATCTGGCAGCGCGGAATGATCTTCGTCTGACACCACACCTCTTTTGTGGAAAACTAAATGAATGTGGCTGCTGTGCTTTTTGATAAGAAGAGGCATTAAGTGTTGTTTGTCAAGCTTTGTCAATGGCTGCGTAGGGCTACCGGAAGAGAAAAATTCATCATTTCCTGGTAATGACTGCGATTGTTTTAATCGATAAACTCAAGGGAGGTGTTAGTGCATTCACTTTATCATCAGAAAGAACTTGATCTGATGCTGCTAAAACTGAACCTGGCTCAGAAACTGTATGAAAACTTTTTTCTTCACAAGTGACTTCAACTTGCTAGCTTTAGAATGCAAGCTCGAGCACTATATTGACTCTATGCTAGTAGTAGGGACAACGACACCAATGCAATAAATTTCCCTTGACTACAACGCTGTAAAAAAATAGCCTACAAAAATACAAATAAACTGTAGTAAGCATCTTGTTTCTTTGAAATTACTCTTATAGAAATAATTTGGCCAATCATGTCGGCAGATTTTGACAGCTTTACTTGTAATAAGCTAAATTTCAACGTACTTTTTACCTGATTAGTACGCCTAATCTGTTAATCAGTCAAGACTTTATGCAAACTTCAACATCTATAAATTCCTTAAAACACCACAGGTAAGAACAGCATATACTCTTTTGTAACGAAATCTGTCTGAACTAAACTCGTGTTAGCCTAGTTGCTTGTAGTTCTCAATATGATAAACCTCGGCACTCTGACTGTTACACACAAAATCGTTTCATGAGAATTTTAATTAAAACTGATTCTCGCCCAAGAAAAACTGCAAGGCCTCTTTCTTGATCAACCACATATAGCTGCTGGAGACTTACATTTACGAGCGTATAATTTGTCTCTTTGTGCTGTTGGCAATTCAAAGAAATAATATCTAGGACAGTGTCTCCCAAACTTTTTCAACTCGCATACCATTATAAGGTTTCGTACTATGTTTGCGTACCACCTATATTTGGATAACTGAATAGCACAGAAATATACAGTAACAATGTTTTATTGAACTAGCATCAGTCCTGAGTTGAAAAAACTAAAAAATGATTGAAAACACCATAATAGTTTTCATGAGAAGGAAGTAGTTGCTTTTCCTCACTAATTGGTCAATTCGAGGAACAACCTTGCTTACAGCGCATCTAAAATCATGCCCAGGCGCAGCAAGGCGGTTCTGGCGTTTCGATTTTATGCCCATTATAGCCGAGAACCCCTGTTTGCATTCTCACGTTGACAGAAAAATCAATAATTGTGGAACAACGTGAGTGGTTAGGGTTGGGTACAATGATTCCATGCTCAGCCAGAAATTTATAGGACAGGCGCATTCATTATGCTTAGTCTTTGCTGCCTCATCAGTTTGAATGTCTGTTAGCTCTTCTTGTTTTTCAGTCCCCACAGGCAGACCGGCTGGATCAACGGAGAATGGGTTGATGGAAAAAGCGCAAGATGTATGGTCAGGAAAGTAATGCATCAACTCCTTTTTCAGTTGCGAAAAATGACAGACAATTTCTTCAGAAAATTTATCATTAGGTTTGTCCTCAACGGAGGTGAGGAGTTTGAATATTGTCTACTTTGCTCTTCACGTTCTCTATCCAAAGGACCAGCTTACGGACGAACGCTTTCAGCTTTGAAGTAAACTCAGATAAAATTTCGTTGGAACCTTGGAATGACATATTGAAGTTATTTAGAACTTCAAAAATGTCGGATAATTAGGCCAATATTGCAACAAAGTCTTTACTCTCAAGATCTTCCTGAAAATCGTGATTCTTTTCCTTGAAAAATTGAAGTAGTTAATCCCGCAGTTCAAAGAGACGCCTTGTCGCATTACCTCTGGAGAACCAGCGCACTTCCGTATACTAAGAAAACAGGTATGTTTGGAGCCAAAATCTTCACAAAGTTGCTTAAACAGCCGGGTATTTACGGCAGATGTTTTTACAAAATTTACCAGTTTGATAACTCGTTTCAAACATAGTAGCATTTTCTCAGGAAGCACCTTCGCACAAAGAGCAAATCTATGCATGAAGCAATGAACAATGGTTGTGTTTGATGAAACAGTTTTCACGTAAATTGTAAACCCAGATTTACGTCCCAGCATGGAGGGAGCCCCATTGGTTGTACAGCCAATCAACTTTTTCCAGTCTAGTTCATTCTTTTTGAAAAAATTGTCCAAAACCTCAAAAACATCCTTTCCTGTACTTGTGCTGGAAAGTTCCTTGCTCATCAGCAACTCAGTTTTCACATCATTGTCTCGAGTAGTATAGCGAACATAGACGAGTACTTGAGCATTGTTTGTTATGCTTGTTGGCTCGTGCAGTTGAATTAAAAATCCAAATTTTGAGTCTTTCACAACCGAAATTACTTGGTTTGTTTGTTTGTTTGTGGTTACCCATCTTCTTCCTCGGGATGCAGGTACGGAATGAACGGCAATTCAGGTTCATGCCGTCAACCTAATTGAAATTAGGCTTGGGGAAAGATGGTAGCTCATTTCGAACCAGTCTTCAGTGACTGGTAGCCCACCACCAACAAAGCGGACTGCCATTGATGGGTACCCGAGAGTCGTCTTTTGCGACATGCTGGGTTAGCAACTTCACAATTGTAATCCGGTGAAGTACGAGTGGGCCACCTGTTTGCCACATAAAGATGGAGGCGTGCGTTTAAGTGCCTTGCCCAAGGACACAACAAGCAAGCTTGCTGGCTTGTTCACCACACTATCCCTTTTTAATGCTGAGCGCCAAGCAGGAAAGCTGTGGATACCATTTTTTAAAAGTCTTTTGGTATGACTCGACTTAGGGAATAAACCCCAGGTCTACCGACTGCGATGCGGACGCTCTCACCACTACACCATCGCGCCGGTAAAAATTACTTGGTCAGTAATATCGATGGACATCTCCTCTATTCGATTTTTAACCGTGTTGTTAGAGAGGGATGCAGTTTCTAGGCTCGCAGCTGCCTCCACTCCAATTACGTTCTTAACCAAAATCTTTGTTGCTGGCATTACCAGAGACTCGCCAACTATGTGCTTTTATGTTTTTAGCAGCTTTATACAATGCTTTGACACCACCCTTCTTTTTCGTAAATCACGCCAATCTTGTCTAGGCGTTGTCTTTTTGCAATCTCTCCAAGTCGCTGGAAGTGACTCTCGTCTTGTTCTTTCTCTTTAACATGATTTGACAAAAGGTGACGCTTGAAGAGGCTGGGTTTCATAGCAGAATAAAGAAGTGTTTTCATACAAATTACACATTGTGGCAAAGATTCTCCCCATGCTCAATGGCTATGAACCAACACTTTATGTACGTTGGACAGTACTTTCGCTTCGGCATTTACAAAAATATTTTATATATTCAGCTAAATATTAATTACTTTTAAACAAATTAAAATTTAGCTATTATATATATTCAGCTAAATATTTTATATCACTTCGACTATTTTTAACAACATAAAAATTAGTTTTAAACAAACGTAAGATGAATAATTAGGCTAAGCTACAATTCTACTCCAACCAGCAGTTGACCTTAGAGTTCATGCCAAACTTCTATTCATTTTATTTACCAGACAATTGACTTTTCTATTGGCGTGTAAAGCCCAAATAAAAACAATTATGTCATAATAATTTTGAAGTATTTTCAATTTCAAATATTTATTGTTGTAGCATATCAACTTAAGTAAGTTGCTCGCGAACTACCTGAAAGACTCTCGCGTACCACTAGGTACCACAGCTTGGAAACCACAGCTTGGAAACCACTGATCTAGGACAACCAATTCTGTGAAGTTTTCATTGTCTACTTCCACGTGATCGCGCGTGAATCTCGTAGATTTGCAGAACTATAAAACTGCGGCACCTCAGTCATTTTAGGTCTTTCTCAAAATCAAAATATGGTCAAAGTGTAAATCTCTGCTATAAAGTTTAAATCGTCTCGGGAAGTCGCATACAGTCAAAAATCTGTCGCGATATCAACGTTATTCCTACATGATCAATCGCATTTTTTCACGTTTGAGTTAAATTTGATTCCATCATCAAGAGTGCCTTTTGATATCGCAATTGAGTTTGCGCTGTACGCTAAGACCTTTCCTCCAAACCGCATGACTGGGATAACAGCAGTTACACTGACATTTTGCTACGGAGCCAGCCCCGTCCCTCATACACATAAAGGTAAATATTAGAGCCCAATCTGATTTTTGCTTTTCGAACTGAGATTATTCATCGATGATCCACGATCTGGAAATTTTTCATTTAGAATTGTAATAAAGAATCTACGCATATAAGCGGCAGCTCAGCTATAAATATTTAAATTCAAAGAGAAAATAGTAAATACGCTTCTAGAAATTAATTGATAATAATAAGAAAGAGAGAAGTTGTTAAAGTACCCTCAATATCAAGAACATTGATTTGCTGAATTAATTTTCTAGAAAGGGGAGATAACAAAGCTGTTGTGGCCTTCCTCTTTCAAAATTTAAGACGGAACCGCCGTCCCACTATCCTCCCCGCTTCGCAGGCCACTGAACAATAGCTATATAAATTGAGACATATTTACCCGGATTTGGTCGCATCCGGGTGCAAAAAATTTCGTGTATCCGAAACAAATCTTTAAAAATTGCTCTTTCCCATCCATATTTCATAAAATACAAGTCTCTGTGTAGCCTAAGTTTTGCCTAAAAGAGTGGTGACGTGCGCAAACCAATGCATCAACACCGAAACTAATCGTTACCGTATTTCATATTGAATAATGATCCAATGAGTGGACAAACATAACGACTCAAGCAACAAACAACGTCAGCTTTACAATATAGACCTTCTGGTAGGCCACAAAATTATGTCACAGTCAAGTTTGTTCAACATTGTAATAATCAATGCCTTCACAATCAATCGAATTAAGCTTTAAATAGATTTAAACATAGCAAAGTCACAAAAATTTGATAGGGAGCTTTTGGATAATAACCGTACATAAAAGTTTCAATGCAAAATAAGTTTCAATATCGTGTGGTTGCAATCAGTTTTGTGGTTATACAATCAATTGACTTTTGCTCTTTCACCGATAAATTTATTTGAATTTGGAATGATTGATTCTGAGCGCAAAGCATGTTTATTGTCAATATTTTATGGTATAGAATGTAAAGTTCCAAATTAAAGTGTGCTGCGAATCAAAGTTCACTGAGCAGGCCTAGGCTTAATTAAACGATTAATCTCAAATTGCAAAAATTGATTTTATTTGTTTTTAAAATAATGACCAAGGTCCAATACTGAGTCACGTTGACTGTATTAGGAGGGCAGCAAATCTCAAATAGGCTATAAAAAAAATACTTCTTTTAAAACATAACCTTCCCAATATTGGGCTAACGCTGAAGTAAATCACTTTCAATCTTAAAAGTAAATAAAATGGTAAATCGATTTTTATATCAATTCTATTGAAAAGCGTTTCTGTGTGTTTTTCTGTTTTTTCACATCTAATCTTATTGTTTGCTAAGCTGGATCGCGTAGATCAATAAAAGTCGTTTGCCTTAAGAAGTGATATAATGTAGAAGCGCGTTGCAATCGATTTCAATTATAATATTCTGAGAAAAGTTTAGACTTAGAGCAGGAGTGTACAACCTTTTCACTACTGCCGGTCGCAAAACATTCTGTAAATGCAATAACCGCCGCCACTAGTTAAAGTCATTTTTTACGAATTTACGTTTCAAGCCTTACAATTTAACTGCCGTAAATGGTCTCTTCACTACTAATGCTAAACATTAGATAAAGTCAAATTTTCAAGTTTGGAGAATTTATTCAATCATAAATCACAAAATTGTACTTAATGACTTTCTTGATCTTGCACCTCCTCAGATAAACTTGCGAAGTTAGGTGGCTCGCTGGATATCATGAGTCGTAGTCCACATTCCAGATTGCAGTCGGACAATCGGGTTCGGCACTTGTTCTTCAAACATTTCATTCTTAAAAATCCTGCTTCGCACACGTAAGCGCTTCCAAAAAGAATGAGAGTTTTTCTGGCCAATTCTTGTAGATTTGGGTATTCAACAGCTCATCTCCGCGTATCTAGCAGATTTTCTTGGTCTTCAAATTTTTTGACCAACTGTTCGTCGTTCTTCAACTCGACGACTTCCATTTGAAGATTCAATGGTGCAGTTTCGGTTTCGACCAGGTGTGGATAAGCAACTAGCCTTGTTGTATCGAAAATCCTCTCAAAGTCTTGGAAACGATTAGAAAATTGCTGCAAAACTCCATCAAAAACGCTTGAGAAAAAGATAATGGGAATATTATACACTTGAATTTCCTTGCTGTCAATCAAAGTTTTCATCTGCGGAAAGTGGAAAAAGTTACGCTCATACAGATGACTTTTGAGGAGACGACATTTGTCACAGAAATCTTGTACTTTTTTGTACACGAGACAAACTGTTGTTGCCTTTCCCAGCAGACTTTGATTTAGGAAGTTAACCTAGGTAAGAAAATCCACCAGAAAACCAAGCGGCATGAGAAAGTCTTTGTCGAGCAAGGGACATTCCTTGTTTTTGGTTGAATAGTATTCTACTATTTCCTTTCGCAATTGCAATACACGGCGGGAAGTTTCTCCCATAGACAACCAACGAACTGCGGAGTGATAAAGTATGTCCTCAGCAGATGTTTCACTTGAGCATAAAATTTCTCGAAATTGTCGATGATGCAAAGCATTTGCGCGAATAGACAAGATAATGCAATTCACATTCTTCAGAATGGTATTTAAAGCAATGGATTTGGCACATAGTGCTTCCTGGTGGATAATGCAGTGAAGGTTGATGAGTTCTTTATTGTCATATTCGTTGGCCGCGTAATCCGAAAATCTTGTAACAAATCCCTGTTGGTTACCTGTCATGGAGGCGCACCGTCCGTGCAAATGCCCCGAAGGTATTTCAGATCTAATCCAGAGCGAATGCAGGCATTCTTAACTGTAATAGATATGTCTTCTCCACGGGTGCGAGTAGCCAGTGTTTCCATGAAAGGGATCCTCACACAATTCAAAGCTTCAAGAAAGACAACAAACGAAGATTAACAATTGTGCGGAGTCGTTGATGTCTGTTGCTTCATCAACAGCAAGTGGAAATAAACTTTCTTTCTTGTTTATCTTTGCTTGCAGAGAGAGTTTTGACTGCTGAGCGATATCATCTTGCCAGCGTTGCATTGTAACACGCGAGAGAGCAATTGAAAAATAATCAGCTTCCTTCCCATAGTGAATGCACTTAACAACGTCTATCAAGCATCGCTTCACGAGTTCACCATCAGAATAAGGTTTTCCCGCAACGCCAAGATGATATGCCACTCTGCATGATGCTTCGTCTGCTTTCGCACACTCTTTTTCAAATTTCCAATGCAGATCTTTCTCGAATTCCTTTCAGTTTCTCATAAGAATGCGATTCGTGACGACGAAAGTGCTGCTTTACGTTATCCTCTTTTAAAGTCTTTACAACGTGGTTGCATATTAGACATATTATAGAATGTGTTGCTGTCTCAATCATAAAGTAATCCTGCTCCCATTTTGAATTAAATACTCGTTTTTCTTCTGCTACTGTTCTTTTCCGTTTCAATAACATGGAAGTACTTGCAAATTTTAATGTAAATATGTAATTTGAGAGTAAATATATAAATTTAAAATGCTACCAAATTTTAAAACTTAATTCTCAAAAAATATGCTAGAAAATGCTAGATCCGCAAAAAATGCTAAAAAAATATACTAGAAAATGCTAGATCCAAAAGAAATATGCTAGATTTTAATTTTGAATAAAATATGCTAAAAAAACTGCTAAATGTATTTTAGCATAAATATATTTTTACAAATAGATTTTACAATTTTTACTTTTTTACGATTTTTTCAATTTGAATAAATTAGCATAAATATCTGCTTAAATATATTTTTACAATTTCACGGCCGCAAAAAATCCTTTTACGGCCGCAGGTTGTGCACCCCTGACTTAGAGCAACAAAAATTCCTGAAGCGTAGAATTATGATACTACTGAGAATAAAAACTGGAATGTAAAGTTACGGGAAAAATCTACGCGTGTATAACGCTTTACATAGATAAAATCCGCTATTGCGCTGTTTAACGTTTTGTTCTTTTCTAGTAATGCGTAGCGTGCAACGCACAATCACGCAAACAACTGTGCGAGATTAAACGCTGAAAACTTCATTTGTAATGACACATATGCAGCAAGGTTGCCACAATGGCTTTTTTTCCGCCAACTATCAAAGTTGAATTGTATGAAAGTGTTTAGCTAAGAAAGTTTGCCTTGGGTCTTTTGGTATAAATGCTTTAGCTCTAGTTTGTTTTATACGAGAAATTTTGAACTTTACATTAATTAGTAGCGAAATGAAGCAATTCTTTTGGAAGGCATACCTTCTTACCCCATGTGTCGACAATCCACCAAAATTAATGGGTTTCTAAACACCTGAACAAATTAAAATGAAGTCCTGAAATTTATTACTAAAGCTTGAGGATTACGAGGAACACGCATCTTTTCAAAATTGTTGAGAACATATTTTCTGGAGAACATTCTTGAAATTGAAACAACATTGTTTATAATTCTGGTAAAAACCCAGACTATGCTCTAGTGCAGTGATGGCAAGACTTTTTTGACGGCGTGTCAAAAGAACTAAAACTGTGCATTTATTTCTACTCGCGTGTCACTTGCCCAGTAGTGGGACATCAATTGCCATTAATTGATATGGCGGTCTCCAAAAAAAAAAGAAAAAAAAGGTCATCGTCCTCATGTTCTGATGAAATTGCGTCTGCAAAGTCCGTCGAAGCCCCTCACATCTTTCCTAGTCTTGGAGACTGCGCGGAGCGTTCTGTTTACTGCGCAAAGGGGTCAAAACAGCTGCGCGGCCGCGCACGCGCGCAGCTTAGAGGAAACATTGGCTGTAATGACAGGCTGAATAAATGGGACTAACAATGCATTGCAAAATTTTCCCTGCGTGTCAGTGAGAATCTTTTCGCGTGTCACTAGTGACACGCGTGTCATAGTTTTGCCATCACTGCTCTAGTGCAAAGCTTTTTACCTGATGTTTTTTTGGGTAATATCGCTCATTTTCGGCAAAACAGCTTCAATACTTTCGCTTAGTATTTGGCTGTCTGGCAATCCAGTGCTACAGCGACTTCGTTACACTCACGTTGGCGTGATGAGTCATACCGCAGTTTTGTAACCAATTGATTGTATCTTTTAAGGAAGTGAGTGAGTTAAGTAACTTTTAAGGTGGGCTGTAGGCCTACAACAACTCTAAAAGAGTTATTGTAGCATATTAAACCGCGAGCAGGAACTCACTTTCTTTTGAAAGAAATATTTTGCCTAAGCCAAAGTACAACTAGGTGGTCAAAGTTTTCTTCTATTAAGCCAAACCAGTTTGCCTCACAGAAGAAAAAAGAAGTTTTTCAGAGCAATATAGTGAAACTCAGAATTCCGCTGAAAGTGTTCCAGAGATTTGGATACTGCGGAAACGCGGTGATTCCGTACAATCACCCATTTGCGTTAGAGTTAGGGTGTTAGTCAGAGTTAGAGATAATTATTGTTAGAATTACAATTATGGCTCAGTAGCGTATTTGGAAACAAATTTTGATAGGCTGGAGCATTTTGAAAAGGTGAAGATCCTTTTTTAGAGATCAACCTTTTGAAAGCGAAAATTTTCATATATTAGTTTCCAAACAGAGGGAAAGAAATTTTTTTTCAAGATCACTTTTTCCATGCACAAATTTTGTCCGTTTTGGCTTCCTAACCGCAATAAAGACCTTTTTGTTTTTTAACATTTTTTGTTGTGTTACCGTTTAGTGCGCATTGCCGTTTATCCCTCCTTAAATATGCCACTGCTAGGGTTAGTTTGCGGATTTTCTGAGTTTTAAAATAATTCTTTTTACGAGACCCCAAATATCATAATTTTGTCATAAAGACTATCAGAAAAAAGAGTACACATTAAATACACCATTAAAAAAATCAGTTGCCTAAAACACCTCAAAAAAGAATAAAAGAGCTTCTTGAAGGCTTCATAGTATTTTTGGTTATACTCCTTATGAAATTCCTGGTTGCGCACTTGTACACTAGATGTAAGCTGATACGCGCGAGCATATGCTTGCAAAGCAGTCAAAAATGCATTTAGTAAGTGAACAAACTCCAACTCAAAGGTCATCACCGGCTCAACTGCTCAATTATATGTAGCCTCGTCATGCGTTCATGCTGTTCTTTTTCTTTTTTCGGCCCTTTCTTTTTAGGAGTTGCCACAGTAGATCATTCATTTCCATCTTTTTCGGTCCACTGCATCCTGGCTCACAAAACAGCAACATTTGCTCTAAGCTCGGGGTACAAGACCTTGTTTAGAGTTTCTCAGTTTTGATAGTTCGCTTATGTATTTTGGTTTTGTAATGGACCAATTTACTGCGTGTTAGAATCCGCCATGCACGAAAATGATTGTAAAACATTTTTACAAGGACACAAGAACAGGGTAGTTGTTAATTTTGAACTCATGATCAGTGGCTTTACTAGATGGGAGAGGGAGGAGTAGAGGGGCGGTGAGCCACGAATGATGCAATTTCAAAGGATAACACCTTTTGAGATCATCTCCCAAATTTGAAAACATGGTTGCGGAAATAATTCTTTTTCGGTGGTCCGTCAATTTTGGATGACTCTTTTTGAAATCGACCTTTGAGTAAGCACTGTGGTGACTCTACTGCGCACGACATTTATTTTCAAACATTGTTGCTACGAAGCAGCTCTTGTGTCCACTTCATGCATTGTCGACGCAAGTCGTAATGCGAAATTTTTAAAACTATATCGTGTGGGATTATAATTACATAAAAGCTATTTGCTTGTTTTGCCATGAGTTTCGTTAGTTAGTTCAAATAAAGGTTTATGCATCTCTGCTCATTCAGTAAGATGAAAGATTCAGTTGGTTAAAAGAAGTTATTCGGTAGATCTAGTCTTGACAGCAACTCGATACAAAATGTAGTCAAGCAGCGCAAAGTGCCGGGCAAATGCGCCCTCCAACCTAATCTGGTACTTGAGTCTTACAATGGCTCGTTAAAAACGAACGGTGATCATTGGCCACTGCTGTTTACGATCATTAAATCGAAGCATAGTTGTAACTAAATAGACAAATAAATTATTTAATGTAGGTTGTGTCCAAGACTTGAGCATTAAACTTTTCCCGGCGGGAATAGGAGAACTCCATATTGATCAAAAAACTGAGTTCGATGTTCAATCGATTTGATGTTTTCCCGCATCCCTAACTCACTTTTTGATGTTTTGTGCACGCATGCCTCTTCAAAAAGTGATTTTCTGTTCTTAAAGAAAAACATGGAGCCAAACAACTTATTGCTTCATGTGTTTGTTTATTGTGTCAAGGTCAAGCAAGGAAACGATGAGTAGAGTAGCGCTTTTGAAATAAGTAGTGTGACTGGACATTGAGAATTGAACTTAGTCTTTGAAGCGGATCTTCTACTTCAGTACGCTCCACTATGCCACCGCGATTGTCACACGTACCAAAAAACTTTAAAAAATGGTATTCGCCGCTTCGCTACTGAGCGCTTAGCTGAAAAGGGCAGTTCGAAGAAAAAGCCGACTTGCCAAGTCATAATTAAAATTTCAATAATAGTATTCACAGGTTCCCTGGTTGGCGTTTAGTACAAAAGGAATAGTGTGATGAATAACCAGAAAAGTTCGCTTGCTCTGCCATTAGGAAAGACACCTAACATTTCTACGTCTTTATGTTGCAGACAAGTGGTGTAGCAGAGCAGAATACCATGGTTTTATTTACGACCTATCAATCTGAATAAAAACATGCAAACAGAGTGTGAGCTCATACCCATGGATAAGAGTCTAATTTAATTTCGGAGGTTCACCGATACGAGGAGGAAGCACCTAACGTTTAACCAGTCATTTTGTTACGTTGGTCTCTTGGCCGCATCAATGGCTTTATTGTTATTGAGAATTCCTTTTGCAACGATACGTGTTACCATACACCAAACTTATCTTTTGTGCAAAGTCACTTAAGCAGTAAAATTGTTTCTTTTTACAACCTTATTTCCACAAAGCAAATCTACAAACTTGCAGTTAAACCAGTGAGTTTGTCTTTGGAACAAAGAGCAAAAATTAATGTATGTCTATGTGGTTTTAAAGCGTGAAAAGGCTTTGTTATATTGTAATAGTTACCTATCGACCTGCACTGTGGTAATGTGCGAATTGTCTTTGGTTGTTGTTAATACAATGCATCTATGTAAAATGTAGGTGTATTTTATCACCTCAGCGTTTTGCATTGAAGAATACAACATAACCACAGTATCTGTCGGCCGCACAAAAGCCATCCACGAGCCCCATGCGACCCACGTGTCAGGGTTTAGACCGCACTGGTATAATTTGTTACTAAAATGGTGGATGCCAATCTCTTGCTTGCTTCAAATACATATATTGGAATCATGAGCAAAAGGGCGATTTTCAGGCATCGTGTTTTGAATTTCGCTTTTTTTTATCCAATTAGTGTAAGAAAATTGGTGTCAATGGCATTGTCAATCCGGAGTAAGTGGACTACTAAAAATTTTAGACAGCCATTTTCGAAATCAACATGGCGTTGTGGTTGATGTCCCGCTAATGAGGGGCGACTTTTGTGCTGCTGTAATAATTATTTCAATTGCAAATTAAGATTAAGTATTGCACAGGATCCGTCACATTCAAGACAAAATCCAAAATTGTCACTCACAGGTTGAATGAAAGTTATAATTCGTTCAATCAGCAATTAGAAGTGATTTTTTATTCAGTGATTTAAATTCCAGATCAAAATTTCAAATTAAACTGTACACGAGCCGTTTCTAATCAAATTTTGTTGCATTGTAATACTTCAGTTTAGCAGCATCTCAAACGCCTGTATTGGAACCAATGTCTTTGTCTAACATTCCCTGCAGCAGTGACAGTACCTGTCGTTTCTTGGATTATAACCAATGCTGCGTAGGCTACTGCACACATGCGACATTCTGCAGTGATTTTACAGACACCGTCACAAATGTCATTCAACTAAGGTAAGCTGACTCGGCAAAGTTCATAGTATTTTGTGGTTATTGCTTTTGCGTGGTATAATGCAACCAATTCTTATCTAGAAATTGGTTTTGGGGGTGAGATATAAAAGGATCGAAGAAACAAAACACTTTACAGATATTATCTGGTGGCTACGCGATGCAGATACCAGATCCCTCTTTAAAGGTGACTGTGCAGTGTACACAGTCTGCGTTTTTGCCCGGTTTCCTACGTTCTTCGTCTGGTTTTGTGGCACGTTTTATGCTTTTAAGCATTTTTGTGTGGAAATTTTCATCCGCTCGGCTATCTATATCAGTATATGGTGTTACACAGTATACCTTGTTGCGCGAAGATCCAGTTTTGTCAAAAAATCTTTTGGGGTGATTTTGTTTGCAAAATCGAATATCTTTTGTTACAGACTTTGCCAAAAATATTGAATATTCAAGCAGTGACACATACTGAAAAAGCATCATATAAATTATCAAACGGATGCAAATTTCTGTGCAAATATGCCTGGGAGCAAAAAAACAAACAAAAACGTCTAAAAAGGGTTACTGTGAACAGCGACCTTAAGTATGCCCTGTAATAGAACAGCTGGTACGTGAATTTTTACTTTATTAAAGAGTGTATACTTATTGAATTCTGCAAAAGCAAGGCAAAAGGAAAGTTTAAATGCTGAACTATCACTTTGTGGTTACTTAAACGTACTTAACATCAGCTTCTCTGACTTGTTTTTGCAGTGGACACAATCGTAGCTGCAGCCCGAACAATGAACGTTTTGCAATAAAAAGCCCCGAATTCCAATTGCTAGTTCCGCAATAGATTATTGCGACTCCTTCCCAGCGTTCGCTTTGCTGCTGTACAGTACTGAAAGCCAAAATATCTAATCAAAAGGCATTTTTCACTCAATGAATGATGCTATTCCAGCTATACAACATTTTTAGCGCAATATATCTTCTGTACAGAGCACTACGTGACTCTGTTCAATTTATATTACGTCGTTCCAGAATTGTGCATTTACGTCCAAAAAAAGTGCATCTAAAGTATTATGTTTGTAAGTTTTGTAGTTTTTAAATTACGGCATGGTTCCGTTTTGGGAGATCTTTATTTGATTTTAAATGAGTGTTGTTTTTATCTGTCTGGCACGTACGGGCTATAAGTATACTGCATAAGTGTTAGCTTGCTGCCTGTGTTGAACAAGCTATATATACTATTGCTTTACGGAGATGGTGCGACCAAATTACAAAGCATTTTTGGGAAGATCTCAAACCAAAATACTATAAAAACACGTTTTGAGGCCAGAAAAAAATGTGAAACAGTGTTCCCACCTCCCCAGCTTTCCTGCTCATCAGCCTGTCCAAAAAAGTGAAGCGAAAAGCACAGAAGCAAGCAAATACTGATGTTGAAGTACCCGTGATAGTCAAACAATACCACCATGGCAAGGGCGGCGTGGATTTCCTTGATCGATATCTAGGCTCCTGTGGTCCGACCACTTGAACAAAAAAAATGATGAATTTCTTTAAATCACAACAGCTATCATCATTTTAGTTGTCGCAGCGCGCATTGCGATTTTTGTCTACGTTGCGCTTTGCGTCTAAACTTTGTCTAAAACAATGTCTCACCTTTAGTTTTGTTGTGATATTACGCTGTGTTGCCTCCAAATTCCCCCTAAACACGTTCGTGGAAGACCGAATGGGGTTGGTAGGATGGACACGGACATTGTTTTGACGGTACGATGCGACGGCGAAACCAAGAAAAAGTTTTTACCTCTCAGGAACTGCAAGTTACGTCAACGAAGCACTCGCCTAAAGTGCACAAAATGCGATGCTTGTTTGCACGCTGATTATGACTCTCACGAAGTTTATCACGAGGGATGATCGGAACGAATTTTATTGGGGCGAAACGAAACAAAATTTTGCTATAGTAAAACAGTTCGGAACGAAACTTTGTTTCGAAATATTTCGATATTTTTTTATCGTGATCCATCTGCGTGATCGTCCTCCATCGAAAATTCATGTGACGAAGGTAAATGGTCGCTTGGTGAGTTCAATGCAGCTAGCGTTTAGTGCATGTTCGCCACAGTGAATGAATCTAACCTTTAACGGTGAATGCAACCTTTCACAGTCCAACAATTTAGACATTGTAATCTCAGTTTCTGCCTCTGAAAGTTATGGTACGGTACTGTCATGTGATGTCATTTCAATCCAGCCAGCAAATACAGGTCAAATGCTGATAAATTTTTAACATCTACACATCTGTAAAGTAGCAATGGACTGGAGTAAAAAGCCAAATTCAAAATATATTGAAAAATTTATTACCATTCGCGTGCCCACACTAAATGTTTTACCATTGCAACTTTGCTCATAGGCCCAAAAAATGCTGGCAATGTTTGTAATGGCATTGTCATTTCATTTCCCTAGAAAAGCTTTGCCATCATAGCGGTAGCGAAAACTCTCTCGAAGTTTTTAAATAAATCAGGTGAAGATAATATTACTTGACAGCCACCAGCACTTCTATGAATATTTTCACAAATTGTCTCAACTGACCGTACAATGCGTTCTTGAAGATTTGGTTGGCAGATCGCAGTTGGTAAAAAGTTTTTCAAAATAATTATTATGTTTTTACATTTGATTGGCTTTTTGAAACGCTTACCATCTTTTCAACATCTTTAGTTCCAAGTGGAAAACTGTTCATGGCGTTTCTATGCTCTTTGCGGATTTACGTATTAGGAAAGACGAGCGAAAGGGAAAATCATCCGCTATACATAACATCCGAATCTTGAAACCAAATTGAATGAGTTTGCCGCTGCTGAACATTTTGCAGCTATGGCGACCGAAATATAGAACCATCGCAAAATCAATATTCAAATCTTCATGAAATACTCCAAACTAGACTAAGGCTTCATAAATTGCTTTGTAAAGCGGTAGTACTATTTTGGCCATTTTGCTGTGAGCGGGTTTTGGAGTTTGGTTGTCGACTAGATAAAACGCCGATATTATCAGTGATTTTCAGGAAAGTAGGGAATTTTACCTAAAGCAGAAGAACTTTTTCCTCGTTATTTTTCAGCGACTATTGCCAGGTTGACGTTCAAGAAAGTGCGCAGTAGTAGGTGTAAAAGATTTTGAATCTTTGGTTCTATTTGAGTTTGTCGAGGATTTGAACCATTACTCCTCGGTTTCCAGACAGACGCTCTCAACACCTTGCTGTCTCCCAGACAGATCGTAATTACACAATAAAAGTCTTTTAATCAGCGATATGTCGAGACGTTTTTAAACACTACGTAATTATTAATCATAGGCCGAAGAGTGTGTGTGGCAACGGTTAAATACCTTCACCACTTTACTTTAAATAACACAAATATCCTAATTAACAACCTGGCTTGCTATTCTACAAACTGATAAACCTAAACGTCTTAGACAGAGAAATATAACAAGCTAATTCCCAAACCAAGATACAATCTGGCTATTTGCAACTCCATTTGTAATATTTAATGGAAAATGTGAAACGTAATTTAAAGGTTTACGCTACAGCAGGAGTATTTAATAGTTGATTGCTTGACTGGATGAAAAAGACATTATTTCGACATGGCTTAAAATTGCTTCTTTATAAAGTTAAGTTAAAGCGCTACATTTGAACAAAATTTTTTTATATGCTCTGTGTACCAAATATGTTGAGTTGTGGCGCGACTTTTCAACCAGGTTGTCTAACGTGCTTTCCTATTACACAGTTATGCTTGTGATTGTTCATAAAGCCACAGCATTTTTAGTAAGTTTATAAGGCTGGTTAGTATACCAATGCACCTTGTTCCCAGTAGTTTGTGTTTACAGCCCGTAGTTGTTACGGAAGATGTCAAACAACAAATGTTTGACTGGGTATTCCAAAATAGAGTAACATAAAGAATATCAGACAACAAAGTATGATACAGTACATAAAACAATCGCAAAAATTAAACAATCATGATGTCTTAGTACAACAGTGGTCTATTGTTTTAACGAATTGCTTTTCATTTGTTGAGATATTTCTATTTCATGCAATCGCAAATAGGTATAGCAGAAAAGAAAATCTTTTTAGTCGACAGTAAACTGACATTTCTTTTGATTTTTCTGATGAAGCACCTCGTGGGCAATGTTCCCAAACGAAAACATTTATAAAAACGGCAACAAAAAATACAAAACCAAAATTTCAAACGAATCAAGTTATTTCTTTTGTATGTGCAATACTCCCAAAATAAATGTAACGGAGCTGGTGCATATAAAACGTCATGAAGTAGAAAATTGGAAAGTAAATATGTGAAAATGGGGTATTTTGGCTCGCTTTTATCTTCTTTTGTTGTGACCCAAGCATGACCTTAAGCCAAAGTTTTGAATTTTTTCAAATATCATGTTCCTTTTTCCAGCAATGAAAAAATAATCGAGCCAACCGACTGTACAACAAGAAAAATTTTGAGAGGTCTCAAAAACTTTTGTTTCCAACCGGAAACATTGCCCGTTAAAAGAATATTTTTTTTGCAGTGCTGGAATAATAGCCGCCATTGTCATCGGAAGTCTTGTAGTATGTGCTGGCTGCATTGGTTTTTGTGTGTGGCTCTGTGTGAGAAGTTCCCGAAGTAATAGATACCCAGCCGCTAGAGGAGGAGCAGTAATTACCACAACCACTACCCAGGCTCAACCAGCAGGTTAGTTTACAACAAGTGTATTGCTCAAAATCACAGAATATTGACGATTACTTATTAATTAAAATAAATAGTAGAATAATTTCGTTTTCAGGACCAGGAAACGTCCTTACTAACCCATCTTAACCTGCAATCAGGGCCTCTTTACTGGTGGCGTTATTACACTTACAACGCTAGCATTGGAATAAAAAACATGCTTGTAATATAAAAAAGCAGGTCTGTCGTCATTGTGGGATATAGTTAGTCTCCTAAAAGCACAGCAACCCAGGAGCACTGGTAATGAATCTTTAGCACGACTTATTTTGCCTGAACAAGTGCCAACAGAAAACAGAACATGTTTTCGGAAACGTTTCGAATTTTGCCTTAATCATTTATACCGGTGATTCTTAACCTTCTTTTTAGTGGCACCCCCTTTAAAATCATTAATCCATTCTGGCACCCATTCTATAATTGCTAAAAAGTAATATTGTTCTCATGTACAAATAACAAAACCATTGTGTTTCTTCAATAATTGAAAACGAAGTAACTCACTACAAAAACGCAAATTACTTTCACATTACCAAGAAAAGTAAATCATAGTAATACATACATTTACTATGCATGATGTGTCGTAAAGAAATCATAGTTAAGCAACAAGCTCAGTGACTTTTTTGCTGTTGCTTCCTGTTAATGATGGCATTAAATCTTGGTGTCTTGGTGCTGAATGCTACTTGCATGTCGTGCTGAAAATCCAATCGATTTCTGGTGTTTGATTTGATGCAAAGCAGGCAGGAAAATCCTGTTTTGCACAGGTAAGTTGTTGCGAAAGGCACCAACACAGCGAGAGCCTTTTCTGCCAATACAGGATACGTTTTCAATTGAGAAACCCAAAAGTGCTCCCATCGGAAAACTTCATTTGAATTATACAGTTGTTTTTCATATCAATGAGATTTTATGTAATATCGCTGTCATCACCAATATCTTGTAAATTCATCCTGAAAGGGCGCGGATCCAGTGGTTACATGTTTGCAGCTCTTCACACGATAAGTAATCATCAAATAAAGTACACAGTAATTGCAGATGTTCAACAATTTTTAAAGCAAAGTCTGGATGCAGGGAAGCATCTTCCGTGAGTGTTTCTTCAAGAGAAGGAAAATATACCAAGTTTTCTTTCTTTATACGCCTAATCCATAGCAAGAGTTTATTTTTAAATGCAGACAGCTCCTCACATGCATCCAAAATGCTAATTCCCCTTCCCTGCGGAAAGCGGTTGAGTTCATTGAGTGTTGTGAAGACATCAGCCAGATAGGCAAGGGCTTGAATAAATTCAGATTCATCAAAATATCCAGCCAGGCAGCCAGTTCATGTACTGCTTACGGAGAAACTGCTGAATTTCATCCCGCAATTCAAACAGACGAGATAGCACACGAACACGTGGCAACCACCTTCCTTCAGTATGATACAAAAGCACGGTTTGTTCCTTACCCACTTCCTCACAAAACGATTGAAACAGTCGATGATTCAGAGCACGGAAACGAATCATGTTCACAACTTTCACACTAATTTCCAAAGTTTTCCTCAGGTCTGGGGGCAATGTTTTTGCTGCAAGAGCGTGCCGATGAGAAAGCAGTGAGTAAACCTCAGGTTAGGAATTTCTTTACCTAGCAATGCAGCAAACCTGGAACAGTTACTCAGCATGGTTGATGCTCCATCAGTGCATATTAACCCAATCCTGTCAAGGTGAAATTGTTGTTTAGTGAAGAAATTATTCATCATATGAAATAAGTCTTTGGCTTGCGATGTAGTTTTCGGTGAATGACAGAACAAAAATTTTCTTCAACTTCCTTGCTCTTCACTTACTGGACTATTGCTATTAGTTGATAACAGTTTGGCACGTCAGTTGACTCATCCACTTGCAAAGAAATCTTTACTGGACTGGTCTTGATGTCAGCAACAAATTGCTTTAGGATATCTTCACACATATACAATTAAATTTAGCTCTTTTGACTCGTAATTTCTCAATGTAATTCCCTGCATTTCTGCCGCCATTTCTGTTGCTGAAATGCTCATCGAGCTTTGATGGTTTCAAATTCGCATTTGAGAGCATGTTGCTGCACAGAATACACTTTGGATGCTGCATACCATTATTTGTAGTACAAGTAAAGCCATACTGAACACAGTCATCATTTCACATTCGTTTTTTCGCCACGATGAAGACAAACTATTAAATTATTAAAACGCAGCACAGTAATTTACTTGCTATTACTTCGTAATAATCACCTGATAACAACAACGTTAACCCTAAGATGAATAATGCTTATTTGCTACTCACAATGCGGAATGTAAATCAAAAATCACCCGCATTGGCTTTAATAATATTTGATGCGGACATTGTGCTAAAAATGTTTGTAAACCAATATTACTAAAAATTGTGATGTTTTGGTAACGAATGTCACACAAACTATGCGTAAACATAATCACAAAATAATGATTTTTCGCTGCCGCCAGAACAATACTTTTAACTTCCTTAACGGATATAAATGTAATAAACTATTCATATAACTAACACTATGGTTTCAGCATTTACGCACCTCCTACAAGGAGATCTCGCACCCCTGCTTAAAAAACCCTGATTTACACCAATCCGTAGTGGGTGTGTTTTCAGTTAAAGAACCTGTTTTAGTTGAAACTTGAATATGATTGTTGTCAACGAAGTTGGCAAGTAATTAGCTGGCGAAACGTTGACATCAGGTGAAACCGCTTGCGTCAGTTGAGCTTTATTGCACCAAATTTTTGCCTAACATCACCAACTATGGGACAACCTCAGTTGTAGTAATCACAAAATAACAAGGAAATATTGCGCTGCTCGTAAGCAATATCCATTGCCGTTAAATGTAGTTAGTCACACACTAATGACGCAGTAGGAAACATTTTTTGTGACGTCAGCTAAGGAAACACTAGGTGATCTAATAGTGTAAAAAGTCCTTAATGCAGTCATCACTCAATGTGATTGTTTATAGTAACAATGATACAGTAAATCGCACAAGAATCAGCCACTTAGTCGTACAAATTTAAAATCACTGGAAAATAAGCAATGCTTTCAGATTCAACGTGTTTGATACTTGTATTGAAAAGTTGTAAATACACATCACCATACTGGGTAGTTTGGTTATAATAGTTTTTTTGCATATTTATTCAATTTCCCTTCCATTTCAAAAATCCTCGTTACATTACGCGTACCAAAGCTTTTTTGCTTTCAGAATCCGCATGTTCGATACTTGTATTGAAGAGTTGTAAATACACATCACCATACCGGGTAGTTTGGTCATAATCGTTTTTTTGCATGTTTATTCAGTTTCTCCTTCCGTTTCAAAAATCCTCGTTACATTACGCGTATCAAAGCTTTTGGCTAGTTTCCCTTGACCATGTTAAAAGCCAAAGTTGAGCATTTAAAAAAACGATGAGCTTTTAAACTAGCTGGAATGATTGAAGTTGCGTAGCAACTGCTAAGCAATTTGATGGTTTGCGTGTGAACACAGATCCCTCAAGAGGACAGAGTTGCAACCTAAAAAATATGTTCAACTCTTAAAAGCACTCCTTTCCTAAAAGTTAACAACATTGGTGGCTATGAGCGAAAAAGCTAAAACACTTTGGTGGGGCACCAAATTTTTGCACAAAAAAGTAATCGCTGCGACTAAATTTTGCCCCCAAAAAATTTTTAACACTATATTTACGGTAATGTAATCAAAACTACCCACTTGAGACCTCAGATGGTAACAGCAAGATAGATTATTCGTTGAGAAACATAAAGTTTTCGTAAGGTACTGTGATATTGTAATAACAAGTATGCTGACTCACTTAATCAGAGTAATTGTTGTGAAATGAGTTGTCTATAACTGTACCAACATGCCTTTTCCAAACAGCAGAACATCGGAAAGAAACAAATTTTACACCAATCTGCTTTGTAATCTGAATGTATGACTTTATTGTAGTCTGTACATTAAATTTTCTTTCTATGCAGTCTTCTGCGACGCATTGCAAAATGCAGTAAATCAAGATCGCATTCCTACGCTCTTTGTCTATAAAATGCAAAATATCACATTCCATTTTTTAGCTTCTAAGATAAAAAAGAATAATTGCATTTAGGAAGATAAATAAACATCCAAACCTCTTTATTTTATTTAAACAAAAGAATGAATGACAAAGATAGTTTGAAATTAGCAATCAAATTGAATTTAATTAAGTTGCCACCTGATGAGCCGTTTGGTGAAACAGCTGTAGTGCTTTTATCTTTTTATCATGACGTGTAGTGTTTAAATTATAAAATTACAAATACTTTAGTCTATATAGTATAGTATAGTATCTGGGCCTATGGTTGCAACAAGGGATGAAATTGTTTATAGTAATGATTGAAAGTAAAAGGATTAAAAGCTTAGAAAAAGTTATTCAAACTGGCCGAAAAGTTAAAAAATTTTGTCACGAAATTTTGGAAACATTCCTGGGGCAAGGAATCTGGATGGTCCTGTTCCTGGTGTGGAAACATGTGCCGCGGCAATCACGAGGGCTCAAGTTCGGAAGAATGCCACGAACAAACCTTTAGTTACGAAAGACGTGACGGTTCAGACTTCCATCACGAAGGATAAATTGGCAAAACTGCAACAGGAAGACACTACTCTGGAAAAATATGTCGATTTAGTTGGCGTAGATTTAGTTGGACCAATTTCACCTCCACGCGAGAAGGGACATCGATATATTCTGACCTTGGTAGATTATGTGACCAGATACCCTGAAGCTGTTCCACTCAAGAATATTGAAACAGAGACAGTGGCAGAAGCGTTGCTGGATATGCACAGTCGTCTAGGATTACCAGAGGAAGTCTTGAGTGATCTTGGCACGCAATTTGTATCAAAGTGCTTGGAGGAAGTATCAAGATTGCTGTCCATAAAACGTTTAACAACTACGCCGTATCATCCTATTTGCAATGGATTGGTTGAACATTTTAATGGTACACTCAAGAAAATGCTAAGACGTTTGTGTAAAGAGCTGCCCCGCCAGTGGCATCGTTTTGTTAATCCCTTACTATTCACATACAGAGAAGCGCCACAGAAGGCCACCGGATTTTCATCGTTTGAATTATTGTACGGGAGGACAGTACGCGGATCAATGCAAATCTTGAAGGAGCTGAGGACAGGAGAGACAGATGGGACAGAAATCAAGACGAGCTACCAGTGTGTTTTCGAATTGTGAGAACGTTTAGACAACACCATGAAGATTGCCCAGGAAGAGTTGCTAAAGAGCTATAAAAAGAACAAAACGCTGTATGGCATAACAGCTAGAAGAAGAGAATTTTAAGAAGGCGACAAGGTATTACTGCTACTGCCGACGGACAAGAATAAGCTCTTGATGCAATGGAAAGGGCCTTATGAAATTATGAGCTGATGTGGATAAAGTAATGATTATCGGGTAGAAGTAAATGAGAAGATGAAAACGTTTCATGCAAACATGCTGAAGAAATAGATTAAAAGAACTGATCAGGACGGAGCACCACAACAAATTTCAGACGATAGCCAGATAATGTCTTGTGATGTTTGTACCGGGATCATAAGAGGAAATAAAGATCTGAGTGAGAACGACGATGAGACGATAGAATTGGCCAATTGTTATCAGAAGGAAACACTACAGGACGTCAAGTTGGGGATTGAACTGACTAAAACACAACAGGAAGAGATGATGAACACCTCGTCAAGACACAAAGAAGTTTTTTCGGATATCCCAGATAAAACTATTATGATTAAACATAAGATAGAGCTTACTGAAAATAATCTAGTCAGGTCTCGACCTTATCCTTTGCCGTACGCCAAGAGGGAGAACTTTAAAAAGGAAATACAAGATATGCTTAGCCTTGGAATCATTCGAGAATCGAACTCACCGTTCGCGTCCCCAATTGTAATTGTGAAGAAGAAAGGTGGATTACATGGCATCTGCGTTGATTATCGGAAATTAAACAAGCTCACAGTAGCAGATCCGGAGCCTTTGACAACAGCAGAAGATTTATTCCAGCGGTTGGGGAAAAGCAAGTATTACTCCAAGATTGATCTCAGCAAAGGATACTGGCAAATTCCAGCCGCGGAAGAGGACATCGAAAAGATTGCATTTAAAACACCCAATGGTACGTATGATTTTCTGAGGATGCCCTTCGGAATGAAAAGTTCGGGGGCAACGTTGGTTCGCGAAATGAGGAAGATTTTAGCTAAAATGAATAACGTTGATAGCTACATTGATGACATCATAATACATACCACTGACTGGCAAGCGTATCTACAAGTGTTGGAAGAATTGCTTCGACGTTTGCGAAAAGGAGGACTTACAGCAAAACCGTCTAGATGTGCATTTGTGGCCGAATTTGTTGAATTTCTTAGACATTATATCAGCCGTTACTGGATCACAATCAATGAGAACAATTAAGAGAAGAAACGTACAGCACGAAGACCGACTTCGAAGAAAGAAGTAAGATCGTTTCTGGGGTTAGTGAACTATTACTGCGCCTACATCCCCACATTTGCAGCGCCATTGACTGATCTAACGCCCAAGGGACAACCAAACAAGATTCGATAGGGAAAAGCTCGAGAAAAGACCTTTAGCAGCTTGCAAGACTGTTTGTTGAAACGACCAATTTCAAAGCTGCCAGACCATAGCAAGCCTTTCTTACTACGACCTGGTTCACCGAACTGCGGGCTGGGTGCCACCCTCATGGAACAGCATGACGAGAGGCTATATCCAGTGGCGGGTGCCAGCAAGAAACTCGCACCAGCTGTCACCAAATATTCAATTTAGAAAAGGAATGTTTAGATATTGTGTGGGGCATAACAAAGTTCCGGCTTTACTTAGCTGGCAAGCCGTTTGTTTTACAAACTGATCACCAGTCATTTGCATATACAAACAAGACCAAGTATCAGAACGATCGCACAATGCGATGGGCCCTGGCTTTACAAGGGTACGATTATACTGTACCGGATATTCCTGGAAAGGATAATGTAGCGGCTGATTGTCTTAGTGGTGTAATGAACTAGTTGTGCTGTGTTGATGCGTATTGTTGTGCTATGCTATATTTATGTATGTGTGTGTGAAATATGGTAATCGAATTAATTTTGTGCATTATTAAAGATCTCAGTAGTAAATTGGACTCACAAACTTCGTTATTTCTAGTTTTTGATATTATTATTGTAATATTCTTAGGGGGCTATGTCATGAATAAGTAAATTTGCGTTGTAAGAATAGTTTTTTGTATAGTTGTTGTAATCTGTTGTTTTATTTTGCCGTCATTATTTCATTTGTAAATCTGAATTGTCGGAAGCCCTTAACTTGCTAAATTGTTTTCGAAAAACAAGATTTTTTTTCTTTCACATTTATTTATAGATTTGTAACTCACACGCCTTTCTGACGTCACAATGGCTTTACGTGACTAAGTTCGAGAGTATTCTAGTGAATCTTGGTTCTTCTGGAAGACTTTTTTCTTTTTTATTGCCGATCACGTAATTTATTAACGGTGTTTTTTCTGTGTCACGTAATGTTCCACATTTTCTGGAAGACTCGCCTCAGTGTATATATGGCGTCGAGATTTTTATGGTTTAGAGTGGCATTTAGAGAGTGGCAGAGTAGAGAGTGGCACAGTAGTAGAGAAAAGAAGTTTATTGATCTGTGGTGACTTTTTGTAAATTTCTATTGGTGTGACAAGCGGTTAATTAGTGGATTTATTCTTGGCTGGGTGTGATCGGTATAATAAAGCGCTTTGTTTTTTTTTGGTGTTCGTCGAGCAAAGGAATTCGAAGTGGTAAAGTGGTTTGTAAATATATTTGTTCTGTTCTTGATCGAGAAGTGCGTGGGTTAAAAGTATCTTAGTGGAAGCCAATTTTTTCCTAGCTATTAAGTTGCAACCAGACTTAATTGTTCGATCGATACTACAAGTCGCCTCAATTTTAAAAAGTAAATTAAGAATGAAATAGAATCAAAAAAATTTCTATAAGACGCAACAGTGAGCAAGAGCCGCACCTTGGCGAGAGTGAGAGAGATCAGAGCGAGAGCATGGAGAGGAAATGGTGGACTCCACAGTGAAGGAAAGCAGATTCCAAGGAGGAGAGGGAGGTCAGACAAGAAGAGCCTCCCATGGAGATGCAAAAAGAAACATGAATGGGTGAGTTGATGCAAAAGCTCTCCAGGAAGATCTACAGAGTCTTGGTTTCACTCCAAGTTTCCACAAACCTGAAATGGGAAAGAAGGTCGGGAGACAAAGAGCTCGCTGATAAGATGAAAGAGTGAAATGAGTCAGAGTGATTTGTATGGGAGGAAGAGAAGCCTCGGAGAGGAGAAGTGGGATAGGGGAGGACGAGAGGCAGCCAGTGATGGCGCGACTAGCCGCTTGGTGGAGGTGTTCCAATTTAGTGATATTGGTAACGCTTAAAAAAGGAAACCATCCGGGTGTAGCATATGGGAGAAGGGTCCGAAGAAAAGCTTTATACAAAAGAGAGAGGGACTTCTCTAAGAAGTCCGATGAGGAAGTAGAGATACAGTGTAAAGCCTTGAGACGAGGGAAAAACTTGACCTTTAGCGAAAATACATGCTTAGAAAGAGTGCGGTCGAAGGTAATCCCAAGAAAATTTAGAGTGGGATTGAAACGTAGGTGGGAGTTGAGTAAAAGGAGGTTGGGCTGGAGGTTAGCTTGGTGGGGATCGACTGAAAACAAGTAGGCCTCACATTTGCTCGGATTGAGAGGAAGACACCAGTACTCAGACCAGCACTCTAATCGAAATAGAGCTCCTTGTGTGGCCTCCACCGCATTGAGAACCGATGGGGAGGAGGACCAAATGGTTAGATTGTCAGAGTAAAGAGAGCAGCTGACGGAAAAAGATAGAGAAGCAGGAAGATCATTGAAAAAAGTACAGGGCCAAGAACGGATCTTTGCGAAACCCCCATGGCGGACTCGAAAGGAGCGATTTTTGTGATTTTGATAAACCACGCAAGCACGCCTATCAGAAAGGAAACATTGAGTTCAGCAAGGAAAGCAAAGAGGCAGGCCAGCCGAAATGAGTTTATGGAAAAGGGCAGGGAGCCAGACAAGAGTTGAAAGCTTTGGAGAAATCAATAGTAGAGAGGATTGTCTGAGAGCCCGGCCTGGGTTTGCTATATCTATCCGAGATGGACTGAGAAAGTTAAAGAATTTGATCTAAAGTAGACCGTTCAGGGCGGAAACCGGTCTGGCGGAGAGAGGAAATGGAATTAGATTCCAGAAAGAAGAGTAGTCGGGATAGAATGATGCGTTCAAAAAGCTTTGATATGCAGGGGTGAGAGAGATAGGCCGGAAGGAAGCAAAAGAGTCGAGAGGTTTTTCCATCTTGTGAGTGGGAATAATAGAAGATGTTCTGCAGATGGAAGGAAAGGAATGCTCAGTCCAGGAGAGATTGAAGATGTGAAGAATAAAATCCATGCCAGAGCGAGGAAGATGCTTTAGCATGGGATAGGCAACTTTGTCTGGACCCGTGGCAGTGGAGGAGGAAAGATTGGAGGCTTCCAAGAAATTCAGCGGGAAAGAAGAGACAGCAGAAGGACGAGTGAGACTCCTCAGGGCACGTGGCTCGGCGGAGCTCGTAAAGGTATCCCCGGGATCTGCTACGCAGGGCCTTTGGCTGAGAAACAGAAAAGTGAGATCTCAGGTAAGCGGCGTAGACCGAAGCCGATTCCCTGGGAAAGGAACAGTAGAGGAGGAAGAAGAGCCAGCAACAGAGCGAAGAAGAGGATATATATATTTAGGGTTAGATTTGAGTGAAACAGAAGAGCAAGTTGTCTGCCATGCCTCAGTTTTGGCCTTGGCAATGACAGATGAAGCACGTCGAAATGCAGAGATGTAAGCCTGGCGATCTTCATCACTTCTGTGAGCAGCAGCGAAAGCCTTGCGTTTTTCAGTAACCGCTTCTTCCACTTCAACAGAAAAAAGAGAAAGAGACGAGTATTCCTCTGCAGAAGGACAGTGAGAGTCAAAGTAGAAGGCAAAGTCATCCCAGCGAGCTTTCGGAAATTGAAAGGGGGACGCTTGTTGAGGCGAAAGACCGAAGAGAGAGGGATAAATAGAAGAATTGGTAGGTGATCAGAACCCAGGTCCTGAAGCACTTCCCAGGAACAGGAAAGGGCTAGTGAGGAGGGAGCAAAGGAAATGTCAGGGGAGGATCAACTGCCAGAGGAGCGATGGAGAAGGGTAGGTATGTCAGATTCATTGAGGGGGAGGAGGTTAGAAGAGATGAACCAATCGAACACTTTCTCCTGCTGGGGTCGGAAGAGCCTCTTGAGTCCCAGAAGGGTAATGACAATTAAAGTCTCCCAAAATGAAAAGATTTCTGCCGGAGGGAAGAATGGAGAGAGAAAAGGAGTCGGTTATGCCATCAGTTGGAGAAGAGCGAATAGAGGGAGGGTGAACATTAAGAAATAAGAGCAAGGAGTTGCTTAGTGTCGCGTTTCAATAGAGTTTTGAATCTATTTCAATCTTAATTTACTTCTTAAAATTGAGGCGATTTGTAGTATCATCGAATAATTAGGTTTGGTTGCAACTTAACAGCTAGGAAAAAATTGGCTTCCACTAAGATACTTTTAACCCACGCACTTCTCGATCAAGAACAGACCAATATATTCACAAACCACTTTACCACTTCGAATTCCTTCGCTTGCCAAAACACAGAACTAAAGTGCTTCAATAAATAAATATTAGAGACTAACTAAACTAAAAACCACCAAAATAATTGCTTAATTCCTGTCACAACAATCATCACAGAACAACGCCTTTTTACTACACTCTGCTATCTTTCTCTGAACTACACTCTCTAAATGAATAAAATCTCGCTGCCTTATACATACGACAGAAAATAATCTAGAAATTGCTAGAACATCACATGACACAAAGAAGCACCGCTAATAAATTACGTAATCAGTAATAATAAAAAAAAAGAAGAAATCTTCGAGAAGAAGCAAGAATCACTAGAATACGCTGGAAAACTAAGTCATGTCGACAGCCATTGTGACGTCAGAAAAGCGTGTGAGTTACAACTATTTATAAATCCAAAAGAAAAAAGGTCTTTCTTTGAAAACAGTTTAGCAAGTTAAGGGCTTCAGACAATTTAGATTTACAATTAAAAATGATCACTGTAAAACAAAACAACAGATTACAGTAACTATACATATATAAAAACTATTCTTTTAACGCAAATTTATTTATTCGTGAGGCTTAGAGAGATGTTGACCCCTACATAATCAGAGTAGGGATCAAGAGAAGAGAGAGAAAAGGTGCTAGACGAAAATGATGACACCACCGCTAGCGTGCGTGTTATCACGAGAGAGAATGCCAGATCGGGAGAGGGTGCGATTAGAACGCAGAGCAAAGAATCCAGGGATCTGGAAAAAGGAAGATAAGTTAAGATTGAACTCCTGGATACAGATAAGGTCAATGGGATGGGACGAAAGAAAGTGCAGCAATTCAGTGCTCCTGGCTCGAAGACTGCCAGCATTCCTTTGAAGAACCCTGAGGGAGTCAGGGTGGAGAGGAAGCACGGGGGCGTAGAAGGAAAGCCAGGAGCAAGGAGCGATGGTAAAAGGGCAGAGACAGAAGATGCAAAATGGGAAGAAGGGAGACAAGAGATTTGAAGACGAGGGTGGGGCGGAAGTGCAGCATTAGCAGAGGGGGACCAGATTATACAGTGGAGGTATACA
The DNA here is from genome assembly GCA_963675345.1 of Trididemnum clinides. Lineage (NCBI taxonomy): Eukaryota > Metazoa > Chordata > Ascidiacea > Aplousobranchia > Didemnidae > Trididemnum > Trididemnum clinides. Next base: position 15,412,125 of record OY776304.1, on the reverse strand, counting down.
AATCAGAGGAGTCCGAAGAGGAAATCACAGTGTTACAAGTAGGGACACAGCAGGGGGCAGCTCCAGGAATGAGAGCTGCCAAGAGTTCTGAATTTGGAGAGGAAAAGTAGTGAGCACCTTAGATGGACCCATTTGGAGCAGGTGCAGCCTTGCACTGACTTGCCCTGCCAGGTCACATTTCCAACGCACACTGAGCAGGGATACAACGGACCAGGGTTGGGATGAAAATTACCGCTCATCAAAAGAAAAGGAAGAATGAGGAGATAAGACGGGCAAGAGAAGGGCAGAAGAAGAGAGAGAGAACAAGCGGCCGATTTTAAAGAAGCTGTGTGCTGCCCTTCTGCGGTCGTTCGGAGGGTAGCACGGCCAAAAAATGAGGGGGAGTGCCCGGGTTAACTGGGACCCTTGGGAATGCTAACAGCCATTTCAACCCAACCCGAACGGGGTCGGGGATCGCACTTCCACGTTGAGGTGGCTATTGATTGGTGCAGTTTGTGGGTTATCTCAAAGCTGGCCTTCTCTGCTGCTTTCGTGAAGGTGTGAAGCTTGTCAGTCACGTTCTGTTGCTTTGCCAACTTATGTAACAAATCTTCAATGTTTGATCTTTACCTACAGTCATTACATTCTTGTACATATTGCTATGTTTTGTAACGTAATGGCTGCTCACACTGTATTCTTTGGGCACAGAAACAGTGGCGTATACAAGGGGGAATAAAGGGCATACCTTCCAAACAGTTTGACGGAAGCAAAACATCTACAGAAAAGCGTTTTACGCCCGCTCAAAAAAGGTCCTCAATTTAGGAATGGCCAAAATTAACAAACTAAACATGTTGTCTACAGATACATAAACAAATAAAAACACTTTTGTGACCAAAACCAGTTAAGTAATGGCTTTAAAAAAGTTGATCTCTAAAAATAACAAATCTTTAAGATGAGAAAGGCCAGAAACAGCGATTTCGACACAAAATCTACAGAAACATTTTCGGTTATTGCTTTCAATGTATCCCAAACACGACTATATTATTACATATATCCACAACACCACAATAATGTTGAGCTAAGATAATGCATGACATGATATGACAATAATATTAAGTTAAGGTAATACATCTCTTTCTTCCTATCAAAGAAATTTCTGAGAGCGCCACTGCATAGAAATCTGTTCTCCCCAAAATATTAATAATAATTGAACAACTTTTCTTTCCATTTCAGAGAGGAAATACTAAAGAAGTACACGGCTTGTTGAAATGCCTTTGCTAAAATGCCTTTAGATTGCCTTCGTTGCCTTGCTTAAAATTTTACATTCTGCATCAATTTTACGTTTTACTGCAAATGCCATTTTTTCAAAACGATATTGTAGTTTAGTACTTTAAAATACGTAGTAGGCAAGTTAGCTAATCAAGCACGAAATCTCTTCGCTCATAAAAATGGAATGTACTCTAGCTTAATCAACTAATTCAGGAATGATTGTTTTACTTAATAGTTTGTTTATGACTAAAATGAAATGAATAATGAAAAGAATACTCATCAATGGAAAAGGGTAAATCCAACCTAACTATTGAGAACAAGTTTCCCGGTCACTTTTTGCGGGCCGGATTGAAACCGGCGACGAACCGGATGTGGACAGTGGATCGCAAGGTATTCAGATCTTGAGTAAAATATGGGCTCAAGAACGATGGAAAAGATAATGGTCCAACAGCACATCCCCATTACGTCAAGTCATTGAAACTCGATTTAAAGCATATTCATTCGGTACCCCTCCATGGGAAGCTGCAACCAGTCTTAATTGCTTTTCGAGAGTGGGTCGATTTGAAGCTACAACGTTGAAATGGGGCCTAGCACCAAAAGCAACCCTATGGATGTGCAGAAATTTAAACGGCAACTCATATCATCACGACCAGTTTCCTTTATAAACCACCTCATGTAATGGAGGGTTTAAGCACCCTGGACTCCCATACAAAAAACTGATTGACCGCCAGATGTCCAGATATTTGATGTGAAAACAAGAAAGAAGAACGAAAGCTTAATTGGTAAATGCCTAACTACAGTGGCAACCAATTAGTTGATGTTGTTAAATAAAAATGTTTTTTCGGCCTCACGCCTTTGTGAAGGCGTGTGTGATGACAATAAAAACAACAATATTTAAACAGCTCTTGCCTTTGTGGATGAAAAACACCTAAAAACCTAAGTTCGATGTTTTTTATAGCTGATGAATTTACAGATGAACTGACAATGGCGTTAACCTAAACTATACTTCCATTCATAACATCGACTAATTGATTTCTAGTGTAGCCAAGCATATGCTTACTACAAGATGCGGTTAAGTTATCATCAGTAAAGCTCGCTGCTTCAGTAATTTTAATTGTGAAATATATTTTTATTTATCAAGTTAATCAATCTAACAATTTATGATTAAAATAAGAGAAATCTTCGCTACTTGTTGCAGGTGCCTACCCACTTGGCCAAACAGCAACTGCTTATCCTCCTGCTCAACCAGGAACCGGATATCCTCCTGCTCAACCAGGAACCGGATATCCGCCTGCCCAACCGGAAGCTGCTTATCCGCCGCAGCCATATCCTGGCCAGCCACAAGACGGCACTGTGTATCCTACTACCAATATATCTACTCAACAACAACCTCCTCCCTACCAGGTGGATCCCTACACCAAGCAGCCTATTTAAGAAGACATGATTTAATTTTTGCAGTCGCTGATGTGCATGATGCTGTAGACAACTTCTTTTCTGTATAAATATATTGTTCTTTTAGTGTTTTTCGTTTCATATCTGTGTTCTTACATTAATTTTCCCCTTGTCTGTTTTGAAAGCTTTTTTCCTGTGTGCCTGCATGATCCAATAACAAATGTAGTCTAGCAAGATTTACTTTATTATGGTAGTATAAAAAAAGGATAATTAGACGGTTAGAGCCTCAAACAGCAATAATGTCGACTTTTGTGTAGATTGGCGTTGGGGCGGGAACTGTTGAAAGAATAGGAAGCAACGCCCAGTTATCATAAGCTTGGACTAACACTTGAGGGTAGTTTGTGGGGATCGTGGGTACGATTATTATATAAAATCAATAATTACCGATGCTGCTGTTGTTTATGAAGTACTTGACAATACTTCATTACGAGCAAGACTGTGATTCAGAAACAATCTCAGTTTTTTTTTTATCTCCGTACTCCCTGTAATTTAATTATATTACGCATCAATTTTTCAAGCACGATGACTAAGCTGCCGCACATACATTTGTTTTATGTAATCAGACAAAAGCAGTCTCACTTGTACTAAATGATTGGAAAGCAGTTTTCTCGAGTTTGCTCAATTCCATCTTTCAGCTTTCAATTATTTGCCACAGGAAATTGTTGAATACAATTTCATGCATTGTGGGAAACAAAAGCCATATTTAGAAAATGACTTCAGAAAAGGAGAATCTTTTATCGTGACTCTAAATTACTAGTGTAATCTGCGTTTTACATTATACGATTAACTGACGTTTCGTAAGTGTGAATATGTGTAAGTTTTTTTGTAATGTTTTTCACGTCTTATTCTTAAAATTCATTTTTGTACAGAAATATTTATCCGCTTGGATGTATATTTATTTATTGCTGCCCAGAAGAAGTTTTTGTCCGAACATCTGGTTTTGTCCGCAAAGTAAATACCAAAATTCTTTTGCTTGTTTTTGTCCGCTAAAGTTTGTACACTTATGATGCGTATTTTGGGGACAAAACCGTGATGTTTGGACCACTACATAAATTATACTGCAAAGTACCATATAAATATTCAAGCGGATAAAAATTTACGTGCAAAAATACATGAAAGAAAAAAGTACAAAATCGTTCGGACAAAAAACATCCACTGCGTTCATCGACCTGAAAAATGTTTACCAACGCCTTAGGAAAGTTTTGGGGAGAAGAAAAACAATGGAAAAGTTTCAAAAGATTATTATAAGCCAGTAAGGTACATATCTCCGAAAAAGAGAAGGCTTCTTTTATTTTTAAAAACCCATACCAGACTTGTCCGTAATGTCGGTTGACTTTTGATTTGTTTAATATATCTTGTAGCCTCTAAATTGTTGTTGTCTTTTGTAAGTTATTTTCTCTAAAAGAGCTTAATAGGCGTCTATTGCGATAGGTTGTACGACTTAAAGAAAAGGCAGGGCCCCTTTCATGCTGAGACCAAATAAAAGTAAATAGCGCAGGCGAAAATCTTAATGTCACAAATGTTAACACGAAAGCGGGCCCACCAAATCGTCGAACATGCCTACCACCAAACAGCTCATTTCTTTATGAGTCAAAACGACCACCATTTGGGGGACGCCATCAATTCTAACTGTTTCACCTCCCTCCCTCTTACTCTTTTAAAATTTACGAATGGTAGTTTGTGTCATCGTTCCTTCTCTTTTGATACTTCTAGTCTTGATTAATAAACCATCATGATCACCATTACATGTATAGGAGCTATGGCTTATCTTTACTAAAACATTTCGTCGTGGCTCTAACAAATGTTTGGACGGTTAAGCTGACGCAGTTGCATTAATTGATACGTTTTAAATCGGCACGGGTGATAGTATGGGCTGCCAGAGTTAAATCGCACCATACTTAGAAGAAACATATTTTTCTATTTTGCTTGATAATAGCTTCATAGAGCTATCTGAATCAAACCTGAAAATTTGGGAAAGCAAAAATTTATTGAACTTCTATAAGCATACCTAAGCAAGGAAAAATAAATATGAATCATAATACGTAGCCAGCAGGGACTTGAGAAAGCACAAATCAAAGCAAAATCAAAATTAACAACGTCCTGTGTCAAATCGCACCAAATGGAAGATATTATTGGTATTTTGCTTTGTAACAGCTTTACAGAGCTACCGGTGTCAAACCAAACATTTGAGGAAAAGCAAGAACACTTTAAACCAGGGGTGTGCAACCTTTTTCACTGGGGGCCACTTTCGAAAATTTTAACAACGTCGAGGGCCAGTCACCGCCAAATATGTACGAGTAAAATGCAAAACACAACCCGTGTATTATGTTATAAATTATTATATAGCATCACATACAGTTAATGTTGGTTTTATTAATGGGATTCTTGGTACTGTTTAAGCACATTTGATTCAACAACAACAAACACAATTAATGCTGGTTTTATTAATGAGACACTTGATATTGCCTGTTTTTGCACATTTCATCAATGTCTGCTCTGACTGATGTACTGGCAACTCGAAGCTGACTAGTCAGGTGCTCATTTGTGAGCTGACTTCAGTTTTTGCATTTTGTTAATTTCATTCTAGAGAAAAACTGCTCACAAGGATATGTGCTGCCATTGGCTTTGTTGGATGCAGGCCACTCGGAATTTAGTAGTCTGAATCATCCATCCAACTTTGGGCTTTGGTCGACACTATGTGCGTATGTGGCTGAGTGATAGAGACTAGAAAGTTACAACACAACGTCCTTGACCTCTTGTGTGGTCGATTCGGCTATGAAAAGAATCGGATTTTTGCGTAAAGTCATAGACGGTACAAATAGTTAAATAAATCGATTTAAAAAAAAAAAATTTTTTTTGTCTTGTCATCATCGAGGGCCACATTGACTGGCCTGGAGGGCCGGATTGTGGCCCGCGGGCCGTGGGTTGCACACCCCTGCTTTAAACTTTCTAAACCACATCAAGCAGGGAGAAAAGAACGTGCTACATAATGCGTAGCCAGCGAGGACTTGAGAAAGTGAAGAAATTAAAAGAAAACAGCGTCACTGTGTCAAGTTGCATCAAACGAAAGGCATTTTTGCCCGTTTGCTTTAGAACAGCTTAATATCACAAATGTGTTTCCTACTTCCAAACTACAGGAAACGCAAAGTTTTCTGGGTTCTTGTCAGCAATAAACAGAGCGCATAGACCTAAGGCATAGCCAGGATCTTGAATTGAGATATTCTAATAAGAAAATGAGCACAAAAAGTTGTGAAAATCTTATGTGCAGAAAACACAGTAATTTTTGGTAACTCTTCATACAAGAGCAGTAAAGCCGGCTTGGCCGGCTGAACCGACACTCTCAATCCCGACGCTACTGATGGGGGCACTTCGGGTGTCGCGGTTATATATACTATAAAGTAAGAGTGTATTTCTTATGCTGATATGCTGACTGTTATAGTATTTATGTCTATACATCATTGTAATAAAATACCAAGTTTAAAAAAAAATCAGCATAAAACTATAACCATAACAATTTGTAAAGGAAAAAATCAACATAAAACCATAACCACAACAATTTGTAAAACTGAATATAGACAGAACAATAGCCGCTTTTGTCACTGTGCCGGAAACATGATCAATAGCGCAGCCATATCAGAAACTTAACGCCAGAGACGTAGCAGCCGCCCCCCAAACCCCCCAATTGGGGGGGCCCAGGCCAACTTTGGGGGCCCAAGTTAGTCTGAAATTGCTTTTTGGCTACGTGACTATTTTCAGTTCAGCAGACTTGTTTACAACCGATTTAAACTGTAGGAAGAAATTGGCTTGTGACATCATCAGTGAATGCAACGTCATTTTATCTCGCAGAATCTACAATATTTCGATTGATTTTCTGGTAGAATCTTGAATATTCGATTGACGTAACAATGCCGTTGTTACGCAACAATCATAGAATGGTCTGGAATTCTGTTTGGCTATAAATACCGGGACAATATATATACACTGCAGAGTGCAGATAAAGTATTTTATTGACATTGTATAGAATGAAACGTTCAAAAATTGGTGCTCAAAAGAGAAAAGAAGCAGCCACTGCTCGAGATGCTGTAGCGAAATTGCCCAAGATGACAGATTTTTTCAAGATTACTGAGCAGAGTAGACCTGGCACTAGTACCGAGAGGGATGAAGAAAACTATAGTGTACAAGAAAAAGAAGACTATGACGATCAGCATCAAAGTGATTGTCAATTTCCAGAAAATGTAAGTTGTGATTTACCTGCCAATACGCAACCTTCAATATCAAAAATAACTGAATCTCAATTTACCCCTATCCCTGATGACCCATGTAAATGGCCTGAAAGTATTTCTGATGCTCAACGATGTGATATAGTAAAGCGTGGACCACATCAACTAATAATGAATTTTCCATATAATAACACAACTCCAAGGCGACGTTTTTCCTCCAACCATTATAAACGTGTGTTACCTAATGGTGAAAGTGTTTCACGGTCGTGGCTAGTTTATTGTGGGGAATCAGATCAAGTTTTTTGCTTTTGTTGTAAGCTATTTGGAAAAACACTAAGCCCCTTTTGTAGTGGTATAAATACATGGGAGGGTTTTTCGAAAAAACTGAAAGACCATGAAAACGGCACTTCCCACCAAGAATGCTGCAGTCAATGGATGTTGCTAGCTGAAGGGATAAGAAATTCATCCACTATCGACAAACGCGAGATGAATATTTTTTTCAATGAAAGACGTTTTTGGAGAAATGTTTTAGAGAGACTTATCGACATTGCCTTGTTTCTATCGGAAAGGAATCTTGCATTTAGAGGATCTGAAGAAGTCTTAGGATCTCCTCACAATGGAAATTTTCTGGGTATATTTGAGCTTTTGGCAAGAAGAGATCCGATCCTAAAAGAGCTTCAAGACAGAATCAAGAATAAAACACTAAAGATCACTATTTGAGTCCTACCATACAAAATGAACTAATTGAATTGCTAGCGACAGAAGTTGAAAAAGAAAATTTACAGCAATTGAAATTGGCAAAATATTTTTCTATAATTTTAGACTGCACTCCAGATATGTCACATCATGAACAAATGTCTGTCATTCTCCGTTATGTACTATGTAATGAAGAAGCTGCTGTTGTTAAAGAAACATTTTTTGGCTACTTGAGAATAAGTGACAGTACTGGGAAAGGCTTGTTGGACGCTTTCTTAGAAAAAGCGACCAAACTGCAACTCGAATTGTCTGATTGTCGAGGTCAGTCATATGATAATGGTGCTAACATGAAAGGAAAACATTCTGGGGTCCAAGCAAGAATGCTAGACATCAATCCCAAAGCTGTTTACGTGCCCTGTGCAAACCATACCCTTAACTTAGTTGTTGTTGACAGTGCTAATTGATCGACGGAAGCATTGACATTTTTTGGAGTACTTACAAGGTTGTATGTGCTGTTTTCTTCCTCTGCTCAGCGTTGGGAAATTTTGAAGAAACATGTGGAGCTGTCCATAAAGTCACAATCTGATACCCGTTGGGAAAGCAGAATTAAATGCATCAAACCTCTTCGATACAATTTAAAAGAGGTGTTGCTGGCACTGAAAGACTTGGAAGCCATTTCCATAGAAAGAAAAGATGGAAGAGCTGCCTCAGAAACAAAATCGTTGATAGCTCATTTATCAAAATGGAGTTTTCTTTTGTCGGTGTTTATTTGGTATGATATCCTATTCCAAGTCAATAAAGCAAGCAAGATTCTTCAATCGTATGGAGTCTCCCTTTATACAATGGAAACGGAAATCCAGGCAACTGAAAAGTTTTTGCAAAACTATCGCACAACGGGTTATGACAGTGCCGCAACATCTGCTGTTGAAATAGCACAGGAATTGGATATTGATCCTTCTTTTCCTCCGTCAAGAAGTGGAAAGAAAAGAAGATTGTTTGATTACCAAGGTGAAGAGGAACAACGAGCTACTCCTGAACTGAAATTTAAAAGCAACTTTTTCTATCCATTAGTAGACCAGGCTATTATGTCAATAAAGGAGCGCTTTAATTTGTTACGTGAGGTTTCTTCCGCCTTTTCGTTTTTGTACACACGAGACAAACGTTTGCTTGTGCAACAAGAAAATGCTCTTCTTACTTGCTGTAAAGAGTTCCAAAAAAAGTTCGGTGACATTGATTCTGATGAAATGAGCGCTGAGCTACAGCGGTTTGTTTTAATTTTACAAAAAAACGCAATCTCAATACGGCTCAAGACTTTCTGAACTATCTTCTAAAGACTCATTTATTTGAATTGTATCCGAATGTGTACATCGCACTTCGAATCTTACTAACTTGCCCCGTGACTGTTGCCAGCGCTGAAAGAAGCTTCAGCAAATTGAAACTGATCAAAACTTTTAATAGAACGTCTATGACAGACAGTAGACTATCTTCATTAGCCTTGTTGTCAATCGAAAATGACTGCGCCCGATCTCTTGATTATGACAATGTCATAACAGCATTTGCGAACAAAAAGGTTCGCTCCAGACTATTTAAATGATACTGTGTTTTTATAACTTTTTCATGTTTTTCAGTGTCATTGCTTTCGTTTCGCAGTGTCTGCATAAATGTCCTACTGAACTCTGGCATCGGTGCCGAATTTTTTATGACTTGCACCTTCGGTATCGGCATGCTTTATTCTGACATTAGCCTGTTTACTTATGTACAAATTGTGGTGTATTTTCTTAATGCAGCTTTTCAATTTTACACCTCTAAAGTGATATGACCTGTGCGCAGGGCTCTTGCGCTTACTTTGGGGGGGGGGGGGCCCGAAGTTGGAGTGCTACGGGACTGCATAACGCCATAAATATAAACACAGGAGGGACAAAATAGGCTTACCATTAAATAGTTTATTTTTAATTGTGAAAGCAACCATCATTTGGGCGCTACAATCAGTTTTGATTATGTACAATCCCTGCTCCATCATTAGTATTAATAATAATTTGTGGCAAGATTCTTTGTGAACATTGCCAGTCATGATAAAGAGAATATGATGATCACAATTTCGTGTAGAAGAATTGTGAAAGTGCATAAAATTCATTTACTTTTCGCTACTGCTCACACAAGAGCCCGATGGGTGAGCCGGCTAGGCCGGTTGCACCGAAATACTAAACCCGGACATTACTGATGGAGGGCCTCTACCGGGCGACGCCGGCTAGGCTGGTTAGTCGTCGTTGTCATTTGGTCAGGCACCCAAACTCAATTCGGGTTAGCACGAATCAAAGCTAGGGCCGAGGGTCTATCCTTTTACCACGCCGGGCTGCTGTGCTGCCCAGATTAGATGCTGGCAGTGGTGGTGTTAAGCCAACATCAAGTTGCATCATCCAACACCTGCAGACCTCATGTTCTTCATAGTACATGATGTATGAGACAAGAAGATATGACGTGATCTGCAATTTGCGCAGTGGGGCCACATTCGCAGTTCGGTGATGAAGCGAGACCCCATTTGTACATGGACGAGTGAAAACGTTCTACACCAGTCCGTAGGCAATTGAGCCTTACTCAAGATGTTCTGGGCAGACTCATTCAAAGTGGCCTTGAACTGACCCTAGGAATAAAAGCACGGACCCTTGAAGTACTCTCCAAGTAGTCCGCGTTCCGTTTTGGTTTCGTTCACTGCTTCACTCGGATGTCTAGTTTAGACAAACTATCAAATAACTTCCATGCAGCAGGTACAAATAGGCGTCTTGATCTAAATCTCTCCAGGTGTGCATCCTGCTGCCCAACCAACTGTCCGTATAGTACATGGTCGGGATCATGGATATCACGATTCCCCAAGGAGAGTGCCGCTCCTAATCGGCGGAGTTCGGCTGGCTGGATGCCTGCGAGGACAGGCAAGTCCTCCTTTGGTGTGGGGCGCCAGCATCTAGTGACAATGCGCAAAGCATCATTGAGAATGCTGTCAATGAGGCGAGTATGCGTACTACGACACCAAACTGGTGCGCAATAATCGGAGGTGGAGTAGACCAAGGAAAGAGCAGAGATGCGCAATATCTTGGCACCTGCACTCCATCTAGATCCACCAAGTCGCCTTAACAGCGCAACTCGGGTGGAGAGTTTTTTGTGCATAGCCTCAAGGTGGTGACGAAAAGTGAGCGATCTATGCAGCTTTACCCCAAGATATGTTGGTGGGACTGGACAGGGTGGCAATAGGTTGCCATTGTTGTAAACATTAAGCTCACGTTTGGTCTCTCTGTTGTTTAGGTGAAAGGCCGCCGTCACCGTTTTCGTATTGCTGATCTTCAGCCTCCAAGTCTGGAGATAAGCTAAAAGTGTAGCCATGTCTTGGCTTAGAGTGTCCTCCACAGCCTTCCAATCTCGAGAAGCATACAGCAATGCTAAGTCATCAGCATTTGCATACTTCTGAGAAGTCATGGAAGGCAGATCGTATGTGTAGATGTTGAAAAGGAAGGGGGCCAAGATCGATCCCTGTGGAAGGCCGTTTTGCAGACGTCTTAACCTGTTTTGCTTGCTGTCACCAGTAGTGAGCGTGAAGCTTCTATTCCGGTCAAACTCCGTGATCATCCGGACCATGTGCTTATCTGGTAGAAACCTAAGCAACTTGCAGGTGAGACCACGGTGCCAGATAGTGTCGTAAGCAGCTCTCAGATTGACAACACGGCACCAGCCTTCTTCTTGGCCTCAAACAAATCCTTGATGTTTTGAGTAAGCAAAACAGCCTGATCACAGTTGACCTTCCTCGTCGGAACCCAGCCTGCTCTCTAGTAAGAAGTGGATCAACAATCAGCTCAACATGAGCGTGTATAAGCCTGTCGAGGATCTTTTAGGGGACGCAAAGCAAGGAGATGGGACGATAGTTTTTTGGGTGCTTTACAGGCTTCTTGGGTTTAGGGATCGCCACTACCAGTGGTTTTCTCCAAACTTTTGAAATTTTGAGGTGGCTCAGGCAGGAAGCCACACAACCAGGACTTCGGCGCAGCTCCAGCATGGATTATTAGCTGCGGGCAAATAGAATCTGGGCCTGGAGATTTTCCTGGTTTCAGGTGTTTGAGGGCAGCAGCAAACTCCTGAGAAGTAAAACTTTCAGAGATGTTCGCTGGACTTGTTGGAATGGCCCTCCAAAGATCTGACATGAGTTGAGATGATTCACGGTCAATACTTTCGTATCTGCCGTTTGTAATGAGCGGGGATGCAATAGCGTTAGCTGAGACGGCACAGCGACGAGGGAAGCGCCGTGATCCACCAGTTAGTTTGTTCAATATACTGCATGCTTTTCGGCTAGGGTCCGAAAAGTCGATGGTCTGAACTACCTCGGGCCATCGATCTCTGCGTTTCTTGTCGAGCCTGAGGAGCAAGGCTGTAGCAGCCCCGTTAGAGTCGCTTCCTTCAGGCGACTGCAGAAATGTACGCTAGAGTTTCTCGCACTCAGCATCCTAGCACGGTATGTGACTATTTCGACAACCACGTGGGATAGAATTTTTGACTGCTGTTCTGATGACATTGCAGAAGTCCTGGTAGTCCAGGTCCACATCCGGTGAACCTGGTGCAACAAACTCATGGCAAGTTTGTTGATCAATGTATTTTAGTGGCTCCAGTTTGCCTTGCCGAATTTCTATCGCTTAACAGGCTTGCTAGGAACAGGCAGAGCAAATCTTGGTGGAACAATAAGCGAGGGTCGATGTTGTGACCTATGGAACTCCTCCAAGATTCGTCTGTCTGGTACACGGCTGTCTGGGCCAACACTGACAAACGTCAGGTCAGTGCTGGTGCCAGTGCTCCAGCGGCCAGAATGAAAGATGGCAACAGTTTTTTGGTCGTGGAGAGGGACAAGGCCGTTAAGGCTTGCCCAAGCAAAAAGGCACTCTCCATTGGCACTGCTGATTCTATAACCCCAGTTGACATGTAGACAACTAAAATCGCCAGCATAGAGAACCGTGTGAGGGAACACTGGGAGATCAGACACTTGCAGTCGTGTAGGAGGAGGTTTGTAGACATTGACCATTCTATAACCATCAAACACACAACCACTCAGTCTCCGATATAGTTGGAGACTGATCAACAAGGATCCATTTCAGCCGGTCCTGGACGAAAGTGGCAAGGCCATGCTTCCTGCTTGAAGAAGACCCAGCTAGTGCAAAGCCTGGTATTGTTATCTTATCTGCACAAGTGCAGTAGGACTCCTGAAGAAGAATGACGAGTGCCTCATACTGCACGACGAGATGATGAAGTACACTCATTTTGCTTGCAGTTTTTTTCACGCCTATAAGCTCATGCTCGGTTTGCATGTCTTTTGTCAGACTGAGCCACCACGACAGGTAGACTGCTTGACCCCACCATCTTTCTGCCACATAAAGACGGAGGCATCCCGTTAAGTGCCTTGCCCAAGGACACAACAAGCAAGCTTGCCGGCTTGTTCTCCACAGTATCCCTTATTTGCTGAGCGCTAAGCAGGGAAGCTGTGAATACCATTTTTTAAAGTCTTTTGGTATGACTCGACTTGGGAAATGAACCCCAGGTCTGCCGACTGCGAAGCTGACGCTCTAATCACTACATTATCGCTGCGGTTTTGCTTGCAGTAAGGCCTTCGAAGTTCAGCTGCAAGACTTCTGGCCTTCGGAACATGTTGACAGTGTGCCCTGACAGGGGCACATCGCTCCGCCCTGAAATGGGCGTTTGCCAAATAGTAGGCCATGGCTGAACATCGGGATGAGGGGTTACCCCTTCCAGATTGGCAGGCTCGGTTTCTGTCTGACATTTCTGAAAGACGTACTAACGGCCCAGGCTGCGAGAAAGCACCTGCCATTTGGGCCAGGCCGGCTGGTGAAATGATAAAGCGATTTTTATATCAATTCTATTGAAAAGCGTTTCTGTGTGTTTTTTTGTTTTTCGACGGCTAATCTCATTGTTTGCTACACTGGATCGCGTAGAACAATAAAAGTCGTTTACTTTATGAAGTAATATAATGTTGATGCGCTTTGCAACCGATTTCAATTAAAATATTCTGAGAAAAGTTTAGACTAAGAGCAACAAAAAAAACTGCCGAAGCGTAGAATTATGATACTACTGAGAATAGAAACTGGAATGTAAAGTTACGGGAAAAAAATCTACGCTCGTATGGCGCTTCACATGAACGATATCAGCTATTGCGCTGTTTAACGTTTTGTTCTTTTCTAGTAATGCGTAGCGTGCAACGCACAATCACACAAACAACTGTGCGAGATCAAATGCTGAAAACTTTATTTGTAACGACACATACGCAGCAAGGTTGCCACAATGGCTTTTTTTCCATCAAATATCAGAGTTGAATTGTATGAAAGTGTTTAGCTGAGAAAGTTTGCCTTAGGTCTTTTGGCATAAATGTTTTAGCTCTAGTTCGTTTTATATGAGGAATTTTGAACTTTACATTAATTAGTAGCGAAATGAAGCAATTCTTTTGGAAGGCATACCTTCTTACTCCATATGTCGACAATCCACCAACATTAATGGGTTTCTAAACACCTGAACAAATTAAAATAAAGTCCTGAAATTTATTACTAAAGCTTGAGGATTACGAGGAACACGCGCCTTTTTGAAATTGTTGAGAACACATTTTCTGGAGAACATTCTTGAAATTGAAACAACATATTGATGTTCTGTTTATAATTCTGGTAAAAACCCAGACTATGCTCCAATACAAAGCTTTTTACCTGATGTTTTTTTGAGTAATATCGCTCATTTTCGGCAAAACAGCTTCAATATCTTCGCTTAGTATTTGGCTGTCTGGCAATCCGGTGCTCAAGCGACATCGTTACACTCAAGTTGGCGTTTGGCCAACATCATACCAGTTTTCGGTTTGGCGCAGTTTTGTTACTTACTGGTTGTATCTTTGAAAGAAGTGAGTGAGATAAGTAACTTATTTTTGTACTGAAGGTGGGTTGTAGGCCTATAACAACTCTAGAAAAGCTATTGCAGCATATTAAACCGCGAGCAGGAACACGTTTTTTTAAAAGAAATATTTTGCCTTAGCAAAAGTACGACTAGGTGGTCAAAATTTTCTCCTATTAAGCCAAACCGGTTTGCCTCACAGAAGAAAAAAGAAGTTTTTCAGAGTAATATAGTGAAACTCAGAATTCCGCTGAAAGTGTTCCAGAGATTTGGATAGTGCGGAAACGCGGTGATTCCGTACAATCACCCATCTGCGTTAGAGTTAGGGTGTTAGTCAGAGTTGGAGACGATCATTGTTAGAATTACAATCATGGCTCAGTGGCGTACTTGGAAACAAATTTTGGGAGGCTGGAGCATTTTGAAAAGGTGAAGATCTTTTTTAGGAGATCAACTTTTTGAAAGCGAAAGTTTTCATATATTAATCTTCAAACAGAGAGTAAGAAATTTTTTTTTCAAGATCACCATGCACAAATTTTGTCCGTTTTGGCTTCCTAACCGCAATAAAGACCTTTTTGTTTTTTAACATTTTTACTGTGTTACCGTTTAGTGCGCATTGTCGTTTATCCCTCCTTAAATATGCCACTGCTAGAGTTAGTTTGCGGATTTTCTGAGTTTTAAAATAATTCTTTTTATGAGACCCCAAATATCATAATTTTGTCATAAAGACTCTCAGAAAAAGACTGCACCTTAAAAACACCTTTAAAAAATCAATTGTCTGAAAATCCCTCAAAAAAGAACGAAAAGGCTTTATAGTATTTTTGGTTATACTCCTTATGAAATTCCTGGTTGCGCACTTGTACACTAGATATAAGCTGATACGCGCGAGCATATGCTTGCAAAGCAGTCAAAAATGCATTTAGTAAGTGAACAAACTCCAACTCAAAGGTCATCGCCGGCTCAACTGCTCAAACATATGTAGCCTCGTCATGCGTTCATGCTATTCTTTTTCTTTTTTCGGCCCTTTCTTTTTAGGAGTTGCCACAGTAGATCATTCATTTCCATCTTTTTCGGTCCACTGCATCCTGGCTCGCAAAACAGCAACATTAGCTCTAAGCTCGGGGTACAAGACCTTGTTTAGAGTTTCTCAGTTTTGATAGTTCGCTTATGTATTTTGGTTTTGTAATGGACCAATTTACTGCGTGTTAGAATCCGCCATGCACGAAAATGATTGTAAAACATTTTTACAAGGACACCAGAACAGGGTCGTTGTTAATTTTGAACTCATGATCAGTGGCTTTACTAGATGGGAGAGGGAGGAGTAGAGGGGCGGTGAGCCACGAATGATGCAATTTCAAAGAATAACACCTTTTGAGATCATCTCCCAAATTTGAAAACATGGTTGCGGAACTAATTCTTTTTCGGTGGTCCGTCAATTTTGGATGACTCTTTTTGAAATCGACCTTTGAGTAAGCACTGTCGTGACTCTACTGCGCACGACATTTATTTTTAAACATTGTTGCTACGAAGCAGCTCTTGTGTCCACTTCATGCATTGTCGACGCAAGTCGTAATGCGAAATTTTTAAAACTATATCGTGTGGGATCATAATCACGTAAAAGCTATTTGCTTGTTTTGCCATGAGTTTCGTTAGTTCGTTTAAATGAAGGTTTATGCATCTCCACTATTTCAGTAAGATGAAAGACTCAGTTGGTTAAAAGAAGTTATTCGGTAGATCTAGTCTTGACAGCAACTCGATACAAAATGTAGTCAGGCAGCGCAAAGTGCCGGGCAAATGCGCCCTCCAACCTAATCTGGTACTTGAGTCTTACAATGGCTCGTTAAAAACGAACGGTGATCACTGGCCACTGCTGTTTACGATCATTCAATCGAAGCATAGTTGTAACTAAATAGACAAATGAATTATTTAATATAGGGTGCGTCCAAGACTGTGAGCATTAAGCTCTGAGGAAACTTTTCCCGGCGGGAATAGGAGAACTCCATATTGATCAAAGAACTGAGTTCGATGTTTAATCGATTTGATGTTTTCCCGCATCCCTAACTCACTTTTTGATGTTTTGTGCACGCATGCCTCTTCAAAAAGTGATTTTCTGTTCTTAAAGAAAACATGGAGCCAAACAACTTATTGTTTCATGTGTTTGTTTATTGTGTTAAGGTCAAGCAAGGAAACGATGAGTAGAGTAGCGCCTTTGAAATAAGTAGTGTGACTGGACATTGAGAATTGAACTTGAGTCTTTGAAGCGGATCCTCTACTTCAGTACGCTCCACTATACCATCGCGATTGTCACAAGTACCAAAAAACTCTAGAAAATGGTATTCGCCGCTTCGCTACTGAGCGCTTAGCTGAAAAGGGATTGAAGAAAAAGCGGACCTGCTGAGTTTTACCAAAAATTTTTGAAATGGTATTTACAGCTTTCGTGATTGGCGTTTAGCACAAAAGGAATAATATGATGAATAACCAGAGAAGTTTGCTTGTTGTACCATTAGGAAAGACACCCAACGGGATTCCCACGTCTTTATGTCGCAGATAAGTGGTGTAGCAGAGCAGAATATCCTTCCTGGTGGCCCATCAGTCTGAATAAAAACATGCAGAGTATGAGGTTGTGCCCTTGAATGAATGACTAATTTAATTTTGGCGCTTTTCCGATATGAGGAGGAAGTACCTACCGTTCAACCACTCGTTTTGTTACGTTGGTCGCTTAGCTACATCAATCGCTTCATTATTGAGAGCTCCTTTTGCGACTGTGCGCGTTATCAAACACGAAACTTATCATCTATGCGAAGTCACTCAAGCAGTAAAATTGCTTCTTTTTTACAACCTTATTTTCACTAAGCAAACCAACAAACTTGCAGTTAAATCAGTGAGTTCGTTTTTGCCGCAATGAGCAAGAATTAATGTATGTCTATGTGGTCTCAAAGCGTGAAAAAGCATTGTTTTACCGTAATAGTTACCCATCGACCTGCACTATGGTGATGTGCAGCTTATGGTTGTTGTTGTCAATACAATACATCTATTTAAAAAGTAGGTGCATTTTAACACCTGAGCATTTTGCATTGAGGAATACAACATAACCACAGTATTTGTGGGCCGCACAAAAGCCATCCACGAGTCCCAAGCGGCTCACGTGTCAGGGTTTAGACCGCACTGGTATAATTTGTTACTGGAATGATGGATGCCTATCTCTTGCTTGCTTCAAATACATATATTGGAATCATGAGCAAAAGGGCGATTTTCAGGCATCATGTTATGAATTTCGTTCTTTTTGTCCAATTAGTGTAAGAAAATTGTTATCAATTGCATCTTCAGTCCGTAGTAAGTGGACTACTGGAAATTTTAGACAGCCATCTTCAAACTCAGCATGACGTTGTTGATATTCCACAAATGTGTGGCGACTTTTGTGCTGCGGTAATAATTATTTCAATTGCAAATTAAGATTAAGTATTGCACAGGATCCATCACATCAGAGACAAAATCGAAAAATGTCACTCACAGGTTAAATGAAATTTATAATTCTACTAATCACCGATTAGAGATACTTTTTTATCGAGTAATTAAAATTCCAGATCAAAATTCTAAATAAAACTGTACACGCGCCGTTTCTAATCAAATTTTGTTGCAGTGTAATACTTTAGTTTAGTAGCATCTAAAACGCTTGTATTGGACCCCATGTCTTTGTCTAGCATTCCCTGCAGCAGTGACACTAGCTGTCGTCTCTTGGATTATAACCAATGCTGCGTAGGCTACTGCACAGATTCTATATTCTGCAGTGATTTTACAGACACTGTCACAAATGTCATTCAACTAAGGTAAGCTGACTCGGCAAAGTTCATAGTATTTTGTAGTTATTTTTGCGTGGTATAAGACAACTAATTCTCATGTAGAAATTGTTTTAGAGGGTGAAATAAAAAAGGATCGAAGAAGCAAAACACTTTACAGGTATTATCTGGTGGCTACGCGATGCAGATACCAGATTCCTCTTTAAAGGTGACTGTGCAGTGTACACAGTCTGCGTTTTTGTCCGGTTTCCTGCGTACTTCGTCTGGTTTTGTGGCACGTTTTATGCTTTTAAACAATTTCATCCGCTTGGCTATTTATATCAATATATGGTGTTACACAGTATGTCTTGGTGTGCGAAGATCCAGAGTTGTAAAAAATCTTTTGGGGTGATTTTGCTAGCCAAAACGAATACCTTCTGATACAGACCTTGCCGAAAATATTGGATATTCAAGCAGAAACATATACTGTAAAGCACTAGCGTACCGAGGGGAGAGGCCACTGTGCCATAGCCCCCCTCAAACCCTAAAAATAAAAAAAAATGTAAAGCAAAACCAAGCAGTTCTAGCAAAAGCAAAGCTGGTTTTTCGCGAGTATTCGGGGTTTGCTCTGGGTTTTGATTTTCCTGTGAAAAGCCCTCGTTGCTCAGACCACTTGCTGGTAGAAATCTGGACTGGACTATTTGGTTAAAGTAAAACAGTTATCAAAATTTATTATGCTCCTGAAAGTGAACAAGAGTTGTAGAGGGCAGACAAAACCTTTTAGAGGGAAGACATATAGCCGCACAAGCCACTATTATAAAATCGATATTTGATCAATTAACTCTGCTATTTATGCGAAATATTAACTTTTTGCAGAGTGGTTAGTGGCACCCACCTTTTCAAAGAGAATCGTACAACTTGTACGAGAATAGAGAGCTACCGGTATCACTAGACACTATAAATTAGCATTTCTAAAACAAACATGAAACGCTCTGATTTGAAAGTATATTTTGGTTGTATTTTTAGCTGAAATAGAGTAACTTTTGAAACTGCGAGAAAACTTGGGACGTATTCAATTACTGAAACATTGCTGCAAATTTTCCCAACCTTGCCAGTTACAACGGCAATGGGCCAACGATCATTTAGCGCCCTAAAGCTAATCAAAACGTACTTACGTACGAGCATGCAAGAAAATCGGCTCAATGCATTGGCTCTTTTGTATATAAACAACGACATTAAACTTGATTATAGTCAAATGATTGACCAATTTGCGAAAGGGAACCGTCGCCTCAATTTAAAATGAATATACTTTGTTTTATGATTGATTTTCATTTTACGGTTTCATTCTTGTAATAGTCTTGCAAAAGCATTTTACTATAACTTGCTTCCAGAATGCACGAAAATGCGTATTTTTAGGTTTAATTTTGCAAAATTCTTTTCGGGGCATGCCCCCGGACCACCCTAGAACGGTCGTGCCTTTGGCACTCCCCAAAAAGTTGATTTGTGACGTCACACGATTGTGACGAAGCTTTGGCCCCCCTCGGAAACTTTCTGCATACGCCACTGATCACATGATATAGTGATGCATGCCATTGCGCAAAATTTCGACATCGTTCTTATGTATGTATTATCACAAAATCGAATGAGTTTGCCGCTGCTGAACATCTTGCAGCTATGGCGACCGAAATATAGAACCATCGCAAAATCAATGTTCAAATCTTTATGAAATACTCCAAACTAGACTAAGGCTTCATAAATTGCTTTGTAAAGCGGTAGTACTACTTTGGCCATTTTGCTGTGAGCGGGTTTTGGAGTTTGGTTGTCGACTAGACGAAACGCCGATGTTATCAGTGATTTTCAGGAAAGTAGTAAATTTTACCTAAAGCGAAGAACTTTTTCCTCGTTATTTTTCAGCGACTATTGCCAGGTTGACGCTGCAGAAAGTGCGCAGTAGTAGGTGTAAAAGATTTTGAATCTTTGGTTCTATTTGAGTTTGTCGAGGATTTGAACCATTACTCCTCGGTTTCCAGACAGACGCTCTCAACACCTTGCTGTCTCCCAGACAGATCGTAATTACACAATAAAAGTCTTTTTATCAGCGATATGTTGAGACGTTTTTAAACACTACGTAATTATTAATCATAGGCCGAAGAGTGTGTGTGGCAACGGTTAAATACCTTCACCACTTTACTTTAAATAACACAAATATCTTAATTAACAACCTGGCTTGCTATTCTACAAACTGATAAACCTAAACGTCTTAGACAGAGAAATATAACAAGCTAATTCCCAAACCAAGATACAATCTGGCTATTTCCAACTCCATTTTTAATATTTAATGGAAAATATGAAACGTAATTTAAAGGTTTACGCTACTGCAGGAGTATTTAATAGCTGATTGCTTGACTGGATGAAAAAGACATTATTTCGACATGGTTTAAAATTGCTTCTTTATAAAGTTAAGTTAAAGCGCTACATTTGAACAAAATTTTTCTATATGCTCTGTGTACCGAATATGTTGAGTTGTGGCGCGACTTTTCAACCAGATTATCCAACGTGCTTTCCTATTACACAGTTATGCTTGTGATTGTTCATAAAGCCACAGCATTTTTACTAAGTTTATAAGGCTGGTCAGTATACCAATGCACCTTGTTCCCAGTAGTTTGTGTTTACAGCCCGTAGTTGTTACGGAAGATGTCAAACAACAAATGTTTGACTGGGTATTCCAAAATAGAGTAATATAAAAAATATCAGACAACAAAGCATGATACAGTACATAAAACAATCGCAAAAATTAAACAATCATGATGTTTTAGTACAACAGTAGTCTATTGTTTTAACGAATTGCTTTGCATTTGTTGAGATACTTCTATTTCATGCAATCGCAAATAGGTATAACAGAAAAGAAAATCTTTTTAGTCGATAGTAAACTGACATTTCTTTTGATTTTTCTGATGAAGCACCTCGTGGGCAATGTTCCCAAACGAAAACATTTATAAAAACGGCAACAAAAAATACTAAACCAAAATTTCAAACGAATCAAGTTATTTCTTTTGTATGTGCAATACTCCCAAAATAAATGTAACGGAGCTGGTGCATATAAAACGTCATGAAGCAGAAAATTGGAAAGTAAATATGTGAAAATGGGGTATTTTGGCTCGCTTTTATCTTCTTTTGTTGTGACCCAAGCATGACCTCAAGCTAAAATTTTGAATTTTTTCCAATATCATGTTCCTTTTTCCAGCAATGAAAAAATAATCGAGCCAACCGACTGTACAACAAGAAAAATTTTGAGAGGTCTCAAAAACTTTTGTTTCCAACCGGAAACATTGCCCGTTAAAAGATTATTATTTTTTGCAGTGCTGGAATAATAGCCGCCATTGTCATCGGAAGTCTTGTAGTATGTGCTGGCTGCATTGGTTTTTGTGTGTGGCTCTGTGTGAGAAGTTCCCGAGGTAATAGATACCCAGCCGCTAGAGGAGGAGCAGTAATTACCACAACCACTACCCAGGCTCAACCAGCAGGTTAGTTTACAACAAGTGTATTGCTCAAAATCACAGAATATTGACGATTACTTATTAATTAAAATAAATAGTAGAATAATTTCGTTTTCAGGAACAGGAAACGTCCTTACTAACCCATCTTAACCTGCAACCAGAGCCTCTTTACTGGTGGCGTTATTACACTTACAACGCTAGCATTGGAATAAAAAACATGCTTGTAATATAAAAAAGCAGGTCTGTCGTCATTGTGGGATATAGTTAGTCTCCTAAAAGTACAGCAACCCAGGAGCACTGGCAATGAATCTTTAGCACGACTTATTTTGCCTGAACAAGTGCCAACAGAAAACAGAACATGTTTTTGGAAACGTTTCGAATTTTGCCTTAATCATTTATACCGGTGATTCTTAACCTTCTTTTTAGTGGCACCCCCGGTAAAATCATTTATCCGTTCTCGCACCCCCTTCTATAATTGCTAAAAAGTAATATTGTTCTCATGTACAAATAACAAAACCATTGTGTTTCTTCAATAATTGAAAACGAAGTAACTCACTACAAAAACGCAAATTACTTTCACATTACCAAGAAAAGTAAATCATAGTAATATATACATTTACTATGCATGATGTGTCGTAAAGAAATCATAGTTAAGCAACAAGCTCAGTGACTTTTTTGCTGTTGCTTCCTGTTAATGATGGCATCAAATCTTGGTGTCTTGGTGCTGAGTGATACTCGCATGTCGTGCTGAAAATCCAATCGATTTCTGGTGTTTGATTTGATGCAAAGCAGGCAGGAAAATCCTGTTTCGCACAAGTAAGTTGTCGCGAAAGGCACCAGCACAACAAGAGCCTTTTCTGCCAATGCAGGATACGTTTTCAATTGAGAAACCCAAAAGTGCTCCCATCGGAAAACTCCATTTGAATTATACAGTTGTTTTTCATATCAATGAGATTTTATGTAATGTCGCTGTCATCACCAATATCTTCCAAATTCATCCTGAAAGGACGCGGATCCAGTGGTTACATGTTTGCAGCTCTTCACACGATAAGCAATCATCAATAAAAGTACACAGTAATTGCAGATGTTCAACAATTTTTAAAGCAAAGTCTGGATGCAGGGAAGCATCTTCCGCGAGTGTCTCTTCAAGAGAAGGAAAATATACCAAGTTTCCTTTCTTTATACGCCAAATACATAGTAAGAGTTTTTTTTAAATGCAGACAGCTCCTCACATGCATCCAAAATGCTAATTTGTGAAGACATCAGCCAGATAGGCAAGGGCTTGAATAAATTCAGATTCATCAAAATATCCAGCCAGGCAGCCAGTTCATGTACCGCTTACGGAGAAACTGCTGAATTTCATTCCGCAATTCAAACAGACGAGATAGCACACGAACACGTGGCAACCACCTTCCTTCAGTATGATACAAAAGCACGGTTTGTTCCTTACCCACTTCCTCACAAAACGACTGAAACAGTCGATGATTCAGAGCACGGACACGAATCATGTTCACAACTTTCACACTAATTTCCAAAGTTTTCCTCAGGTCTGGGGGCAATGTTTTTGCTGCAAGAGCGTGTCGATGAGAAAGCAGTGAGTAAACGTCAGGTTAGGAATTTCTTTACCTAGCAATGCATCAAACCCGGAACGGTTACTCAGCATGGTTGATGCTCCATCATTGCATATTGAACCAATCCTGTCAAGGTGAAATTGTTGTTTAGTGAAGAAATTATTCATCATATGAAATAAGTCTTTGGCTTGCGATGTAGTTTTCGGTGAATGACAGAACAAAAATTTTCTTCAACTTCCTTGCTCTTCACTTACGGGACTGCAGTGTCCCAACGCTAATTCGCGGTTCAAGTTTCGCGGCTTCAGTGCATCGCGGTATTTTAACAAAAAGATTTTTTTGATTGGCTGCGTATCGCATCGCTGATTGTCTGCACTGATAGTCTGCGCATAATCACGCCATTCTCGTTCACCTTCTTAACTGTGTCTCGTGTATCTTAGGGATGTAAGTGTTGTACAGTACATTGTTTGTGATTGCAGTACCGTACTGTTAACCCTTACAGTAACAGTATCGGATTGTGTTCAGAATAAACAAAACAGAAAACATTTGTAATTTTCCGTGTTCTTTATCCTTGAGTTTTCAGAAGAGTAAGCGTTCATGAATACTGATGTGCATGAATATGTGTCGAAAAGTCAGCGTTCACGTACTGTATACCTATATTAGCCCAAAGGCGCCGGAAATTCTATAGTACCGCCACTTCGTGGTTTTTCACTTATCGCGGTGGGGTCTGGAACGCATTAACCGCGATAAGAGAGAGAATATTGTACTACTATGAGTTGACAGGATTTTGACACGTCAGTTGAATCATCCACTTCCAGAGAAATCTTTACTGGACTGGCCTTGATGTCAGCAACAACTTGCTTTAGGATATCTTCACACATATACAATTAAATTTAGCTCTTTTGACTCGTAATGTCTCAATGTAATTCCCTGCATTTCTGCCGCCATTTCTGTTGCTGAAATGCTCATCGAGCTTTGATGGTTTCAAATTCGCATTTGAGAACATGTTGCTGCACAGGACACACTTTGGACGCTGCATACCATTCTTTGTTGTACAAGTAAAGCCATACTCAACACAGTTATCATTTCACATTCGTTTTTTCGCCACGATGAAGACAAACTATTAAATCATTAGAACGCAGCACAGTCATTTACTTGCTATTACTTCGTAATAATCACCTGATAACAACAACGTTAACCCGAAGATGAATAATTCTTATTGCGGAATGTAAATCAAAAATCACCCGCATTGGCTTTAATGATATTAGATGCGGACATTGTGCTAAAAATGTTTGTAAACCAATATTACAAAAAATTGTGATGTTTTGGTAACGAATGTCACACAAACTATGCGTAAACATAATCACAAAATAATGATTTTTCGCTGCCGCCAGAACAATACTTTTAACTTCCTTAACGGATATAAATGTAATAAACCATTCATATAACTAACACTAATGTTTCAGCATTTACGCACCTCCTACAAGGAGATCTCGCAGCCCTGCTTAAAAAATCCTGATTTACACCAATCCGTAGTGGGTGTGTTTTCAGTTAAAGAACCTGTTTTAGTTGAAACTTGAATATGATTGTTGTCAACGAAGTTGGCAAGTAATTAGCTGGCGAAACGTTGACATCAGGTGAAACCGCTTGCGTCAGTTGAGCTTTATTGCACCAAATTTTTGCCTAACATCACCAACTATGGGACAACCTCAGTTGTATTAATCACAAAATAACAAGGAAATATTGCGCTGCTCGTAAGCAATATTCATTGCGGTTAAGTGGGATCTTTTGTAGAAAGCCCCCGCCTCTTGCAACAGGCGTCTATTAAGTGTAAACTGAAGGGGTCTTTTAGTAAGGCAAGAAGTTTCTAATAATTGCACTTCCAGTGTACATTTAATAAGCGTCTATTGCAAGTGGCGGGGGATTTCTACAAAAGATCCGTTAAGTGTAGTTAGTCACACACTAATGACACAGTAGGAAACATTTTTTTGTGGCGTCAGCCAATGAAACACTAGGACCTAGGTGATCTAATACTGTGAAAAGTCCTCAATGCAGTATCACTCAATGTGATTGCTTATAGTAACAATGATACAGTAAATCGCACAAGAATCGGCTACTTTGTCGTACAAATTTTAAATTACTGAAAAATAGGCAATGCTTTCAGATTCAGCATGTTCGATACTTGTATGGAAAAGTTGTAAATACACATCACCATACTGGGTAGTTTGGTTATAATAGTTTTTTTGGAGGTTCATTCAGTTTCTCCTTCCGTTTCAAAAATCCTCGTTACATTACGCGTACCAAAGCTTTTGCCTAGTTTCCACTGACCAGGTTAAAAGCCAAAGTTGAGCATTTAAAAAAACGATGAGCTTTTAAACTAGCTGGAATGATTAAAGTTGCGTAGCAACTGGCACTCCTTTCCTAAAAGTTAACGACATTGGTGGCTATGAGCAAAAGCGCTAAAACACTTTGGTGGGGCACCAAATTTTTGCACAAAAAAGTAATCGCTGCAACTAAATTTTGCCCCGAAAAAATTTTCAACACTATATTTACGGTAATGTAATCAAAACTACCCACTTGAGACCTCAGATGGTAACAGCAAGATAGATTATTCGTTGGGAAACATAAAGTTTTCGTAAGGTACTTTGATATTGTAATAACAAGTATGCTGACTCACTTAATCAGAGCAATTGTTGTATAATGGGTTGTCTATAACTGTACCAACATGCCTTTTCCAAACAGCAGAAATTCGGAAAGAAACAAATTTTACACCAATCTGCTTTGTAATCTGAATGTATGACTTTATTGTAGTCTGTACATTAAATTTTCTTTCTATGCAGTCTTCTGCGACGCATTACAAAATGCAGTAAATCAAGATCGCATTCCTACGCTCTTTGTCTATAAAATGCAAAATATCACATTTTATTTTTTAGCTTCTAAAATAAAAACGAATAATTGCATTTAGGAAGATAAATAAACATCCAAACTTCTTTATTTTATTTAGACAAAAGAATGAATGACAAAGATAGTTGGCAAATAGCAACCAAATTGAATTTAATTAAGTTGCCACCTGATGAGCCGTTTGGTGAAACAGCTGTAGTGCTTTTATCTTTTTATCATGACATGTAGTGTATAAATTATATAATCACAAATATATATATATATTTGAGACCATATATATAAATATATATATATTACGACTCCGGCAAGCTTGCTGTCGAGCACTGTAAAGCTAAGTGACTATTTTATATGTATATTTGAGGCTATATAGTTTAGTGTAGTATCTGGACCTAAGGTTGCAACAAGGGATGAAATTGTTTATAGTAATATTTGAAAGTAAAAAGATTAAAATATATAGAAAAAGTTATTCAAACTGGCCGAAAAGTTAAAAAATCCCCAAAATTTTGTCACGAAACCAATTCATTTTGACAAACGGGGTGTCAGTGCCCCCCCTGGACCCTCCATTTTCTTCGCCTATGTCTGTGGCGACAGGCCAATACGGTTGCTGAAAAGGTTTTACTATAAATTATTTATAGCAATGTCTGGCGCCATTATGGCTTTTTTCACAAACTTGTACGCTTTTACGATGTCCTTTGAGAATCGCTCTATTGTAACGCTCTTTCTGTTTTTATCACTTTATGATTAAGCTTTCTTTAATATCCAAAGATAATGGGCAGGGTCTTATGTTCTCCTTCCGTGTGAAGAGCATTTAACGATGCATAACTGGTTTTTCAAGGGGTGGTTCTTAATCTTTTTGTAGTCGCGAATCTCTTTAAAGAAGTTTTCAGTCATGCATTCCTTTGCCTAAATGTTGTCTGGAAGTCGCCATTCAAATGTGCAGGTACTCTCGACTGTGCAAATTTATTATAAGTTTGGATTTACAAATTTTTTTGGAAATCAAACTTTTTAAAACCGCTGGCGGCCTCTGTTTAGGTCGCGACCGACAGTTTGACAACCACGCTTTTAGTTAATCGTGAAAACCATCAAAAAATCTGATCAAATATTTGAAAAACTTCAAGTAAATTGATCGTTTGAAAATCAAGTAAATTAATCGTTTTTAGTATCGTCAAAATTCGTCAAGACATTTATAAATCCCCAAAGAGTCTGCTGACCCCAGGTTTAGAACCACTGCTTTAAGAATGCAGTTAAAAAGTTGTAACATGTCTTGCGTGTGTAGAAGTCTGTGGTACAATAAATCACAAATATCTCAATCAAAACATTAAAATCAATAGTTTTGTTAGAGTGAACAGAGAAATCTTTTGTTGCCGAAAGACTTTCAAAAATCTTGTCTCTAAAAGACTACCAAATTTACCTTTTATATAGATTGCTAAAAATAATTTATTAAGCTCTTAGCTAAACTACAAAAGGGCTTTTAATGTGGATCGCAAAAATGTTTGAAAAAGCACAATAGCTACTTTTGTCAACCATGTTCATTTTCCTTTTTACATTTCGTGCTCGAACAAATCTTTCAATGTCGTGGAAAATTATGAATAGGAAAGTTAGTGGTCTAGCTCAAAACATTCTCAAGGTATCAGCGATGAAGTAAGAATTTTTCATTATTTGGACGTTTGTATTTTTGTGCAGTCGTAAGTTACGGCTCGTCGTTGAGGATTAGGCGTATCACGGAGCCCACAGGTTCCCGAGAAAAGCGTCGCAACGCGCTGGCCCTCATTTCAAGACAGCAAGGGTGCCGCAAGCTTGCATTGACAGTCACGGCCAACATCTGGGATAAAAAGTCTACTCAAATTCAATCAACTTAGGCCTTCGTGCAAACGAGTCTGCAGGGGTTTAAAATGTGAGCAGCAATGTAACAGTAGCAAAACTGACTTTACCCCTACAACAACGGTAATTTTTCTCAACAAAAATTTGTTTTTTTTCCTGCTATCAAGCTTAAATTAATGGTTGACAGGTGGCTTTGGTAAATGATAAAATAACACAATATAAAAAGATTTTGTGCTCTCCCACTTTTGACTTAGTACGAGGCGCCGTTTGGAAAAAATTATTTACTTTATGAGAGTGTTCTTTCTCGTATTTGTCTTAAAACAGTCAATAAAAGCAGATGCAAATTATATCGGAAATTATCGATATATACCGGTATATATATATACTGATAAATATACATATCGGAAATGTCGGATATACATTGAACAAAATCCACCTTGATTATGACAAAAATATCTAAAAAATAACTCAAAAATTTCCCATACATATATCGGACAAAACCCTCTTTAAATAAAACAAAAAATAGCTGGAAAATGTATTGGAAATTACCGATATACAGTACATTATATGGCTATATCGGTAATCTAAATGTAATTTCATGTAATGTTGTGACCTTGGTGCAATTTTGACACCATTTTAATGCAAAAGGTATTGTGAGTTGCATCATTAATCTCGTGGCCCACAGAAATTGCTAAGTGCTGCATGATTAGATTTTTGATTGAAATTGTTTCTGCCTGCTTTAAATTGCAAATGAGTTTTTGAGAGATTTTGTGAGTTTAATTGGTGGCATTCTCCCACAAGCCTGCTGTGGTTTGGAAGTTTTCCCTTTTGTTTGAAACATAATTGCTTATTTTTATTCAAAGCAAGCGTTGTTATTTCAAGCTTAAATTACGGTAGATCGTTTGAAGATTCACACTGACATAAATCACAAACATCATATTGAAAACAATTTACGGTGTATTGTAAACAATGTACCCAACCCAATTTGACGAGACCACCCCTGGACGCGTTTCGTCCTTTTGGACTCCTCAGCAGGGCCTGTCCCGTCCCCCAAACCAAAACCCTTCATTTGCAATAACATAAACTCGTTTTCTCTATATAATAATATGAACATGTTTTCAAAAATTGCAACCTTTTTCCAAAATCAGTTTATCAAAAAACTGATTTGTGACTTTATTTCTCATCTGATTTTCAAACTTTATTCAACAAATTAACGGTTATTTCAATGCGATTCCAATGGAGGGTAATATGTACAAATAGTATCAATTTTTATACTGCAAAAACTGAACTTTAAGACTTCTACCCTCCCAAAAAGTGTTGAGCTCAGTAAAAACAGGTAATTTTAATACAATAACGCTACTGTAAGATACTAACAATTACTGTCCTTTGAAAGCTTAGGAAATTTCCTTTCAAGCAATATGTGACTCCAATTACTTTAGGCTAAGGATTAGTTTATAATGGTTGATCAAAACTTGGTTGCCATACATAATGTTTCCTTTTTAGTTGTACAATTATCCTATTTGACCAAACAAACTTGCAATTGTTAAACAAAGTTGGTTCCTTGGTATATTTTGACTACTTTTCCTCACAAGCATGGTTCTTTTGCATTATCTGTCCACGTTTTCAAAAAGATTCATCAAAAATTGAAGTCTCTAATCATTTATAAAATTTAGTCTACCGGTTAGAAACAACTAAATTTTGGTGTCTGCACTTCACAAAACGGCAATTTCTAGAAAGACTAAGTCCTTTGGTACATTTTGGCTATTTTTTCTCGACTGCGTGGATCTTTGGCATTATCCATCAACATATTCAAAAAGATTTATCGAAAAATGAAGTCTACTTATTTTAATATGTAGCCTACTTCAAGCAAACATTTGGTGATCACCCAAGAAAAAAACGATGGGATAAAGATGGTCCTTTCTTATCGTTTGCAATAAAATGCAAGTGTCGAGCTACATATGATCTACGCTCGTAGATGTTGAAGCAAAGGCTGGTGCAGCCAGCTGATTTGATCTCCCCTCCTTTTGACATTATTAATAGGGGCTATTGCTATACTTAACTGTGAAGGCTTCATTTCCGGTTAGTTTGCTCTTTGCATGGCGGCGTTTATGCCAGGGCCAAGGAACATGCACGCAGTCAGAAACGTTAGTCCATGTTAATTCCCCTATAATAACGAAGAAGTGGTAAGTAGCAATCCATTTAAACCGCATTGTGAGGTCATAATCTTAAAAGCTAGCGCAATGCTTGCCACTATATAGTGAAAACAGCAGCAGGCAGCAAAATTATCCACTATCATTTTGGAGCAAATATAAATGGTAAAGCCCATTACTGATATTTGTAATTGCAAGAATATCGGTACAAAACACTAATCTTCATTTAACAGTAGGAAGGCTTGTGTTAAGGGCAAAGTTATATGCAATAAAATCCCACATTTAAGAAAAGATCAAAATTAAACAATAATAGCATCAATATGTAACAGTGAATTAAGAGGAAATGTTTTTGTTTGAAAAGAGCTTAATAGGCTCCCATTGCAATAGGTTACATGACGTAGGGCAAAGGCATGGTCGCTTTTTTATGCTATGGCCGAATTAAAGCAAACAGCGCAGGCAAAAATTTTAATGTCACAAATATTAATACAAAGCGGGCCCACCAAATCGTCAAATAGGCCTACCACCAAATAGCTCATTTCTTTATGAGTCAAAACGACCACCATTTGGGCGACGCCATTAATTTTGATTATGTTTTACTTCCCTCACTCTTTTAAAAATTACGAATGGTAGTTTGCGTCATCATTCTTTTTTTTTGAATACTTTCAGTCTTGACTAATACGCCAACATAATTACCATTGCATGCACAGGAACTATGGCTTATATTATATACCAAGGGTGGCCAAACTGCGGCTCTTTGAGCCTTTGATTGCGGCTCTTTAATGAATTAGCATTGATAAATTAGACATGCATTTTTCCGGCCTTGACGAGTTGTTTGATCAGATTATGAAACAATGCGTTCTATCACACGTAATAACAATGGACTGATTGTTATTAATAATCTACTAAGTGCACTCCGAAAACTGTAGTTAAGTAAACTGTAGTTGTTAAGTTAAGTTAACAGTAGTTAAGTAAAATAAACAGTCAGATTGAAGCTGTACGTCAGGGCTGACCTAATTTCACGTCTTGGTTACGGTTGTACTAATAATTGCAAAAAAAGTTTAGCCAAGAAATGTCGTTGAGGAATAATTGCAAAAAGAGAAAGTATAAAGAGGAGAATAGAACTTTTAAAACAGAATGGGAGGAAGAGTTTGGATTCACTGATAACGGAGGTAAACCTGTGTGTCTTACCTGTCATGCTTCGCTCAACCATTACAAAACCAGTAACTTGAAACGTCATTACGAAGCTAAACACAAAAACTTTCACACCAACTACCCACCTAAGTCGGAATTACGGAAGAATAAGCTTAATGAGCTAAAGTCTTCCCTAAATGCCCAGCAAAACCTGTTGAAAACATTCAGCAAGGAAGCTGACACAACCACTGAAGCTAGTTTCATTATATCATGGAATATAGCCCTATTCAAACATCCATATTCAGATGGTGAATTCATTAAGAAGAATATATCTGAGGTGGTTGCAGTGTTAGATCCTAAGAACACAAAACTTCAGCGACTAATATCGCAAACTCCAGTTTCACGACACACAGTTGAAAGACGGGTATCTCGGATCAATGTTGATGTCGAAGACAAACTGCAAAATGATTTTAAAAATTCCACTGCATTCAGTTTAGCTTTAGACGAGTCGACGGATGTGCGAGACAATCCGCAACTGGCTGTGTTTGTTCGTTACGTTTCCAATGATGTTGCTGTAAAAGAAGAGTTGTTGGACTTCATCGCATTAAAAGAAACAACTCGTGGTGTAGATATTAAAAATGCGCTTGACAACATCTTAGTAAATGCTAAAGTTCCGCTAAATAGACTTGTCAGTGTTGCAACAGACGGAGCATCAGCAATGGTTGGAGGAAATGCAGGTTTAATTGAACTCTTGAAAAATGATGATAACTTCCCTGATTTTCTTTCTGTTCATTGCATAATTCATCGTGAGCACCTAGCAGCAAGATATTTCAAATATGAATACGTTATGAAAACTGTTCTTGAAATTGTAAATTTTATTCGCAAACATGCCAAGACCCACAGACAATTTAGAAATTTCATTGAAGATTTGAATCTTGAAGATAAGCCTAACAACGTCTCATTTTACTGCAATGTAAGGTGGCTGTCGACGAGCAATGTTTTGAGTAGATTTGTTGAGTTGTTGGAGCCAATTAGTATTTTTCTTAAAGAAAGAAACAAACTTTGTCCGCAGCTGGAAGATGATGAGTGGATGCACGATCTCATGCTTCTTACTGACGTAATGCATCATTTACAAACTTTCAACTTGACACTGCAAGGCAAAGACCAACTTGTTTCAGACTTTTCTCAAAAAATTTTCAGTTTTCAAAAAAAACTCAGACTTTTTCAAAAGAATTTACTTTTTAAAAGATTTGATCACTTCCCTAATCTGAGAAAGATAAACATTGAAACAAAAGAGGAGAAAGTGGAAGAATACAAAGGCAAACTTCAAGAACTGTTGGCGGAATTTCAATCTAGGTTTCAAGACTTGCAAATGCTAAAACCTTGATCAACGATGGATGTCCGATTCCAATACCATTTGTATGTGAAGCATCTGCTGTAGAAATGGAACTGTTGGAACTGCAGGAAGATCTCGCTTTGAAAATGGTCCATAAATCTCTGAGTACAGTTGAGTTCTGGAAACAAGTCCCAGAAGCAAAATACCCGAATCTAAAGAAAATAGCTATTCAGTTGATTTCTCTTTTTTCAGCACAACATACTGTTGTGAGTCATTTTATTCCGTGATGAAATTTGTAAAGTCAAAGTACCGTTCAGTTTTGACAAATCAACACTTGAAGGAACTGCTCCGAACTTCTTTAACATGATATCAGCCTAATTTTAAACATCTTGCAGCCCAGGTGGAGACTCACAGTATCCCCACGCAGCAGTAGCTACACTTCGTTGTAAGTGAACAAATTCGTATTTTTTATTGTGTTTATGTTGTGGCTCTTTAAAAACTGGATTTTGTTATATGCGGCTTGAGCATGAAGCAGGTCTGGCCACCCCTGTTATATACTAAAACATTTTATTGTGGCTCTAACAAATGTTTGGACGGTTAAGCTGGCGCATCTGCATTAATTGGCACAGGTGATAATATGGCCTGCCGGGACAAAATCGCACCATTCTTAGGAAAAACATGTTTTCTATTTTACTTGATAATAGCTTTATAGAGCTACTGGGATCAAACCTCAAAATTTGGGTAAAGCAATGACCCATTTAACTTCTATGAGCATACCTAAGCAAGGAAAAACGAATATGAATTATAATGTGCAGCCAGCAGGAACTTGAGATAGTTTGAGGCGAAATCAAAACTAACAACGTCACTGTGTTAAATCGCACCACATGGAAGATATTATTGGAATT
Organism: Trididemnum clinides; assembly: GCA_963675345.1. Classification (NCBI taxonomy): domain Eukaryota; kingdom Metazoa; phylum Chordata; class Ascidiacea; order Aplousobranchia; family Didemnidae; genus Trididemnum; species Trididemnum clinides. The sequence goes on along the minus strand of OY776304.1, from coordinate 15,378,509 downwards.
TTGCTTTATAATAGGTTTATGGAGCTACCGAGGTCAAACCAAACATTTGGGGAAAAGCAAGGACACTTTAAACTCTCAAGGGCACGTCAAGCAGGGAGATAAGAACATGATACGTAATGCGTAGCCAGCGAGGACTTGAGAAAGTTTAAAAGGAAAATGAAAAGAAAACATTGTCACTGTGTCAAATCGCACCACACGAAAGACATTTTTGCTATTTTGCTTCAGAATAGCTTCATATCAGAAATGTAATCTTTATTTCCAAACTGCGGGAAACGCAAGGCTCCCTTGGGTTCGTGTCAGCAATGAACAGAGCTCATAGACCTAAATCACAGCTAGGTTCTTGAAATGAGATATTCTATTAGGAAAAGGAGCACAAAAAGTCGTGAACATCTTATGTGCAGAAAACACATACACGTTTGATAACTTTTCATACAAGAGCCCGACAGGTGAAGCCGGCTTGGCCGGCTAAACCGACACTCTCAATTCTTACGTTACTGACGGGGTTTCTTCGGGTGACGCCGTTGTATATACTATAATCTTTTTATGCTGATATGCTGCGTGTTATGGTATTTATGTCTATACTAAGCAGCATTGCAATAAAATCACAAGTTAAAAAAAAATCAACATAAAACTATAACCATAACAATTCGTAAAGCTGAATATAGGGACCACAATAGCCGTTTTTGTCGCTATGCCGGAAACAAGACCAATAGCGCAGCCAAATTAGGTACTTTAATACCAATAATATAAACGGGAAAGGGGCAACACCACATCGCAAAATAGGCTTACCATTAAATAGTTTATTTCTTTAATTATGAAAGCAAGCACCATTTCTCCGCTACAATCAGTAATCAGTTTTCATTATGTTTCAATCCCTGCTCCCTCACAAGTATTAACGACAATTTGTGGCAAGGTTCTTTGTGAGCATTGCTAGCATGACTAAGAGAATATGATGATCACAATTTCATGTAGAGGAATTGTGAAAGTGCATAAAGTTCATTAACTTTTCGCTACTGCTCACACAAGAGCCGGCTAGGCCAGTTAAACCGAAATACTAAACCCGGGCATTACTGATGGAGGGCCTCTGCCGGGCGACGTCGAAGACGGCTAGTATGTAATATATTCGAAGTTTTCGACTTATTTTTAGATGGTTTTTGTCATATTTAAGGTGAATCTTGTGCGTATACATCGGAAATTTCCGCTATATACACACATCAGAAATTTCCTACATCTTTCGCTTGCTTTTTTTTGTCTAATATATTTTGGCGTCAACTTTATTGACTGTTTTATGATAAATACACAAAACGATACTCGCAAAAAATAGGTACTTTTTTTCCAAACTACGCCTCATAACTTGGGCCAAGAATTAGTGCCTATATAATGAGTTCGTGCAGCTTGGGAACCTGAGGCGTAGTCTATTGTCCCGCTTGAAACCAGCAATTCTTAACTTTTTTCTAAGTTTTACTCTCTTGATAAATAGATTTACTACATTTTCCCCGTAAGTACTAAATTATGTGGAATTTTTGTAAAACAATTAATTTTGACCAATATTTCATAATGAGCACATGTGATTGGCACGAAACACAAAATTATGATACGCGCTTCGGTGTAAGTTTACTATACAAATAACATAAAATTTGATGATCTATTTTAAAATGCGGATTTCATACCGCTTGGCAGCATGCTCTTCTGGTTGACTGACCGCAACGTAAGTCAAGCTTGACGCAAATGCGGTTTTGTTTTTTAGGTCTCACAGAAAGCAACGTAGAAAAGCCATGGTACCCGAATACGTGGTCTACGTGCAAACGTAATCTACAGAAATATAGGTAGAGTCTAGTTTGCGACTTACAACAATGAAATCAAAGATCACAAGCTACGCTTGTAATATACACATTCATCACACACTATACCAGCACCGAAGTCATTGACCACGCCATTACAGTATTAATGAATAATAACAACGACATTATTTAAGAAAGCAGACTAAAGATACTTACTCACGGGGGTAGTTTTACCCTAGGTGAAAAAATGCTGTTTTAAGCTATGTTTAACTGACTCTGCAAACAAGTCTCTTATAATTATGGTGTTTCTTGGGGATAAAAATTTAAATTTTGTAGTAAAAAATGCAAATTACTTCTTTTGTATGAACAGGTTTTATCAAAAAGGGCAAATGTCTAGACAAACTTCAAGCCGCTACTTGATCGTTTCGTCATTTAAACCGGAAGATTAAAGGGCCTAGATCAGGGGTTCCCAACCAGGGGTGCGAAGCAGCATCCTAGGGGGTGCGAGATGGTCATTCAGATTTTTCAAAAATTTGTCACAGGTTATGAACACTCTGAAGTGAAAAGAACGATCAACTCAGGTTTGATCTCCGAAAAAAAAAAGGCGATAGCTGAAAATGTCACCAAACTTCACGCCAGACAAGTGATGACCTTTTTTTTGGAGAACACCGCTGAATGTGGCCTTATTTTGACTTCAAAGTTTCAAGACATTACTACACGCTTGAGGGCAATGACAAGTTGTGAATGATTGCGTGGCAGATGCGCAGTCAAAATAAGGCCACATTCAGCGGTGTTCTCCAAAAAAAAAAAAAAAAGGTCATCAATTGTCTGGCGTGAAATTTGGTGGCATTGTGCCGTTTGGTGGCACATGTTAAAATACTATAGGGGTGCGAGAACATATTAAGATATTTTAGGGGTGCGAGAACATATTATAACAATATAGGGGTGCAGGCCATTAAAAAGGTTGGGAACCACTGGCCTAGATAATCAAAAACATAGCGTAAGCGCTCAGCAATGACACGTGCAGGTCGAAGATGCTAAAAATCCTGTTTGAGCAAAGTAGTTTCAAAATGTTTTATGCTAATACGCTTGCAGTTCAGTCGCACGCAACCAATCTGCTGATTTTCTCTCTTGTCGCAGCATCGCTCGCAAAAAAACAATTTTGTCTTTGACGTAGCAGACGGACAGCTTCGACCCTCTGCAATCCTTAAGCCTCTTTCCTATCTCCTCTCGTAGACCTTATCCATTCTAAATTTTCACGCATAAGTTTATCCTGTCTCTGCTAAAAGCTTGTACTTCCTTCCATGCCATGATTGCAGTACCGGTCTCGCAAAAGTCAGAATCCTTCGTGTTGGACCTGTGCTCAAGACTGAGGACACTTTCATCACATTCCACTCTGCTCTGCTGCTAACCGTTGAAATCTCAAAAAACGATTATAACAACAACGTGAACGCACGTTGTGCCACCGATGGTAAAAGACAGGACAGCTCGGTCAGCAAAACAGCGCTTTTGTGTAACTTCAAGCCTTTGCATTAGGTTAAGCTCTTGTAGCATCATTGTGAATCACATGTCATTTGCTTCAAAGATCTATTGGCCAAGAAAATAGGAGCAGCTATGCATCGAACCTCATTATAAGTGATATCTCATAAAACTGGGGGTATTCAATAAGTGTTGATACTAGATATAAAGTTAGGGTGCGTAAAGCATCGTTGATGAAAATTCTTGGATCTAATTAGTGCCAACAACCTAATTCCAACCATCTTTATTGGACTTGGGCGTTGAAATGGATCGGTCATTTACCGTACGCAAACACCTGAAACAGTTTTCTACGAAAGCAGTAGTTCCAGCTGCTGAAATGCCTTGGTGGCAGAAAATGGTTATGAAATTTTCTGCTTTACGCATAGGTGATTTGGCCTTGCTATATATATAATACATACCATATCAGAGTATTGTGCTGCTGCGTGATATGAAAGTGTCCATGCTCATCTATCAATGTGGCCATTGACAACTATCTATGGACTCTGACTAAACGCCTTTATCCTATGTCGGTCAGTCCTTGTAAGTGTTTAAAACAGCAACTTCCTCTGTCTTTGCTAAAACTCAAAATCCTGACAAGTTAGTGCACAAAGTCGTCTCAACAGCGGCAGCAATACTGGCTCTTCAGCACTTGAAAAAGGAAGCAGTTTATGGAAGCAGCACTAGACCTAAAATCCTACGACGAGTTTTCGAGGAGACCATTCCTGAGCTAACAATTTCGTTAAGATGCCACCACAAAAATATCGGTTACCACAAGATGCAAACTTTACCAATCGCTCTGTAACAAACCCTCCGTCGGGAGTGTTGACAAGGGGGTCCAGGACCCGATATTTTTAAAAACCTCTTGCTAAATGTCAACAATAAATTGATCCTAAGTTTTATATTTTTTCTGTTTGCAAATGCATAACCTGTATAACAAATTTTGTGACATGACGACATATCTTTTTTTAATTTTGGCCGCAAAAAATTTGCTTAAATACTTCTTTTTAAAAAATTTGGGCCTCCTAGAAAACTTCTTGACCTTGTGTCCAGAAATATGAAATATGATTCCTGTAACTCTTAAAGTACATAATTTCCCCACAATAACATAATTTTAAACCCCAAATCCCTAAATTTTAAACGCAGATATCCCACATAGATCAATCAATTGGTTTATGGTCAGATTTTGCAAAATCATTTCACATCAATTCTGTAGTGTTTTCTTATCTCTATTGAACAGAAAGATTGCCTTTTACTTACCGATTACTGGTGACTGATAATGCTACATTGAATGTTATTCACATTTTGTTTTTTGACTTACTTTTAGCCTTATATTACTCCATTGACATGCTGTTGTAACTGTGCTTGATTTATTATCTTAAATATAGAAATTTGATTACTTGAATAGTAAAGTAGCCTGACAGCATTGTCTTATTCGTACAAGAGTGAAAGTAAAAAAAGAATAAAGCGCAGAATGAAAAGCAATTTCTGAGCAATCATGCCAGACACTCATCCACTTGTAATTGGATAAAACCTGACAGCTCCAATTCACCAGATCCTTGTTAAAAGGGGCCCGGAATTTATATTGGTACCGGACTCGGGCTGTTCTATCAACGGCCCTGCCCATCATCAGAATACAGCTTACTGCTTGTTGTGATTTTGTGTGCTATCGCAAAGCTGGTCTTCTCTGCTGCTTTCATGAAGGTGTGAAGCTTGTCAGTCACGTTCTGTTGCTTTGCTAACTTATGTAACAAATCTTCAATGTTTGATCTTTACCTACAGTCGTTACATCCTTGTACATATTGCTATGTTTTGTAACGTAATGGCTGCTCACACTGTATTCTTTGGGCACAGAAACAGTGGCGTATTCAAGGGGGAATAAAGGGCATACCTTCCAAACAGTTTGACGGAAGCATCTACAGAAAAGCGTTTTACGCGTGCTCAAAAAAGGTCCTCAATTTGGGAATGGCCAAAATTAACAAACTAAACATTTTGTCTACAGATACATAAACAAATAAAAACACTTTTGTGACCAAAACCAGTTAAGTAATGGCTTTAAAAATGTTGATCTCTAAAAACAACAAATCTTCAAGATGAGAAAGGCCAGAAACAACGATTTCGACACAAAATCTACAGAAACATTTTCGGTTATTGCTTTCAATATATCCCAAACACGACTATATTATTACATATATCCACAACATCACAATAATGTTAAGCTAAGTTAATGCATGACACGATAATAATATTAAGTTAAGGTAATACGTCTCCTTCTTCCTATCAAAGAAATTTCTGAGAGCGCCACTGCATAGAAATCTGTTCTCACCAAAATATTAATAATAATTGAACAACTTTTCTTTCCATTTCGGTGAGAAACTACTAAAGAAGTACACGGCTTGTTGAAATGCCTTTGCTAAAATGCCTTTAGATTGCCTTCGTTGCCTTGCTTAAAATTTTACATTCTGCATCAATTTTACGTTTTACTGCAAATGCCATTTTTTCAAAACGATATTGTAGTTTAGTACTTTAAAATACGCAGCAGGCAAGTTAGCTAATCAAGCACGAAATCTCGTTGCTCATAAAAATGGAATGTACTCTAGCTTAATCAACGAATTCAGGAATGATTGTATTAATCAATAGTTTGTTTATGACTAAAATGAAATGAATAATGAAAAGAATACTCATCAATGGAAAAGGGTAAATCCAACCTAGCTAGAACAAGTTTCCCGGTCACTTTTTGCGGGCCGGATTGAAACCGGCGACGAACCGAATGTGGACAGCGGATCGCAAGGTATTCAGATCTTGAGTAAAATATGGGCTCAAGAACGATGGAAAAGGGAATGGTCCAACAGCACATCCCCATTGCGTCAAGTCATTGAAACTCGATTTAAAGCATATTCATTCGGGACCCCTCCATGGGAAGCTGCAATCAGTCTTAATTGCTTTTCGAGAGTGGGTCGATTTGAAGCTACAACGTTGAAATGGGGCCTAGCACCAAAAGCAACCCTATGGATGTGCAGAAATTTAAACGGCAACTCATATCATCACGACCAGTTTCCTTTATAAACCACCTCATGTAATGGAGGGTTTAAGCACCCTGGACTCCCATACAAAAAACTGATTGACCGCCAGATGTCCAGATATTTGATGTGAAAACAAGAAAGAAGAACGAAAGCTTAATTGGTAAATGCTTAACTACAGTGGCAACCAATTAGTTGATGTTGTTGAATGAAAACGTTTTTTTCGGCCTCACGCCTTTGTGAAGACGTGTGTGATGACAATAAAAACAACAATATTTAAACAGCTCTTGTTTTTGTGGATGAAAAACACCTAAAAACCTAAGTTCGATGTTTTTATAGCTGATGAATTTACAGATGAACTGACAATGGCGTTAACCTAAACTATACTTTCATTTATAACATCGGCTAATTGATTTCTAGTGTAGCCAAGCATATGCTTACTACAAGATGCGGTTAAGTTATCATCAGTAAAGCTCGCTGCTTCAGTAATTTTAATTGTGAAATATATTTTTATTTATCAAGTCAATCAATCTAACAATTTATGATTAAAATAAGAGAAATTTTCGCTACTTGTTGCAGGTGCCTACCCACTTGGCCAAACAGCAACTGCTTATCCTCCTGCTCAACCAGGAACCGGATATCCGCCTGCCCAACCAGGAACCGGATATCCGCCTGCCCAACCGGAAGCTGCTTATCCGCCGCAGCCATATCCTGGCCAGCCACAAGACGGCACTGTGTATCCTACTACCAATATATCTACTCAACAACAACCTCCTCCCTACCAGGTGGATCCCTACACCAAGCAGCCTATTTAAGAAGACATGATTTAATTTTTGCAGTCGCTGATGTGCATGATGCTGTAGACAACTTCTTTTCTGTATAAATGTATTGTTCTTTGAGTGTTTTTCGTTTCATATCTGTGTTCTTACATTAATTTTCCCCTTGTCTGTTTTGAAAGCTTTTTTCCTGTGTGCCAGCAAGACCCAATAACAAATGTAGTCTAGCAAGATTTACTTTATTATGGTAGTATAAAAAAAGGGGATAATTAGACGGTTAGAGCCTCAAACAGCAATAATGTCGACTTTTGTGTAGATTGGCGTTGGGGCGGGAACTGTTGAAAGGATAGGAAGCAACGCCCAGTTATCATAAGCTTGGACTCACACTTGAGGGTAGTTTGTGGGGATCATGGGTACGATTATTATATAAAATCAATAATTACCGATGCTGCTGTTGTTTATGAAGTACTTGACAATACTTCATTACGAGCAAGACTGTGATTCAGAAACAATCTTATTTTTTCTTGATCTCCGTACTCTCTGTAATTTAATTATATTACGCATCAACTTTTCAATCACGATGACTAAGCTGCCGCACATACGTTTGTTTTATTTAATCAAACAAAAGCAGTCTCACTTGTGCTAAATGAATTGCATTAAACATTGAAATTCCGACAAGGCAATTAAGGAGCAGTGCAAAGAGTTTTTCTATTTTTTTTTTTTTTTGTTACGAATATTTATCCTCCGGTCATGAAAAATCCTTTGATATCATCAAGCATGCAAACTGCCAAAAATCGAATTAAACATGAGAATATTTTTCTCGGGGTTGCTCAATTCCATCTTTCAGCTTTCAATCATTTGCCACAGGAAATTGTTGAATACAATTTCATGCATTGTGGGAAACAAAAGCTATATTTAGAAAATGACTTCAAAAAAGGAGAATCTGTTATCGTGACTCTAAATTACCAATGTAATCTGCGTTTTACATTATACGATTAACTGACGTTTCGTAAGTGTGAATATTCATAGTATAGGTTTTTCTTGTGATGTTTTTCACGTTTTTGTGCGGAAATACTTATCCGCTTGAATGTTTATTTATCGCTGCCCAGAAGAAGTTTTTGTCCGAACATCTGGTTTTGTCCGCTAAAGCTTGTACACTTATGATGCGTATTTTGGGGACAAAACCGTGATGTTTGAACCACTACAAGGATTATACTGCAAAGTACCACATAAATATTCAAGCGGATAAAAATTTACATATAAAAATGCATGAAAGAAAAAAGTGAAAAATCGTCCGGACAAAAAACATCCATTGTGTTTATCGACCTGAAAAATGTTTACCAACGCCTTAGGAAAGTTTTGGGGAGAAGAAAAACAATGGAAAAGTTTCAAAAGATTAATAATAGCCAGTAAGGTACATATCTCCGAAAAAGAGAAGGCTTCTTTTATTTTTAAAAACCCACACCAGACTTGTCCGTAATGTCAGTTGACTTTTGATTTGTTTAATATATCTTGTAGTCTCTAAATTGTTGTTGTCTTTTGTAAGTTTTTTTACAATAACTACACGAAAATAACAGACAATTTTGGTTTATAAACATTAATTAAGAAAAACAATGACAAGAACCCCGACAAAATTTTGTAAGTTCCTAAAAATTGTGATTCCGTAATGACCAAAACTGCAAACTGCTATTTTGGTGATTACTATGCTGCACGTTTTTTCCAAGTAGAGTTTGTATAGTATTTGATGCAACAATGTATGTGGTTTTAAATTTGTTCGGTGGGTGGAGATAAAATTGCATCACAGCAGACTATTTCAATACATTTTTTTTTGTAATTCCAACTCTTAAAGACTAAAGGCAATGACAGCTTATTTCCGCTTAGAATGCTACTCTGTTACTAAAACATGTTAAAATCATTGCTTAAAGCGACCTTCTTGAGGTTTTGCTTGCAGATTAGGAGGAAGTAGTCTATTTTATAGGTTCCAAAGCGGTATATATTTAACTATGAACCTATTGCATAATCACATTTTGATATTCTCATTGTGCACGATATTGCTGAGTGTTAAATTAAATATTGCTTTGATAACCAAAACACTGTAGGCTAGAGTTGTTGTTACCTAAAATCAAGACATTGGTTTCGTGAAATAGTTATAATGTTCACCTCATATCCTTTTGATTTTATCTGCTGTTACTTGAGTAGGTAATGTCATCGCATGTTTGCCAGGGTATTTAGAAATGTATTTTTTGAATGATCATGTGCTTAAATTGAGTCTACAATAAACGTGTCCTAAGCTTATTTTTGGAATTATGGGTCTATTCCTGAAAATATGAATACCCTGTCTTATAGAAAACATTTGCGACGATCAAATGTAAAGTTTTTTTCTACCTGGCCCTATTTTGCTTAGATTTTTTCACATTCCAATAACTGTGTTGCTTGATAGAATCCTCAAAGTCATGGCAATAGGTAAAACATAGTAAATTTAGAACATTTTCGACTTTCTTAAAGCTTTTTGCGAAAATTAAGATCTGTAAATGTGACGAAAGCAATTAAAACAATCAACCATGATTTCAAATGACAAGCATGAAGATATATTGCTGGTTCCAAGTGGTTACGATCAACAGAGAGTGTCTTACAAGCGAGAAACAAAACAACAAAACGAGTACTGAAGGCGCGAGACTTTCGAAGGGAGCAATACCATTGAGAGATATTTACAAAGCCATCCCTGGACGCGTTTCGTCCTTTTGGGTTCATCAGCAGGGCTTGCCAAGGACCAAGGAAATATATTACTTCTAAAGGCTGTAAAAACGCAACCAACTTATAAAATAAATCGGCACAAAAGATAGGAGTCAAAGTTATATTAAAAGTCCAATTTGGAATGTGGTGTTGCAATTACGTGAAGTGACTAGGCCTACTTGTAAAACCATTGTACGATTGGCAGAAAAGAAGCTCCATGAGCATAGTATTGTTTATTAAGACTACGGCTATGACGCTGTATAAGCAAAGCTGCATGAAATTTTGCTCCATAATCTGAATGACATTTCTTCGAAATCACAAAAGAATTATTGTTATAGAGTAGATTAGAATAGGTGTGGCATGACAAAATATGATCCTTAATGGTGCTTTTTCTTGACTCCGCTAAATTCAGGTGCTCCCTTACTCTGGTGATCAGACGTCGGGAAGACCTACCAAAGTATCTCAAGTTTGTATTACACGAGCAAGTAGATTTGCAAACGACATTTGAGCCTAGAGTCTAGGGTGTTGTTGATTTTGGTTGAAAATGATGTCCCACTTTTTTGTGTGATAAAAAGGAGTCAGCTTTGCTTCAAATTGTTGTTCACATAATCGCGAAAGAACTTTCGCTAAGCGGATTGACGCTTCACCAAAATACTGAACAAAAACGAGACATAGCTCCACTTCATTTACTACACTTGTTTCATCAACAGGTATATCATTAAGTTTAGCTTGAAATTTGATTAAAGTTTTTATCAAATAACCAAAAAAGATAGTGACTATCATAAAATAAGCGCTTTAACTTTTTGATCTCGACTTCAAATAAATGCTGGCTGGAACGGATAGAATAAGGGAGCACTTGAATTTAGCAGAGTTAAGAAAAAGCACACTTGAGTATCACATTTCGTCGTGCCACACCTCTTCTAATCTACTTGTAACGAGTTTGTTAACTCAAGGCAGATCACCGTGAAGCTGATTGAAGAAGAGTTAAATACATGAAACGCGCACTTTTCCTTTTTTCATGCTGCTGTCGTCTGACCTTTCTTGCACATATCTTTGGATAAAATTGTGTTGACGATAGGCAGAACTGAAAATGGAAATTATGAACGCTGCCAATTGATATAAAAAACAAATGGAGTGGCGTAGCGTAGCGGGGCAACGGCAGCGACGTCGTTGGCGGTGGCAGTTTTAAACTATTTCAATCCTCAAGTGTTTCTTATTTACGTCAGCTTCCCCACGATGGCGATCAACAAAAGAGAATAGCTTATCCAATTTGATCTAGGTTGTTACTTACAAGCTTCTTTTGTGATAGTTTTCGCCTTCGACTTAAAACGTACAGGTTTACAAAAACAAAGTATACGTCCATTCCTACTACGTATCTACTTGAGAATGGTGCAAAGTGGGATAAGAAAGTATTTACTATAACTTACTACTGCGTCGCTTGCGGGTCAAACTTGCCAAATCCAACGATTAAATGCTAACAATCAAAGATACTGCAAGTGTAACAAACATAGCAACGACACAACGCGGGTTCAACTCACGCACCGCCAAGCCAAAACTACAAATTTACAGCATTTGATATTGCCAATATTGTAACAATATTTACCCTTCTCTATAACAATAATTCTTTTGTGATTTCGAAGAAATGTCATTCAGATCATGGAGCAAAATTTCATGCAGCTTTGCTTATAAAGCGTCATAGCCGTAGTCTTAATAAACAATACTATGCTCATGGAGCTTCTTTTCTGCCAATCGTACAATGGTTTTACAAGTAGGCCTAGTCACTTCACGTAATTGCAACACCACATTCTAAATTGGACTTTTAATATAACTTTGACTCCTATCTTTTGTGCCGATTTATTTTATAAGTTGGTTGCGTTTTTAGAGCCTTAAAAATAATTTATATTTTCATAATGTTTATGATTTGAAATCGTGGTTGATTGTTTTAATTGATTTCGTCACATTTACAGATCTTAATTTTTGCAAAGGGCTTCACGAAAGTTGAAAATGTTCGAAATCTACGATGTTTTACCAATTACAATGGCTTTTAATATATTCCAGTTGCTTGCTATGTAACAACAATGTGGATTTTAATTTGGAGTAATGTTAAAGTTTCCACTTGTTTATTGTTTCAATGATAACGCGACTTTAATGCTCGAAAAAAAATTGTAACAAATTTGCAAATTCTTCAGTAAAACAAAATTAAATCAGTACTCGAACTCTCACACCCGCGTGCCATACGGCGAAAAAGAAACATCAGACTGGGCAGGCTCTAATTTTGACAGCTAGCGTGCTACGTGACATCATCACGGAGGTGAAAAATCGCCGTTACGGCTGATCAAGTTTTAAAGCGATTACGTCACATTGGAAACACGAAACTGCTTAAAATACTGTAGTTACGTCGGGTAAACAATATCAAGTTGATCAATAACAAGCCATAATATATTTCCTTTGCATGCGGATTGTTTTTAAATTGTTGATCTTGATTATGTGGTAAGCACGTCGAGCATAGCAATCTTCTGCAATCTGTTGATTCGGCAAATCAAAAGTAAGACCCAAATGTTAAAACCAAATAGACTAAAGATCTCCAAAATCGAAGAACACCGACTCAGCAAGGTAACTAGGAGAAATAAATGACTGACGGGGTAACTTTACAAACGCTTTGTAAATAAATGGCTTGTTTTGTAGAAAGGCTGTCTTGGATTTTCCATTTCTTTTTCAAGACTAACAATCAGAGACGTAGCAGCCGCCCCCCAAACCCCCCAATTGGGGGGGGGCCCAGGCCAACTTTGGGGGCCCAAGTTAGTCGGAAATTGCTTTTTGGCTACGTGACTATTTTCAGTTCAGCAGACTTGTTTACAACCGATTTAAACTGTAGGAAGAAATTGGCTTGTGACATCATAAGTGAATGCAACGTCATTTTATCTCGCACAATCTAGAATATTTCGATTGATTTTCTGGTAGAATCTTGAATATTCGATTGACGTAACAATGCCGTTGTTACGCAACAATCATAGAATGGTCTGGAATTCTGTTTGGCTATAAATACCGGGACAATATATATACACTGCAGAGTGCAGATAAAGTATTTTATTGACATTGTATAGAATGAAACGTTCAAAAAGTGGTGCTCAAAAGAGAAAAGAAGCAGCCACTGCTCGAGATGCTGTAGCGAAATTGCCCAAGATGACAGATTTTTTCAAGATTACTGAGCAGAGTAGACCTGGCACTAGTACCGAGAGGGATGAAGAAAACTATAGTGTACAAGAAAAAGAAGACTATGACGATCAGCATCAAAGTGATTGTGAATTTCCAGAAAATGTAAGTTGTGATTTACCTGCCAATACGCAACCTTCAATATCAAAAATAACTGAATCTCAATTTACCCCTATCCCTGATGACCCATGTAAATGGCCTGAAAGTATTTCTGATGCTCAACGATGTGATATAGTAAAGCGTGGACCACATCAACTAATAATGAATTTTCCATATAATAACACAACTCCAAGGCGACGTTTTTCCTCCAGCCGTTATAAACGTGTGTTACCTAATGGTGAAAGTGTTTCACGGTCGTGGCTAGTTTATTCTGGGGAATCAGATCAAGTTTTTTGCTTTTGTTGTAAGCTATTTGGAAAAACACTAAGCCCCTTTTGTAGTGGTATAAATACATGGGAGGGTTTTTCGAAAAAACTGAAAGACCATGAAAACGGCATTTCCCACCAAGAATGCTGCAGTCAATGGATGTTGCTAGCTGAAGGGATAAGAAATTCATCCACTATCGACAAACGCGAGATGAATATTTTTTTCAATGAAAGACGTTTTTGGAGAAATGTTTTAGAGAGACTTATCGACATTGCCTTGTTTCTATCGGAAAGGAATCTTGCTTTTAGAGGATCTGAAGAAGTCTTAGAATCTCCTCACAATGGAAATTTTCTGGGTATATTTGAGCTTTTGGCAAGAAGAGATCCGATCCTAAAAGAGCTTCAAGACAGAATCAAGAATAAAAACACTAAAGATCACTATTTGAGTCCTACCATACAAAATGAACTAATTGAATTGCTAGCGACAGAAGTTGAAAAAGAAAATTTACAGCAATTGAAATTGGCAAAATATTTTTCTATAATTTTGGACTGCACTCCAGATATGTCACATCATGAACAAATGCCTGTCATTCTCCGTTATGTACTATGTAATGAAGAAGCTGCTGTTGTTAAAGAAACATTTTTTGGCTACTTGAGAATAAGTGACAGTACTGGGAAAGGCTTGTTGGACGCTTTCTTAGAAAAAGCGACCGAACTGCAACTCGAATTGTCTGATTGTCGAGGTCAGTCATATGATAATGGTGCTAACATGAAAGGAAAACATTCTGGGGTCCAAGCAAGAATGCTAGACATCAATCCCAAAGCTGTTTACGTGCCCTGTGCAAACCATACCCTTAACTTAGTTGTTGTTGACAGTGCTAATTGATCGACGGAAGCATTGACATTTTTTGGAGTACTTACAAGGTTGTATGTGCTGTTTTCTTCCTCTGCTCAGCGTTGGGAAATTTTGAAGAAACATGTGGAGCTGTCCATAAAGTCACAATCTGATACTCGTTGGGAAAGCAGAATTAAATGCATCGAACCTCTTCGATACAATTTAAAAGAGGTGTTGCTGGCACTGAAAGACTTGGAAGCCATTTCCTTAGAAAGAAAAGATGGAAGAGCTGCCTCAGAAACAAAATCGTTGATAGCTCATTTATGAAAATGGAGTTTTCTTTTGTCGGTGTTTATTTGGTATGATATCCTATTCCAAGTCAATAAAGCAAGCAAGATTCTTCAATCGTATGGAGTCTCCCTTCATACAATGGAAACGGAAATCCAGGCAACTGAAAAGTTTTTGCAAAACTATCGCACAACGGGTTATGACATTGCCGCAACATCTGCTGTTGAAATAGCACAGGAATTGGATATTGATCCTTCTTTTCCTCCGTCAAGAAGTGGAAAGAAAAAAAGATTGTTTGATTACCAAGGTGAAGAGGAACAACGAGCTACTCCTGAACTGAAATTTAAAAGCAACTTTTTCTATCCATTAGTAGACCAGGCTATTATGTCAATAAAGGAGCGCTTTAATTAGTTACGTGAGGTTTCTTCCGCCTTTTCGTTTTTGTACACACGAGACAAACTTTTGCTTGTGCAACAAGAAAATGCTCTTCTTACTTGCTGTAAAGAGTTCCAAACAAAGTTCGGTGACATTGATTCTGATGAAATGAGCGCTGAGCTACAGCGGTTTGTTTTAATTTTACAAAAAAGACGCAATCTCAATACGGCTCAAGACTTTCTGAACTATCTTCTAAAGACTCATTTATTTGAATTGTATCCGAATGTGTACATCGCACTTCGAATCTTACTAACTTGCCCCGTGACTGTTGCCAGCGCTGAAAGAAGCTTCAGCAAATTGAAACTGATCAAAACTTTTAATAGAACGTCTATGACAGACAGTAGACTATCTTCATTAGCCATGTTGTCAATCGAAAATGACTGCGCCCGATCTCTTGATTATGACAATGTCATAACAGCATTTGCGAACAAAAAGGTTCGCTCCAGACTATTTAAATGATACTGTGTTTTTACAACTTTTTCATGTTTTTCAGTGTCATTGCTTTCGTTTCGCAGTGTCTGCATAAATGTCCTACTGAACTCTGGCATCGGTGCCGAATTTTTTATGACTTGCACCTTCGGTATCGGCATGCTTTATTCTGACATTAGCCTGTTTACTTATGTACAAATTGTGGTGTATTTTCTTAATGCAGCTTTTCAATTTTACACCTCTAAAGTGATATGACCAGTGATGGGATTCAGGGGGTTCGCACGGGTTCGTGCGAACCCGTTCTTGGAGTGTCGTGATAATCAGCGAACCCGTTCTTGTTTTTTGTTATAGACCTTAGACGACCGCAGCAAATGGTTTTCTAAAATGAGGGAACCTGTTGTTAGTGAGTTTGATACAAAAGAGAACCTGTTCTTAAAATTTTGAATCCCATCACTGGATATGACCTGTGCGCAGGGGCTCTTGCGCTTACTTTGGGGGGGGGGCCCGAAGTTGGAGTGCTACGGGACTGCTAACAATTGTAACTAAAAATATAATCCAGCTTTCTCGATTTTACTGACTTTCATTTGAATTTCTTTGGTTTGATGTCGTCGCCGTGTTGTTAAAGAATTCTGAAAAAAGGAGTTGCCAAAATATTCTGTAAAATTACCAACAAATTAAAACGCGGCCAGTCTAGCAAAAAGAAGTTCAAACAAATCAAATGTGTTGATGTCTGAAAAAAGGTCTGCCATGAAACTTACTCTCTAACCACCGTTTTCTTTGACATTGCTCATCAACTTGCTCTTGTCAGCCCGAGACATTTGTTTTAATTGAGGGACACGTTGCACTTGTGCGCGTGAGAAAGGCATTTTACGGAGATTTTTTCTGGGGTAGAAATGTAATACTCAAAAATTTTAAAGCCTGCGTGCCTTGGATGTTTTAATTGCAGATTTCAAGCTGGTGATCCTAATTCTGAACACTAACGATTCGTTTCCGACAATGTTATTGTACATGTATGTGCAGCACAATGCTTAATAAAAGCATGATAGCACACTAAAAAAATAAAAGCTTTTCTGCTCAAGTTAAATGTCCCACTGCCATTAGTTTTTACGGCAAATTTCAACATCAACAATTAGCCTTTCTAACGGCAATTAGAAATTGTTAGCAAGACCAGCAGTTGTCGTAAAAGAGCTATACAGATTGGTAAAATCCAATCCGATGTTTTAGGATTTTACTTTTGCCAAGTTTTTGCACTTGTAAGAATGCCGTGGTTGTCAACAAATTGCTATCCCTTTTATCTAACTCCAGCTGACTTACTTAGGTAAAACTTTATAGATTATAAAATTAGGTGCTTATCACGGACTTTTATCCTAGCAATTTATAGTTACGGCTGTAAGAGCTAGTATGGTCATTATTTTATAACTTTTTTAACGAAGTATAGTTATGCGAATCAACAAATAATCATAAAGTGAGTGTTCGACTAGGTTACGTAAAGGTGCTTTGCATTCTTCCAAATTCTCACTGGTATTCAAAGAAATGCATGATAAGTTATAGGCTACGTCGTTTTTTGGGTCATGTTTGCAATGATTGGTACAAATTTTAATAGCTTGATTGATTTGTTATTCTGCAAGAGCGCTAATGTAAATGCAATAGACTATAGGTTACGTAAAGGACGGAAAGGGGAGCAAAAATTTAAAGTCATTTAGGCAAACTTGTCCCGTTTCTTACGATTAATTGTCTTCTCACGCCATTTAGGAAAATCCTAGCTGCACTTTTACCCTCTGAGACTGGAAACTACAGAGCTTGGCGAAAATATGAAAGCCGCAAAAATTTATTCAACAGAATAAATGGCGTTTCTTTCAAAGAACTTTCTTCTATTAAAACAATTGCGAAATTTCGAAGCGCTTTCGCTGAAATTGCTGCTACTTGTTTAAATGACTATCGCGGAACTTGAATTATCGTTGTTTTATATTTGTTCAACATCCAAATGCCTGTGTTCTCTTTACTCAGCGGTTAACTGTTTATTTATCTGTTTGACATTGGTGTGATTTTGATAAAATTCTGAGTTTCTTTGTCAGCCTTAGGGCACCAGCCGTACCAAGTAGCTGACAAAATTTGCAATAAAATCTAATCTACATGTTTATGTAATGTGTACCAAATGAGATATGTGCGAAAAAATAACAAATATGTAGTTGCTTTGTGATTAAAAGGCTGATTATGTCTAAATATCTATAGAATAAAAGGTTTCGATGACTTATTGAACAGTTCATTTTAGAAGTCGCAATATATGCTGCAGTAATTATCACCATTTGGAATACAACTTTTTCGATGAATGACCAATAGATCTACATCTTTTCAGTCTATGTTTTATTTGTTAGGCTAAAGGCCAGCCTCAGGACTGGGGTAGGGTACGTTTTGGCGCGGCCGTTTGGCCGCCGCTCTCTCTGATAAGAAAACTAGGTTTCTTTTATGTTTTATAAATTTCTAACCCTAACGCAAAAACGGATGGAACCCAAAAGGCTTTGCCTAACTGTCAGCTGGCGCCCAAACGGATGCACCAAAACGTGCCATTCCGTCAGGACTGACATCCGTGACACTCAGTGAGGCTTTGAATAGTTTCACTAAGATTTGTAAATATAAAAAACTAGCTTTCAGTAACCACGAAGTAATCAAGTTTATTCAGGGACAACTTTCTCGAATGTCATTCGCCTGAACAATCACCTCCTGGACGACCGAGCCCCACGACCGAGCCCCACGACCAGTGGCGCCAATACCACAGAATCACCGTGTTTATTTAAGCAACTTTCTGTGGCAGTGAAAAGAGTAGAAGAGAGAAACAAACTGATTTGAAAAATGGAGCGGCAGATATTAGAAACAATTGAGTGAATACATGTCATCAGCCAATAATAATACCAAGCAGTCAGAACATTATGATCATCCCTGCTCCTTCCAATTGGAGCAGCTAGTGGCAAACTTTGGGAACCAAAATACGTTTTTGTGTCACTGTGTTCATTAACTTTGTTTGATGTTTTTTTCGAAATTGACGATTTTAGCCGTTATTGCGGAAAATGCCTTTATTCCTTGATCGGATTCAAAATATTTGAAGAGCATGGTCCCTGGTCCCCGACGCTTATGCCCCTTGTATGCGCATTATGACAACGTAAAAGAACAAACATAAAAGTAACATTGCTTTTCTGAAACTATTTGCTTTTAGATAACTCCAAATTGTCACCTCTTTTTATCCTCCATCACTGAACGTTCTTAACACTGTTCTAACTGGGCTGTTAGTTATCTTGCTCTAACTGGGGGATAGTTTATTCCCCGCCTTCATCTAAATGCATTTGTTTGGAATGCTATGAACATCTGAATGAATACCTGTTCACAGCTTCTGGTGTTAATTTTTAAATATACATTTAAGATGATAACGTCATGGCAAAAATGCTTTTGTAAGTTTTTAGCTGTGACAAAATAGCGCTGAGTTGTGACGTTAATGTCGACGTAATTACAAATCACAACGTTGAAAGCGCCGTTGTTTAAAGTTTGCAACAGATTCCTCCAACGCGGAGAGCATACGATTCGAAATTACGTCGCAAGACTTGAAAGAGAGAGAAACGGCTTTAGACGTTTTTGAGATACGACGTAGAACCACTTCTTCCCTTTCCATTCAAACTAATGCTAATCGTTTCTACACAGCCACTATTCGGGGATGCAAGCATTAGCTAGTTATCTTTCTACATTGTTGGTTATCTTTGATGCCCTATTGAACAGAAAAATGACCCTTAACCCTACTTGTAGACTCCAATGGCGGGGCAATGCCCATCCATTGCCATCACTTGTCACTTGATACAATAGGTGCAGAACCAATTCGTTAAAATGCCTGTTGGCTAATTGTCACTGCGCTCTTGCATTTCAGCTATGTAGGCCATGGTAAGCTAAAGAGAAAATCACATAATTCAAAAATGTTTATTTCTATGCCTGTGAACACAATGGCCTTAGGTGTTTCGATATTGCTAATGAAAAATTAAGTGCTATTTCACGTGCAACAAGCTCTAGCTTTTACCACAATCAAATTTCTGAAGAACTTGTAAAAGCATTTTCTGTGAAATTTGCTAATTATAAAATTTGTTGTTTAATTTAATTATGTTTAAAGCAAGAAGTACGACTCTAATTTGTTTGTTGCTACACACAGCTAAAATTAGAGGATGTAATAAACTTGATCCGTCGTCCGAAACCACGATTTTCAAAAATTCGATTACTTACACTCATAAATAGGCCTACAGCTTCTCAATTTTGCTTTTCAAAATCAAAGTGACAAGAGGCGTTTAAAGTTTTTAAAATAACTGCAACGAGCTCAGCTCAAACCAAGGAAGTTTGTCTTTACAAACATTGTGTGTGCACATGCGAAGTCGGTTTATGCGGTCGGCCTACATTTAGAAAAGGTTGATTACAGACCTATTGTACGTGGTATTATGAGTAGATAGAGTTGATAAACAAGTCGAAAAGCAACTTTTGGGAATTGAGTACCACAAATCCAATTTCTTAAATTTGATTATTGACTTTTGCTTACGTTAGTCTACAAAAAGTTTATCATAAATGGCAAACAACATACAAACCGAATACAAATTTGTCACATGAAGCCAACAGCAGCAAGGGTGTTACTAGAGGAAGCAAAGAGGGCAATTTCCGCCCTCAAAGAAAAAATTTATTACAGCCTTGTTGTGATTGAATTCCTAAGTGCTCTCCAAAAAAAGGCCACCACTCAATTTAACCTCAGCAAATTGCTCTAAAGTTTGCTTAATACTCCTGATTCTTTCAAAAATCCAAAGGTAAAGCAAAATAAAAGTTGTCACCATAAATGATCCAGCATAGAAATTGACTCCCTCCTCGCCCAAAAATTTTAGCTGACAATACCCCTGAACAGTAGCCAAGTGCGCAATCAGGATTGTTGTAAGAGGGAGAGGGGGTATGGGCCAAATAAAACTATTATAGTGTGTTTAAATTCAAAAATCTTTTCCGTTTGTAGATGTTTTTTGTCACATCACATCATGAAATTTATGGGACAAATTTCCCTTTTTGAGGTGTGTTTGTGACAAATTCTTTGGGTGTTTCTAAAAAGTGATTTTAATGCAACGATTTTTTGAAAAGACGCTTTGTTTTTTTTTCGAATCACAATGTAGAGGCTATAGAACTTCGTTACAATGAAACAACTGACTGGTTTATTATTTCATTCTATCTGTAGCCGAAGTTGTTGAATTCTACTCTCACACTTCGAACGGCAGGCTGTGTAATGTTTTTGAGAAAGTTTGCTCACACTTTTGGAGGAAAGAAAGTGCAAAACCATTTTTTAGAAAGTGCAAAGATGCCAAATCCTTCGGGAAGGTTTTCTCAGAAACCTTTTTCTACTCGTAGCTAAGAAAGTAATGCGAAGACTGGCTGGTGATTTAAAAACTTAGGTTTATTGACAAGGAAAAAAGATTAAAAATTACTGTTTGGAAATTATAATGGAATGCTACGGTTGCTTGTTGTTGCTGTACCAGGGCTCATTGCAAAAAGCGTCTTTTCTCTCGCCGACCACTACGGAGGCTCAGTTACCAACCATTCAGCTGAAATCAAGTAAATGACTTTATTTGCATTCATCGCGCAGATAGAAATGTTTTGTAGAAATAATGCAGAAACTTGAAAAACAAACAGTCTTTGAGGAGCTAAATTCTTGAGCGTAAAAATTCCAACTGTTGTCAAGTCCGAGCTAACGACGTGCAGCTTCTAGTGCTGAAACAAACGATGCACAAATGTGTGCAATGCTAAATCATAATAACACGAGGTTGTACAGTAATATCTTACAACGTTCCTCAAGTAAACTTTTCAAATCAAAACTTCTTATTCTTAAGCTTATTGTAAAGATTCCACTGATCATCAAGCAACACTCTCGATCAGCTAACAAATTGCAATATGAAACATATTGGTCTGTTAACACACCACCGGTACAAAACCTAACACGCAAAAATGGTGCTGTTTTGATGTAAAATTAATGTCTATTGCCGGCTTGATATCAGCCACCTTCAAAAATACAGGTTCTGTTGAAAGGAAGAACAAAGACATTAACATCGCGGTTCACAAACTGATGAATTAAAACGTTAAAAAATGAGATCACATGCCGTCAAAATATTTTAAAAAAAGAATAGGCCTATCAATTCCGCATAGAATATTTTACATCTTATCGCCCAAGATACGAAATGAATCTTGTCTGTGTATAAATCCTATGTTACTATTATAAGATTGTACCTCCTTGAGTACTACCAATCACAGTTATAGATAAAATAAGTCACTTGTGTCTACAACGTGTTGAGAAAGGATTTTACCTTTAATCAGAACCCCATATTCCTTATCTGCAAATATGTACACTGGTGCTTCTTTGCATAGATCAAGTTCAAGACACGTCGTTAAGTTTAGCATCAAATAATATCCGTTGTTGAGCCACGTTTTATGTTAAAACAAGCTCCAGGCTCCTAGAAATGCAAAACTATTTTTATATTACAGAAAAAAACCTAAGCAAAACTTTAACAAGAGACTCCTCTGTATTACAACGTTTCTAAGTATAGATTTTTCATCATAATAAATCAAAGCGTTATGAGAACAGGTGGTTAAATCAGAGCTGTATGGTTTAGAATTAATGTTTTCAAAACATTTTACTCCCAGATAAGATATTTTTTGCTAGAACTTGCTTTTGGGGTGTGAAACAAAGTTGGGTTCATCCTTCTAATCGATTTTTCTCAGTTGTTGGCTGTGTTAATCAGTAAGCTATACTATATCTTCATTTTTGTCAAATTAACTAACCGAACCCTAAACGTCTCACAAACCAAGTTTGCAAACTAAGTATTGGTAAAGCAAAACATTCAAGCAGATTTTAGTTCGCATAGGCATTGCTGAAAAAAGCCGAAGAAAAGGAATGTTACTCAACGAAGAATTTCCTCTTTACATGCAGACCTCGTTTCTCACAAAACTAAAATATTTTGGTAAAACAGGGAAAATTTATTGCGGAATGACTTTCTAAAAGCTTAACCAGCCTAAAGACTCGCCCTGTGCTCAAGTCAATTAATACAATATGTAGTAAGTAGTCGTTGGGCGGCATGTTTTTTCAGAAAAATTGGTCATTTTGCTTTATTTTTGGAAGTAAGTGTATTTGTTGGTTCTACATATGATGTTTTCTTCTTTAACATTCTGGCCCAAACTTGAGTCATCTCAGTTGATTCGAAAAAACGTTTCCATAAACTACGACTTATTTCATTCTAGTGCTCTCGTAATCTGATTGCCAGTATCAGTTAAGAGACCACCAAGCAGATATTTATCATTAGAAATCCAATTTGTTTGATGGCTGTTACACCACGCATCATTCCTTTCAATTTGTCGCGCTTAATCAGTTCATCAAAAATGCCACAAAGTCACATGAATTATCGATATCCAAATACAAGTTTGTTTCAAGTTTAAACACATATAGAGCATAGGCAAAAAAATCAATGGCAAAACCTGATTGCAATGCTTTGCTATTGTGTGTGGTCTACCGTGCTCTACTGATTCTAGCAGCACTCAATCGGAAATTCTTTTCACGCAAGATAAACCGCAAACAATTACATTTTTACATTATTTTGAATTTTAGTATCTCTCTCGGTCCAAAAATGTCACAAAAAATCAGAAGGTGAAGGCTCACAAGCCAATAAGTTGTCTATAAAACTTGATTTGTAAGGAAAGGACTAGAAGAAAGTTGTGGTTGGCCTACTGAAAGAAATATTGGCTTGGGTTCATGCTCGTTTCTTTTGATCTTTGACAGAAGATCGAAATCATTTTTAATCACTTTTTTGCATTTTGATGTGGTATTCAACGCAACATCTTTTCTTTCACGGTATTTTTGTTGAGCCTCCACTTTTGTAGTTAGGCCTAACACTGAGAAAACTGATGGTAGGCACTGTGTGGCGTGTTGTCTTTTTCGTATTGTCATGCTTTAGCTCAGGCTCTATTGTCACGCAATACACTGACCGCTGAAGCGGAAGGAAATAAATGACTTCACAATTGGTATCATCACTTTTGTCTCATTCAGTAATTGCAGCACCAGGGAAAATTCTGAGTGATTGGCGTAATATTTTTGCTGGTGCTTTTGCAAATACTGACGAGTTTTTCACAACTTCCCGTTATTGTGAATAATAAAATTAAAACATTTTTTTTAGACCCATTTATTACCAGTCTTGATCGAGTTTAATTACTGTTTGCTTTTTCTGCTGCATTTTTGGCTTAATCATGTTTGACATTTTTGTCGATAAGCAGTGACAGCAACTGACTCGCGTGGCATCACAATAAAGATAATTTAGTTCGTATTCGCTTATCTAAATCGACCAATCACGGCCTTACGTCCGAGATAACCTTGTGGGTACAACTTTCGCGTGCAAATGGTCAAAAACAAGATTAAATTTCAGTGAGTTTATGATCTTAAGTTTGCACAGAAAACAACGAGAGAAGAAATAAAAGGAGCTCATAAATGGTGAGCTCGCTGCACTCTTGACAAGTCTTTAACGCTAAAATTGACCTCCATAAATGTTTGTCGTCACTGAATATTTGCGCAAAAGCATAAGGCTTTCTTTAGGTCAGGAGTCATCAAACTACCGGTCGCGACTTGGTTCTTCCGGCAAGGGACACTGTGCCACAAATGAGGAAAATAGGCTATTGTTATTCACAGGTATATTTTCATCGTAAACTGAATTGTTGGATTTCCAAAGAATTTTCCAACAGCCATTCTTATTCAAGTAACATGGTATTAAGCGTAGCCAGCGACGAACAAGCAATGGCCTCAAAAATTGCTCATCAAACACTACTTTGATAGGCTAGTTTTGAGTAAGCTAGCAAAAAATTTTGCCCCAACGGATGCTAATTTGGATTTTAATGACTTTGTTTCAATCTATGAGAATAAAATCGAACACAGCTGCAGTCAAAGTCAACTTCTGCAACTTGAGATGCAAAAATTTCCAAAAAGCGTCAATTCAAATACAGCATTATGATTCGGGTTAAACGTAGGTATAAATCAAAAAAAGATTGGAACACCTGGCAATGTTTTTTGATTGTGACCTTCAACGTAACTTTATTCTGTATTACAAACTTTGTTCGTAAACCAACTCTATCATTTATTCTCTTCAATATTTAAAGACAAGTGAAATTACCAGGTAAACAAAGTTATTGAGGGGTTTATAGGCAAGCATATTCCGGCTAGTTTGTACAGACTTTATTGTATAGTGTTGACTAGAGTAGATATTTTATTCACGAACGTCAGTTTTCACAGTTGTTCGGCTCTTTAGAAAAAGTTTGTTGACGCTTGCTTTAGGTAGTCGTTAAGCTAGTCTCATTAGTCCAGCATTAATAATGTTAAACCAATGTCAATGAATGCTGGCTTGTAAATTCAAGTGTTTGGACAATTTTTGCATAAAACGTACGACAGTCCCTACTTTGTCTTAATAATTTTGTTTTCAGTTTTAAAGCAGCGAATTAAACTATTTACGTAGATGGGGGTCATTTCCTTTGTACCAAAGTTGCAAAAACCTTGTTTAGTAAAAGATCGATAGTGTAGGAAGGGGTGTAACCAAAGGTCGAACGATCCCAGATTTTGGAATTATAATTAACGGTATTAGTATCTGACGTCGCCACAACAAGCCAAGAATTTAGTATTGCTCCCCTCCCAAATTTCGTTTTCTGGCTGTGTGAGCCTGACTGCAGTTGTTACAGGCTGGCGTGGTGAGGTGGTGGTTAGAGCATCTGCTTCGAAGTCGATAGACCTGGGTGTCATTCCCTTATCCAATCATGCCAAAAAACTTTAAAAAATGTTATGCACAGCTTCCTCAGTTGGCGCTCAGCACAAAAGAATAGTATAAAGCAGGGGTGGGCAATTGTTTTGGCTTGCGGGCCGCATCGCGGTCGCGGAAGCTAGCTGAGGGCCGCACTTTTTCCGAACGCATTGGTATATTATTCTAATTGATTTGCATTTTGAATTTGGTGTAACATTAAAAACCAGCAATTATTAGACAAATGAATCAAAGTAGTTTCATTCAATTGAAAATGCCAGCACATTTAATTTTTAAAGTTTATCAATGAGAAAAATGCGCCTAATCACGTTCTTCTACATTAATTAATTTTTTTTAATTATTTGCTTGAGGCTTTCGCGGGCCGCACAAAAGTTCGTCGCGGGCTGCAGTTTGCCCACCCCTGGTATAAAGAAAAGGCCTTAAAATTTGCTAGTTTGTGTTCTTCCATGTGGCACTGAAAAGGATAGCTCTGTCTTCACGTGGCAGACAAGTGGTGAAGACAGCAGGGCAAATCACCTGTAGATGAATTATTACGATTACGAAAAGCAACAACGTTGCTCCATTGGCTATGTGCATATGTGAACAATAAATATTAATGCCCCTGGCTATAGGCTCCAAATTTTGAATGAAACATCATATTTGGAGAATGTTTGATAATATTACTGTAGTTCAATCAGGACTGTGTTTGTGCACTTAAACACTGGTGTTGAAATTTGGAAGCACGGAGCCGGGATGAGGCCCTAAACTCTTTCAAGTCACTTTCTCCTTTACAAAAACAATATCACATTTGAACAGTGTTAAAGAGACTCCAGTCATCGAATCCAACCGCTGTATAAAAGGACTAGATTTTACTCGATGATTTGCTCAAAATCACGTGATTCGGGACTTGACATCATTGACTCGAGACTCTGCTACTACGATTCCAACCCTAATCGAGAATCAATTGACCAGCTAGTAATAAAATTTCTTGCGAGAAAAAACTTTTTGATTGTGTTACTTTTATATGATAATATGATAAGGTGAAGGCTCATTCCAAGCTCACGCAAAGACATTTGCGATATTATGTGATAGGAAACAAAGAACATACTGTAGTAATAACCAATTGATATGTGGTATTTTACAATAATGCTGAAGATTAACATTGTGTAATATGTAGGTCTATAAAATTTTTGAAGCACATTCCTATGTGCTTAAGTGATGTTCTTGCGATATTAAGTTGTGATATTCTTGTGTTTTAAGTTGTGATATTCTTTTGATATTAGGTGATATTAACTTGTGATATTCTTGTGATATTAAGTGATATTCAATATTCTTAAGTGACATAACTTTAACCAATTTTATGGAATTCGTTTCTGTGTGTTATAGCATATGTCTTTTATCAATGGCACTCCTTAATTTCATAAAACTGAAAGCAACATCTTGCAAGCTTTCTTCGAATTGATAAAAATATATGCTTCTGTGAAATCAACTAAGTGCTTGTCAATCACATGTTGACTTAGACTTGGGCGAATCCTGTAACTTTAAAAATATTGAGCCCCAGGCAAGCTATTGTTTTACTGCATAGTAAATACCTTATTTACTTGATTAAAAGCCATCCTTGTTTAGAAGTCGCCCAAAATATTGATAACACAAATAGAAGCCGCCTCGATTGGAATCCGTATAAAATACTGCGTTAATGAAAAGATTATGATATTGTGCTACCGTTCAATTGAGATCATTTACAAACATGCCCAATAATATCACAACTGTTTGCGAATTTCAATTCACTTGATGGACTACATCATATCCACAGTAGGTCTAAGTTGATTTAATCATTATCGTTATCGATGATGTCATTGAAATTGACGTCAGTTTCTTCAGCAGAGGTATTTGCAAGCGCAGTCCGTAGGCAGGATATTTTCTTGCATCAATAGTTGAAGTACCACAAACGTAAAACGAATATCTTTTGAAATTTTTTCGAAAAACCAAATGCGACCAAAATGCAATCAATCGGATTTTAATCAGTGCGAAGCATTCAGTTGCATCAGGAGTTTATTTATCATTTGCTGTTTGTAGTCCAACTTTTTGTAAAATTAATCGGTTTAAGATCAGGGTAATCATCGAATTAGTGCTAAGCATTCTATTCAATTAGAAATTTATTTGTTTTTGGTTGTCCAATTTTTTGTGCTTTTCTGCTCTCCTAAAGTGGCTCGTTGATAAATATGCAGTCGAAAACAAAAGCTTAAGTCCACCTTCGCCAAAAACACACATTTTATTGAAAAGGCTTCTTAATAACGTAACACTACGTATTGTTGCGTTAGAATGCATATTTAAGTTCTGGAAACAAACTTTGCCACCTAACAATATTTAAATTTTATTTCTTGCTACGTATTTTAGATGTTCAGCAGCAAATCAACAGAGAAAGTACAAAATTTTGACACCTGAAAAATGGCAAAAAACCAGCAATCAGCGCTGAAAAACGCGCTCAAATTGAAAAAATCTGAAGAAATTTCAATACCAAAACTTTTTTAATTACCTCCCGCAGTGCCTCAAGACGTGAAAATAGTTTTTTTGGATTCTTTAGCCTTCATTAAAGCTCATAAATTCTCGATTGGGTTCAGGTCAAGACTGTTTCCGGGCCAGTCAAGCATTTTGATATGCTGGCTATCAAGAAATTGTTGCACAAGCCTGCTTTTGTGGCAGGGAGCTCTATCATGCATAAAAATTGTGCAATTATGTATTCATTTGCAGCACTAGCTTCTCCTTAAGCAGTTCTACGTATTTGGAACTATTCATTTTGCTTCCGGGGGGACAAAAATAGAAACCAGCTCAACCATTTGCTGACATGGCCTCCAAATCATTTGACTGGGAGGGGGCTTCGCTGTTGGGGTGATGATTTTTTCCTTACATCGTGCTCCAGGTGGTCTACAAACCCGATATTTCCGAGCAGAGAATCGCTTTATTGAGGATTCATCTGAAAACACAACATTTTTCCACATCTCTGTGTCCCATTCAAGATGTATTTTGCAAACTCAAAACGCTTCTTCTCATTGCTTCAGTGAGACGTGGATTTTGAGTCTGTATGACTTTAGGTCAAAATCTATAAATAACCTATACGTAATAATCTTTTCACTAATTTTGATACCTCTTTCTGCCATTCCAACCGGTATTTTTTAGCAGAGCTCATCGGAGATTGGCTCACTACCTTCCTGATAACAGGGTCATCTATGCTGCTAGAAATCCTTGGTTGGTCCGATCTTTTGCTGTCCTTAAAAGTATTTACGTTTGGTAATTATTTAATAGCGTTGTGTACAGCAGTCTTGCTAACCTTCATCTGCCGAGATATTACACGTTCTGAGAGCTTCATTGTGCTAAGACTGACCATATGAGCGCGTTTTTCAGCGCTGATTGCTGGTTTTTTGCCCATTTTTCAGGTGTCAAAATTTTGTACTTTCTTAGTTTATTTACTGTTAGACGTCTAAAATACGTAGCAAGAAATAAAATTTAAATGTTGTTAGGTGGCAAAGTTTGTTTCCAGAACTTAAATATGCATTCTAACGCAACAATACGTAGTGTTACGTTATTAAGAAGCCTTTTCAATAAAATGTGTGTTTTTGGCGAAGATGGTCTTAAGCTTTTGTTTCCAACTGTAGTAAAAAAAAATTAGAAGCTGCCCTTAACTTTAAGTCGAACAAAGTGGAGAAAGAAAAAATAGTATCCGTGTCTTCTATTCAAAAAATACGGTACCTATGGAATTGGCGGTAACGTTGTTATTTGCACTGATGAGGTAATCTGCTTGTGAGAATTTTAATAAGACGGTGTACGAGGTAAGACTTTTCATAATCAGTCGATTTTTGAAAAGTTGGTTAGTGACACAAAATTTAATGATTGTTTGAAGCAACACTTTTCTAAAACTTTTTGTCGGTGACCAACTTCAGATCAACCTTTTCTCTGAAGAATAAGGCACTGACCAAATTTTTTGAAGATATGTTGTTTCGATGTAAGTTTTCATGAAAATGATAAAATTTAACTCTAAGAGTGTGCTGATTTCCACTATATTTGCTTTTTAATTAAAGAAGTGAAACTAAAGAAAAATGAGAATAATTTACTCTCGTTTTAATGCAATTAGTCCCAGCAAGATCTTCTTATATCGGTATTAAAGAACAAGAAATTAGCACTGGAAATATGATGACGAACTTCTAGTTTTCTATTTTGGTCTGGTAGTGGCGTTTCACGAGTGCTTACAAAATAATA
The DNA here is from genome assembly GCA_963675345.1 of Trididemnum clinides. NCBI lineage: Eukaryota > Metazoa > Chordata > Ascidiacea > Aplousobranchia > Didemnidae > Trididemnum > Trididemnum clinides. Next base: position 15,349,050 of record OY776304.1, on the reverse strand, counting down.
GCTTTGTATAACGTAATGACTAGTATCCTCTTTAAAAGACTGGTCTACGTCGGTGGAGTGCTCATTGTGATAAGGCTTTGGCTGTGATCAGTAAGTTGCAAGTTTGAACCCTGGGGCGATCTGCGTAGTTGTGTCTGGCCACAACAAATTTGCTTAACCTTACGGCAATATCCACTGTTCGGCGTAGTGCTTGTGATACAAAAATGGCCAACGGTCCTTACAAATTACAAGAAACATAATGCTGACTATCAATGTTAAAAAGACTTCAGTGCAAAAATGTTTAGACTAAACTCAATTCACTCGCACGACACGCGTTGTTGTTGTTGTGATTACCCCTCCTCTTCCTCCGGATGGAGGTACGGCCACGAAGAGGTTCATGCCGCCAACCTAATTGAAATTAGGCTAGGGGAAAGATGGCAGCCCATTTGGAGCCAGTCATGAGTGACTGGTAGCCCCACCACCGACAAGACGGACTGCCACTGGTGGATACCCAGGAGTCGTCTTTTACGACATGCTGGGTTGGTAACTTCACAATTGTAACCCGATGAAGTACGGGTACGCCACCTGCCTGCCACGTAAAGGTGGAGGCGTCCCGTTAAGTGCTTGGCCCAAGGACACAACAAGCGAGCTTGCTCTCTACACTATCCCTTTTTTGTGCTGAGCGCCAAGCAGGGAAGCTGTGAAAACCATTTTTTGGTATGTCTTTTGGTATGATTCGACTTCGGGAATAAACTCCAGATTTACCGACTACGAAGCAGACGCTGTAACCACCACGCCATCGCGCCGGTATCATGACACGCGTTCAGGTTCATCGTTAAGGCGTTTCAGACGGACTCAGATTTGAACTCAGGACAACTGCAATGGAAACCCAACGCACTGACCTCAAAGCCATTAAAATAGCTCTGTGACATTTTGCTTTTGTTATTCCAGAATTAAATGCGGGGTTTGCACAAAGGTTGGGGGTTTTACAAAAAACGCGCTAAAAAAACTCTAGGAATATTTTCCCCGTAAATATAGTACAGTTTTCAGATCTGTCAAACGTAAAAAACGCTGAGCAACTTGTACTTGACATTAAGACTAAAGGCTTTTTATGCATTCGAATTATTCGTCGTTTTCTTTTGGATCACGTTCGTTACTGTATTGCCAAATATATTGCAATGATTAAACTTAGGCTATTCAGCAATCACAGTAGCCTACAAGCAAAAACTATTTAGAGCTTGGAAGAGGATTTTCTTTTGTCGCTTAATTATACTAAAAAGCAACTCAAACAATGTAGGCCTGTTTGTAGCTTTAGTACAGTAGTAAATTAACACTTGAGAGGAAAGGATGGAATTTTCTTCAATATGCTTGTAGACTCATTACAGCCAAAGCCAATCTTATTTCCACTTACTGTATACAGGGTGCGGCATAAGTAACGCCCTTTGTTTAAGTGGAACAAAATTAAAGCCTTTTTGATTATCCTTTATTTTTTCGAACATAAATGAATTGCCATAGGTTCATAAATTAATATAATGTTTATTCGGGTTTAATAATGTCCAATAAAATTGAAATCAAACTAAATTTAAGAAAAAAAATGAAAGTTACAAAAGATACAAAGTTTTAGAGTTTAGTCATTTGTTTGAGATATTCAAATTGTTTCCCTTCATTTTCCATGCAATTCTGAACTCTACCAGCAACACTTTTACAAACTTTTTGACACATTTCAATTACAATTTCAAAAAACTTATCTGAAATTGCATTCTTTAATTCTGGAATTGTTTTCGGCCTGAGATTGCAAACCTGATCTTTCAATGCACTCCACAAAAAAGTCGATGTACAAAATATCCGAAAAATGAAAATTTTGTAAATTAATTGCACAAAATTGCTTACTCTCTGTTCCTTTGTTAATCTCATGGTTACATAAAATATCTGAAAAAACGAAGGTTTAGCAAATTAATTAAACAAAATAATAAAGAAAATATACACTACAAGCCATAAAATTAGAAAGGGCGTTACTTATGCCGCACCCTGATATTAATTTCCTTTTCATATTTCACCCAAAAACTTTAATTGATTCAATTAAATTGCTGCTATCTAGAAATGATCACCAGATGCAAATACAGGTAGCCTAGCAGTCATGCATGGAGCCAAAAAGAAATGGAAGCAAAGAGGCCGCAAGACTTGATCTTCCACATGTTGTTGTGACGTCATCAAATACTGGTAGGCTTATGATATGAAGATTGATATTATAAGGGTCTAACGCCGTTGTTTACCTAGCAACCTGCAAGTGCATTTTCGATTTTACACTTTTCTGCGAATGACCGATGTTCATCTAAATACCTTAAAGCAACGATGAAGATTTTAGAGATTGGCATGGTTAGTAAACATTACAAGGCTTTTTATTGACCACGCTCTCTGTGATGACATGCTTTAGTTTAAATGACATTGCGATGATCCTAGTTAAGCAGCTAGCATCGCATAAACTAGTTTTTAAATTCGTCTGCAACAACTAACTGTTTTATTGGGCGCCGTTTGGAAAAAGTGATATATCTTGTTGCATGACTTTTTTGTTCTTATTTGTGGCATACTTTGTCCGATTTGTCCCGGAAATAAACACAAAAACACGAGACAATTTAAATCATTCTTTTCCCAACGGCGCGTCTGAAAAAATGCTTTGAGTAACACAGCTTTTTTGTCCCATTTCTGTATCAAAAACTTTACGATTTACACGTCATTTCGAAACTTTCTGATTAACAAGTGATTGATCAATTCATATGAATCGTGATTTCGCAGCCAGTAAGGCGTGTCACCTCACGATTATGAAAAGCCAAAACCAGTGAAATAACAATGTAACTTGTCCAGTTTCAGCAGTTTTTGTCCAAGTACTGTAATGCAAGGAAATTCATGTTATAATCACTGTTGGAAATGATGATGTCGTTCATGATTTATTAGTAATGACGATTAAGACTATTCGAGGTTAACTGGTGAAGAAACAAAGTAACAAGTTCAGCACTAGGCCTATTCTGTCCTAAACTGCTACAACTGTATATTTCTGAATTGGACTGGGCCAAACGTTTTATACTCCGTTATGCTTTGACATGGTCCCGCCTTTAGATGAGAATCGTTAAGCTAGCATTAACAGTCTTTACCAAAGCAACAAGAAATAATCCTGAGCCGAAGATATTGTCCCTTATGAAGTACCTAATTAAACGCTTTGTAGCCTATTTGCTTAGTTTCCACAGGTGCTAATTAGTGATGGCTGCGATACTTGAAATTTATTGTCAACCGATACCAATACTCGATACTTTTTAGCATGTCAATTCGATACTGCTACTCAATACAGTATTGCCAATACAAGTATGGAAGTACTTTTTAAGGTTTTTAATATGCGGCCAAACGGCCAAAAATGCTTGCTGGCTGCTCTTGGCCACTTAAATAATAATAAGGTTGGCAAACCCATCATTGAACTCCGCTGCAGTTACATTTACAACATAACAAATATCAACGTTTTTTAATTGAAGAGCTTTATAGAAGATGGCACATTAAATAGATAATTCAATACAGACGGAAAAGCCAATTCCACGATTGGTTTCAGCCTTCATTATGCATCACCAGACGGTGTCACGTTTGAACCTAATATTATTTAATCTGTTTACCTTCTCCAAACCACTACGCACCGGGTTCCTGTCGGTCAGGTGAAGAATTTCTATTGTATCAAGTCCGTTTTGCCTACCACTGAAAACTAATTATAATTGGTTGCATAGTTATAAAAAATTCCTTTTATATATATGTGATAATGAATGAAAGCGCTTAATGTTTTTGATCAACGAAAACAAAAAGTTTTTGCAAAAGAGCAAGCATACTGCCCGGTACCCGCGTCCCAAATATTAATTCAGCCAGCGGGCAGTTTGATGCGCATTGTAAGTATAAAGTGCGGGATATAACCGTTCAATATCTTGGCAATTCTTAGCAGCTTTATACGAACTTAACTGAGGTCTACGACGCCCTTATGGCCTGCAACATCTTCGGCATCAAATAGGCTACTGATACTACCCGCCATGGTATAGAAAATAATTTTTTTATTTGCTGCTCTAATAAATTCACTTTTGTTACGTTACTTTGCCCTTCAATCACCTTAAAGCCAACGTAAACTTTCGTAGACAAAGATAGCAGAGGGTTGGGTCCGAACAATATTTGCATGTACATGGACTTTTTGGTTGAGATGGAAATATGAAAGAAAGACAAGAGCTTAGCATACCGGTCGCTAAATCTAAAGACTGTTTACTGCATTAAGTCATTTAGCTTAGCTAACTTATTAAAATCAGGAAGGCGCAACAAGCTCACTGGCTTGGTTTTTCAAAGTAGTAATTTCGTATGGCAGATCTACCTGTGCACCTCCAAACCAGTGTCGTCTAATCAGTTGATGATATCCTCTTTTGTCTCGTGGATCGCTGCTTATCTTTTTGGTAAAGATGTGCTTGGGCGGTACAGTACTACAGGGTCCATGTCTTGTGGAGCGGCGTGGCATTTCGGGAATGTAGAAGAATCCCAATAGCCCCATTTATGCAGGGTTGGGGCTGTTCTGCCATGCCGTGTTCGGATTGTGTTGTATAATGCTATCGAATCTGCTCTCCCTAGTTGTGTTTAAGTTGCTGCGCAAAACCATTAAACCCAATGAATGTATGTTGTAAAAAATATTACAATTTAGTGACAGCTGTTAAGCTTTGATCAAAGCGGTGCAATCTGCAGCATGTAAAGAAGAATTAAAATAACCAGCTGGTTTGATCAAAGATCAAAGCCACCAGGAAGTAATGACAATCGAAAAGGTGTGATCCCGAAAGCGTAAAGTGTGTTTCTGTTTTCATCACATTCGCCTACTTGCGAGTCAATATAAAAAACATTAAAAGTGTCGTCGATACAGGAAAACAATTAATCGATACCGATACTCCATACTTTTAGGCAATAATAATTCAATACCGACACCGACGCAAAAGTATCGAGCGACACGATTGCCGATACATCTACTTAGATACTGCCCAACAATGGTGCTAATAAACAATGAAAAGCATCAATCAACATGTTCTTTCTAGCTAGGCAGGTAGTGCTAAAAAAAGAAGTGTGGAAACGTTCAGTTTTTTTTATGAATAGCCAACAGTGGATAAGGTTTTATTAGTAAAAAAGTTGATCGATTTTTTTTGAAATTACATTTTTCCAAAAACTAATTTCGGTAGAGACCTTTAATTAAATTTTTCGAAACGAAAATTTATTCCAAAAGTTTTTTACCCACCACTGTTGCTAGTATTACAGTCACTTGGACAAGAGCTGCTGAAACTGGACAACCTACATGCTATCTCACTGATTTTGGCTTTTCATGTCCTAAAGGAAAAACGCTTTACTGGCTACGAAATCATGATTTACATGAATTGATCAATCACGTGTTAATCGGAAAGTTTCGAAATGACGTGTAAATCGTAAAGTTTTTGATACAGAAATCGGACAAAAAAGCTGTGTTACTCAAAGCATTTTTTCAGACGCACCGTTGGAAAAGAATGATTTAAATTGTCTCGTGTTTTTGTGTTTATTTCCGGGACAAATCGGACAAAAAAACGTGTGTTACCCAAACCGATTTGTTTGGTTAGTGTTATGGCTCTCAAACTTTAAACAGCCTGAGCACACTTAAAATACTACAAATTTTATAAGGCGCACTTTATACAAGAATGTGACAAACATGTTTATTAAGTCAAACATATGCAAAAATAATGCAATTATAATAGTAGACTTGTGTTAATGAGAAACAGGACTTTGATGAGTCTGTGCAATTTTCTTGATGTTTGGTCTTGTTTGAGGGACAAACTCTTATTTCCTCATTAATACATTGGACAGTTCTTTTTTTTACATTTAATTGTTAGAAGGGTAAAAAATGCAAGTTCACACAAAAATGAGGTTGAAAATTGTAATAAAACAGTCTGCGGTTTCTTAGATATTGAAGCACATTCTTCTTTAATAGAAATCCAAAAAGCTTCCAGAGATAAATTTTTGTGTCTAATCATCAATCCACGATCTGTGGACACAGTTGCCAGTTCTTTTTCTTTTGTTAATGTTAAGCTATAATAAATCCAATTGTAGTTTCTACAAAAGAATTTCTTATCCGGTCATATTACGCAGTGCAAAGTGATGGAAGATAAAAACTCAATTTTTCTCCTAAAATTGATGAGTGTTCAACTACTATTGGCAGAATTTCAGAAACATTTCCAAACAACCTTTGATCGCTGTTCTTTTCCAAATCTTTAGTTTTCTCTCAAACGCTTTTGTTTTGTCAGAGAATGTAAAAATATTTTTTCATGTTCCTCTTGCATGCTAGTGTTCAAAATATTGAGATGCTAAAAAATATCTGCCAAATATTGTAACTTTGCAATCCAAATTCACATTGAAGGTTACAAAAATGTGATTGTTTTATTTCTTGAAAAAATGCGAGAAGTTCTTGTCGTACCTCGTATACAAGCGTAAGCACTTTGCCTTTTGACAGCAACCTCACATCGGTATGTAAAAGTAACCTTTAGTGTTGAGAATTCATATTGATGCAAATCTGTTCGAATAGGAAGGCTGCCTAGGACGTCACACAATTGGCGCTAAAAAGTGGCTGACCAAAAGCTATAATTTGTGCTGAAAAAATATAAGGCGAACACCAACTTTTGGGGTTATTTTGAAAACTAATTAAAAATTTAAAATTGGAATGAATTATTGCCAGTTTGCTACTAGGAAACAAATAAATTTAATCAAAAGCGATTTGGTTCAGATTAGGCTTTTCAGTTGGCTAGTCTAAGCTCAGTACTGTGTGCCAATTGGCCAAAAAATCGGCCCTAAGAGAAGTGCCATTTAAATACCATTTGATCCTTAGTTAAAAATAACTCCATGCCAATTAGATACTCGTAGGTACAACTATTATAAACAACTATTATCTGATCTTTACTACCGGTATCATAAGTTTTTAAATTACACTTGGTTCAGCAGCTTAGGCAACAACCCAAAAAATTGTTTAAGAAAAAGTGAAGTTTACAAAATTACATCTGACAGATCAATGAAACCGGCATGCAAGCATTATTGACAAAAAATTTTAAAGGACTGGTGATTATATCTATCAATATCTAATCCAACATATGGCAAACGGTACAGTAGTCTGCCTTGTCATCTAGGCTCCAGTATAATTTAGGTTTACAACTTTTCAGTATGCTTATGCAACCAACTATGCTGTATAAGTTGCACATTACATTTAACTTAAACTAACTATTCCCAAATAGGCTGATTATTTGAATATAAAACCCTACCAGAAGGTGCAAATTAGCCTGCATGTGTAGCCCATCAAACTAGGTTAACTAGTAGCAATACTTAATAAACCTTAACACTTCTTAGCTTACTTTGTCTTCAGATTCATTCCACAACATCAATAAAACAGCATATTTAACGCTCATTCAACAACTGTCTAGTTTATCTATTTACTTTGCAAAAAACGATATCACTTCTGTTCTATTCAATGCAAATACATTGAAAGTGGTCAGCCACTTTTTTCGAAAGCGCAGTTTGATGACGTTTGATCACGTGCGAGAAACCTTCCCATAGCCGCAGTTTAACAAATCTTGGTTTTTGATTAAATTCACCATCTGAACAACTTGATTAAATACCTCTTTTAATATCTCTTCAAATGTTTTTGATATCAAGGCCACTCTATGCACAAAGTAGTGAGTTACAATAACATTGTCGTCAGGCCTCTTTGTAAAAGATGCAAGGCTTTTGATACAGCCTAACATAGAAGGAGCTCCATCTGAGTAAATGCCTACACAAGATTTCCACGATAATTGCTATTTATTAAGGTCATTCTTTCAGAATTAAACGATTTTAACAATGATTCAGAATGTAAAAAACGTTCTCACCTTTTGTGGTCACGCGTAATTTTTCGCAATAAAGAAACTTGGGTCCTTACGTATTATCGGGAGGACCTTAATTTTTGAGTCGTTTTTTTAAAGGTCGGGTTCGAATCTCAGCTGGCCAGGGCTTTAAAAGAAAGGCAGTGTACACTGAAGGGGTAGGCCCGGTATGTAAATGTACGGGGCAGTGTACACTGCAAGGGAGTGTGCAGGTTTACTTTAATTTTTGAGTCGTTTTTTTAAAGGTCCTCCCGATAATACGTAAGTACCGAAACTTGTTTGTTATTTTATTTTCGTTAATGAAGCGAATGAATAAAATGAGTTGCATCTTATTGGTAATATCCGTCGTCTCGTCAACTAAAAAGAGCAAAATCTGAACACTGGAGTTTATTGCCACGGACATGTTTCTCAATATCAGAAGACATTTCCAAAATACGCCTGTGAACAGTGCCGTTGGACAGAGTAACCTTGTATATTTTCGTTGCTGCTTCATTTCCCAACATCGCACAGACAATCTTTTTGCGAGCAGACAAAATAAGTGAAACACCTAATTTATGAGCTTTCATATTTTGTGCGATCAGTTCTGAGACTTAGTAGGAAGCAATTTGAGCTTTATCAGAAACAGTCATAATATCCCTAAAAGAATTTGCTGTTTTTGTTTCTTGTTCAGACATTCTCTTGAAAAAACTTGTAGGTTTACCTTGTAAATGAGAGTGTTTACTTTTAAAATGTTTATCGAGTTTACTTGGGAGCATTGATTCATTTGTCATTTTTTTCACAAACTAAACATAATGGCAAAGGATTGTTATCACTTCCGGTTCAAGAAAACTCAAACGTTAAATAACTCTTATCGTATTTGCGAGTTGGTCCTTCTGATTTCTTACTAGTTACCTACAACTTTTCACCCTCAAATTTTGGTCATTTTCAGGATTACATTCAACAATGTCAAGCCTTCTTTTGAGAAACTTATCCGTTTGTGCGGGTAAATTATTCTAAAAAAGGAAAAATATATCAACGGTATTTATTCTTAAACTTGTAGAACACAAAATAAGTTTAGTCTCTGTTATACTTATTAATGAATATGCTATATCCGTATTTGCCTACCTCACCTGTCTTACACTTATATTTCAAAAATTTTGGAAAAAGTATCGCTGCTAAATTGGCTTATTTTTTTACAGAAAAATATTTTTTTTCATATGCATTAGTTTTGACTTCATGTTAGGACATTTGTAATCGCCTTAGCGTTGACTTCAGTAAGATGCATTTCCATCTTACATTAATGCAGTAACTAGCAACTTCTTTCTGCCTTGAAACTTGGGAGTAGATTGTAAAATGCTTTTTTCCCATTGTACAAACAATCAAAGACAATTATTATTCTGAACGACAATAGTCTTCGTAGCTTTTTCAGCCAAAATGTAAAATGACTCGCCATATTTTAGGTCGGCCGTGCTTATGATTATTATCATAATAATGTTGTTGATGAAACGAGCAGAATATTCGTAAAAAAATGGTGTAAAAGGGAAATTATACATTTGCTTTTCATAGTTGGGTACATTTTTCAGGAATGATACAGGGTGCACTCAGACAACTTCTGGGGCGCACACTTTGAGAATCACTGGGTTAGTGTATCAGTCTTTTTTGTCCACATTGAGAACCACTGGGTTAGTGTATCGGTCTTTTTTGAAGTTTTTTTTGCTTATTGAACAAGCGCGTGCTAAATAGCAGCTTGCGGTTTTTAGCTAAGCTCAAAGAATCGCCTATGCTTGCAAAAACTGGCCTTAGCTCAACAATTCTAAAACTTTCAACTTAAGCAAAGCATTGATCGACTTTTGTAAATTTCAAATTAAATGTCATTCAGAGGTGAAATAAAAGCAAAGTGCACTTAATTAAGGTAAGTGCTGTTGCGTCTGTGGTACTACCGGTTTGCATTTTGCAATGTGTTTTCGGCTAGCCTTGCATCCTTTTGCCAATATCGTTCAGAACTTTCCAACAATCAACAGCCTTTTCCTGATTTATATAACATTGCACAAATTTGAACCATAACAATTTAGCAAAGCAGGAGGCGGAAAGCTTTTAAGCAGCGTTGAACGATGAAGTAATTGCCAAGTTTTCAAGCACTTTGAATTGACTCTTGATTACTGTTTATTCATTCATCATCATGGATTATATGTGTGGACTGAACTGGTATGATTTAATATTGGCCTTTTATTCAGCGGATGCTGCATGATTCAAATTAATTACATTAATTTAAATCAATGCTTGTCTCGTTTCGCCATTTATGCAAGGAGATGGTGACGTTGGCCGGTGTTCAAAACCCGTTTCATTAACAAAGCGTTTGTTTCGAGATTTGGAAATTACTGATTCTGCAGCCAACTAGACACTAATCAGTGCCGTCGCCGACTGGTTGCTGCGGAGAAACTAGCCTTATGCAACTGTAGGGGATACAATTCACAGACTACGGCCATGATGGTTTATAATAATAACACATTTAAACCATCAGACCAGCTTAAATTGATCTTGCAAAAACAGTAATAAATATTTGGTGACACAAATTTAGCGACTATCAAGTGAAGCAAAAATTTGCATATAATTGCTTGTTTCTTGGTATAAACTGAAACAACTATAAAGAGATTACCAATTCTTAAAATACCAATGAGATCTTGTACTTCATTGATAAAATACACAGCCGTTGGCGCAAGTTTAAAGTAATGCCGAGACGATAAATATTTAAATGCAGACAGCATCGACCCGTGCCAACCATCATTGAGTTTCTTTTTTATTAATTTACCCGAAAGTAAGAAAGAATATGAGACCTACAGGTTTATTCCCATATCAATTTTGAAGGGACAACTTTTCGTAGTTTTGCTATTACTAAAACGCACGCAAGCAAGCAAGCATGCATTTTAACACGTCAAACTTTCTAAACTAATTTTAGCCGAGTCAAAAAACAACTGACATAAGCTGATTACTCTTATCAAAAATGGTAACATAGAACTTTTGCTCATATTTTCAAACGCAATATTCATCTTAAAGTAATGCGAGAGGCCAGCAATGTACATTGTTCAATATTCATCTTGAAGCTGTTTATAGTTATAAATATGTGTCAGAAATGTAGGCTTAAAGGGGTTATAGCACAACCATTAACTTAACTTAAATTTTACAACGTGCTTGCAAAAAGTACAATGCAGCATATATGCACATCGGAATGCACGTTTCCAACACGGCTGTACCACCTGCGATACAGGAAGCTTTTAAAGATTTTTTTGTATGGGCCATATTTTCCTAACTAGATTATAAGTGGGCCGGACTATTTTGTAAAATTCAAATAATGATACAATCAATACTACTACAGCTAGGGATGGGCATTTCAGAGCTTCGAATCTTCTGAATCCGATTCTTCCATAGATTCGAAGATAAAATAACTATTCTCTTCTGAATAGTCGGAACAAAAATATATTGCCATGAAAAGGAAGTCGCGAACTCTTGACGTAAATTTCCATGACTTTTATTTAGTCTGTATTTTAACTGAAATCGGACCGTATGTTTGTTTTGCTCTACAGTTATTACTATCCCTGGTACAATCGAAGCAACTTTTGTTTTTTTACGGGCAGGCCGTTCGCTAAAGTATTCTTTCTTGTCTTTCCTAACACTGAGCTGGCAAGCACTAGAAGCAAGCAAAGTTACCTGAGAAGTTTCCTTAGTTATAAAGCACGGAGCGCCATAAAGACGTTACGTCAGAAAAAGCTTTCTTAAAACGTGTTTGACATTCAGTAGATGCCTGCCAGTCTGCAAGGTTAGCAAATGCGCTGCATAGATAATTACACGGGCGCAATGCTCAAAGCGTGCGTGCGTGAGGTATGTGATTCACCAAACTGGAATACCTATCGTAGCTATTCCATTTATCCCTCAAAACAATAGCATCACGCGGGCCACAAAACAGAGCATGGAGGGCCAGATTTGACCTGCAGGCCGCCAATTTGACACCCTTGCTCTAGAGCAACTTCTAATTTTTCCGCCACTAAAACTGTCTTTTCGCTCGAACCTTTGTTCTGGCACTGTTTCAAACGGTAAAAGCTGCGTACAGAGTTCTAGAGACAAAAATGTTTGTGAACATATAGGCATAAAGGTCTGGTGGCTAAAACCCCCTCCCTTAAAGCTGTTTTTACCCCATCCCAGAAATTTTAAAAATAGGGAAAATACTCATTTTATAAAAGTTGATCCCAAAAAATCTTCTACTTTGAAGATAAAACTGCTTCCACACCCAATTTCCAAAAATTTCAAATCTTGGCAAAACAATCGCTTTAGAAAATCTGATTTCTAAAAAAAGACCTTCACCTTTCTATACAGCTGAAAGTAACAAAAAAGTCACTCTGAAAATCTTGATCTTCAAAAAAAGATAAAAGATCTTCAGCTTTGCTTTGAGACAGATATGCTTTCGCTCCTCCCATCCCATCCAATGCAAAGCGTAGTGTTGCGCCTATGTTTGTGAACGCTTAGATCAGGGGTTCACATACACAGAGTAAGATCGATTTCTGGGAAATGATTTTTTTTAAAGAATAGGGATTGATAGGCTCATTTTGATAGCCTGGAGCAAGCTGATACTGCTGCATCATATCAACTTGTATGGAAAAACAGCTTGATATGGAAATAGCATCAGCTTGATACGGAAAAACTAATAACTACAAAAGTCATTTTTTTGAGAATATTAACTCTGTTGTCGTCTATTTTTGTTCAACAAAGAAACCACCGAATCAAATTTTTTTTAGTTTTCCTTTAAAGCTGTTGACTGTACGAACATTAATGATTTCTTTGCGATTGCTGATCAGTACAGTCGTTTGCAAAAGTATAGGAACATCCAAACCACAACGACATGTTGCTGCAAAGTTGGAACCAATGCATGATCAAACTGTCCAAATTGCATTATTTCATCAGAGAAACACGTTATTACATCAGAGTCAAATAAGTTACTTTCAAATCTTTAGTCAGCTGTGGTGGAGATTAATATATGGTTGAAGAGTTTTTTTACTCTTTTTAAAAGTAGAGAAGAATGTGCAAAAAGCCCTCAATATTGGCTGTTAATTGTGCACAGATACTGTAATGGCTTTGCATGAAAAAAGATTATCAGAAAGGTAGATTTCGAAAAGACTACAATTTAGCAAAAGTTTAGTCCATTGCGCCTGGGAAACGTTTAAGAATCATGGAGCATATGGTGACATGAAAAAAACTGGCAGACCCCGCAAAAGTTCACGAAGAGATGATTACACCATCAGACGAGCTGTCATACGATCCCTTAATGGTACTTTTTGTTAAGTACGTACCATTCTACTATAAAAGGGTGCAGATATTAGTATTAGCACGGTTTCACATCATCTGAACAAGGAGTTCGGTTTAAAATTGTATCAGTCAGCTGCAAAGCCTCGTCTGACGTCAGCTATGAAAAAGAAGAAATTATCTTTTGCCAATAAGCATCTTCATTAGACTGTGAAAAATGGGAAAAGTATTATTCTCTGACAAATTCATTACTCAGAAATTCGCAGTGCAGAAGAATGCGGTTTGAAGTCCAAAATACCAAAGATTTAAGGCAAAATACACCGTCAATACAGTAAAACACTCCCTAAACTAAATGATTCGGGGCCATGAGTAAGCATGGGCTTGCTGGGTTGTATTTTCTTCCTCCAGGCACCTCCATAAATAGCCCGAAATATATTATACTGCTTCAGGATAAGCTGAGTACGTGCACAACACCTCTACTTTCATGCATGATGTTAAACCATGTCATAGATCCAAAGTGGTTTCTGAATATTTGACGAAAAGCATTGACTGACCTGGAAGCAGCCTTGACTTAAACCCAATTGAAACTTGCGGAGTTACATGAAAAATAAAGTGGCAGAAAAGCAAACATTCAGTGCTACAGAACTTGTAACTGCAATGAAAGAGTTTGGGTTGAAGAAATCCACTCAAAGTACTGTGCATCCCTAGTAAAAAGTAAGCTCAACCGTCCTGCTGTAGTATTGCGAAAGAAGAATGGACTCGCAAAATACTAAAAAGCAGTCTCATTGTACATAAGATGTAAAAGTTAAGTGGTTCTAATATTTCCCATTAGGTGTAATTATGTTTCGCTGCCAATAAACATCTCTTTTTGGACGTAAGATCAAATTACATTAACGTAGTTTGAAAAAATTTGAAAATTTCGAAGTGTTCCTATTCTTTTGCAAATGATTGTAGCTTCTCATAAATAAAAAGAAATAAGGGTCGCTTATGACATTTGAAACGTAGTTGTTACGTTTTGCAATATCATGGCAGTACTCAGTGGCGTACGTAGGGGATTCCTATGCACGCGTCCCCTCAGGAACAGTAAAATGTCTATTGCAGCAATTATTTGCCACAAAATATCCTCGCGTTCCCTTAGGAAATTGTGGAACGTGATTGTCGGCTGCCATAATTGTAACTGCAACGTGCATTTGTCCCAATATACCATTGGGAACGCTCGATCTCCCCCAAAAAGGTCAACACTTCCTATTTCCGCACAATTTGGAACACTATGTTCATTGTTGACCGATCTCTACAAACAAATGCTCACGTACTCCTCAAGAAATTTTTGCGTACGCCTTTGGCAGTGCAGCACAAGCGCAAGGCGATATATTTTAAACCAAACACTGCGCGGAAATTGATTTGGATTTGTTGCTAAGGACGAACCAACATGAAAATACATTAAACTTTCTTCAGAACCGAGAAATGAGTTACAAGCTCAGAGCATATTGACAAAAACCCAGCTAAAAAGCACGTTGAAAGCCCACTATACAATTCGGAGATGAGGGCTTATGCAGTTTATTCCAAGACATAACGGAGCTTACAGGTTATCAAACTTACACATATCATGGTTCAAGACGTTTCTAGGTCGACTACAAAAGTCAAAGGAAACTAGTAACAAAGTATAACGGCTACTTATCAAGCCTTTGTTTAGTTATTAGACAAGCGATCATAATGACGGCTCGCGGTTATTCTAGCGTTAAATTTACCACAATAGTTTTCGGTGCCATGAACATGATGCGAAGCGTGACGCGATTTAACGTTTAAGCCAAAGATAGGTTTTGGTTGTCTCTAACATCTTTGCAACAAAATTATGGCTAAATAATTTTGCAGATTTAATGTAATTTAAAAATTTTTGGCATTTCTACGTCGCCGCTTTCTTCTTCAAACCTCATATTATTGTAAAATGTGAGTATTACTTTCTTTTTGATACTGCATCTGATGGCATTTTGCCTCAGTTGATGACGCATTACTTGTTGTTTTTCAACTTTACAAACTAAAGATAAAAGGATCATTTTGATAGAAATGAGATGAAATGATAAAATGCTTGTCATATTTTCGAATCTTTTTTAGTTGAAAGCAAAAAGCTCATCATACTCATACCAAATCTTTTAATTTTGTTTAAAATTGTTTAATGTTTTTTAGTGTTTGCATTTCCGTAATCACATCATGTCATTCTTTATCATGGGAGTCGCGATTAAGTTTCTTACAATGGATGACGTTACGACTCCAAAACAGCTGCAACAACAATTTTTTAGCAACTGTGGAGTTTTGGTAAACTTCAAGTTTTTTTATTACCTGTTTACAAATGTAACCTCTCAAAGAAACGAAATAATGAAACTAGCAAACTCCCACTTCAAACATTCTCAAGTTAATCAGTTACGATAAACTTTTGAATTGAAATTATTCTACCAATTTTACGGTGCTTTACCAAGCCACCTGTCGCAACAATCGATTCCCAAATGTTTGACGGCGCAGGGGACTGCCCACGAACCATAAGCAGTAATTTTGAAAACATAGTTAGAAATCAAAAAATTGAAATAGAGCAGGCATTTCAATCTATGCAAGTGTTTATGATATAATAGGAATATAATTTAGTCTAATTGCAGTCTTCTGACGAAGTGTTGTTGCTAAGCTCAATAGAAATCTCCATAAAACGATGACACATGTTGAGCGGATGTTTCCAACTCATAAAGCAAATGGTGTTTTACAAATAATAATGATTGCTACGACAAAGCTATGAGTAATGAAATATCCTTACACGGTCACGCTCAAAAGCTGGGCTGCTGCAAAAGATAACAAATGCAGAGATTAATTTAGAGTATCTCTACAAAATATAAACATTGCATTCAATAAGCCATTTGCCTGACACTCTTCAGAAATAACAAAAACTTCTTTGAAGAAGTAAAAGTTTTGAAAAAAACCAAAATGTTTCTAAGTTATTTTGTAACGCATATCCAAGCTTTTCTCCTTTTCGGGGAAGTTGATTAGGTTTTCAAGATATTAAAAAAAAATTTTTCTTTTTTTTCAATTACATGTTACGAAACAAGCTGCGCTCTCAAAGGAAAACAGCCACCAGCAAAAGTTACGTAAGAAAAAGCTCAAGCCTTTCGAATAAAGGCACATTTGCCCGCCTTTCCTGCAACTACGGTAACGAGTGTTTTGGTAGAGCAATTCATTAGGAGCGCTATGTCAAAAGTACAATTGATTTTGACTTTAAAAATAACCTACACTGAGAAAATTCGTGAGGTTTGACTCACAGAAAGTATAATTCTGTGTACTTGTGCAGAGTACACACGCGCCCAAATCTTCTTAACCGTATTTTCCTTTTAGAAGGGTCACCTGGCCAGCAGCGATGGTAGTGCCCCATAAACCTCACGATTTTATAAGTTTTGACTTAGCCAAGACCCTTGTGAAACTCATCCAGCTGGTGTTGGGCAGCCAAACAGTTTTTTCCAGTTGGTGAGCAAAGAAGAATATGATAAGTAGTCTTTCTTGAGGCATTAGCTCCTTGAATGTCCGAACTAACGCAAGTTATACTTCAAACAGAATTCAGATTTAACAAATAATAAATACAGCGTCAACTAGCAAACAATTACAATTTTTGAAAAATGCGATTGATTTTAATCTTGTTGTGGGTTCCAAGAAGAAACGTAAATCAAAATTTGGCAAACAATCGAAATAACAATGTTTCACCTAAATAAGGAAATGCTGATGACGTCATCGCCCCTGCATTGACGTGTACTAACAGCAACAATCATGAAGAAGCGTGAAGAACGTGATTTTGATACGAATTCTTTAAAATGGAGATTTTTAATTTCTGCTAATTGTGTTCGCTGGCAAAACATTTTTGTATGATAGGGTAAAAAATGAGTCTATTTAAATGTGATCAGTAAATATAAAAATAATAGCAAAAAAATGAGTCATTTCTGGAGCCACAAACAATTTATCAGACATAAGTAGTCATGCAGTCCAATTTACTGCAAATGCCACTCAAAAACAACTCATGCTGTTCTTGCATATCAACATTTAGCAAGTTCCCTTAAAAAGCGTTTTCTCCTTCCGGTTTAGCATGTCAGATTTGTTAACTTTGTGGGTGTAAAGTTTAGTTGAATAACAATCGCCAATTTTAAGAACATGTTTGACTTATTTTGACTTCGCTGACTGTTATTGTCTTGATTGTTATGTAAGTCTTACAGAGGTGTTAATTTCTTATTTTGCTAGCTGAGTTTTATTCAACGTGAGAATACTAGTTTAAATTATTCAAGAGATAAGTCACGTAAAGTAACTAAGCTGAGTCACATGACTTTGTTTTGAAACGATCAAAAGCAACTTTGACCGTAAACAACTAACAGCACGTTTCTGTGCAGCTGAAAAAAGATTAAAAACACTTGAAAAACAACAGAATGTAAGCTAAAAATGGCTAAATCTTCAAATTTGATGTTATGAAGTGCGCCCCAATTGCAACTCAAATGGTTTTGAAAAACCGCTCTCACAATTTCTTATAATTTAATTAAGTCACCTACGTCTATCCATCGAAGACCTACCATTAAGATAGGAACTTTCGCAAAAGCCAAAACCTGACCCTGCTTTACCCATATTAAATTATGGTAATCGCTTCAATTCACTAAAAACATCGACTGAAATCGAGCAAGCAATCAAGAATGATTGAACCGTACTATCGCTGAGTTCAAAGCCATAGGAATCCCCCTCGTGCATTTTGGCCGTAAAGGGTAACTATGTTGTGGGCCCCCCTCAACAACGCTGCGTACTTTTAACGCCGCAAAATAAAACAATGCTTATAAAACATAACTTGATTTGCAAAATTACTTCAAAGCCTACTGTATATTTTTCTACTTTGAATTTCTTTTTATTTCCTCGCAATGCCCCAAATACAAGCAGTTTTACTAAAACATCGGTCACAATGGTTTTTTTCACAGCTTTGTCGATGATATCGTTTGAAAGTTCATGTGTGCGGGGTAAGTTCAGAGTTTACCGTTTAGCTGCAAACTGCAGCTGAGATCAAACAGTAACAATTTAGCCGTAAGCAGAATGTAGAATAAATGAAAATTTGATTAAAATTAGAATTATCAAATTAGCAGTTAAGCATAATGTAGTAGTTTCACAAAGTTCTCAAAATTTTTACAAACGCAGTTTAATTAAACAGCTCAAATTATTTTCGTTTCTCTTCAGAAAATATGATCAATCTTTATCAACAAAACAAAAATAGATAAAGGTCGATAGCCATTTTTACAAACAAAATTGAAGTAATTTCAACTATTTAAAAAATTGGATAGTGATTTTTTAAGATTTCATAATTTAGACATGAGTAGTACCTGTAGTTACCTTATAGATTTTGTTTTAACATTGTAAACATGGAAAGAAGAGATGAAATAAAATGAAATGATAAGAATTTATACTTTACTCATCAATAACAAGGGAAATGGAGAGTTTAAAAGGCAGCGAAGTGACTTCATGGTCTTCGAGTAAGCAACAACCCATGCATGCTGTTGTAGTTGGCCCATGCCATAGTGTCTACTTAACACGTGAGCTTTTTTCAAGTGTTCGTTCCGTTCGCCCACAGCTAACAATTACGAGTTGAACAATTGAACAATGTACTAATTGAATAATGTAGTAAATGCATTTAAATACAGTAAGAAGAGGGTTCAGGGTTATCGTATATGTGGTAAAACCATTTTGTTAATACTCTTAGAGTTTAACTATTTTTTAAGACTTTATTTAATCTACAAACAGCCTATGTGTTTGCTGCCTTGTGCATAATTTTTTAACACCAAATTTGAATCGTTGTGGCGGGCAAATTCGTTATATTTGGTACATGTGATGGAGTATAAAGTCTCAGCATAGTTTAATGCATGTTTCCTTATATTTAGTTGTTTTTAATTTTTGGCTCTTTTGCTGCACTAACGATACAATTTTAAGCGCAATGCATTAGTTTTACAATAACTTAATCGTTATACATGGACATGATTTAGTTCAAATCGTATTATCATTCAGTTTATAGCTGAACAATTGACAAGTTTGCATACGAGAAAGTTCGCAAACACATTTATTTTAACAGGCCGTTTTCAAATGCCTAGTTGTGTCTTTGCATCAGCAATTTTTTGCCATTACATTGCTTTATACTGGTCTAATTTAATGCTAGCATTGCTCAGTATTTTGCTCTTGATTTGTTTACAATAACCAATGATTTTCGTTTGTGTTTACTTTGCTTCCATGTTTATTCCAATTTAAATACCATAGACGAGACTAGGATACGGTAATTCCAAAAAAGCATCCGTATTGCATAATTATCAAATATTCATTTTGTAATACCACAAAAAGGACCTCCTGCTTCCACTTACGATGGCCAGTCATTTCTAATATCTAAGACGTTTTTCACGCAGAAGAAGTCACGTAGAATAGTTTTTCCACTTGAAAAGACAAAAGCACAAGAAATTTTTGTAAGAAACAAACTTTCAACCAATTACAGATTTATTAACCGACTTTTTTAAAAGAAATTTTGCAAAGACCCCGTCTAAAGTTTCGATAAACCTCACTTTGAGTTGCCACTGCACTAGATGTGCTTTACATTTACTTGCTCAAGAAATTCAGATGACAGAAACAGCAGTATCGTATTTGAAGAGGGGATCGCGCCATGGCCATCGATTTGAGCTTTGACGTATCATTTAACAAAAGAGAAAGAGCTTCTGCTTCAGGTTGGTCTTAAAAAATTTTGATAACTTTAAAAAAGGAAAAGTTGATCTCTAAAATATTATTAACTTAAAAAACCACGAAAGGGCTTTTGCCGCAAGTTGATCTCAAATAAAACCTTTATTGCCTTCCAATCAAACTGCAAATCCGGCACTGACTTCCCCTTGAAAAAATTCTTGATCGGTACGCCAGTGAGCAATAATAAACCTAATGCTAAACATGAGTTGTTGAACCTTGCTTCAAAGCATCAAATCTGGTAGTCTGCATTGCATTGCCTTGACATGCTTTTTTTTATAACTGATTGTTTTTTGAGAAGAACTGTTTTGTAGATTAAAAGTAGTTAGACTATATTACCGAAATATCACGTTTAGAGATGAATGGTTTGTTGTCTTTTTTTTAAACAAACATCGCTGATTGTTCATTCTCCAATTTTCTATTACTAAGCGTCTTAAAGGAGAAAAAGATTGAATGAAAGCCTCCCGACTGCAAAAAAAACACAACAAACTTGTATTAACGAATCAAGATATTCCGAAAGAAAATGGGAAGAAGAGGGGCATCGAGGCGAATTGCGCTGATTTATTTTTGTAGTTGTCATGCACCCATCTATCTTAATTAACTTTAGAGTGTTGACTAGCAGAAGTAAAAATTCAAAATGATTTGCACGCTGCATTCCATTGTCAGTCATACACAGAATTTAATATGCTTGCCGTCGTGGGTGTTATACTCGTGTATACTTCTGAGATTTAAACAGAGCAAACAATTCTTTATAGTATTAAGCCGTTCACAAAAGCAAACAATTGTAGGTAACATGGACATTCTGCATAGTAATACTGATATATTAAGTCACTACAAGTTTATGCTGTTCATTTTCTCCCAACTATATATAGACTAGATTATGGTAATACCAAAACAATCAAGTTATTACAAAATATGAACAATAAACTCTTTCTAATAAAACTGGCATAGAATGAAAGGTTTTTGGGGCAACACCAAAATACGGAAATTTATGGAATTACCGAAATGCAGAAATTATTACGAAAGTGCGGATAGAACACCATTTAAATTTGGTAAGTTGCAGACATACAAAAATTTACCCAAATACTTAGTTTAACTTGATTCAATTATCTAATTTTACGTTATTGCGTAGTTATACTTTAGTTTATGTCAACTTTCGCAAATTTCCTTGTTTCTGTGATTTCCTTACTACTTGACGCAGCATTTTTTTCGGATTTTAATAGGTCTGTAATTCTTATTTCAGAATGAATTTCTATATTTCCGTAATAATATGTTTAACATAAATTTTTGTCAGGGATTACATAATTCGATATAAATTTCCGTATTTCGGTGTTGTCCGATTATTGTCCTTCATCCGTACATGATCAATCTCAGAGAAAGAAATCAGTGATAAAAACTTGAAAACAAATAATTATCACTCGCCAAAATTTGCAAACAACCACGAAAGTGAATGGCAATTCCTATATCAATCTATTGATCCACATGCCATCGATAAGATAGAGAAATTACTTCAAAAAGATAGAAATGACGAAAATACTCACTCTCTCCGATGAGAAAAAAATCTTATTTTTAAAAACTATTCACCTCTTTCTGGCTTGGCACATGAACAAAGTTTTTGGTACACAAAAAAAAAACACATGGAACATTGCATGCACTTTACCAAGGATGGGGTGTTTGCATGACAAATGTAATCAGTTACGATTATGATTTCTTACTCATTCTGCGATTGAGGTTACGATTGCTCAAAATTTGAAAGTAATCGATTGCGAGTGCTCACCCATCCTACAATTACGATTATGATTACTCAAAATGATCGTGTGTTTTTGAATGCTACAACAGAAATTCTGAAACGCATTAGTAGAATACTATTTTCTTTAATCATTTAATCAGTATCACGATTAACATTTAAAATGTTTGTTTCATTTTATAAACATAAGGTTTTGAAATCGTTTATCTGAAAGGCGACATCTATCTGGTTTAAATGCTCATTCTCAATGTAGCCGATTACATCTAAGTTTTTGTCAATGCATTCGATTACGATGACGATTACATGAAAAGGTGAAATTGACTAATCGATTACGATTACACCTTGTCTGTACTGTAGCCTACATAGTAAACGCTTACTACACCATAATTTACAAACGTTTGTTGCCAACAGAATTTACTTCCCTTTTAAAACTATAGATATACTGCTTATTTATTACTTGTGGTTTTGACAATGCTACAGTGTGCCACAAAGCTTTTAAAATGGCTTGCGGTTTCACTTCACCAGTAGCGGATAACCGTTTTAAATCGCTTTTAAGTCGTCAAATACAACAGCTTTCTCACAGCACTCACTGTGAAATTAAAACTTTTTGTTGTAAGTTAATCTCACGATGACACTCGTTTATGATCATATATATAGGATGTCACTTAATAGTGACTTGGCTTAACCTCCCTACCTGTTGCAAGAGGTGAGCTTAATAAACAGTTACCACTAATCAGAATTGCTGGAGCACAGGTTATAAAACCAGGTTAGATTAAGTGGCTTTTAACATTTTGTTGGTTTGTTTTTTGCCTCATGACAAACTGAGCCTAACTACCTGGATCAGATAAGAGTTTGGAGTTCAGAAAAGTTAAGTTTGATAAACAAGACAAAAGTTTTCTGTTGTAACACCATTATCATTTTCCAATTACGCAAAACTGAATGACGTACGACTTTATTGATAAGACTAAAAGGTAAGATAGAGATCTAGGTCGTGTTATAATGGAATAGCGTTGCCATAAGGTTCACACGTGTAGCATGTTATTAAGCATTACGTGACCAAGTACATCTGCCTTGCAACCAAATACAATTAGTATCAAAGGAGGATGGATGCAAGAGCTATCTTAAGCTTTTGGATGGTATTGAGGGGTACCAAAGTCCTTGCATAGAAGGTAGACATTGTGGAGACTTTTGTCGTGCAAGCAAAAGTTTAAATCTCTCATCAGAAAAGCATTTGCCTCGCGTAGTTTTACGTTTAAACAAATAAATTTGAAGTTACACAAAGACATTGTTAATGTATGATTTGCGAAGAACAAAGTTTGCTGACCACTCTATCACATCATAGAAAAAATCGTAAAAAAAATTTTCTGCTTTTATAAGCAAAAAGAACCATCATGCTAGTGATATTTTTCAAGTTAGGCGGGACTTTCTGTGAGCGCACTGGTAGGGCTACTTAATCATTATTTTGAAGGTCAGTCTGCGTAATTATGTAAATATTTGGACGAATCGATTTTTTTGTTACTCCTACCAAGACCTTTTCTCCTTAGCGATCAATAGGTCTTATATTGTCGTGTACAATATCAAAACTGTCAGCCAGCCGTTTCCACTTATTTCGTACGTTAGACTGTATTTAAACATCAGTAGAGGATAATTTACAACGATTTACCTGTAACCATTTGGAAACTAGTCATGTTATCCAAACCAATCACGGAAACATATCAATCCTTCCTCTTTTCATGATTTATCTACATCAGATTGAGCATATGCTTGCCACCAGTCTATTAAATAAATCGCATTTTTGAAACATTAATGTCATGTTGACTTTTGGTCTATACTGAGTAAATTCTACAAGTTTTGTGCTTTCACGTAAAATTAAAAATGAAAATTTTTATTTAATTTCAGATTAACATTTATAATCAATTTTATGACTTCTCTGTAAACACAACATTTAGGATATAAGAAAGTAACTGATAGCAATTAGTAGCCCTTTGACAAATGACAATGACATCCTAACCGTATCAACTGCTGCGTGGGAAAAAGGAAATGATGCCGCTATTTGTAATCAATTGTTGTTGAAGATTGCCCTGTAATTTCGAGTAAAGCAATTTCTCTTCAGCGTAAAGGCAAAATTTTATCGAAATCAATATTTAAACATCGGGTATGTAAAATGTTGCTTCTGTCTGAGTCTGTGTCATTATAAATATTTTTCTTAAAAAGTTTATTCCTGAAAACAGTTTCGCGGTTTTACGATGTAAAGTGCTGTAGTTAATGCATTAGCGATATCAGCTTAAATTGCTAGTTCGGTACCTTTGTCCAAGCAGCAAGAAGTTACTGACTGAATCAGTTTGATTGGCGATGTGTTAAGAGTGTCACAGTTGGTTCATATCACACATCCCTGCGCTAACAGAATTAATATGGTCCTTACGTATTATCGGGAGGACCTTTGATTTTTAATGTTATTTTATTTAAAAGAAAGGCAGTGTACACTGAAGGGGCAGGCCCGGTATGTAAATGTACGGGGCAGTGTACACTGGAAGGGAGTATTTTATTGTTTTAACCGTTTCAATAAATAATTTACTTCAATTTTTGAGTCGTGTTTTTAAAGGTCCTCCCGTTAATACGTAAGTACCATTAATATTTATAATTGCATGTTCCTCTTCTAAATCTTATTAGTTTGAAACTCTCGTTTCTTGCTGCCCGGTTTACAACAGGTTGAAAGTTATTGAAGACATTATTATAAATTGGTCATAACGCTGTGCTTCAGGTTAACTTTTACTGATTGCTTATCATTTCTGTCAACTGTTGTTTCAAAGATTCGTGGTATTTTGATTAATTACCAATGGTATTTGGATGTTTAAAAATTGGACAAGTATTCAAAAATTAAAAAGAGTTTACCTCAGCACAGTAAGCTGAAACAATATCGTTGTTTCGGCAGTGTTTTATCAGCATTAGGAAGCTTAGAATGACACTTTTCTCTATACTTACAATAATATTAGTCATAGGCCAATAAAGCTTTACATTTTGTTTCTTTTGCCATCGTGAGTCAACACTTAGCGATTTAAGACTGATTTTAAATTCTCATTTTCCAGGTGGGAAATGGCCACTTTATAGGTAAATTGGATCAGTTTCGCAATCGATCTGTCTCATAACATAACGTTGTCGCAACCTGATTTTTGTTTGATATCTGTGATTACAATTAAGGAATTTGTCACGCTATGCTCTCTTGTGCTTATACAAGAGACCGAACAAAACAGAGGGATGGAAAGAAACTGCAACTAGTATTTCCGCAATTTTACTAGGCGATTGCCAATGAGTAACACATAGCATATCAACGCTCACACAACTGATATAGTCCAACAGCGGACTCAATACTGGTCAAGTTTAGAGGAAAAGGTAGTTCAATTGGAACGAGTCGAGGCACATACTTAAAGTTACTTAATTTATGAGCTAGGGGTTGCAAGTAACTAAGGTAGGGCTCTAAGGCAGACCGAAGGAATGTGATAGAAAAAAAGATTAATGTTTACTGACTGCAATTGTGGAGGAGAGGTGGATGACCAATTTCCAGTCACTCTCGCAATCACGTACCTCGCACCAGGTACAAAATACCGACAACAAAACGCACTCTTATTGGTCTATGAAGAACTCATGGCAGTTCCAATCATCATTATAATAACACTTTGACAGGTTTGCCGACCATTAAAAATACTCTAGAATAAGTTAAATATCATTCTTTGCACTTAAAACTAAAAGAAAATTGAGAAAAGATTTCCTGCAAAGCAACAGCATACAGGAAAAATATTCCGGCACAAAACAACAGTAATATCTAAAAAGGCTTATTTTAATTCAAAGAAGCGACGTTAAGCGACACGGATGTTATATTATTACTCATTCAAGTATTTTGGGAACAGCGCTTTTCTTTGAATTATGACAACACATCTATGTTCTAAATTTTACAGAAAAAAATGAAAGTTGTTCGGCTGCAAAACACTACCCGTGTCAAGTTACACAATGGCGAAAGTGATTAGTGCTGTCATGAAACGTGTATTATATTATTTGGCGTGCTGGGTGTCACAAAGTTTATAACCTGTTTAGCCCCACTTGAATAACGCCGTCTAAGTACGGAGGTATGCTTTCTTACAACGTTTCAAAGTTGATTTAGCTTTGAAATGGGTGGCAAATTGAGAATCCTAAGTTTTTTTATTAGCCTATCTCTTGATAGAGACATGAGAGACAGAACGACTTCTTTCCTTCGTCACTCTTTCTTGCTCAAAACACAATATCTGCTCTGATAAGCGACGGTTAGCATAAACATAACATCAGCAATGACGTGTGATGTGCAGCAATAAAAACGGCCAAAATGGTCAGATATGTTGACAATACTGAGCAAGCCCACGGCAATATCAAGACGGCATTTTAAAGGTTTTATCTCTTTTACCAAGGTGCACTTAACCTGACAAAAATGATGACATTAAAAGTTTAATCTCAAGACGTCAACGATCAAAATTAAAGCCAATTTACATTTCCAAAACACAAGCTGATCATTTCAATTTATTTTGTTACGACATCATCTCAGTTCGTTTATTGCGTAGTAATAAAACAAACTAAGATACTCCGCCAGCACACCCTTTGATATTGGGTTTTTGTGCTCTCCCGGCTAAAACTAACTTGCAAGAAAATTACGTCTTGTTAATTCAAAATAAAAAAGGACTTAACCACCGTGCTTTTCAAAAACAATGAGTTCAAGAAAGCTAATAGAATTTTTAAAAATACGCGCGGCTGAACGCGTTGTGGAGACAGCAAACAGGAATCTCCGAGAGAGAAGTAGAAACCTCTTGCTAAAAGCGCACTAGCTCTACTCCGCGCAAACTATGTAGGTAGAAGTTGCTGGTTTCAAATTCCATACATTTTTGGCAGTTTCATTTTTTTTTACTTTAAAGGATAATCGTAAGCCGGGGAAATTTTTTGTAACTGAACCGGGACCGTGCAGACTTATTTACTTTTTGGTGTAATTTACCACCACAAATCAGCTTTATAATAGAGTCAGGAATTCCTTCAGTTATAAAACAAGAGAAAAGGAAAACCAGGTGTAGCAGAAATTCTAGCCGTTCTGCCACAAAATAAATTGTCACTTTCTATAGGATGCTTACTGTCAAACTAAGTTCTCAAAGCCAAACAACGCGCTTCCTTTAGCTTCTTTGTATCTGGCTTCAGTTGGCAAACAATCTTAAATGGTAGTAGAAAAAACAGAGATGACTTTTAAAATAGTATTCATCCATGTATATCAGCTCATGCTCAACTCGAAAGTGTTTCGTGAGACGAGCCCAATAAGATGGATAGACAGCCAGATCTCACCACCTGTATGCCACGTAAACATGGAGGTTTCCCGTCAAGCGCCTTACCCAAGGACTTAACCAGCAAACTTGGCGACTTTTTTATGCATTCTTTTTGTGCCAAGCGTCAAGCAAAAGCTATAAATACGGTTTTTAGAATCTTGGGTATGACTTGAAAAGGGAAGTCAACCCAAGTATGTATTTTGCCAAACACCTTGTTGTCAAAATTTTATGACTCTGAAGAAAGTCAAGCAGATGAGAGACTGAAGTCCTCTTTTTCTTCTCAAAGAACGCTGGCAAATCTAGAAGTTTGTAGCAGAGCGGGTTCAGATTTCACTCAGCTTTTAGAAGTTTCTCTAAAGAAGGTTTTGCAACTCTTTGTAGCTTGTCACAAATAGTGCTATTTACGATATTTATTTGCCAAAATACTTGACTGTGGGTTTGGTCGTACCACTCTGAACCCACCAATGTTTAATTAGAATACCCAAGAAAGTAGAACAAGCAAGATAGCTTTCTACAGTAATTGCCATTAACAAATTTTGAATATTGTGTGGACTTTAAACGTTTCGGATAAATGTACCGTCGCTCAAAAATAGCTGCAAACGAGCTACTGTCTAATGTCCATTATTACAATACCATCGGTCTGTCGTCTATTGAAAATATTGTATTAATCTTTTACTCTATATACATTGTTGCCATTGCTATAAAATATGACATAATTGTTTGCTCAATATAAGGAGAAGTGAAGGTTTCTGGGATGAGAGAAAATATTGTTTGGTTTTCTTTTATCTTTTGTTTTTGTGGTGACCTAGAGGCCTTACACACTTACAATGGTTACCAACAATTGAACGACGAAGATTATAAGACTAGCTATGATGTATCTGTAAGTTATAGATACGTACCAAATGTTAGGTAATAATAAAAGTTGCTAGCTCACGTCGACCAAAATTCACCAAATCAGAGCTAGTGAGATTGACATTTGTCAGCGATATTGTGTTTCATTGAAAGCAACAATCAATGACGTATTTACAGTGTAAATGTAAGGTCAATTGGCATTTATACGTCTTTCAAACCACTATCACCAAAATTTGTATTCAAGAAAAGTCTCTACAGATACTTTGCAAAACTATTTAAATAAGTCTAAATCTATAAGTAAATAAACTGCTTCGAAACAACATGAACTTTTTATTTTTTTCTTCAAGAACAATTTTAGCAATAACAAGCCCATCCCAAGATAAATACCTCTTTGGAGTAGTTAAATCAATTTAGAAAGAACGATGATAAAATAGCTGATGAAAACACGCTGTAAATTTCCGTGATAAATCTTACAGCAAAAAATAATACTGAATCATACGTGATATAATCAAAGCGTAAAAAATTATTAAGCAGTTTTATAAAAACGAGGCGACTGTTGCTGCTTGTTTTGAATCGTGATTTATTTGAGTATTTAGGTCAACTAATACTCTTATTTTAAATTCGAAACAATTAAACGATATTGTAAAACAAGCTTTTGGCCTCTAGTAGGCTACTTTAAACAGAAAAGCATAAAAATTGGCATCATATTTTAATAGCTTAATGGTTTGCTAGAAAGATAGATCGTATTAGCTTTCTGATTTACTGTGACTTTTTCAAGCAGAAAACGTTAAAAATGATACCTACAACTGTTTCACTTGGATTTCCTTCAAATCAATTTGCCTTATATAAGTATAATCTCCCCCCCCTCTTCCTCCAATCGCAAAATATACATGAAAGCTAGTTATGTAAGTCTGAAATATTTTTTCTTGGTTGTTCTTGATAAAGGTGCAGTTATTAGGAGACATAGAATAAGACACATTTGAAGTAATCAAAAGATAATGCGGTTCTCATTGGATTAATAGTTACGCGATTTTAATAATTTTGTCTTATTGGTAAAAAGGTATTCGGAAGTTGTTATTATGAAATGTTATGATTGCAACAGGGCTGAGAAAATCAATCGTTGAAATGCAAAAAATTACTTGAAGTAAAGGTAACAAAAATGATCTGATAAGGATCTTGCTATCGAAAATTAGGAATATCAGCATTCACTCACACGATATGCAATCTATAGATTGACACGTAAAACGTAAAGCATTTGAAAAAGTGCAAATTGACGTTATGGATCCCAGAAAATTTTGTGCTTGTCATTTTGAGCGTTTTGTTGCGAAGATAAAATGTCAATCAAGCTTGAGAAAGCAAAGCATAGACCTTCAGACTCTGTTCGATAACACTGATAATTGGTCGGTGGTGTAAAGAGCTTCAAAACAACCTGCCAAATCTTTTTGTTGCGTACTTTTAGTGTTAGGGTCATGAACCTATATTTGGAGAATACTGGAGAATATGCTCCCCTCAACTTTTGGACAAGGAAGGGGCTAAAAGTCGGGGAATAGCAAAGAAAAATTTTATGCAAAGTTTTCTCCCACTCGGCGTTGTGGCAAACCAATTTCTTGATCAGAGTCCTATTTGCTCCAGCGCTTTTCTGTTTTACTGATATCACTTCAAATAAGTCTGACACAAAAAGCTTTTGCTGAAACAGCGTTTGTCCGAGTTGCTAATACTATTGAAAAAAACAATGTGACTTTAGTCAAGTTTAACCAACACGGTTTTCTTGGGTATTCTGAGGTGTTGACTAACGTTGGCAAGACAGTAAAAATAAGGTTGGTTATCTTTGTAATTGCTGCTTATTAACAGCAACGCACTATATCAATTCTTTAGAGTCTACATAGCTTTCCTGAAAATAGCCCTAAATATAACGAGGGGAAAATTATGAGCGGAAGGGGAAATCGTGACAACTAAAACTGCAAAAAATGCACAAGCAATTAAGCATAACCAAGCTACATTGAACTGATGATTGACGTATTAATTTTGTAGTTCTAGTTTTTAATCATGTATTACCAAACAATTAATCAAACTTAACTAGTCGATTCGAATTTAGGATGTAGCAGTTTACCGAATGATTGGATTATTTCCTTATGGTGATTACCTTGCTAAAATCAAATTAACTTCCAGTCGTTTGTAACATGAATGAACAAAGCACAAATTGAACGCTTTGCGCATGTGTGTGCGGCGCGCACCACGCATGCGATATCTTGCTACGTAAGCTCAGCTAGAGCTCAACCAAGCGCCCAGTTGTAACAACCATTACTCAAGTTAAGAGCTAGGTAACCAAGAAAATAAGTTATTTTTATCTATTCGAAAAATTTTGAATTACCTCTCTGCAAGATCTTTTAATGAGGAAGTACAAAGAGAAACGGCAGTCAATCTAAAAAGTTTGTTGAGCTCAACGCAAGAATATACTGTATTATAACGAGCAACTTTTATTTTGAAAGAGTTTTCTAAAACATTTTGTGAGTGCATTTAAATGTGTAGCTTACATCTGGTTTCATAACATCTGTGATTTCCAAAAAGCGAAGTTTTCAATCAGGTGCAACTTTGTTGCGCTGTCTTACACACGTTAGCCAGTTGTCGTAAGTTTACGATGCTGAGTTTAAGCTAAAATTTAAAGGTGAATTTTTTGTTCTGCAGGTTTTTAGAATTTACGATGCAATTTATCTAATGTGGTGTACATATAGGTTTGAAGCAAAACTTATTCAAAAGATATTCCAATATTACATCATTGTTTTAAGTATTTTTTGAGTAATTATGAAGCTTAAAGCGATGTATACTTGTATCACCAAAAAGTCTGATACTGGTAAGAAGCAATCACGTTTTTAAGTATGCCAGCGGAAATAACTAGTTCCTTTAATATAAATTAGTTATTACAGCGCTAAGTCTCCATTTTATGTTTCGTAATTGCATTTAATGGATAGAAAATATGAGAAGAAAGAGGTTAAAGTCAACAGCTTTGTTATAATTAACATACTTTCCTTTAATTACAGCAGATAGTCCATATGAAATGGCCGATGCGAGAAAGCATGATACCAAAAAATTATACAAGATAAGCAAAAGATGTGGATTGAAGTAAGTTATAGACTAGCTAGTATCAAGAATATAAACGTTTAAAGACCAGGAATTGTTGACCTTGAAAACTGCAATTGTTCGATAGACTAATTCAAACAATAAAGTAATCATCTAAACTTTACGCTTGGCGAAGCAAATTAGCGAAAATTTAAATTTCTGTTTATGCGAAATTATTTTATTCACATTTTTATGAATTCAAAATGATTATCCCTAGTTTGCATTCTTTAGGTCCAAGAAACATTTGCTCACCAAAACACCCCCAAAAAGTCCTTGCGAAGTTGATGATGCTTTTTTTGTAACATCCTCGAACGAAAAATTAACTGGTGAAAATAATGTTCCAAAACAGCTTAATGGCAACGAGAAAATAAAAAACATGAATGAAGGTAAGATATCTTAAGAGCTAAACCCATGTTCAGATCAAGTAAAAGCCAAAAATTTTGTTGTTTTGAGAAAGTATGTTTTGCTTTTTATTGCAACGATTCTGCTCTAATGGAAATCTATTTTCCTTCTTGGTTGTTGAGATTTTTATGTTCTTTGTTTTTGCAGAACGCTACTGTAAACTTCCTTTGCGGAAAATGTCATTTTCTTTGAAATCAGATATCGAGAAAAGCGAGCTATTAACACCGAGTAATGACGATCATAGCTCGGTCAAAATTACTCCTGATGCCGAAGTTTCAGTAAATGTAAGCAAGCCACCGTACAGAAAGACTTACTTTAAGAGCAAGTATAACACTCCTTAATTTTAGAATGACCGTCCTGATAAATCTTGCCTTTCGTTCAACACTGATTCATTTGACGAATTATCTTCCTCGCATGATGACGTTTTCACCAGTCCTACAACTCCAACATGGACGATCGGTAATTCATAAATTTTTTATTAAAGCATTAGCACTGAAAAGTCCTATCAACAACTGCGTCAGAATGTCGTTGACAAAGACCAAACGTACAAGGAGTTAAACACCATATACTTTCAAAAATATGTAAAACGTCATTTTTCCGAGGTTCGAATCTGTAGTAGAGTGCAGTCAGCCCAATTTCCAAATTACTGCTTTTGCAAGAATAAGTTCGAGAAAATAAGCTTATTACTGATATCATAAACTTTAGATTACCAGTCAGGTGACGGTACTCTAATGACCACACCGCAAAGACGCGTGAGTGATGAGTATAAACAATTTGTCTCTAAAATGTAGGAGAAAATACGTGGAAGGAACAATTTTCTTTAAACTCCGATGAGCCAGACGACCAGTCACTGAATTTCTTGAAGAATTTCAAATCGAATTCTTTTCGACGGCAAACTAACAACAGACCTATGGAACAGTTATCGAACAAAAAAATGGACAATAGCTTTGAGGAATTCAAAACGGAGGCAAACACAGAAGTTTCTGGTTCAGCAGAAGAATCTTTTTTCGACAAGTCGGCTTTACAAAGCAGTAGCTTGTCTTCAATGTCGTCACTGTCTACCACGAGCTTAACAAGAACTTCTGTCGACCGCGCGACCGACACCTTTGAAATGGTACGAGCCATTTGCGACAAGGAGCGCGCACCTCGAGAACATAATTTTCAAAAGCGAAGCTTTTCAACAGCTGCTTTTCCAACTCGGAGAGCATTTTCGGCATCACCAACTAATAAAGAAACAAAAGCTAATGATATTCCACCGTTAATTCCTCCGCGAGAGCCGTTAAGGCCACCCCGACGTATCCCCCCTCAACGCCACTCCTCATCTCCCTCTGCTAGCTCTTTATTAAACCGATCACCGTCTTCAAACTCTTCAAGTTTTTCGGCATCTTTTTCCATTGAAAACAACCCATCAAACTGCGTCAGGCATTCATCAACAACTCCAGTTTTTTCTGCTATTCCCCCCAGCCATACAAGATCCAATCCTGTCATTCTGCCAGTGATGAAAGACGGAGTGCAAGAGAGCCATACACACTATTACTTACTTGGTGAAGAAGAGGTAAGAGCACCTTGCATATTGTTCCTTGAACATACACGCTAAATAACCTAAGCCTACTGCTATTGTATTGCCAGCAATGCTCGTAAATCAAGATGTAGCCATGTTCCTGTTTCATAACGATTTGCTGAAACGCCATTTTGAGCTTAATTTAACATTGTCGTTATTGTAAAATCATGCTAACACTTTTACATCAGAGCGATTACCAATAGATGATAAAAAAAAACAAGCAATTCAGCAAAGTGGTATAAAAAGATACTGAAGTTTAAAACGATTTAGTAAAAATGATTATTTTCATTTACAGTCACAAGCAAAGAGCAAGAAGCCTCCTAGGCCGAAATTTGAACCACTGCACAGTATACCTCGCCCTACGTCACACACCGCCGTAATGAAGCTCAAATCATCACGCTCCACCAGTACGCCTCCGCCTTGCCCTCCTCGACCCCCCAAACTGTCATTCAATTTTTATGATCTGCAATCGGTAAACCATGGTTCTACGACATCACTACCGAATGATTTGCAGTCAGGAAAATCATCTACACACCAACTCGATGTAAAGTCACCCTTGGCAAGCGAGTTTGTAGAACACGAAGAACAAGTTCAACAGCGATTTGATGGTGGTACTTCAGAAGACTTAATAAACGAATTAAAAAGTCACGTGTTTGGAGTAACCAATGAGCAGTGTCAGTCAGCTTTGAAAAGAAATGATTGGAACGTTTCAAGATCAGTAAATTATTTAAAAGTAAGTATCACCATTGATTGTCATAGTAATGAAATGTAAATTAAGGTAAGAGCAGGCGATTGAGATCTCCATAAAACTTTCAGTAAGGATTGATATGTCATTATAGTACATTTTTGTTTGGGCGTTTCCGTGTAACCTATGTATATATCAGCAGCAGCACTTGTGCAAATTGTTTTAATAACTTATCTAAAATACTTTTTATGATGATCCTGAAAGTGTGCTTCCAACTGCTGTTAAAAAGCATTAAGTACAATGTAACGCGGGTCAACTATAGCTCCCTGCTTATCCCCCTCGAGATAAGTTCTTGCCAGCACTGAAATAAATTGTCCATCTTATTTTGTAAGTAGCTTATCTACCTATTTACTGGCTCAAAAATCTAGTACAAAATAAACGAATATCTTTGCCGTGGTGCAAATATTTGATCTTGATGACGTGAGAAACGCAAGAAAAACAATATCGTCTGTTACTCTCGATGTCGAAAACTTGCAGTTTTGACACTGCAGGCATCTACTCAACTTGGACTATATGCATTCCACCGAAATTTCCTGTCATCTGAGGATCAATTTATACAACTCATCGTTAACTCGAATATACTTTTTCTAGGTTGAACAACTCTTTCGAACTTTTTTTGTTTCTCGGGAAAATTGCCACAAAATCTTGCAAACTACAGGATGGAATTTACATTCCGCTTACCAGCTTCTTCTGGAACAACATCAACCAAATTTTAAAACTCGCTCCTAACTCCTCTACACAGCCATCTTGTCACTGTGATTGACGTTACAAATTTATAACCAAATTGGGAAGTTTTTGAATTTGTTGAATCTTTGCTGCATTTCATTACTGTCATATTTAATTTCCGTGGTTTTACTCTGCAGTTAGTAGAAATGTGGTCATTCTTTATATGGTGTGCGTATACAGAAAATCTATCTTTGCATCGTCAACAAAAAATCCGGGTATTGAATTACAGCAATATTTTTACAAAACAGGCAAGAGCCAAAACGACCATAAAAACCCTGGCAGTGCTTGTAAACTGCTATACTGAGAAGGATGGCGGTTTTGGGTGAATGGTTTACCCTAATCTTTTGCTACACATCGCCACTCTCAAGCCAGGGAGTAAGACCCAGTTACCATTCCATCTCTACCCTGCGCTTACCGTTACACTAAGTTGCAGCCGCAAAAATTATGAGTAAGGGAAATTAATTTTCTTGAAATGTAATCAACTTACGAACAAAGTATTCCTACCTCAACACAGAATCACAAACATAAACGTGCTAATTCTTATCGTGTGCTAAGAGATTGCTTAAATTCGGGCTATGGGCTTTGAGCAGTAGCTTGATCTCTTGATATTGCACAATCGTTACTACACAAATTTTTGAGTCTAGATGACTATAAATTTTACTATAATTACTGGACCAATAGAAGAAGCTCGCATTCTGTGGTTTACATCCTTTTAGAGCCATTTTTTTGTTACACAGATTTTATTTGAATGGTATTGTCAATCTAAGGAAGCCATTAAGTCGGTTGGTTTGCCCCTCTTTTTCCTTGGTATGGAGGTACGGCGCCAACGGCAATCCAGGTTCACGCCGTCAACCTAATTAATTAGGAGAAAAGTGGCAGCCCATTTCGAACCAGTCATAAATGCAAATTACAGACTGGTAGCCCACCACCAATAAGGCGGACTGCCATTGGTGGGTACCAAAGATTCGCCTCTTACGACATGCTGAGTGAGCAGCTTTACAATTCTAACCCGGTGAAGCACGAGTAAGGCCAGCGAGTTGACTGATTAAACGTTGATATTACGGACATACCAGTTGAACTAAACAATAGTACGGCAAACATTATACAAAAATGCTAAACAAAGAAGAAGTTTATTTCGTACATAAAACGCTAGTAGTATGTACAATGCAATAAGTATAACTTATATTGGCTAAACATTTAAAAAAGATTTCCAACATGCCTTAATTTTGTGTAAAACGTAAGCAAATTATGCCCACCTGGGCTAATTACGTTTGTTATTAGAGATAGTTCAAGAACTGCAGTACTAAGCCTATTTGATATTTAATGTACGTTGTTTATGGGAGCTACAACATTCTGTTGCATAATTTTAATTATTGCAGTTTATCTAAACGTACGTTTTTTTCTGCCTCGATCAGTATTATTCCTGCAAGAAGCAGGCTTTTTGTTTATTTTAACTTTATTTATTAAAGCGTGTTATTCTTATAAATTGAAATGCTAAATTTTGGAGTGTTGTTATCTTAAAAATAGCAAATATTTAAATGTACTTACTATTTATGGTGAGTGTAGAGTAATTGCTAAAAGCAGATTAGGCGTCCATGAGCGGATACGATGGGAAAATAACTTGTAAATGACTCGCATATTTTAAAACACTCGTTCATGTGTGAGCTGATGCCCTGTTTGCTTGACTTTAGTAAGTCTGGGCCACCGCAACAGTAAATGGAGTGCTTGGGCCTCACCTCCGGTGTGCCACGTAAAATTAGAAAAATCCCTTTGAGTGCCTTTCTCAAAGAAACCGCAAGCAACCGCGCAACCAGGGGTGAGCTGAAAGAGCTTAAGATTCTCTAAGCACTATCTTTCGAAAAAGAAGATAATTTTTGCTTTAAAATTAATCTTCAGCCCCAACGTTTGCCTCAAAATAAACTTTAGCCCCTATTTTACAAAAATTCCGGTTACGGGTCTGAATGCCTAGTAAACTTTTCGGCAAAAACAACGGATCATTCTGCTCTCCAAGGAAAAATTTGTAACTTGAAAAGGAAATTTTCCTTAAGGAAGAAATTACACTTATCGGATACCAAAGTTGAGCAATGCATGAACTAATCAAACCAAAAATCAATTCTGGCAAGAATTCAAATATTTTCCGGAAATAAAACGATTATGAGCATGTTTTTCCTTTAATAAACAAGAACAGAAATTCCCAAAAAGCTTTACCTTCAGTAAATTTTCTTTCTCAAACTTAATATGTCTGATGGTTCAAAAGCTAAAAATAATCAAAATTTTGGCAATCAGTTTCATTAAACATTAGGAATGAATCAAAATGCGAACCAATTTTCTAGATTCGGTTTGAAAAAAAAGTAGATTTTTTTTGTTGCAACAACTCGGCTTGGCACTCTTTGAAAAATGTTTTTTGTTGATCACTCTCACTGGCGCTGTTATAGCCCGCGACCACGGGACAGATTCTAAAAATGTCAAACAATAAGTTTTCAGTTACCACTAATCAAAGATAATGCTGGAGAAAAACCCCTAAAATATTGATAACCGGAGCAACCCCCATAATGACGTCACTGATCAGTGATCTGACGCGGCTTCGCAAATACGTTTTTTACTTTTACTGGAATGTTTCTTTAGAGAATTATAATTGAAAAATTTTTTTCAAAAAGCAAAGAAGAAAATCATATAAAGCGTTTGATAAAACGTTACTTTGCGATTGCGAACAAGTGCGTAAAAGCAACCTAAGTGGACTGCTTGAATCATGAAATCGAGAGGAAATGGTCCACCGGCAAAAAACTTTGCACACTCTTGGTCAAGAGATCACACTATAAGGACCACTGATTGAGAGGTGGTAAAGGTCTATGCCGAATTGGCAAGATTAGGATTGGCGAGTTTGTACCTAATGTCAATTGATGATCTACAAGTGTACATGTAGTTCTTGACGGAAAGGTAAAGCTTGAAATTCTTGTTGATGCCAACTAGCTGATTTCGGCTGGTGGTGCAGGCAGTGGCTTACGGAGGGGGCTGCTATACGCGCGTTCCCCCTCAGGAAAACGTAAAATGTCATTTTCAGTCACTGTAATGGAAGCGGCAGCAAAGAGGTCCCCTAATATAAGTGTGAGAATATTGATTTTCAAAAAAAGGTCTTCTCTGCGACTGTCCCGTGAAATTTGTAATTTTCGCGCTTTCCTCAACGAATTTCTGCGTACCCCCTGGTTGCAGGACTCAGAATTCGCATGTTTAGTCCCCTTCTAGAATGCTTAAAATTTGCGAAATTTGTACCTGATACCGACTGAGGACCAGGACTCGACACTCGCTAGAGTAATCCCTGACAAGAAAGTTCTGGCTTTGAGTTCATGGACCGGTAAGTTTTGTGGCAGATTTCTTGTGCGAATACCTGTGTCTTTATGTACAAATGTGCTGTTTTTTTGTTTTTGCTCTAGCAATGTCAGTCGTAAAGAACCAAGTTAAGGCCTTTGCAATGAGCTGATTGCCAAAGCCTTTTTTGGTGCCATTGCCGATAAATAATCAGTGATGGTCTTAAGTAAGAGGGGTGAGGTCCCGGGGCAAAATAACTTGACTTTATCTCAGCTTTTCCCATTATCTTTTTTTTTGTTTGGATACACCAGAAGCTCATTTATTTTTCATACGCGGCATTACCGGTAAGCAATGGAAAAATGTAATGGTACAGGCTAAAGCATATTACGGTATAAACTTTGCCGCAAAAGCCTGGGGAGTGACTGGCGAGGGGTTTGTTAGTTTATTTTGGTCAAAAAATTTGTCTCTTAGACTTTTATGTATAGCTCTTGTATGTTTTTTTACGGATCTTTTTAAGCGAGAAATTGAGTTGGGGGTTCTTTTGCAAGACAAATCAGGTGAAGAGCCCTGGGCATTTGCGCAGTTTGCCCATACCTAAGGCCACTATTGCAAACAATAAACGCAAATCAATAAATACAACAACGACTTAGCTAAAAATTTAATACTTAAATGTTCTCTGGCATTGAAATCCAATACGAGGATCATTTGTCTGTTGAAAAAAAGAGTTTCAACTTCTACCTTGGTTGTTCTTTTTTAAATTCTTGATAAATCCATTATACTAAGTTACAGATAGGCCTTACAAGCCAGATTTAACTGCGAAAGCATGCATTTGAAAATAGCTAAAGCATTGATGATTTACCTTTACTAGCATAATGCCGGCTAAATGTAAAATGACCAAAAGTGCATCAATAATTCAACACCCTAGTGGTTGTGAGAATTGTCTTAAAGCTTATGCAGTTCTAGAGGCTAATCGCTGATAAGCCGTGAAATGTTGAAGCTTTACCTCACTGAAGCAGCAGTCATTTATCCCAACGGCAACAATTAAAAATTTTTAAAAGTATCATGTAAAAGATGCATTTTAAAGAAAATATTAAGCAAAGTGATTAAACTCTTTTAGCACTGCAGAAAATAAGGGAAGGTAAGTGGCCAATAGCCTGTGTCGAACGGTAGGCATATCAGCGGTTAGAGTTTCTATATGTCAATCTACGCTAATTAAAATAGCGCTTTGGACTTCAGCCCCTCCAAGAACGGTGTTATATGGCAACGTTAGCTGAACATTGTCACAGCCCTACTAAAGAGGAGACTGGAGTCAACTCTCCCCCCAAAATTGTGCAAGCCCCAACAATCTATGCTAATTTAGAAAATCGAAGGTTTTTAAAAACATTTACGTCTATCAGATTAACTTTCCTTTCTAAAGTACACGATAATCGTGTCGAAAAATCTTTCTGTCATCAATTTATTGCAAAGCAAATGTTTGTATTAGTAGTGGTCTCGAGAATTATGCCATAATGTTTCAAATGAAGTTAATCAACTACCAACACTTTTCGGTAGGTCAATCGTGCGGTTTAATGCCAGCATTGGAAAGCCATGCTATCAAAATGAAATTGGTTCAGGATGTTCAGTAAAATTTTGAGATATTCGTGATGATATACAATCATAGGCTACATCCGACTGCAGAGATTTCGTGCCTGACAAATCAAAGATTTTTTTCAACATCTCAATTGTTTTCCTTATGACCTCAAAAGTTAATTAAAAATCGCCTACTAACGTGGGTTACTACTCAGGATTTGCCGACGGCGTTGAGAGAGTGTCCAGGAAGTAGGCTACCTATTGATCACGAATTTTTAGGGGCCCTAAATTGTTTGTAAATGCTTCGCTACGATGATTTAAAAAATGCTACCTCTTGAGGAGATCATTAAACAAATCTTTTAATTCAACATTATGTTTATCCCGAAGCGGCAGCATTTCTAAGTGATCTCTGCGAAAGGCATTGTTTTGATCCCTTTAATTTGTAATGTCTCTTTGAAACTTTACTACAGGACCGGATCCTCTTAGAAGTTAGTAACCCTGGTAGGAGCCACTTTATGTTTATTTTTATCATAACAAACAACAGAATTCATTTAAATGCAACTAACATTTGGCACTGTCAAATCATTCGGAAAAACAAATACTGATCAAGGGAATTCAACGACGGGAAAATATTCATAGTTACATAAAAGTATGCGTAGGATTGGTTTGAAAAAAACTATAAAACCATTGACCTCACATGCGAATTTCAGTTTTTAATTTTTTTTGCTTTTGCTATCACATCTTTATTTTTGTTCATTTTGTCAATGTTTCTTCGTGTGGGCATAATATTTTATTGATATATAACCACAGTTTTTGTATTTTTTCACTTGCCTTCTTTGCCACGAACTCATTTGAATGTGTTAGTGTATGCTGCGCACTTGCAATCAATTCTGGAAGCATCTTCACTGATAAACTTGAGATTGCTCGTAGCTTCCTAGCGTCAATAATTGTATTGTACAGTAGGCCAGTGATAAACAAGCTGTGGGCCGCGGCCCAACTTCGGAACCATTTATACTTTTTAATGGGCCACACACAGTTTGCAGTCATGGACCGCTGGGAGTGTAAAACTAAAAATCATAAACTTAGAAAACTAGAATTTTTTATAGTTAGTTACCCCCTCAAAGAGTAGGTCAACATTATTAAAATGTGGTAAAAATATTACTTTAAACAAAAGTTTTTCTCATAATTAAGAAAACTCATTTTAATTGGGTTTTTCACCAAAAAAAGGACTTTATCTTACAAATTCTGGCCAATTGCAAAAAAGTTGTCCTTGTCAGGTGGCTATAATGCGGATTGGTTCTTCCGCAATGTAAAAAGTGGATTTAGACCATCTCATCAACAATTTACCGACCATTGCAGCTGGCCTGCGTAATCTGTTTGGTGTTTATGTTTGTTAAGAAAATTAGAAGTCTCTTTCTATCTTCCAAGAAAAACGGCGAACAGGGGACAAAGTACCAAAATTTCTCTAATTCCATTCCCATATAATAAAATTTTTGATTAGCCTGAAGCAACTCGCGCTAATTGAAAACAGGAATATTATTTTTTGGGATTTTCATTAAACTCTAAATTTCGCTGACTTTATAGCAACTTGATTGTTCAAAAAACAATCAATAATCGCAGCATTGAGGTATAAACTTTACTTTTCAAAAGAGACTGTATGAACTGCAACAGAAAAGATAGTTAAATATCTTTGAGTCGAGAGGATTTTAGGATAGGCTATAATTGGCTAGGTTGTATAACGCGATCTTACTAAATGCAAATGGATGGGTTATTATCTGAATTGTTTCTTTTTTGTTATGTTAAGGACAAATGCAAATATTTGCTTTGAAATTTCATTTATTTTCATACGTATGAGCTCATGCTGTGTTCGCTAGTCTTTAATTAGACTGAACCATCACGATTGGTAGATTGCTGGACCGCGCCACTTGTCTGTGGGGTAATCCCGCAAAGAGCTTTTTCCGAGAACACAAGCCAAATTACCGGTTTTTTTCCTCACTATTCTTTCGCACTGAGGGCAAAGCAGGGAAGTTGTAAATACCATCCTTTAAGTCCTTGGCATGACTCGACAAGGAAATTGTGGGGAGGGGGGTGGGGTAGTTGAAAGAAAGCAACGCCGCTTTCCTAATTATAAGTTTCTTGTAAACAGTTGGTTTCAAATATAACACCTCGCGTTTAATAAAATAACATTTTTGTTTGGCTTTTGCCACTAGTTACAGTTTTGGAAATTAAGAAAAATCTTTTATCTTGTGTTGTGCCGTAAATA
Organism: Trididemnum clinides; assembly: GCA_963675345.1. Taxonomy (NCBI): domain Eukaryota; kingdom Metazoa; phylum Chordata; class Ascidiacea; order Aplousobranchia; family Didemnidae; genus Trididemnum; species Trididemnum clinides. Next base: position 15,307,495 of record OY776304.1, on the reverse strand, counting down.
CACTTGAGGTATGTTCCTTCCACTTGCTTTGAAGTGTTGAGCGCTATGGTTCTCAACTGGGGATCCATAAAATCATTTTTGGGGTCCACAAAGTATGTCAGAAAGGTACACTATATATGAGCTTTACAGTCTTGGCCAGTTGAAACTTACAAAAAAGAGTAAACACTTGAGACATTCGCATTGAAATTGCATTCATATATCCAAGTTAATCTCAAAAAATGGTTTTCAAGCTAAAAATACGTAAAAAAACAACAATTTCAACTGGCGATTTGCCAAAAATATTGTGAAAACAGCGCAACATAAGTAAACGTTTGCTTTCCAAAAAAAATCATCAACTTGAGAAAGGCAAATATCAACTTTTGCGATCTTCAAACAAAAAGGACTCAAGAATTTAGGACTGCAGCTTCTAAACTTTAATATTGGGCCCGAGCCAGCCTCTCAACGCCCCTGCAAATAATTATGACCTGTTATTGAGCTTGGAGGTCCACAGTCTTGGCTAATTCTTCAAAAAAAGTCCACGAGATCAAAAAAGTCGGGAATCTCTTTTCTGTGGAAAACAAATTTTCTACCAGCATTGATAGCAAGATTTCCCCCACGAAAATTGAGGAAAATTGGAGAAATTTGAAGGTGCTGGAAGTATGCTGGGTATAGAAAGAAAAAGGTGAATTCCCACCGTTAGAACAGTTGCAGAAGTAGTGGAAAATGGGTATTTTGACCTGTAGAGGAAATTCACCATCGCTATGCAGCCCAGATTTAACGGCTGCTTGAGGTTGATCTCCAAAATGAAATTGGTGCTCAAAAATGATCACCAACATCATACAGCAATCTATTACATCATGTCAATAACCCGCGACCGGTTTCGACCTTATTGGGTCTCATCAGGCAGATGTAAAAAACAAATTTGCCATTGGGTGCAAAAAAAGATGCAATACCAAGCAATATGATAACGAAATTGCTATATCATGGGGGTCTCATTTAAGGACACACACACATGACATGAATAACAAGTCACATCGGTAAGCCCTAATAGGGGTGTAGGATCATTGTCAAGACTTGTTGTCCATGTCATGTGTGTGTGTCCTTAAATGAGACCCCCACGATATAGGTATTGCGTTATCTAATTGTTTTGTATTGCATCTTTTTTTGCACCCAATGGCAAATTTGTTTTTTTTTTCAGCACGTTTATTATTGAGTGCTTTTTACACCTGCCTAATGAGACCCAATAAGGTCGAAACCAGTCGCGGGTTATTGACATGATGTAATAGATTGCTGTATGGTACTGTATGATGTTGGTGATCATTTTTGAGCAAATTTTTTCTATTTTCCCTTAGTGTGATGCTGGAGGCGGATCCCTCTTAATAGGAGATCGGCTTGAAAATTGCTAATTAGCAACTAGCAACTTCTATATTTTACAAAATGAAATTGCAATCGAGTCAAATTGCCAACAAGGCATAGGATGGGATGACATGAGAGGGAAGGCACATTTTGGAATGGAATATTTGGATAATGGAATGGAAGACGATTATTCATCATTCCATCTCAATTCCATTGTACAAATTTCTACCATGGCATAAAAACTTTGTAAAACAAAATTTTATGGCAGTTTCCATATAATTTCGTTGCTTAAACTGAAGTAATACGTTTACTTCTGTTTTGTGCGAAGGCGATCGCCGACTGTGGTCCATTGTTAACAACAGCTCGTATGATTTTCGCACATCGGTAATTTCACTGCTGTTCAGTCATTTAGCATACGCTGCATCGCTACGCATGGTTTAGCCAGGGTGAAGACAATGAAGAGTCTGAAAAACACCTGAATTATGTCTGCAAACAAAAACAGAAACTTTTAAACTTTGTGATTTGACTTTGGTAGGCAAGGGAGTAAAAAATACCTCTGGTAGGCAAATTTTGCTTGCCAATAGAAAATTTTAAATTTGAGTTCATTACATCTTTACTACCCTATGATTTGCTACTTACCACAGCAAGTTCCAGATATTTTTTGACGTCCTTTGTTCGTTGAACCAAAATTGCTTTTAGGTTCTTCTTGTAATGCTACCTAACTCTAAAGCAGGGGTCGGCAACCTTTCACTAGCTGCTGGCCAAAAATAAAATCTGCAAGGTCTCAGCGGGCCGTATAAATTTACCATTAACAGTGTTGTTGTTAAAACTTGCGAATTTATGAAATTTTGATCAGAATAACTGCTGATTTTAACAGTTCATAACGGCAGCATAAAATACAACATACATTTATTGATACAGGCAGAAAAACGTTAATTCAATATTTCATGTTGTGTTTATTTGAAAGTTTTTGAAGTTCAGCTAATAGGTTGCTGAGGAAAGAAGCATAACATCACGCAAATGTTCATCAGTAGATTGTGCTCCCAAATTGGTCTTGGTTAGTTTCATTGTCGAAAATAATCGTTCACCCACATAAGTGCTGCCAAAGATGAATGCCATCTTTTTAGCAAATTTAACAAAATTGGGATATCGTCTAAATTCAAGATATTTTTTATAAAAATCAAGCAGTGATTCATGCTCACAATGAAACTTTGATTTTGTCTTGTTGCTACACTGCAGTTCAATTAACTTTATTTGATATTTTTCTGGTGCAGCGTCGACCTGTATATCAAATGGAGTACTAAACACTCTGATATCAATTTCGCGAGAACGAATGTCACTAAAGCGAGATGAAAATTTAGTTCTAAAATATTGTGTCACAGATACTGCAAAAATAAAGTAATGCTCCTAGGTTTGTGATCTTGCGGTGTAGCAAAGAGAGCATAATTTCCATTTCCCAACTGAATTTCTCAGCCGTAGTTTTGCTTCGAATGTGCGTACATAACTCCACATCTCATGTATCGATTGGAGCTTTCCCTAAAGCTGAAAATTTAGGTTGACCAAATGCGATGTCAAATCAACCAAAAATGCTAAATTAAAAATCCATTCTTAATAGCGAAATTCGGTGGCATTTGTGTTTTTTCAAGAAAGATTGCTATTTTTTCTCTCAATATGTACACTTTTCGTAGCATTTCACCTCGACCTAGCCAACGTACATTGCAGAAATAAGGCAAATCTTTATACAAATCACTGTTTGTAAAAGTAGTTGGAGAAATTGACGATGGTTTAACCCTCGGAATAAAATAAAGCTCACAACCTTTACCACTATGTCTATGACGCTCTTTAAGGTTGATACCTTTGCGTACAATGCTTACTGATGGATGAGATACTCTAAGTTTATAATGCAGTTATTAATTCCATGGTTTTCCACGTGTTTTTGAAGCAAAGACACAACACGTATATTTTTCCAACCATTGATGGGGCTCTATCAGTCGTTGGTGAAACCGGTTTTAAGAGATTCAAATTTATGGCTTCAAGGCATTGAAGTAATGGTTTCAGAATATCGGCTCCTGTAGTAGTACCTATCATAGGAAGCAGTTGAACAACATTCTCAACAACATGAAAATCTCCGTTTACTCCACTCACAAATACTGCTAGCTGAGCTGTATCTGTCGAGTCTGTGCTCTTATCTATTGCTATTGAGAAGAACTGTAGATCTTCAAAACAATCTTTTTGGTTATATTCACGTTCTCAGACATCTTTCTTATTCGTCGGATTATGGTTTGTGCTGAAAAACTGAAACCAGAAAACAATTTTATTTTCTCCGAACATACGGTTTTAACTCTTTCGCTACCGCGAAGCAGTCATGAAATCCTTTGTAACAGATGCAAAAACAGCTAATTTGCATAAAAAAACAATTAATCATCTTTACTTTTATCATTCACTGGTTTTAGGCTATTGGCTATTGTATCAATTATGTTACATCGCTGAAAAGGAAATTTCATTGTGATTAAGAATACACTAACCTCCAAAATTTTTTTTTTGTCTAAAAAAATGATTTATGCAAATTAACCCCCCTTTTTGGTATCTAGTTATCTTCGATATAAAAGTACTCAACTTCAAAAAATTCCACAGACTTTATTTTTGAATTTATCTTTTTGGAAATGGCGGTTACATCATGCCAAAGAGCCAAACTCTCGAGCAAAAATAGTCAAAAAGCGCCAAACCACTCCGTTTTTCTACAATTTGAAATTTTCGAAAACCAATCACCCAAGTGGTAAAAAATTGTTTGGCCCAGTGCTGAAAAAATGTGTATTGGAACTGCGTTTTCGATCAATCAACGTGAAACCAAGCCTTCATCAAACCCTCTAGTGCTTGATATAATTAGAAAGGAAATTTCATCCACATTCTCTTGATATATATTTTAGAAACAAGATTTTCTCGCTCAAAATAAAACATACACACAACTATTTTATTGGGGGAAAGCAATTTTTGCTTAGAGCACTCTATCTACACACCTTGGTACAGATTGCAATTTTCGATAAATCTTTTTGGAAACGACCGTCAGATGATGTCAAAAGACCAAGCTTTCGACAAACAATTATCAAAAAGTAGCAAAGAGCTCTGTTTTTCTAAAATTTCCAATAGTTTGATTTCCAGCACACTAATTTTGGAGAGTTTTGGGGTTGCTGGGATCTATTTTATATACATTTGTCATCAATCACAATCAAATAACTCTCAACTTAAACTATCCAACATTACATGTTTTTAAAAAATATTTGTCTTCAATATTGACGTGGCACGTAGTTTGGAAAGATCATTTTGTTGCTAAAGATAAAATACCAGCATCTTTACCACCCACTATTTTGTTTAGGGGTAACAATTTTTCGTTTTCGTTAGCTTAGCTTTGAAATTGTTTCGAAACTTGTACAGTAGACTATTTCCTTGCAAACTTGACACAATTGAAGTCAATGAACCGTTCAATCGTGGAAAAGTTTTCTGAAATGTGGTTTGTAGCTGACGCGATGACGTAGTGGTTAGAGCATCCGCTTCGCAGTCGGTAGACCTGGAATTCATTCCCGTTGTCGAGTCATACCACAAGACTTTACAAAAGGGTATTCAGAGCTTCCCTGCTTGGTACTCGGCATTTATGGGAGGCTGTGGAGAACAAGCCGGCAAGCTCACTTGTTGTGTCCTTGGGCAAGGCACTTAACGGGACGCCCCCACCTTTATGTGAAAGACAGGTGGCCCAGACATCTCGAAAATGCAACTGCCAAGCGAGTGGCAAACCGTCCGAAACATAGCGACATATTTTGCTTTTTTGTCAATGGAGGATAATATGGCAAATTAATAAAGAAGAAAGAAATGCGTAGGCCAAACTATCTAACATTACATGTTTTTGAAAGGATTTGTCTTCAATATTGACGTGGCACCTGGTTTGGAAAGATCATTTTGTTGCTAAAGATAAAATACAAAACAGAATAGCCTATACTTACGAATTTTAACAGTTACATTGTGTGCATTACAGTGAACGCATCAACAAACTATTACAAAAACTGAACAATTGTACTTTGTTATCAGCTATGCCTTCATTTCGTGTTACTTTCTCCTACTCGCCAAACGCGGATGTAAACGACTGCCGTCGCTGCTCGCTGTTTTTGCCATCACGAGCAGCTCAACAGCAATGATAGCGGACGATTCAGATAGTTTACTTGAACGCACGGTCGCACCAGAATATCGTGTTTCATATGAAAACCATATTTATTGCGTTCACTCAGAGCGCACAAACAAGAAAATTCTAAGCAGGAAATCAAAAACGTATAAATGACGATTATACAAATGTCGTTCAATAAAGTCTTTGCACATCTGAGCTATTATACTGTAAAAGAGAATAAGCCAACAAATTATTGCATATGTTGCAATTCTTTTCAATTAGCTATTGTGACTTCGCCATTGCTAATACGGCGCTGTGTGTGTGTGTGTGTTTACCCCTCCTCTTCCTTTGGATGGAGGTACGGCATGAACGGTAATTTAGGTTCATGCCGTCAACCTAATTGATATTAGGCTAGGGGAAAGATGGCAGCCCATTTCGAACCAGTCTTGAGTGACTGGTAGCCCCACCACCAACCAAGCGGACTGCCACTGGTGGGTACCCAAGAGTCGTCTGACATGCTGGGTTAGCAACTTCACAATTATAATCCGGTGAAGTACGGGTGGGGCCACCTGTCTGCCACATAAAGGTGGAGGCGTCCCGTTAAGTGCCTTGCCCAAGGACACAACAAGCAAGCTTGCCGGCTTGTTCTCCACACTATCCCTTTTTTATGCTGAGCACCAAGCAGGGAAGCTGTGAATACCAGTTTTTAAAGTCTTGTGGTATGATTCGACTTAGGGAATGAACCCCAGGTCTACCGACTACAATGTGGACGCTCTAACCACTGCACCATCGCGCCGGTAATACGGCGGTCGTTGACGAAATTGCCATGAACAAAACTTACAGATCGAAACAAGCCTGTGGGCATCAAGGAAGCAATAAAACAACCTAAACACTTGTACACTCTGTTCGTTTATCTGAAAAAAGTATGAAAATCCATATGTAAATCTCGTACAAACCTAAGCTTACAAAAGTCACACAGGTAATGGGACTACTGTAGAAAAAACATATAATTCATGAATTTTTATTTACTCATTCTGGTGAGTGATAACGTATAAGACAATATAATTCCAAAACCAAATGTGACTAATGCATCACCGACTACGGTGAACAATACTATATGACGTATCAACAGCAAATGCTACACATTTTCAAGAGCAAATTATCACTCATACAGAACAGAATATACTTCCCAATTTCAACAGTTTCATTGTGTGCATTGCGGTCAACGCCAACATGTAACGCATCGACAAACTATTACAAAAACACGTTACATTCACTTCAAAACTGCAACGATTCTGCTGTCACAGAACATTGAATTACATAGTACCTAATGATTATCACCATTCACTGAGAGCCACTACTTTAACATTATCTTATCAATGTAATCAGTGCTGCCAGTTTATGCTTTCTGAAGCTACATTCCGCCTATTTTTGGTCGTTCGGCATTGCAAACCTAACCTCCAGCTTGTTGGTTTGCCGGAGCATAAAGTTCTTTCAGTTTGAATGAGTTTCAAAACGTTTTTCTTAGCACTACTGTCAAATAAAGTCAAGTGGCAATGCAACGAAATTATAGGCAACACCTCATGTAGCCCAGCTTTCAATACAATTGTATTATTGTTGAATTGTATTTTCAATACAATTATCTGGTACCAGCCATTCAATGCATTAGCAAAATAATAACTTTTTAGTTATTTCCACAGCAGTGCCAATTTCTGAAACACAAAAAAATGCAATTCATAGAGAATAACTTAGAAACAGAAAATGAAACTTTCAGGATGGAAATCAAAAATAGCGATCATTTTCTGTAGCAGCAAGTAAAATTAGAGAGGATTTCCACACTTTATTCATGGTCAAAAAAAAAATAGTCCTCACTTGTGATGGAGTGGGGGGCGAAACCGCCACATACCTGCAACACAGTTTAAAATGTTGTCACTCACATCTCGAGTCACTATCGTTCAAGCCTACCTGCCCTGCTACGCTGGAGTACCCTGAATACAACGAAGCCTTCCTTTCACGGTAACTACCATCATGAACAGTTGCTCTCAAGCCCTACGAAAAGCAGCAACCAACTACACAGAACAAGACATATGTATCAAAAGACTTGATCAAGGAAATCGGCCGGCTTTACTCCTGCGATTATCTCAAATATGATCGTACAATTTCTGCTAGTGAGGACTTGCTTTCGCGTTATCCCATAAAAAGATAGTATATTGCAATCAAAATAAAACAATTTTCAAACACAAATGCAGGAAGATTGCAAAATTTGTTGAAAAAGGAAATTTGAAGGAAATGAAAAGGTTTAACGAAAGCACAATATCATCAAAAGCATAGCCTTTTCTATCACAAACATTAAAACCAAGCATGAACAACATTATGGCACTGATGCAAATTCAACACGTCAACAAAAATATCTAACATTGGTACACAGGCCATTCAAATATTTTATTGCAACAAAAACGATCTACAGCATCAAGAATATGTTCTTACGTGAACACGTTACAAAAAAATTTTGATTTACTATTAACACTAATGCTTGAATGACCCATAGCGCATTATTTGCAATGGGCCTACCGTAGTAGATGAGGTTTATTTTAGAAGGATACGAAGAAACCAAAGATAAAAAATAAATTGGGAGATTGAAAACATGCCATACGCAAGAGAAAGTACCGGTACAAGCGTAGGTTACCATTACTCCCAGTAATTCTCTTTTGTGTGGTATGCTTCAAAGCAACCGACAGCGCATAAGGGAACTTTACAAGCTCTGCACCTGAACACGGTCATTTTCCGGGATGAGCCTTCAGAGGATCCTCCTTCAGTAGTAGTCAGCCTTCTTTTCTTTGAGCAAATCTTACATTCAAGTTCGGCATGGCTCCTGATGGAAGTTGCCTCAGTGTACTCTAGGAAGTATTTAATACTGACTGAAGAATGAGAAAGGGAGACATCTTCCACTTGAATACGAGGTCTCGTTCCAACAAGGTCTCTAATAACCGCCTTCAAGAATGTGCTCAGGGGCATCGATTGGTTGCTGGGTTCAATATTCTGCATAACGTAAACCTTATGAGCGTTGACCAACGCTAGACTTAACAAATGGAAATACACTTTTTCCACCATTTCACGGCTTTTCGGGTGAAGGGGTAATAGCCTAACATTTGGTCACTCTTGTCAACGCCTCGCATGTGCCGGTTCTAATCGTTGACAGCCATGGGCTTCTCCTTTGAAACACGATCTCCTTGCATTTTTATTGAAACAGTCGTCATCGCTGGCGTAGGCTTCGTAGAAAGCACGGTGACATCGCGCTTATCACGCCACCTCAGAGCAAGATAGGCCCCTACCGACATACCACTACTGCGCCTCGGGGGAATGCTCTGCATCAAAAAGGCTTTTGGCTTCCCTCGTCTGTATATCTGGCATGTTCCCACTGCTAGAGTCTGTTTTGCATAAAACTCTCGAAACAGCGGAAATGATGTATAGGATCGATCTACATACAATTCATGACCCTTTCCAAGGTAGTCTTGCATTAGGTCGAGTACTATATTGTACACAGTACGGGATTCCCCGGTAGCGATATTGAAGCAACAGCAGTACCCCGTTCCAGCGTCACGCACCTCAAAAATCTTGATGCTCCACTTCTGTGGCTTGTTCGGGTTGTACGTGCGAAAACTCACCCGGCCCTTAACCGGACAGGTAGCCTCATCAAGACTAAGCTGTTTACCAGGTTCAAACATAGTCTTAAATGTCGACAAAAGGCGATCGATAAACGGCCTAATCTTCCAAAAGCGATTGTGTTGCGGAAGAATCCGGAGACGACCTGTTGTCAACGACATGCAGGTGTCTCAAGATTTCTTCGAATCGGTTGCGAGACATAATTTGTTTGTATTGTTCATACTTATCCTCCATTCACGAGAAAGCGAATTGTATTGCTATATTTTGGACGGGACGCCCGCACTCGCTTGGGAGTTGCCATTTCCGAGGTGTCTGGGCCACCTGTCTTCCACATAAAGGCGGGGGCATCCCGTTTAGTGCCTTGCCCAAGGACACAACAAGCGAACTTGCCGGCTTGTTCTCCACAACCTCCCATAAATGCCGAGCGCCAAGCAGGAAAGCTGTGGATACCATTTTTTAAAGTCTTGTGGTATGACTCAACAAGGGGAATGAATCCCTAGTTTACCGACTGCGAAGCGGACGCTCTAACCACTACACCATCGCGCCAGCAAATCTCCCGATGAAGACTTGACCGCACTACCGCACTACATAATCTCCCGATGAAGACTTGACCGCACTACGAAATCTGTCGACCAATAATCCTTCAATGTAGGTTTGTGGACTAACCCCATTGCAAATAAGAGCCCAAAAATTTTTTCCATTTCTGTTCGGTCCACATTTTCTCACTCCCGCATTCCACTTCTACTTTCTTCCGGATCCAGCCAGGGGTCGAGAAGCGTGAAACCAGGAAAAGCTCCAGGCCCAGATTCTATTTGCCCGCAGCTAATAACCCATGCTGGAGCTGCACTGAAGTCCTGGTTGTGTGGCTTCCTTTTTTCCTGCCTGAGCCACCTCAAAATTCTAAAAGTCTGGAGAAGAGCACTGGTAGTGGCGATCCCTAAATCCTAGAAGCCTGTAAAGGACCCAAAAAGCTACTGCCCAGTCTCCTTGCTTCGCGTCCTTTACAAGATCCTCGAGAGGCTCATACATGCTCGTGTTGAACTGATTGTTGATCCACTTCTCCCTAGAGGGCAGGCTGGATTCCGACGGGAAAGGTCAACCGTGGATCAGATTGTTTTGCTTCTCAAAACATCAAGGATTTGTTTGAGGCCAAGAAGAAGGCTGATGCCGAGTTTGTCGATCTGACAGCTGCTTAGGACACGTCTGGCACCATGGTCTCACCTGCAAGTTGCTTAGGTTCCTACCGGATAAGCACATGGTCCGGATGATTATGGAACTTGTCTGAAATAGATGCTTCACGCTCACTACTGGTGGCAGCAAGCAAAGCAGGTTAAGACGTTTGCGAAACGGCCTTCCACAGGAAACGGTCTTGGCCCCTCTCCTTTTAAATATCTGCACATACGATCTGCTTTCCATGGCTTCCCAGTAGTATGCAAATGCTGATGACTTAGCATTGCTGTATGCCTCTTGAGATTGGAAGGCTGTGAAGGATACCCTAAGCCAAGATATGACTACACTTTCAGCTTATCTCCAGACGTGGAGGCTGAAGATCAGCAATACAAAAACGGTGACGGCGGCCTTTCATCTTAACAACAGAGAGGCCAAACGTGAGCATAATCTTTACAACAATGGCAACCTATTGCCACCCTGTTCAGTCCCAACGTATCTTGGGGTAAGGCTGAAAAGGTCGCTCACTTTCCGTCAACACCTCGAGGCTTTGCGCAAAAAACTTTCTACCAGAGTCGCGCTGTTGAGGCGACTTGCGGGATCCGGATGGGTTGCAGGTGCCAAGACATTTCGCATCTCTGCTCTTTTCTCGGTCTACTCCACAGCTGAGTACTGCACACCAGTTTGGTGTCGTAGTACGCATACTCGCCTCATTGACAGCATTCTCAATGATACTTTGCGCATTGTCACTGGATACTTGCGTCCCAGACCAAAGGAAGACTTGCTTGTCCTCGCAAGCATCCAGCCAGCTGAGCTCCGCCGATTAAGAGCGACGCTCTCCTTGGTAAATCGTGCTATCCATGACCCCGATTATGTACTGCACGGAGAGTTAATTGGGAAGCAGGATGCGCACCTGGAGAGACTTAGATCAAGACGCTCATTTGTACCTGCTGCGTGGAAACTATTTGATAGTTTTCTAAGCTGGACATCCGAGTGAAGCAGTGAACGAAACATAAATGGAAAGCGGACTACTTGGAGAGTACCTTAAGGGTCCGTGTTTTTATTCCCAGGATCAATTTAAGACCACTTCAAATGAATCTGCCCAGAACATGTTCGGTAAGGCTGAATCGCATACGGACTGGTGCAGGACGTTTTCACTCGTCCATGTACAAATGGGGTCTCGCTCCATCACCGAACTGCGAATGGGGCGCCACTGAGCAAATTGCAGATCACGTTATACCTTCAGGTCTCCTACATCATGTACCAAGAGGAACTCGAGGTCTGCAGGTTTTGGATGATACAACTCGATGTTGGCTCAACACCACCACTGCCAGCATCTAATCTGGGTCGCGCAGCAGCTAGAGGTGGTAAAAGGATAGACCCTCGGCCCTGGCTTTGATTTGTGCTGGCCCGGATTGAGTTTGGGTGCCTGACCAAACGACGACGAGGGACGAAAGAATAGACTATGGTAGTTAGGAAATGACACAGGATCTGGAGAGATTGGAATCTTGGCAAAAGAGATCTGAAAACGCTGTAGAAGTTAGAAAACGCGACAGAGTAATGGCAATTGGGCTAATTTTTGAAAAGGAAGTGATGCGAATAATATGTGCGTGTGAGCCACAAAGCGGAAGACCAGATATAAAGAATGTTCGTTTTTATGATTAAATGGCGAGTAAATTTGACTTGGCAAGTTCTGGTAAAATCATCCTTTCCTTGCGGGATTTCAGTGGGCGTGTGAGAAAATGTGCTGAGGGTTTTAAATGTGTATATTGGGGAAATAGAACCGGGAAGAGAAATTTGGAAGGAAGATTGCTGGAGTTCCTTGATGAATAAGAGCTGTGCATGGCAAACACGTCGTCCCCAAAAGAAAATTAAAATAATCCATAGTCTACCACACATGGGCATTAAATAGATATTGATTCTATGCTTATGGAAAAGACAGTAAGTAGCCTACGTAAGGGCTGTAAATGCGATTTCAAGGGATTTGCAGCACAAGCTAGTGGTCGTAGATCTGAATAAAAAAGTACTAAACAAGGTAGACAAAAAGGAACGGATGGCAAGAAGAATGCGGAAGTTAAATGAAACCCGAACAAGAGTAAGATTTGAAGGAGAGTGCAACTAGTTAGCACAGACGTGCCAGATTTGCGAAAAACTTTCAAGGATGGCGTTCTAAAGGCATGTGAAATGTGTGAAAGGAAAAGTCAAGAAAAAAATTGAGGATAAATGTGGTGGTGGAATGAGGTGAAAGATTCATGAGCAAGAAAGAAGCATTTAAAAATTTGCGCAGGTTCCCATTACAAGATAGTAAGACCCAACACAAACGTATAAGAAATCAAAAAGGAAAGCTGTTGCTATGAGATGAATGAGCTATGACAAAGAAAGCCAAACGAGAGTTAAATAAGTTATGTCAGAATTCTAACAAGGCTTTCATCTTTCTTGGGAGAATGAAAAAGGAAACGATCTTAAAGGAGGAAAGATGCTTAAGAAAAAGAGACGGACGTTAGAGTTTTATTTATGAAGACAGGGTGAAAATCTGTAAAGAACACGTAGAAAAGATCATAAATGAAGAGAACGAATGGTACCATTCGGTGAAAACTGATGTAGCACAAGGAACAATGGAAAAAGTTACTCTTAAAGAAATAATGCAAGCAAGGCAAAGAATGAAGTCAGGAAAGACAACTGGACCATTAGAAGAATGGTGATGATAGTTGCTAGGAGCGAAATTGGAGATAAAGTAATGATGGATTTGTGTCAGCTCATATTGGATGGTTGGGTATGCCGGAGTAGAAAACTAGTGTGATTGCGCATACTTTCAAACGAATAAATGATGTGTTTTTTTTTGTTTTATTTGCCATATTTATCCTCCATTCACGAGAAAGCGAATTGTATCGCTATACTTTGGACGGTAAGTCCGCACTCGCTTGGGAGTTGCCTTTTTCGAGGTTTATGGGCCACCTGTCTTCCACATAAAGGTGGGGCGTCCCGTTAAGTGCCTTGCCCAAGTACACAACAAGCGAACTTGCCGGCTTGTTCTCCACAACCTCCCATAAATGCCGAGCACCAAGCAGGAAAGCTGTGAATACCATTTTTTAAAGTCTTTTGGTATGACTCGACAAGGGGAATGAACCCCAGGTCTACCGACAGCGAAGCGGACGCTCTAACCACTACGCCATCGCGTCGGTTGTGATGAGCTTTGGATCATATAGGGGAATAAAACTGCTAGAATATACAATGAAAATTGATGAAAGGTTACTAGAGAGGCGAATACGAATCACTGATCAGTTTGGATTTATGCCAGGAAAAAGAACAGAGGGTAGAATATTCATTGTGAGGAGGATGCAGGAGGAATATCTGAAGGAAAAAAAGTTGTATACGTGTTCTCTGGGCACAGAAAAGGCTTTTTATAGAGTTCCACGAAAGATGATGAAGCGGGACATGACAACAAAGGATTACCAAAAGCAATGATTCGAGCAGTTAAAAGCTTGCACGATAGTGCAAAGACAAGTGTGAGATCAGCGTATTCAGAGAGGTTTGGTGTAAGAGTTGGTGAACATCAAAGATTTCTGTAGTCGCCACTGTTGTGGATGTTACTACAGAAAAAGCAATAAGATGTGTGATTAATGAAGTACTATATGCAGATAATTTGTTCTCACGAGCTTTAAATTTATGATTTAAAAGAAAGATTATGAAATCAGAAAGCATCAGAAAATAAGGAATTAAAGGTAACTATCAAAAAAACAAAAGTAATGGTACGTGTGTCGGAAGGAGAACTGTTCAAAAGCAAAATAGATCCATGTGGATATTGACGGCCAATTTATTGTGCACGAAATTTAGAAACTGGGTTTAGGGAAGATGTGGGAATATAAAGGGAGTAACCACTTGATTGACAACGCGGTTTGCTTGCTTAAGATGTAGGGATATATGAGTAGTGGATTTGATCGAGAAGTTGTGTAATGAGGTGGAGACAACGAACGGATTTGGTCATTTGGGAGATAAGCTAAATGCTAGTGGAGATTGTGAGACGGCAAACACAGCAAGAGTAAGAATCAGTTGAGCGAGACTCAGGTACTTGGAAATACATTTCCGCTGAAAATGAGCAGTGTATCGTTGCTGCGTAAGATTAGCAGTACTATTTGGAGGCGAGAAATGTGTTTAAAAACTGAAAAAAAAATTTTTAGGAAAACGGAAAGAGCTACGGTGTGAGCCATGTGCGGTTGAAAAGTAGCCGACAAAGACTACTTAAGAACACATAAACATTCTGGGGTAAAAATTAATTGTAAAAGGGTAGGCAAAAGCAAATGGAGTTAAATTGTACAGACGTGTGGTGATAAGAGACGGTGATAGTGTTTTAAGAATAGATTTAGATCCCGCAGTGAGCGGCAATAGAAAGCGAACACAACCAAAGATCTAGAAGAACCAAGTACATGATAAGACGGAGAAGATTGGTTTAAAGATGAAGGATGCTCTGAATCGCGTGATTGAGTGCGAAGAATTGCGGATGGAATGGGGTGATTCCGGCCAACTCCACGGAGACAATGCCGGACTAAAACTGAATTATTACTACAAGTAGTAGCGGTAGCAACATTACAGATTCTGCAAAAGTAGTGGCGCTACTGCTATTAAAATCCAAAAGTAAACACAACTGACGTTTTCATACAGGATCACAAATGTCTGCAAAGTGAGGCTAATAAAATGCCTCCACCATTTACGTCTCAGCGACACAGATAAGTTCTTCTAGTATACTACAGTAATTCCAACGTAAGCAGTAAAATCCACCTTAAGACAAGATTTAATGACTGCTTCCAGCGGCGGCACTATTACACAAATGAAGTTTAGAATATTGCATTTGCATTCGTGTAGTACACCTCACGAAGGTGGTTCTTAAAAGCTCTTTGTGGTGAGCAATACGCTGCAAAGCGCTTGTTTGTGATTTGCTACACAGAAAACTTAAAATAAAGCTACTTCACATCTATTTTCAAGAAGCTTGCTTCTAATAAATAAAAAACCAAGCCAACACTACTTCCGCATGGAAACATGTAATTACAAAGCGATAAATCAGCAAAAAATAGATTGGCGATAACACAGACGAATCTCTGATAAAACTAAAACCATTCTCTTATGACTCGCCAAAATCACTTAACTGAAAACAGTCAAGCGAATTCAGAAATGAGAATACGGGCGGCCTCTAGAATCATTGCAAAATAAGCCTGTCACACTTCATATTTTTCTAAACCAAATACTTTGGAAGAACTTGTTGACGTGTTGAATTAAACCATAATTGCACTGTTAGCATTTTTGCTTGAATGAATCCATAGACCAAAAATCTAGGGTTCGTTTGCTTTCAGAAGTGAACATCGAACAAAGTCCTCGATTGCGCAATATGCTCTATGCCTGCAGTTCACATTTAAATTTAGATGTATATGTTGCAATCTGTCTGATACAAAAAGGTCAAGCAAAATGCAGCAGTCCAAAACTATAGAAAAACAGCATGTGCAATATGCTACTTGCCAACATGAAATCTAAGCACCATACATGTCAACTCAATTACCGTACTTCAGTTTTGCTCATCTCAAAAAAAAACATAAAACTTAAATGTGAAACAAAATGCGCTGCAACACAACCACAGAGCACAATTCGCTTAATTTTACCTGTAGCTATCTCTCCGCCATTAAAGTACAAAAAGCAAAATTTATCAAACCACGCGATCAACAAGGCAGTTTTTCTAATAATACTGGTCTATTTCCAACATGATTTACAGGGTGTTTCACAATTATTGAAACAAAGCGGCAGCTTCTAAAACCTTTACCAATGACCTTATTCTTTTTCTGTTTTCAGATTGTCATAGCGAAATAGTTAACATTTTTATACGTTAAACAAAAAATAGTCTAATTATGCCTTGGTCGATGGAGCAGAAGATCTTTTGTGTAAAGACATATTACGAAACGAAGTCTTTCAAGATTGTTCAAGCAAGGTTCAGAAGGAAGTTCAGCTTCAACCAATTTCCAAACAGGAGTCAGATTTTCAAGTTGGTCAAGAAGTTTGAAGCTCATGGCACTTGTGGAGATCGTAGGGTAGCGGGCTCATCGCCCTCAGGGCCTCCAATAACAATCCGCACCCCCGACAATGTCAGCAGGGTTCAAGAGTCAGTCGGTCGGAGTCCGAGCAAATCTCTCCGTCGAAGGAGCCAAGAACTTGGCATTTCTGTCTCTTCTGTAAGGCGCATGCTGGTTAAGGAGCTAAAACTTTATCCATACCGGATCCACGTAAAGCATGAACTAACCGGGAATGATAAGGAAAAAAGGGTAGCGATGTGCCAGTGGTTTTCGGAAACGATCGACAATAACGAGAAATTCTTGGATGATGTCTGGTTTTCAGATGAAGCCCACTTCCTCTTGAATGGTCACGTTAACTCTAAAAACTGGGTGTTTTGGGCAAGTGAGAACCCTCACAGAGTCGTTGGACGCCCTTTGCATTCAAAAAAATGCACAGCATGGGTTGCCATTTCCAAGCATGGTATCATCGGACCATTTTTCTTTGAAGATGATCACGGTATTGCAGTAACCGTGACAAAAGAGCGCTACGTTCCAGTGCTTGAGCAGTTCTGGGGAGAGCTCGATAAGCATGAGGACCTTGATGAGAAAGAACAGTGGTTCCAGCAAGATGGTGCCCCTCCTCACACTGCTAATGTTACCATGGCTTGGCTCCGTGAAAAGTTTGGGAAGCGTCTCATCAGCCGCAAAGCTGAAGTGGAATGGGTACCTCACTCACCTGACCTGAATCCTCCAGATTTCTTCTTGTGGGGGTTCCTCAAGGACAACATTTACCAGGATAACCCATTCACTATTGCAGCTTTGAAAGCAGCCATTACCGAGAAAATTCAGGCCATTACACAGGAGGAATGTGAGCGTGTTATCAACAACTTTGCACGCCGCATTCAAGAATGCCTTCGACAGAACGGTGGACATCTAGAGCATGTACTCTAAGAATCTTCTTGACATATTATTTCTGATTTGAAGATAAACAGTTTCAGATTATAAAATGTTATCCTTTCACCTTTCAATAAATGTAATCATCATTGTGGTATCATTTAAAATCCTGAATTTGTGCCCAATCGCTTTGTTTCAATAATTCTGAAACACCCTGTACACCAACACAATGCAGAGTCAAAGGAACACTGACATTAACCAATAACAATAACAAGTACAAAATACCTAAAGGGCACGACCGACCCTATAAAGCGCTTTACAGTCATTTGATTAACTATTTAATTTTGGAAATTCGTTATTTCGTCATCAGAAATGTATTGCATGAAACATCCATTCAAAACATTAACGATCAATCAAAAAATTGAACACGTCATGAAACAGTTTAACAGAAACAGTTCGAATTGGAATCCATAAAAGACGAATAATCAAAACTGAAGCTTTGCAGCGATGGTTGGTACAGAGCAGCGTAATTCGCAATGAACGCCAAGCACTATACACATACGAACATACTGAGTGGACTAACACTCTATCAGATATCACTTTTTGAATTCTTGCCATTTCCAAAAAAAATATTACTTTTTAATTTTCAAGGACATTATCATTAAAGCACTGAATTTTTATTCATATAGATCAAAAGGCATTTACTGTGTAAGTAAAAACGAGGATTATGTAAGCATATGTTGAATTAAAATCGGTAGTCTACACTCAGCAACATTTCGCAATTGACTTTCCTGGAAGAAATTCTTTAACTAGACTCATAGCCAGGCGTCTCTTGCAGAAGTTCAGAGAAACCAGACATGTAAACAGCGCAAATAAAGAACATAGTGGTTAGCTAAGGTCTGCAATGCCAGCTCTCAACAGCGACACCGCGAGATGTTACAATAGACAAAACACTGACAACGTCAAAAGGAATCACCTTGAAAATTGACCTGATGTTTGTCACCTGAAACAACCCTCTCAAATATTTCAGTCAGATGCGTACTGCACACAGACCTTGAGTACAGAACAAGTGACAAAATGGAAAATCTTTGGTTTCATACGAAAATTTGGTGTTTTTTGACATTTATGTACAAAAAATATTCAAAAATGTTTTGATTAAATAAGTTATGAGCAATCAAAAAGAGGTAACATTTTATTGGCAAACTCTGTATATCCGCGTATGTAAATCAACCACAGAGATCTTATTATGTTAAAATACTGCCAAATCCACATGATTCTACGCCTTCTTAACTAACAAAAATACCTTTCTTGAGTATTCAAAAGAGAAATTTTATTGACAAACAATTCAAGGAATGAATTTCACCTATAAATACAACAGTTGATTTATGCCAACAAAGAGAGCCAAACCAAAATTTCAGGGTAAGCTGTAATATATTTTGTATGCTAGTTCATATTTGATGATGATCAGTTTTTTAGATATCCACAGAATACTAAGAAGAATCTGTCGTAAGAAACATATCATAAGTAATGATAATTTTTTAAAGGGCACCCAGAAATTCACTCAAAACCCAGATAATTTTTTTGGCGAGCGCATCCCTTCTTTGCAATGCCCTTACTTAACCCTTTGAGGGATAATGTAACACATATGTTACATGATTGTTTATTGCTGTATTATTATGACGCAACAACCATTTTTCTGAAATTCATTATAATTTTGTTGTTTCCAAACAATAAAGGAATTGTCTCAAATTTTATGAATTAGAATCTTATGATCCTCAAAGAGTTAAAACTTTAGTTTTTAATTTGTCACTCACAATCCAGTACATATTTCACTAATTGCAATAACATAAATAGCAAGGCATACACTCAAGTATAAGGTCAATATGCTGGCTCATTTAACTGTGTATCATTAGGTGGTTAATGACCTCAAAAACAGCAAGAAAACATAAACACACAAAAGTCTCAGTACAAATAATAAAAATAATTCAAGTGTGCTCTTAAAAGCTTTGTAAAAAATGAAAAATCACAATACAATCAAAGAGAAATCTTGTACCATGGATAGACTATTAGAAAATTTTAATCGCACTGTATGCAATGCTGATATAAGCATTAGTTAAATAAAATCAATTATTACTTCAAAGGATCAGTTTTGAAGTAGTCGTCAACATTAATCACATTTGCTTTGCCAAAGAAATCAATCATCCACAAAAATTTGATATCGAGCTTGGCAAAAAAGAAATCATGCCAAGAAGGCCAATCTTTCATTTGAGGGAAACGAGAATAGATAGCATTTTGAGCAATAACTAGCTCTTCAGGTGCAGTGATATTAACGAAGCGACCGCAAAGGGTCAACCTGGCACATACTGGTAACTGAGCAACATATCGTTTTGATTTACAATAATCAGTTTCCATTTCAGAAACAGTGAGGCACATAGAGTCATTTTTAGCAGCATCAACTACACTGGAATCCACTTTAGGAACATAAAAATATGGAATTCCACAACTAGAGTTAACAGGGCCATCACTTAGAGATATGATATTTGTAAACGGCATACCAGAAATTTGATCTTTAATTGAGATTGTGCCAATAACACCCCAGTCACTATAATGGAGTAGATATCTTGCACGCTTGGGCAAATTGGTGTATATGGGTGGATCATACTTGTGCAGTGGTCCATCATTTGATAAATCTTCTTTCATCATCATGATCACTTTTGTGTTGGCCAAAACAATGCATATGCTTGCACTGAGTATGACAAAAATTGTTTTAAACATTGTTTACCAATAACAAAATTAGCAACAAAATTAAATTTAGTAATACCTAATAAAACTTTGTACTAGCAGCCACACTAAAATTGCAAAAATCATAAAGTACAAACAAAATAGTAGCTTACAAATGCTTTGAGGGCAGGCCAAGGGTAACATTAAATGTTATCCTTTGACACAAAAAAAGTTTGCATCAAGAACAAGGAATAATTTTGAAGGCAGTAATTTATATTTTTTATGTACAACTCCCAAAATTTAACTTCAACACCAATTTTTAAAGTAACAATGCTCTGAATAAAGACATTATGAGAGTCAATAAGCTAATTGATAATGGTTATCATTTTTTATTTAAAACTTGGGCATAATTTGGTAGTTTTAATTAGCACATGCATGAAAGTCCTGCAATATTTGCGCTTCCCTGTTGTGCTGTGATGTCAAATATTCTGTGTTGTGTTGCACAAGATGAAATAAGTACAATCAATAAAAAATCCTATCCGACACTAGAAGTACAAGAGAAGTAAGAGAACTGCACAGTTCAATTCAAAAAGTGTTTATGATGGTATTATTGTTGATCTATTGTGTATTGCTTGCTGTTGCTACTACTGTAAGTTAAGCTATAGAAAGGTTGCATATGACATCATACATTTCGCGTCACAAAAAGTGGCTGACCAAAAGCTATAATTTATGCTGGAGAGGTATAGGGCGAACACCAAATTTTGGGGTTATTTTGAAAACTAATGAAAAAGGAATTAAAATTTGGAATGAATTATTGCTAGTTGGATACTCAGAAACCAATAAATTTGACCGAAAGCAATTTGGTTGAGATTAGGTCTTTCAGTTGGCTAGTCTAAGCTTAGTACTGTGCACAAATTTAGAAAAATTGGGCCCAAGAGAAGTGCCACCTAAATACCATTTGCTCCTCAGTTAAAAATAAACTATACCGATTAGATACCAGTCGATACATTAGCAAAAACAACCATTATTTGATCATTACTACCGGTACTGTAAGCTTGCTGGTTGTGTCCATGGGCAAGGCATTTAACAACATGCCTCCATCTTTATGTGGCAAACAGGTGGTGGGGCCAAGCAGTCTACCAGTCGTAGTGGCCCAGTCTGACAAAAGACATGCAAAAAGAGCATGAGCTTATATGCATAAAGCCATAAATAAATAAATCGGTACCGTAAGTTTTCAAATTACCCTTGTTCCAGCAGCCTAGGTATTAGCCCAAAAAATTGTTTCAAAAATAGTTAAGGTCACAAAATTACATCTGACATATCAGTATGACTGGTCTGCAATCACTTTTGACAAAAACTTACTGATTTTATCCAACAACTAATCCAGCCAATGACAAACTGTATAGAAGTCTGTCCTGTCTTTTAGGCTACAGTATAACTTAAGTTTTCAACTTTTCAGTATGCTTATGCCACTAAATATACTGTATAAATTATACAATACAATTAACCTTAAACTCAGCATTCCCAAACACGCTGATTAATCAAATATGAAACCTTCACAGAAGGTGGCTACAAATAAGCCTGCATGTTTAGCCCATAAAATTAGCCCAACTGTTAGCAATAACAAGCAAACCTTAGTACCTCTTATCTTACTTTGACCACAGATTCATTCCTTAACATCAGTAAAACAACATATTTAACGTTCATTTAACAACTTTTTTTTTTTTGTTTTATTTGCCATTTTTATCCTCCATTCACGAGAAAGCGAATTGTATCGCTATACTTTGGACGGTAAGTCCGCACTCGCTTGGGAGTTGCCTTTTTCGTGGTTTATGGGCCACCTGTCTTCCACATAAAGGTGGGGCATCCCATTTAGTGCCTTGCCCAAGGACACAACAAGCGAACTTGCTGGCTTGTTCTCCACAACCTCCCCTAAATGCCGAGCACCAAGCAGGGAAGCTGCAGATGCCATTTTTTAAGTCTTTTGGTATGACTTGACAAGGGGAATGAACCCCAGGTCTACCGACTGCGAAGCGGATGCTCTAACCACTACGCCATCGCATCGATCATGTTCATCCATTTGCTTTGCAAAAAATGATATCACTCCTATTCAATTTCATGCAAAATCACTCAAAAAGGTCAGCCACTTTTTTTGAAAGCGCATTTTGATGATGTTTGATCACGTGCATGCAAACTTCCTATTGCTTTTTTACAGCAACTCACTTTTTGTTTTGTGTTAACAGGAACTACTCCAAATTGAAAGTTCTAGGTGTTCTATACTGCCCTGTTAACATGCCAGTAATTTAAGTGTTGAAATCATAAATTGTATGCAAGGTCGGGGGTTTGTTGACATTGTAAAACATTGTGGACATCACAGAAATGTAGACCAAACATAAACTCAGAGACATAACAAGCAAACAAAACATAATCCACCATCAAATTAGTTTGAGTAATATCAATTTTAAATTAAATATAGTGGGAATAGAAAATAAATACTGATGATGCTGAACTTATGAAACATTTACATCTAAAACATACACAAATCAGCTTACTAAGTGCAGTCTTATGAAATTGGCAAAACGTTTGCAGACAGTTTTTCTGTTGCTTCTTTGCTTCAGAACAATATGTGAATCTACAGGAAATGTAGGTTATACTGGGGGTAGAATTTTTTTTTAATTTGTCATAGAAATTGACCAATCAGAAACAAATCAAGAGTTACACATTTTATATGTCACTAAAATTGACCAATCTCAAGTGTTTGACAGCAAAATACCTTCCAACAGTAAAATGCCATTGATGGCAAAATAGCCATTGCATTTTTATTCTAAGTGCATATATTTAGATTAAAAAAAATTGTCCTCCTTCAATTATTTTTCTGGTCTGAAAAGAATTCCCATGCTTGAGACAGAGCACTCAAAAACTTACAGACTTGAACACTACTAAAATTCCTTTTGGGAACATTTTTAAAAGTTTCTGTACACCTTAGTAATTTTTCTATACTTTACACACTCCTTCTAGAATCAGTTCAAAACATCATGTTTAAGAACAAGATATGGAGTTTTAGATAAGCTCTAAACTTTGTTAATGTGTTTTCTACAAACTGCCAAAGTCACTGAGTCAGATTATTGGATTGTTGTGTAGCATCTTTACACAATAATCTAATAATTTATCTCAGCTTTTGGCTGTTGCTAATGTTAAAGATTAATTTATTTTTCTGCCTACTGAAGAGTTATGCACAAATGTTAAAAGAATTGCAAAAACTCACAAATTTTTCTCTCACAAGAATGGTTACTTTTACATAAACAAATGGAGATTATTGACAAATACCTACCTATTGGCACTCTGGTTGTGATAAATCTAACCAGAGCTAAAAAAATGCCATCAGAACACAAGTACACTGGTCTAAAAAAATTTCTCCTCAAGACTTGTGTTTTACTGGTGGCAGTGGCTATTTTGCTGTCAACAGCATTTTATCCTTGGAAACTATTTTGCCATCAAAGATTTGTGATTGGTCAATTTTAATGACGCATGAAACATATGACCTTTGGTCGTGATTGATTAGTTAATTTCTATGACTAATTAAAAAAGTGGGCCCGTTTCCAGGGTACACTACCTTTGTCCAAACACACAGCCAGATAATATTCCAATCTGTACAGATCGGCAAATGAACTGCCTCGTACACCACAGCATTATTACCAGAATCATGGCATTAAATAACCTTGCAAAGAACATCGAACTTTCGAAGGAAAAACAGTTTTAGCAAAAAAATAAAAGCTGATCGCTATTTACCGAGCAGATTAATAGTAGTCCAAACTCCAAACTGGGTACACTGTGTTTAAAGAGCCGTACTAACAATTAAAAACAAGTGCAGTACAACGTTGCCAAACAAAATTGAAAAAACTCAAGCCCAATGGTGAATTTGCGATCACAGGAGCCTAAATATATTTTTGCTAGTACAAAAACACGCCCGAGTTGCTCAACAATACATAGTAGAATCCAGAGAGTAAAGACTTTTTTATAGCTAATTTGGAACCCACAAAGAATTAATGAAAGCAAACTATTGATAGTTTTGTCACCAAATTACTTAACAATTGCATTAATTTAACATTATCTAAGAAGCAATGACAGAGTAATCCAAATCACTAAATAATATTGATCAGTTGAGACCAGGCATCGTACAGCAGTACTTTTTATTTATCCTTCAGCCAAAAGCGTAATCAAGGAGCAGTACGCAATGTCCACATCCCAGAAATGCCTTTAATCCGATCACTATATTGAGCTATTTTAGAGTAAAAATATTTAAACTAAACTGTTGTTATGCTGAGATAAGAAAATAAGAATAATTATGTGGTATCTTCTCTCCAAATTTGAATACTGATGACTATACTAAAATTTCCAAATCGTTGAACTTCTTCGCTTGGGTTAAAAAGCAAAGATCTCGGTTTCGGAATTTCCTGAAAATCAGTAGACCTACTTCTTGTATGGCTTTTTTCCTGGTTATACCGAAAAAACTTCCGCTAATTCACGGATAGTAAGCAATCATAGGTAGCATACCCATTATATCTCCAAACAAGAAAATATTGATCAAAATTTCATTTTGGCTTTTACATGAAAAGACCAAGAAATTTATGAACTTTCACTAAATATTAAAGCTGTTACAGATAAAATTGTTTCATGAGAATTGTAATTAAAAACTAATTCTCACTCTTGTAAAACTGCAAGGCCTCTTTCTACATCAACCGCATATAGCTGCTGGAGACCTACATTTATAATTCGTATCTTTGTGCTGTTTGCAATTCTAGAAATAATATCTAGGACAACCAATTCTGTGAAGTTTTCATTGTCTACTTCCACGTGATTACGTGAGAATCTCGTAGATTTGCAGAACTATAAAACTACGGCATCTCAGTCATTTTAGGTCTTTTCTCAAAATCAAAATATGGTCGAAATGTAAATCTCTGCTATTAAAATTTGAATCGTTTTGGGAAGTCGCATACAGTCAGTAAGTGTGTATACTGTACGCTACCGAATTTATTGTTACCTTATCAGGTATCGTAATTCTTGTGTGACTGCTGCTATCCCAATCACACGGTTTGGGGGAAAGGTCTTAGTGCACAGCGCAAACTCAATCGCGGTATCAAAATGCACTTTTGATCATGGAATCAAACTTAATTCAAACGCGGAAAAATCCGATCGATCATGTAGGAATGGCCTCGATACTGCGACAGGTTTTCTAAAATAATTAAACAATTACAAACAAATAACCAAATCTCATACTCAATTTGGATGCAAATATGATTAGAGTAGAATGATTAAAGTAGAAAATAGTGATGGTGTAGCGTGTCGCGTCTCGCACTTCATCGAGCTGCCATGCCAAACATCTTTTTGTCTTTTTTTACATTTTTTTTATTAGTTTGCTTTCAGTGGCTTAGCACCTTGCTCCCACTGATGTGTGTGATTCTAGTTGTTTACTGTAAGAGCTGTGTTTGCTAATTTGCTACTTCGTGCGTCTCCAGTTTGACGCCCAGCTTGCGCACCTTTGCTGCTTTACCCTATGATTTTGCTGATGAAGTAATGTTAGCTGACGAAGTATCTACCGTCAGGTTTGTAGCCGCTCGGCTATCTCCGTTTCAAGTATATCGTGCTCCTATAGTCCGCACGCCTGGCGATGTAACCTCACGCCAGGGATCTAGCCTGCGTGGCTTTCCGGCAAGTTAGCCGTGATATTGCAACGCGTATTGTTTATTATTATTGTATACGTCTAAAATCACACACATTTATTTTTCTTTTTTTATTAGGGCTAGATTGTGTTTATTTTTATCTTCTCTTGGTAGCTCGGTGATCGGCTTGCCTTTCCGCCATCAGGTTGTTTATCCGTTATTTTTTGTTAATGTGACGTGTGCAGTGTCCTGTTTACATAGACGTGTGCAGCGACCTAATTCCTGGTGTCGCGTGCAGATTTTGTTTCCGACCATGTGGTCGGAGATATTGTGCTCTCTTTCATCGTTCGATTTCGTGACGGACGGACGTAATTCGATTGTTACCACAACCGCGTAAATTGGTGGAATAAAGTTTTGCTGTCGTGCCTTCCTTGTGACTGCCATAGTTCCCAGCAATTGGGATTCAGTCAGCACGTTATTGCTCTAAGGATCTTATTTCCTACAATGGCATTAACAGTACGACGATAAATAACAATAATTATGCGAGAGGGTTATGGAAGCACTTTACTTTATACACAGTTAAGCTTATGGCTGTTTAACGGAGATTTAGCGAGATTTACCACAATAGATGTACCGGTACAGTATTATTACTGATGCTATTATAGTTTTTATTTCATCACAAATTAATTAACAAGAATCACATGATAAAGTAACAACAAGCACTCTTTTTTTGTTTTTTTTTTGCCATATTTATTATCCATTTACGAGAAAGCGAATTGTATTGCTACATTTTGGACGAGATGTCCGCGCTCGCTTGGGAGTTGCCGTTTCTGATGTGTCTGGACCCCCTGGCTTCCACATAAAATCGGGGGCATCCCGTTAAGTGCCTTGCCCTAGGACACATCGAGCGAACTTGCCAGCTTGTTTTCCATAACATCCCCTAAATGCCGAGCGCCAAGCAGGAAAGTTGTGAATACTATTTTTTTAAATTCTTTGGTATGACTCGACAAAGGAATTAAACCCCAAGTCGACCGACTGCAAAGCGGACGCTCTGACCACTATGCCATCAATCGTTGTTAACAATAAATTGAGTAGCTCATAATACAAATGTATAAATATGTATATGCTTACTGACTGTATGCGACTTCCCAAAACGATTCAAACTTTAACACATTGGCCGCGGCGAGATTTTCTAGCCACACGCTAAGCGTCTCGTCATAGTTTCGCGTAATTCGCATTTTTTCATCGTTACCTCGGTCAGCTGTTTGTGCGCGTTATGCAGCGCGAAGAAAAAAATCGCCTTCTAAAATAAGTTCTCCCTACGCTGTTGTTTACTATGAACTGAAAGGACTGGCAAACCAACCTGACCTCAAAACAGACTCCAAAGTAGGGCGAAATAAAGAAAAAAGTTGAAATATTTCCTTTGTAAAAGATAGGGCGTTTATCTGACACGCTGAAATGACCGAATTTAAACTTTGCTGAAAGACGAGTATTTACGTCTACCGCGTACAGAAAGGAAAATGAAAGACGTAATATTACGTCCCTCGTGGTCAATGTGTTAATAGCAGAGATTTACATTTCGACCATATTTTGATTTTGAGAAAAGACCTAAAATGACTGAGATGCCGTAGTTTTATAGTTCTGCAAATCTACGAGATTCTCACGTAATCACGTGGAAGTAGACAATGAAAACTTCACAGAATTGGTTGTCCTAGATATTATTTCTAGAATTGCAAACAGCACAAAGATACGAATTATAAATGTAGGTCTCCAGCAGCTATATGTGGTTGATGTAGAAAGAGGCCTTGCAGTTTTACAAGAGTGAGAATCAGTTTTTAATTACAATTCTCATGAAACAATTTTATCGGTAACATCTTGTTAATTGACTTGTGATAAAATCTCTACTCCAAAGCGCAATTTTGTCTGTCCGCGCGTGCATGCGAGAATGTGTGTGCATGTGTGTGTGTCTGTCTGTCGGTTTCAACTCCTCTGAAACTGCTAGAAGTACAAACATCAATCTTGGCACGGTTGATCACAACTGCGTGGTGAGTGTCATAAGGATATTGGTGACGTCACGATGACGTCAAAATCAAACCTTTTTTTAACTTGCAATACTCCACAGAGGGTAACTGTTTTTTTGCTCATACGAAAGCCAGCTTTCGACGTACTACATTACAACAACTTTCATTTGTTTTGAGTCTAAAATGACGTCAAATCAATGATTCATTGCACAATCCGCTTTTGTTCTTTTTCAAAAAGGTACTGATAGCACAAACTCTATTAAACGTTCCTTCAGGAAATATTGATAAGGTGGTTTTAATAAAAACAACTTTACAACAATTATTGCATATTTGGCAATGCTACGAGCAATTCTTCATTTAACCACTTTATGCAATCTAAGCATTTTTCTTCTCTATTTCGGCTGCACGCTTAAAACTGGTTCTATGATGTCATAATATGTGTCGTACGATCAACACAAATCTGTGGCTACCACAGATCATAATATGAAGATGTTTTCTAAAATTGCAACCGTTTCACAAAATCAGTTTACTAAAAAACTGATTTGAGACTTTATTTCCAAACCAATTTTCAAAACTTTCTTCAGCAAATTAAAGGTTATTTTAAGGCGATTTCAATAGTGTATAATATGTACTATTAACATATGTTTTTATATTAAAAAAACTGAACTTTAAGATCTCTTGTGTAACTTTCTAAACTCCTAAAAAGTGGTAAGCTTAGTAAAAACATGTAACTTTAATACATTAACGTTATAGTTGCATACTAACAATTACTATCTTTTGAAAGCTTAGGAAATTTCCTTTCCAGCAAAATGTAACTCCAATTATTTCAGGCAAAGGATTAGTTATAGTGGTTGATCAAAAATTGGTTACCGTACATTATGTTTCATTTTTAGTTGAACAATTATTCTATTTGACCTAACAAACTCGCAATTGTTAAACCAAAGTTAATTCTTTGGTACATTTTGACTACTTTTCCTCACAATCTTGGTTCTTTTGCATTATCTGTCGACTTTTTTAAATAGATCCATCAAAAAGTGAAGTTCCTAAATGTTTAGGAAATGTAATCTACCGGTTAAAAACCTGCAAAATTTTGGGGCCTGCACTTTACAATATTGCAATTTCTATAAAAAACGAAGTCCATTAATGCATCTTGGCAATTCTTTCTCGATAGTAGGCTATAAATGTTTGGCATCATCAATCAAATTATTCAAAAAGATTCATCGAAAAATAAAGTCAACAAATTTTAATTTGTAACCAACTTCAAGCAAAACACTTGAAGATCACCCAATAAAAAGACGAAAGAGTAAAAATGGTTCTTTCCTATTTTTTATAACAAAATGTAAGTGTCATGCTGGATATGATCTAAATTTAGAAGCAATTTTCTTTGCAGTTGTGTGAGGCTGGCGCAGCCAGCTGATTTGATATTCATAACCTTGACATTATTAATGGGGCCCCCGCTGCTGCTATTACTTAACTGTGAGTGCCTTATTTTGGGTTAGTTTGCTTTTTGCATTTTTATGCCAGGGCCAAAGAACATGCATGTTAGTTCAGTGAAAGACGTTAGTTCATATTAATTCGCCCACATAAACGAAAAAGTGGTAAGTAGCGATCCTAATATTTAATGGCCTAAAACGGATTGTTAGGTCAAAATTTTAAATGACATCACAATGCTTGCCACTACACAATGAGAACAGCAGCAGGTAGCAAAATTACCCACTATCATTTTGATAGCAAACATAAATGGTAAAGCCCATTACTGATATTTGTAATTGCAAGAATATCGGCACAAAATACTAATTTTCATTTAACAGTAGGGAGGCCTGGATTAGGGGCAAAGTTAAATGTAATAAAATCTGAAGTTCAATAAAAAATGAAAATTAAATCATAAATAGCATCAATCTGTAACACTGAATTAAAAAGGAATGTTTTTGTTTGAAAAAAGCGTAAAAGACGCCTATTGCAATGGGCTATATGACTTAGGGGAAACACATGGCTCCTTTTCATGCTATGGCCGAATTAAAGCAAACAGCGCAGGCAAAGATCTTACTGTCACAAATATTAATACAAAAAAGGACTCAAAAAATCATCCAATAGGCCTATTATTAAATAGCTCATTTCTTCGTGAGTCAAAATGACCACCATTTGAGCGACGCCATCATTTTTGACTGTTTCACCCCTCCATCCCCCTTTCTCACACTTTCAAAAATTATGAAAGGTAGTTTGTGTCATTATTATTTCTTTTTGAATACTTCCAGTCTTGACTAATAAACCATCATGATCACCATTACATGTACAAGAACTACGGCTTATATTTACTAACATATTTCGTTATTGCTTTTACAAATGTTTGTATGAACGGTGAAGCTGGCGCAGCTGTATTTATTGATTCGTTTAAAATTGGCACAGGTGATAGTAAGCATGCCGGGGTTAAATCGCACCATACTTAAGAGAAACATGTTTTTTATTTTGCTTGATAATAGCTTTATAGAGCCACCGGAATCAAACCCGAAAATTTGGGAAAGCAAGCACTCATTTAACTTTGATGATTAAGTGAGTAAAAGTGAATATGAATCATAATGCGTAGCCAGCAGAAACTTGAGAAAGTGTGAGACGAAATCAAAATTAACAACTTCACAGTGTCAAATCGCACCACATGGAAGATATCATTGGTATTTTGCTTTATATTAGCTTTATTGAGCTACCGGGGTCAAATTGAACATTTAAGAAAAACCAAGGATGCTTTAAACTCCCCAGGTCACGTCAAGCAGGGAGAAAAGAACATGCTACATAATGCGTAGCCAGCGAGGACTTGAGAAAGTTTAAATGGGAAATCATAAGAAAACATCGTCACTGTGTCAAATCGCTCTACGCAAAAAACATTTTTGCTATGTTGATTGAAAATAGCTTCATATCAGAAATGTAATTCCTACTTCCAAACTACGAGAAACGTAAAGTTCCCTTGGGTTTGTGTCAGCAATGAACAGAGTCCATAGATCTGAGGCATAGCCAGAATCTTAAAACGAAATATTTTATTAGGAATAGTAGCAAAAAATGTTGTAAAAATCTTATGTGCAGAAAACACATAAGCTTTTAGTAACTGGTCACACAAGAGCTTGATGGGTGAAGCCGGCTTGGCCGGCTGAACCGACACTCTCAATTTTGACGTTAGTGATAAGGGTTCTTGGTGTGCCGCCATGTATACTATAAAGCAAGGATTTTTCTTATGCTGATATGCTGCTTGTTGAGGTAATTATGTATATACTCTACAGCATTGAAACAAAATCCCAAGTTTGAGAAAAAATTAACATAAAACCACAGCCATAGCAATTTGTAAAACTGAATATAGAGAGAACAATAGCCGCTTTTATCGCTATACCGGAAATAAGACCAATAGGGTAGCCAAATTAGGAACCCAATGCCACAAATATAAGTAGGAAAGCGGCAGCACCAATTGGCAAAACAGGCCTACCATTAAGTAGTTTATTTTTGTAATTGCGAAAGCAACCACCATTTCGCCGCTACAATCAGTTTTAATTATGTTTTAATCCGTGCTCCTTCACAATTATTAACAATAATTTGTGGCAAGATTCTTTGTGAGCATTACCAGTCATGATTAAGAGAATATGATGATCACAATTTTTTGTACAATAACTGTAAAAGTGCATAAATTTCTTTAATTTTTCGCTACTGCTTACACAAGAGCCGGATGGGTGAAGCCAGCCTGGCCGGTTGAACCGAAATGCTAAACCTTGACATTTCTGATGGAGGGCTCCTGCCGGCAAAGCCGGCTAGTCAAAACTATAATAGTATCAGTAATAATACTGTACCGGTACATCTATTGTGGCAAATCTCGCTAAATCTCCGTTAAAAAAGCATAAGCTTAACCGTGTATAAAGTAAAGTGCTTCTATAATCCTCTCGCATAATTATTGTTATTTATTGTCGTACTGTTAATGCCATCACTATTTGCTACTTTAATCATTCTACTCTTATCATATTTGCATCCAAATTGAGTATGAGATTTGGTTATTTGTTTATAATTGTTTAATTATTTTAGAAAACCTGTCGCAGTATCGAGGCCATTCCTACATGATCGATCGGATTTTTCCGCGTTTGAATTAAGTTTGATTCCATGATCAAAAGTGCATTTTGATACCGCGATTGAGTTTGCGCTGTGCACTAAGACCTTTCCCCCAAACCGTGTGATTGGGATAGCAGCGGTCGCAATAGCAATCTCACTTGAAGGAGCGCATGCTTTTTCTGCTATGGGCTTTTTTGCCATCAAAATATTGGCCATGAAATTGGTTTATGGTTAAGCGACGAACCTGTCAATTTTCTAAGCTTTCTGTGCAGTTGTTATTTTTATTTAATTATTTAATTCAGAACCAACGATCCATATTGAGGCGGGAAAATCACAAAGAACAACAAAATCAAACAAACAAACAAAAGCAATAATCCTCCAGTACATTAGATCCTGTTTGTATTGATTTAAATTGAGCTACTGGTTTTTAGAAAATGAGGCGGATATTATATATATACGAGGAGATATTCCTGCACAAAACACCAACATTGGACAGTATGTTTCAGCCTTATATGATGATAATTGGTATATAGGTATAGTACAGCATATTGACAAAACTAATAAAAATGTTTTCCTACAATTAATGCATCCCAAAGGACCATCACATTATTTTTACTGGCCCGAAAATGAAGATGTATGCTGGGTACCATTTCAGCATATTTTGTGTGCAGTCACTCAACCAACACTTGCAAACTCTCTAGGACAGTACCAATTATGTGCACAGTCAACAAAAATAATAAGCAATGCTCTTTTATCTCGTAATAAAAAGAAATTTGTGAATGTTTAAGCTTACCTTTAAAGACAAAATATGATATTTTTAGTAAAGCGTTGCACAGTTACCGGTGCACATATTTTGATTTATAAATATTGCATGTATCTGTATTGAAGTAGTATTTTGACATGATTTCTGCTTCTAAAATATGACTAAACTATGTAATGCACAACGTGTGCATAATTTGATAGATAAACAAAGACTTTCAAAGAACCCCACATGTGTTTAATTGCAACTTTTTATGGGATGATGTCATTCTGAGGATATTTATCATATGGTAATTTTGTGATACTAGAAAATGCCTGGTGACTTTCTGACACAAAATTTAGTTTGCCTTGTTGAAAAAGCAACACTCAATAAGCCATTAATTTTATTTGTGATTCGAAATCTCATTAAAATTTGCTTTCAAATGATGTGTCACACATGATTGTAACTGGTGGGGATTTCGAAATATTTACGATCAAAAACTACGTTCCGCATGATTGAGCTCAATGGGGTTCACCAATAATCCCAAGGGGAAAGGTCAAAGGTTGCAGTCCAAAAGTTTTGTTTTTAGTGTTTTGGCTAAAGAAGTGTATGTCCAACAATATCTGAAAATATCATACCAGACGAGTTTTCACTAGCTGAGAAGCATCTTTTCAAAGTTGAACATGTAAATACAAAATTTTTTTTCCGCTTCAGTGATCTAAAAAAACAGCCAATTTTAATTAGTCATAACTTTTTTTCTAGTTGACCAATTAAAAAAAAATTAGTTTTTTGCAATCAGAAAGAAAAGTTTTATCATTCTGTCGAATTTTATCAAAATTTGAGCGGGTGAGTGAACTGCCCTGGATCACTTGACGTGGAATGGCCCAAGCATGAAATGAGGAAAAATGTGTTTTGAATAATATATTCTTGATACGTTCCGAGCATCTAAAGAAATTAGATCTCAACTTGGTTTTACAGGCATAAAGATATTTTATCTGACGCATTTTATCCAGGTCGTCATGCAGGTTATTTGATAAATACACATCCAAATACTTAACAGAAGTTACAAATTTAATTAGTTTTCCAACTAATTGTGAAACTAATTCGAAAGACATAGTAAGTGACGTGTGAAATAAAACACCAAAAGTTTTCTTGTTTCTTTTTTGCCCTGTTCTTTGTATTTTTGCGTTGTTTTCGTCTACAACATTTTTTTCCAACAATTATTTATATGCTTATAGTCTGGTGCTGTAAAGCAGCAACTAAAATAGGCTATTTTGTCTGTGGATGCTGCAAGTTGGATTGTTAGGGAATATCTCAATTTGATAACCTAAGGTTTCTTTGATACTCTCTGGCTTTTGCTCCATTTGTAAGATGAAATTTATATCCGATGTCTACCGTGTGTTTTTTTCGCAGAGACGAACAAATAAATTCCTACAAATACAAAAATCCTTACTTTACTGGCATTAAAAATAATTCTGTGATGTACAGCGTATTTAGCATAAATGCTCATTAAGTCTTGTATACCTACAACACTAGGGCAAAAGCAGCAAAGATCATCAGCATAAAAGATGTGGTTAATTTTTACGTTGCCTATAAAGCAGCCATCGTTGTTAAGTTCATAAGAGAGATCGTCCGTGTAAATAGGAGAATTAGATATGGACTTAAAATACTCCCCTGCCTGACACTGTTACTAACTTGGAAAGGCTTAGAGAGGCAGTTGCCCTATCTAACCTTCGTGGTTTGATTTGTATACCAGAACTGCAGCAAATGCACGTAACATAATGAAACATTTCGCTGTTATAAGTGTTAATAATTTTATTATATATTTATAATAAATTTGTTATGTTAGGTCTAAAAAAAATAGTTAAAACAACTAGTTGTATTTTTACAATAAATCAAGCTTTAGAACATTTAGGCCGAGTGAATTTTTGATGTTTACTGCTTATGTACCATGATCAAAAATTTCAGCTTTTTACCAGGTTGCGTTACATTTTATCCGAGTTTTCATAAACGACCGGGAAATCAAAACTCTAGTTTGTATGTCCCTATAGCAGTATGTGTTAGGCAGACCAGCTGTTGTGGGCCTAGACTATCTTTTATAGGTTTAATTCAAAAACTGATTACTAATAGAGTCAGTGATAGTTCTGAACGCCAGCTGTTCGTCACAGCATAGAAGTGCAAGAAAGTTACTGATCATTCTACAACAGAAGGAAAAGCACGACGAGCTGCATTTTTCTAGATGCCAACCATAAATTATTAAATCTGCAAACAAAAGAATATGCTAATAGCTAGCAAAACCATTGTAATTCTGACCGAGATTGATTGCGCTATGCCCACCAAAAGTCGGATATCGCTTGGGTCAGGTCTTGGATTGTTTTGTTATGTGGGGTCGTTGCGCTATGCAAGCCACAGGCCGGATTATGGGTTTTAAATTTGTTTAACTACGGTATTCATTGAAGTACACATTGCATGAAAACATTGCTCGGAGGGTGAGCAATCCCGAATTCACGACCACGAATAGATGCGAATATCAAAGCCATTTTCACTATTTTGTTTCTTTGGGTGACGCTAGTGATTTGAATTGATTTCTATTACTCGTCATGCTTCTACAGTAAAGGCAAAGGTAAAAGAAAGACAAAAACGAGATAGCCTATATATAGCTCTTCAATGAGTTTTCTTGAAGTTAGACGCAAAACACTTTTTTATGGCTCAATCAAATCATGTTTCCAAGAACGTAACGGGTAATCACGTTGATTGACATATTTGCTTCGATGAATATTTTATTCTGGCGACAGCCTAAAAAGCGTGAATTTTGAGAAATTCGGTTCAAAAAAGTTGGTGATCCCTATCCTGGTCAAAATCAAATAATTTTTATTACGCTGGACCTACAGTAAAAGTTTTTGTACAACATTTGTCACCCATTCTTCGTGTCAAAAAATATAACAGCAAAATTTTCTAGCTCTTCAGAAGAGAGGTAATGTTGATCGCATAACGATTAGTAGCCTATTTGACAAAAACTAGATTAATAAATTACAGTAGTTAATAAAAAATTTGACAAAAAATTAGCACTTTACAAAAAAACTGTATTTAACTTGCTGTGTGGTTTAGTACTTTATTGGGCTGATGTTATGTTACTTTCATAAATAGGCTCATATAATCACGTGGTTGGCATAAGCAGACATGAGTCAAAGTGCAAAATGCTTTGCGAATTCATTATTCTTTAGCCAAGTGAAATAACATCAAGCCTAATCCAACGCTTGAAAAGGACTGAAAAAAATATTATCCTTGTGTGCCTCAACATTTCAAGCTAGTCTGCTAACAAACATCAAACTACCGGTACTGGGATAGAGTTAGAGAAACTTGGGAGAGAAGCATGATCAATTTCTTTGTTTGTCCTCTCCGATACACTCCTAGCAATGATTGCGTACTCACTTCTGCCAGTATAAGCCAGATAAAATCAATAATTACATTTGTTCATAAATCATCTTTTTTCTCGTTGCAGTTGTAAAAATTTTATCTGCTCTTTCCTTGTTTTTGCAGACCTATTTCTCGGAATAGAAAATGGTGGGAAACCATAGACCTCTGGGAGCTGGGCCATTAAGATACGACTTAAACTAAAGATTGCTTAAAGAGAACGAGCTACCAAAAACGAGGTGGCGTAAAGAGTTCTTTGCAGAACAGCATAGGATAAGGTTCAAAATTTTCTAAAACGGGTGATCACTGGCGCTGCCCATAAGAGTTTCGATTCCGTTACAGAGACTAGAGTTCCAAAAAGTCTGTGCCGCAGCAGCGAAGGCGAGAGAGAAACAGCATCCAAAATTTTGGGTATAGGGATTGCAAAATTGCTCAAATTCTGTAATTCCCTGGCATAAAGCATTGGCGGATTGAGAATTTTAAAGGCGTATGGCAAAACTACATCAGGGGCCCTTATTGGTCTTATTCAATTAGGGATTATTTTTCCTTCGAGAGTTTGAATCTGAAAAATTTGTTGCCAAGGTTTCGGTCCTAAACTTTCAAGTGAAGACTTTTTTTTGAGATCACTTCTGTTTTGTTTGTTTGAAATACACGATTGTGGTCAAAGTAGAGCTTGGGTTCAAAAGTTACCTGTGTAAGCCTTTTTTTGATGACCAACACTATTTTGCGGGCCAAAAAGCAGTTTGTAGGACTTGTTTGGAGGGGAAACCCGACAAAGGGGGGCCTGAGGCAGCTGTCGCACTTGCCTCACCTTAAATCCAACACTGGTCTTAAACCATGCTCTCACCAAAAAGGGGGGTGAGGAAACAATAGCAGGAAGCTTAAATTTTTCAGGTTAGTGTGATAGAACTTTGGTGTTGAAAAAGTAGAGGGAAGATTGATTACGCCTCCAGGCCGAGAAAAAAGATTAGTGAACACAAAAAGCGGAAAGATCAGAACAGCTAGTGCCTGTAGATGACTGAAGCAGCGAACTCCATCTAGCTAATTCATCCGCCGTGGCATTGCCTGAACGTACACAACGTACTCCGTGCAAGGGTATCCGTATATTCATACAAATTCGTACATCCATACAAACTCCTTGCAGTCTCTGTACATTTTCTCCGTACATCCGTAAAACTTCGAACAAGTTACCGGAAATCCATTGCAGCTGAAGAAAAGAACGTAAATAATTTGTGCTATATACGCCAGAAAGTGTGAAAACAAAACGACGGAGAAAAGGCAAGCCCCGCAAAGCTTACCAAGGACAGACGCAGTGTATGAAAGAAAATTTGAAAAATTGTTTCAAAATCAATTTGATGGCTTTGCGCTTTAAGTAATAGGTTTCTTGCTCTTACAAAAAAAAGTTTAAATTCAAAAAAGGTTGATTGCTTTTGCTCATCAAAAAGATTTGTTTGGCTTTTGCTTATACAGTACTTATTTAGTCTTAAGAATGTTATATTTAGCGCAACGGCAGCGAAAACCTGTATTGGGGCAGACAGCAATTTTTAAGTGTACGACTCTTTGTAAGAAACAGGAACGCTTAGTATAAAACTTTTTTTAATTCTAATAATTCGTATGTAATCCCGCTAGGTGTCGCCATCACCCTTGCGTGAGATTTTTTGTATCAAGTTTGTTTTAGTCCTTTTTTTTGCATTATGGCGGTGTAGAGGTAGGAGGCTCAACTTTCTCGAATCGCTGGGATCTTGCAATTTGTTCATGTATGGTAAGTGGTTAGGTATAATTGTCTTGAGATTTCGTTCTGGTAATTATTGTTTGACCGCGTGTATTGCCATTATATTGGAAGAGAGTTTCAATTATCATTTGGAAGGCGTGTCGGTGTTTGACCACGTGGTGCTAGTCATTGGAGCTATCAGCGTAAACATAAAGAGTCGCCTTTCCTGTCGATTGCAAGTCCAGTAATTAGAGATCAACCTTACCCGCTCTAGCTAGGCAGACCGCCAAGGGAAGTAACACTCTTAAATGCGCCAAGTAAAAAACATGGTACGGTACATCTTGTAACGGCGTCTTGGGTTTTTGTTGGTGACAATCATTAGGCCTCTTTGCACAGACTTACTTTTTCATTGAAAAAAACATCAAACATCAGAAAAACTCACAAAGGTAAAAATTTACGAAAATCAAAAACTTCTTTCTTTTCAAATGCTGCATAACAAGTTGCATATCGCTTTAGCCCAGTTAGTCCCCGTGATTGCTGCTTTAATAACTAGGCAAACACAAGTCCAACAATTTTAGAACAAATAATCAATTACACTTGTACCTTTGGATTATTCGACACACATTTGATAAAAAAAAGGCTCCAAGAGCATTTCTGACACCTTAACCGAAGGGCTTTGGCGTAGTTGAGACCATTATTTCGCAATCTTTTCTCAAAATCTGAGAACATTATTAGCATATGACTGAGATAGAGGTTTTATTGCTTACTAGACTGCTCTGCCGGTGCTACCGATAGGACCCCCATCAATAACGTCGGAAAGAAAGAAAAAAAAGTCGGTTTTACGTCATTTTTTTCCGCGTTTTTTTGCTGGCTCAGACATGCTGATTTAATGTATTTCTACCACTACACACTCGCTTTCGAACCAAACTTTGTACTGGAGCAACGTAGCACTTTAAATTCCGGATGCCCTTCCTGACGAATACCAACGGTGTTTCTATAAAGTTTTGAACTCTAGGCCTTTCGCTCTGAAGTCCATTACGATACCATTACATCACGACTACTTGGGATTGAGAATATCGCTTCAGCCGGCTGCGCCTGTTTCACCCATCTGGCACTTGTGTAAACAGTAACGAAAACTTTACGTTTTTTCTGCACATAAAATTTTCTTAACTTGGTGCGCTTATTTTCCTAACAGAATTTCTGATTTCAAGGTCCTGCCTACGCCTTCGGTCTAGCGTCCTCTTCATTGCTCACGCAAATCCAAAAGGGCCTTTCGTTTTCTTAAGTTTGGAAGTAGAGAACACATTTCTAATACTAAGGCTATTTTGATGCAAAATGTCTTCCGCATGGTGCGATTTCACTCAGTGACGTTGTTGTCTTTCGATTTCCCCTTAAACTTTCTCAAGTTCGTACCAGCATTATGTTGCGTGTTTTTTTCCGGCTTCGGCATGCCCACAAGAGTTAAAAGAGTCCTTGCTTTTCCTCAAATTTTTAGGTTTGATACTCATAGGTATATAAAGCTATTAGGAAGCAAATATGAAAATGTTTCTCCGAAATAGGTTGAGATTCTGCCCCGGTAGGTCATACCATCACCTGTGTCGAGTTGAATCATATCAGTTAATGATGCCCGCTTCACCGTACAAACATTAGTGAGAGCAGCAATAAAAAGTTTTAGAAAATATAGGCCATAGTTCCTGTCAACCAGTGGTTCTTAACCTTTCCAATCCTTGGGACCCTTATTCCTAAAGATATTGGCTTGAGAACCCCTTGTCTGCGCAACCTACAAAGGAGGTGTATGTTGAAAGAACAAACACTACTTTTTGTGATAAGGCGGATAGGTTGTTTACTACTGGATCTCTAACTAATTAAAAAAGACACTTTTTATGAAAGCATAATACAAGTAGTTAGTGGAATATCACAATTACTCGGCAAAACACAGCACAAATGATTAGTCAGTGTAACCTCTGTTCTTGTCTCTTTAAAACAAACTCATCAATATGAGAGTTGACATTGCTGAGAGCAATTCTCATGTCATTTGCAACTCTAAGGCGATTACGGTACGTAGTTTTAATATTAACTAGAGCAGACATGGCAGCTTCACAGAGGTATGTCGTCGGAAATGGAATTAAAGCTTCCAGAGCTCTATTTGCCAATTCAGAATATTCTTGCAACATACTGAACCAAAACTTCATTAGTGAGAAGGAGCTAAACTTGGTTTTTGCAGCTTGAGAACTCTGCAATTCCAGATGTTGCTCATGAAGGTTGAGCTGCTCATTGTCGATCATCTCAGCAATAAAAGGATGCTAAAGAAAGTTCAGATGTTGAAAAGTAATCTTTTATTTTTTTCCCGAGGTTGCTTATGTGATCATCAATTAAAACAGTCAGCCATTTGTTAGTTTCCTGATCACCAATTTTACTGTCAAACAGTAAAAAAATAGCAAAATTCTGGTTTCTTACTCCGTTTTTCCATAGGGGCAACTTCTTTTTGAATGCGGCGGCC
Source organism: Trididemnum clinides (assembly GCA_963675345.1). NCBI lineage: Eukaryota > Metazoa > Chordata > Ascidiacea > Aplousobranchia > Didemnidae > Trididemnum > Trididemnum clinides. The sequence goes on along the minus strand of OY776304.1, from coordinate 15,267,405 downwards.
TTCTGTGCAGCCTTTATTTGAGATTTGTTTTTCCCTTCAGCGAACCACTGAGCTCATTCAAAAGGCTAAAGATGTCTGCCAAATAATAGGCTTTCAATTAGAATCTATCTAATGCAGCAAGTTCCACTGACCCATGCTCACGAAGCAGTTTTAGATATCCCTGTCACGAAGGAACACGGCAACTTCAGTGACAACTTCTGCAACACGAGAGAGCACATTTCCCACCATAATCATTTCACTTCGGTGTGGAAAAGAAGGTACTGATGCTCCTTTCTAAGGTTATCGCAAAATGCTTTGAATAGTCGGGAGTTCACGTTTCTACCACAAACGAAATTTACAGCCTTTACTACAGAATCAAGACCACTTCAAGAGGGAGTGTCTTACAAGCTAAGACGTATTCATAAATAGCACAGTGATTTGATACTATATGCGGAGCAACTTGTTTCATTAGAGCTACAAAACAGGACTGATGCCCTATGATAGCGGGCGCACCATCTGTGCATACCGATACCGCTTTATTCCGTGCTATTGAATTTTCACAAAAAAATCCATTAACAAGATCAAAGACGTCTTTAGCTTTAGTTCTCTTCTTCATCTGTTAACAAAGTGAAGATTCGTCCACAATCGCGTTTTATTTAACAAATCTCATATATGCTACTAATTGGCTTATTGACTTAATATCCGTTGTTTCATTAAATTGAAAACTTATTCTACATGGGTTATCTTGGATTTGAGCAATAAGCTGATTCAAAATGTCGTTTGTTACATCTGCAATCCTGTTATTTAAAGTGTCATCGGACAAGGGAATTGAATCTATTCTTTTGGCCTCGTTTCGGCCAAGTAATATTTGTACCATTTTTACCGCACTTGGCTTTATTGATTTCTCACCAGCAGTGTGAGGTGCTTTTGCTTTTGCAATTATCAAAGAAAATTTATATGAAGCGCACAGGAATGGTTGGGAAGTTAGGTAGAAGCCTAATGCAGGGAGCGTTCCCCTCATGTCATAACGAGGTCTTTTTGCTTTGAACATTTCAACTGAATCCGTATTCTCTTTATGTTGCAGTTCCTTGTGCCTCTTCAGCTTCAAAGGCTTTAAGGAATCGTTGCCCAAAGTGGTATTGCACGATGCCAACTGAGCATTGTCAAGTTTATCACAACCAATAACTTTTGTGAAACCATACTAAACGTAAGAATCGTCCCAGAAACGTATTTTATGTTTACTTTTCGTAGTCATTAGTAAACAAAACGATTATGACCTAAGGAAGCGAGTATCGTGATTGAAAAGTCTTAATTGTACTAAAAGTGGCTAAATCATACAAATTCACTTTCGCGGTAATCGCATGTAAAATGAAGAAATGATATAGCAAATACTAAAAGGAAACAGGCATAGTGATTGTCTTAAATTCCCTCCGCTCCTTCATTGCTTAGGTTGTAAAAGTCTAACCAGGCCTGTAGCAACTAGCTATCAGATACCAGAAAGGTGCTGAGAGAAAATTGGACATTCTGGTATCCCGCTGTACCTGAAGTTTTTTATTTATTTCTTTCACGCAGTGGGGTTGTGGGTAGAGCTAAAAGAGAAAGTGCTGCAACTGTAACTTTTATACTTCCACCCCCAAATGCTTTGTTAAACCTTATCTCTCATAGCTAGGGATGTAATATTTATCCCTCAGTACCAAAACAACTAGTTGGATGATCATATGCTTCTCCAGAAGCGTTAGTTGCACCATTCTCTCCAGAGTTTATCTTAGCTGCTGCCGTCACTTTTCAACTACTTCTTGAATGCTATTGTCTAAGCTTACATAACTGCATTCTTGATAAAAGAGTCACCGCTACGTAGCTTCACCCACCTAACCAATTTTTAAATCTGCAAGCAAAAAACGTCTGTCTTTCTATTACAAAACCTTGAAACAGGTGTAGCAGTGGGATTGTTATTCTTACTCTAGTCTACTGCAACATGATATGTAGTAAGAAACTAAAAATGACGGCCTATTGCATCAGAATAAAACAAATAATTTGTTCAGCACTAGAACGATGTGATACTGTGTACGTCTGACTATAGGTAGCATGTTACTGTAAAACCGCTGTTATTAGTCAAAGTAGTGGTCGTTGTTGTTTGTGCATTTGCAGGTTAAAAGATTACAGTTAGGCATTCCTTATGGGGACCCCAGGTTTTTCATTAAGGACTCCGTTAAGAACCGCTACTGTAGACGAAATGGTGATCAAACTAAAAAAATGAGCAATTAGTGGTAGATCTTTTACAATTCGGTTCGCCTCCATTTATATTTGTGATATTAAGTTTTTGGGTGCGCTGTTTGCTTTAATTCCGCCATAGCATGGAAAGGGGCCATGTCTTTCTTCAAGATTATGAAGCCTATTCCAATAGGCTTCTATTCAGTTTTTTTTTAAACATAAATATCTCCTTTTTGTCCAGTTTCATAAATTGATGCTATTATTGTTATATTTTGATTTTTTCTTAAATTTGGGATAATACTAAATATGTCTTTACGTCAAATCCCGATCTCCCTGTCTTTAAATCAAGATTTGTCTCACGTACCGCTACAAAGAGCCTATTAATTACGAATATAAGTAATAGGCTATATTACTTACGTTTGCTATCAAAATGATATTCCATAATTTTGCTGCTTGCTGCTGTTTTCACTGTATTGTGGTGAGCATTGTGATGTCACACAAAATTATAACGAGAAAACGCTTTTTAAAAGCATTCAAAGACAGAAGAGAAACGCATACTTAAAAAACATTTAAAATGAATTACCGCTTCTTGCACCATGACACAGCGTAAGATACATTAGAATCACTTGTAGCAAAAATTAATGTTTCTTGAAACCCAATTGATTAAAAAATTGTCTATAGCAAGCATTTCTAGTTTGTCAATTGTAATGATGTTACAGCCTGATCAAGTCGTTCTTTCGACAAATTTATTGTTCAAACTTGACGTTTCTCTCCCCTTGGTTACCGAGGAGCTTCTTCAGAAAAACGGTAGATGCTACCAGTGCAACATATAAACTGTACAACATAAAAATATAAAGACAACCTGTATTTACTAAACACTGAATATTATTTACAAACAAAGCGGGCAATTACGTAATAACAAAAACATTGTTACATCACGGATTCAGGGGTGGGTACAAGTAAGAAGTGCTGTAAAATGCATAAGACAGTATTTATTGGAAATAAACACACTGTAAACAGCAGGAAAACTTGCATCATCATTACGATTAATTAGGTTACATAAACGAGCCTTTTGATTTATGAAAAAACTTTTCGCAACACGAGGCCTGTACGCAAGTGACTCTGACATCAGTATTTTGACATTATCCCAATCTATTCTCTGATTGAAATCCATAACATGTTGACTCAGCGCTGACTCTTTAGTATTAGAAGTCTTAACCGCATCAACATGTTCCCGTTTTCTGGTTCTAATACTACGTCCTGTTTCATCTACATACATAGCATTGCAATCCCAACAAGAAATTTGATACACCAAACCACGTTTTTGTTCAAAATTAATAGCATCTTTAGGTTTACGAAACAACAAAGACAACGTGTGATGTGATTTTAAAGCCACTCCGATACCAACTTGGGTCAAAATTGGACCAATAGGTTCGGAGACATCTTGCACGTAGGAAAACGAAGTAATGGATTTTCGATCAGAGAATAGATTGGGATAATGTCAAAATACTGATGTCAGAGTCACTTGCGTACAGGCCTCGTGTTGCGAAAAGTTTTTTCATAAATCAAAAGGCTCGTTTATGTAACCTAATTAATCGTAATGATGATGCAAGTTTTCCTGCTGTTTACAGTGTGTTTATTTCCAATAAATACTGTCTTATGCATTTTACAGCACTTCTTACTTGTACCCACCCCTGAATCCGTGATGTAACAATGTTTTTATTATTACGTAATTGCCTGCTTTGTTTGTAAATAATATTCAGTGTTTAGTAAATACAGGTTGTCTTTATATTTTTATGTTGTACAGTTTATATGTTGCACTGGTAGCATCTACCGTTTTTCTGAAGAAGCTCCTCAGTAACTAAGGGGAGAAAAACGTCAAGTTTGAACAATAAATTTGTCGAAAGAACGACTTGATCAGGCTGTAACATAAAAAAATTATTTTGAGCGGTAGCGCACAGCCATTACATGTCTTTCAAGTTTATTGAGTCGTTGTCAACGTCTTATTTTTACCATAGGCGTTCTTAAACTTGACAAATTTATCCGTTAATTCAGCAAGTGCTTGAAAGTGCATTAAAGTTTTGAAAGGGCGCCAATATGATTGATCGGTATTTTCAGGATGAAGTTATCAAATATCAGGGCTACTACTTACAACTTTTTCGTAGCTGTAGGCGTACGGTATTTGTATCAGCTAACGCCTGTGGGTGGGTGCATGTTGATTGATATTGGCATACACCCAGCATTGCAAAGAACAAACTGACACGAAGTAAAGCATTCACAATTAAGTTATTGCAATAGCAAGGAACCATCAGTAATGTCGAAGAATAGTATCAAATCAGCCGGCTTCAACCAATTGCAAATGAAATTGTTTTAGCATTTAGATGATATGTAGCTCGTCACCAATATTTAGTAGCAAAAAAAAAAGTAGGACCATCTTTATTTCCTTCCTCTTTTTCTTGGGAGATCGTCAACTTTTTTGATTGGAGTAGACCACATTTTAATATTTTTAGAGACTTAATGTTTGAATGAATCTTTTTCAAAATTTGGTAGATAATACCGAAGGACCATGCTATTAAGAAAAAATGGTCAAAATGTACTGAAATACTTAGGTTTTCTAGAAATTGCAATTTTGTGAAATACAGGCACCAAAGTTTAGAGTGGTTTTAACCGGTAGGCTACGTTTCAAAAATGTTTAGAAACTTCCTTTCTTGATGAATCTTTTTGAAAATTTAGACAGATAATGCCAAAGAGCCATTCTTGAAAGGAAGATCAGTCATATTGTACCAAAGAACTTTGTCTAACAATTGCAAGTTTTTTATGTCCAGTAGGATAATTGTTTAACTAAAAATCGAAAACGATGAATAAAAACAATTTTTGATCAGCCATTATAAACTCATTTTTAGCCCTAACTAATTAGATCGCATATTGCTGGAAAGCAGATTTTTTCAGGTTTCAATCGACACTAATTGTTAGTACCTAATCATAATTTTTGAATTAAACTCACCTGTTTTTACTCAGCTTACCACTTTTTTGGAGGGTTAAAAAATTACACAACAAGCCGAATAGTTCAATTTTTTCAGTACAAAAACAAGAACTAAAAATACATATTATACATTATTGGAATTAGCTTGAAATACTTTTTAATTTGTTAAAACAAGTATAAAAATTGGTAGAGAAATTAGGTCACAAATCATCATTTAAATAAACTGTTTTTGAAAAAATTGTAAGCCTTGCACCTAATTGGTAAAGCAGCATACGGGCGTAAGGGGCAATAACAATTTATTAAAATGAATATGCCAGGAAACAATAATGAGTATACCACCCAACCAATTTAGACGAGACCATCCCTGGACGCGTTTCGTCCTTTTGGACTCATCAGCAGGGCCCGTCCCGTCGCAAGCAAAAGTAACCCACTCATTAACGTTATCCTTAAAAAAAATCCACCTATGCACATGCAGAAGCAATGAGACTTCAACCGACGACGTATTGCGTTGCTTAACAGGGCGGGTTGACAAATAGGTTGATTTTGGCTGCATATCAACTAGGAGATCAGTTTACACACTGATCTGAAAAAGCAGATTAAACGCTGCATTTATAGCCTAGCGCCTAGTCTTTGCAATGCCATCACGCTCGCGGCGAGTGCGTTGACGATTCACAAGGTGGGAGCCGGGCGACCTTTGATAGACGTGTCGAGCAAATCCATGCCAACGAATTTTCACTCTATCTCAATTCGCAGTAAACCGGGCCTCCTACAGTGAAACGGGCAAATCCACGCCAACGATGGTCCCGTATAAATTGGTTGGGTGGTATACTCATTATTGTTTCCTGGCATATTCATTTTAATAAATTGTTAATTCCCCTAACGCCCGTATGCTGCTTCGCCAATTAGGTGCAAGGTTTACAATTTCCATATCTTCGTCTATAATTTTGTAAAAATTGTGCAATTTTTACAAAATTATCATACGAGCGTATGATAAATCTCTGGTAGCGAAAGACTGCGCTAGTCGTACCAGACAGCATTGTGACATGAAAGAGCAACTTCTAAGCTTAAAATAAAAAAGGACAAGCATTCTTAAAAGGCTAAAAATGTTTAAAAAAGTGAATGCTCGTCGCTTCGTCAAATCAGCTTTAATTGTTGCAGAGTTGTCGTTATCGAAAGCATCTTGTTTATGTCTCCCAAAAAAAACATTCATCAGTGTTTTTACATTACGTAGTTTTTGAGAAAATAAAGAGAACAAATTATATAATTAAACGTTAATTGTGACGTCATTTTAGTTTTCAAAAAGATGAAACATTTTGTAGAATGTTGAGTCGTGGATGGTTTTCGTTTGAAAAAAACGGCTTTCCTCTCAAGAAATCCAAAGTTTAAAAATTTTCTTTAATTTTGAAGGCATCATGACGTCACGAACCCCCTTATTACACTCACCTTGTGGTGGCAATCAATCGTGCCATGTTTGATGTTTTTACGTCCAGTGGTTTTGGAGGAGTTAAAGCGCACGTACGTACGTATGCATGTACGTACGCACAAACAGAATTGTGCTTTATGTATATTAGATACCGGGTAACTTTAAAACACAGGAGCATCCTTATATCTTTTTCCCATCCCAGCACCAAAGATAGAGTGTTTTTTGCACTATTTGGATAGGGAGTTTCTCAACATCAGCGGTTTTTAAGCTGTCGCCAGAGTAAAGTATTTACCGATGCATATGTGTCAATCAAATTAGGCTATTTTTTCGTCCTCTAAAACATTTGATTTAACTCCAAAAAGATGCTTTGTGTCGAGCTTGATGAAAACTCACTTAAGAGGCACCGTAGGCCATCTCATTTTTGTTAGCGCAGCTACGGTTTTGGCATTTGCTTATACGATTCTTTTTCAGTATGTCTCAACCCATTTTACCCTATTAACTTCATGTAGCAGATGATTTCTTATGGTATTTAACTATCTTTGCATTTTTTAAACAAACAGATTTTCGATTCTTGTGTTTTTACTTGATCTATTTTGTCTTTTAAAGCAGTTTTATAGATGGATTTGTTGCAGTGGCTATATTATTTGTTTACTTATTTTACAAGAGGAATCAAACACGATCAGCAAAAAAAATGCCTATAATTATGCTAGCGAAGACATTTTTCTTAAAAAATCAATTATTGTTTACAGTATTGGTAGCAGTAGAATGTTGCTTACAAAGCTGTTATTTACTTGTTCAGCAAATATTTTCCGCAAGTAGGGTTTAATGTGATCTATTGTGCGTGGCGTGATATATTGTCAGTAACAAATACATATATTGTGAGTATAGTATTCTATAATTCTCTGTACTCGTTTCAAAGTTAGTTTTTGACTTATGTTGTAAGTATCAAATGATTTCGGTTAGCTACATCTCGTAGGTAGCCACTTTTTTCGATGAAGTTATTTCGCTATTTCTCATTCTATCCATGGTTCACAAAATGAGCCCCATTAAAACCTAAGGTTTTGGGATATTGCAGCAAAAACTATATAGCACTGGTAAATGGGTGTCTCGACATTAATTGCTGAGCCGTTTTCTTGCAGCGGCGATGACCTGGGTTAAGCAGATGATTTGAACTCACCACTTTCCAACGAGCAAGAGACAGAGCAGCCTGTTTTATGTAAAGTTCAACAGGTTGGGTCGCGATAAAACAGAAAGGCTGTTACTTGATGTGAGACGCAAGTATCTTGTTAAAATACGCAAAGCAGCATTGATGGCCGTATTTATTTGGGGGAGTAAGCGCTGTAGCTCCACGTAGATGCGTATTTTTTGGCTGTGACTTAGATTAGCGCTGAAGCAGCTCCACGAAAACTTTCCGCACCAGCACCCCAGTTGGATCTAGCCAGATGTTTAAGCATTGCACCTTGGTAAATCAATTTGTTATTATTTCACTAAGTAAGTGAGGGAATGTGCAACGATTGGGTCCAAATTGCGTCTATCTCAAGTCTGCATCATTTGAAAAGTTGGAATTATAATGCCTGTGTACGCAAAAGATATGCTTAGTTGTAATATCGTGGAAAAACAACACTGACAATGAAAGCTACAGCTTAAATGCATAAATTGTATGGTACATGACGGACGCAATTATATATAGCACAGCATCAAACAGTAATGGATCATTAGAAATAAGCATATTAATTATTGCACTTAATGTACAGGACATCAAAGTTTGATCAACTATAATTTGGACATCTTCTTCTTCGTGTGAAAGGGCACCAATTTACTGTCGGAATCAGATGCTGGCTGTGGTGGTTATTAAGCCATCATCAAGTATCGTCATCCAAAGCCGTCTGAACAGTCACCTCTTGAGGTGCTCGATAAATGGGCACGCTGAGATAGCGTGATCTGCGGTTTGTTCGATGTCGCCACACTTGCAATTTGACAAGGGAGTGAGACCCCATTTGTACATGGACAAATGAAAACGCCCATCGCCAGTCCTCAAGGCGATTGAGCTTAACCCAAAATGTTCTGGGCAAGCTCATTCCAATGGGCCCAGTACTGGCCCTAGTAATGAAAACAGGGAGTATGGATGTGCTTTTGGAATACTCTGTGCTTCATCTATAAATCGTCCAGTGAGCCACGCGGATGTCTAATTCAAATAGGTCACCAAATAGTTTCCGCACAGCAGGCACAAATGGACGTCTAGACTTCAATCCCTCCACGGACGCATTTGGTGACCCACTTAGTTGACCGTGCAAAATATGACCTGGATTCAGGGTGCCACGCTTGGTCAAGGAGAGTGGATCCAGGCAGCTTTAAAATAAACCCAATTATTTTGGTGAATTGGAAAAATTCTAATGCTGCAAACTTGCAGCTCGAACTCGAAATAATGATCTCAGAAGGCTATTTAATCGGTAGGCCTATAATATTTCAATACAGAGATCAAGCCTATATCTGCTGAACTACCTTTTATAAACGAAAACGATCATTGTCAGACTGGTTAGGCCAATGCAAAAGCGTGATTTGCTATCCAATTAATGCAGCTACAGACATAACTCACACTAGTAAAAATCATAATTTAACTACTACCAACATTTACTGAAATTTTCAGAACCAGCAACCGTTGATGGTAATCAACACAGGCTGCTTTACCAATAGCTGCTTGACCTAAACCATCAGTAGCTTCACCTAAACCATCAGTAGCTGTGACGCAGAATTAAATTGACCGATCAGCTAACAACCTTGGGTCTAGCGTTTTTATTGAAGCCAATGCGACTTCAAGTGATTTCTAATGATTGCCTAAATCAGTGGTTCTCAACCTTTTTCGTGCCGTGGCCCACTTTCATAAGAACGAGATTGTTACTATGTCACTGCGATATGCATGAGATATCATGACAGTGAAGTTGCTCACTAAAAGAAGGTCATTACGTCTCTAGATCACAGGTGCTGGTCCGTAAGGCTGTTCATATGGTTCAGTATTTCTCAAACTTATGCGGTATGCAAACCCATTTTCAAAATACATAGACGTCCGTGACCCACCCGACTTACATGCTGTGGCCCACTAATGGGCCATGGCCCATCGGTTGAGAACCACTGGCCTAAATGTTATGCTGCAAATCCACTACAGTGGGTCTAAGAGGGCCATTTCTTGTTTTCAACACTCTTTTAATTTTTTGCGAAACATAGGGTTGCCAACTGTAAAAAATTTCAATATAGAACATTGATGATTGACTAAAACTAATTTATGTTCATATGGTTTACTTAAGGTCTAAATCATAAATAAATTTAAACAACATCTGATCTTATTTTCTTGTAAGCTTTCAATTTTTCAATCATACTTCTGTCTTTGCAAAGACTTCAGCAACAGAAGAGCATGTTTTACAATTTTCCGAAAATTACCGACAAGTGCCTTTCAAGTTAAAGAAAATGAAACGTTCTTTTTTCATTAATTCTACGGAGCATCTGTTTTTTCATGTCGCTTTTTAGATGACGTAAACATGCGTTCACAGCATGCTGATCTTCCAGGGATAGAAAGCACCAGTCAAACTATTTTCAAAATATTAAGACATTTAGGTTTTGCACATTTTGAGTCCATGTGCCATATTCGGCTTGATGTTTTGCATTCTGGCAAAAACTTTCTTAAATTAATGCAACTACATCGAAGAGATCATCTACGTTCAAATTAAAATGATCTGTGCGCTATAATTTCAAATTTGTCACAATTTCACAAATTTCCCGTTCTTTGAAAGAAATTAATTACCTAAAAAACTTGGATTTGACAATTTTTCAAATGCTAAATTTTGATCAAGGTCAAGTTGTAGTTCTTGGTGATGTTTGAGACATCAACACAACTACATTAACAGAGTATTTCAGTTTATGTCAATATTGCGAAGCTAATTAACTTAAAGTCAATTTACTTAAAGTAATTGGATTGTATAATACCGACTATGAAGCCAATATTCAAGAAGCATTACTTTATAACTCATTTATATGCAAACAGTGTTACAGAATCGGCTTCGGGAAAAAAAAAATTTTTGATTTTTCCGTGGCTGAACTGAACTAGCGCTTTTGATTCGTACGCCTTGATTTTTCTCTATTTGGCGTTTGGTAGCTTGAGGTTAAAATGCGACTCTGGTACCATTTTTTCCTAAAACCGGGCGAGATTTGCATTTTGATTAGCTGGCCTCTCGCTCCAAACAGTAAATAGTAAAGTTCTAGCATTTTAAAGTGGTTGTTTATCAGTTGTTGCTGCACGAAAGTTGAATTTGTTTCCTGCATTCAATTTATTTTAAGATGAAGCCCTCGGTAAATTTTTGTTCTTTCTTTTTTATCAATATTGGAATTTGTTTTAACTGAGTTTTAGATTTCAATTTCTTTTACTGAGTTGCCCGCAATAAAGAAGTTTTTTTTTAGTTGTTGTATTGAAGAAGAAGCGAAGACCTTGGAATTCCTCCCGGGCACTTGTAGACAAATCTTCTTTGACTGAGAATTTGTAATAAACGGCTATAATTTTTTGCTCAAAGTTTTTTAGTTTGTTTAGTTTACATAAATTAATGATTTTGTCGGTCTTCATGTAAATGATTTTTGTCAGTACCTTACTTTTACCCCTTACGTTTGTCAACTTTCGGTGTATCACACTACTTACATTGTGAGTCAAAAAAATGTCTTTACTTTGGACTTTGTATACTGCTTTTCGTTAGTAAAATTTGCTGATCCAGTAGAGATAAAAAATAATTTCTCTGGAAGGGGCAAACTGATCTGCCAAAAACGTTTAGATTTTCTGTAATTAGATTTACTGTTTTAGCTGTGAGTTGCTTTGAAATGGTATGGCTTAAAAGAATTTATCTCTTTGCCGAAGTTTTAAACACCAAGAGTTTTAACTTTTATATTTAGATTTTCAAACTTCACACTTAATAAACTAAACTAATCAACCAAGTAATGCAATTTTCATTTTTATTTACTTGAAACATGTTATTAATTGCTTGAAAATAACGTTATAAATGATTCAATAATAAATAAGAAGTAACCCTATTTTTGTTGGTCAAATCATCAACTTAAATGTGTCAATAAACAGTTATAATAAATCATGGAGCGGTGCATTTTCTATTCGCAGCAGCCACTTTAAGGCGAGGACGTTTTTCCGCCAGACTTTTCTTCTTAAAAATTTATGATTCACAACATTTCGTTATCTTAAATTATCAGTTCTTTAATGCGTTTGCTCATTTGCCAGTTGATTAAAAGGAAATAAATGAATAAAACAACCGTCAGGTGTCGCGCGTTAACAATTAAAAGCTTCACTGCGGAGAACACAGCAACTGATCAAGTTACAACAACAGTCTTGTTCAGAGCTGTTGATGGGAATTTTTAGAAAAACTCAGATTAAACTAATATTGAAGGGAAAACCTCAAAAAGGAGTAAGGACCGCCGCACTCGAATTTTTTGTTCACATAATATTTACTTTTTGGTTTAATTGTTTTTTTTTACTCTTGGGAGAAAACGGACAATTAGCATCCTCTCTCAATGCGAAAAAAAACATTGACTAGAATGCTAAATTTGAGGACTGTTCTTTGAAAAAAGGACGGTTGGCAACCCTACGATGCACTAATCGTAGGGTTGCCAGCCATCCTTTTTTTTATTGAATAATCAAAGTCGATTGCTTGACTTGTAATTGACTTTGTAATTGTGGTCGACATGAAAGGTGTAATTTATACATTTCTGATGTGGTGTTATTACATCCAATCAATGGACAGAGTGCAACGTCTTTATTATGATACCATAGGTTCTAATGGTAGTACAAGAGAAATTCAGCTTTCGTGACTGCCCGAAAAGATCTATGAGCACAGGTAATAGTTGCAACCATTTTATCCAAAACACAACAGCACAGCTTAGGTGAGAGTTGAACCACGAGCTTGTGCTCAAATTCACCACAAGAACGGCGCTCTAAACATTCGGTCATGCAGCTGACGATTAGGATTGAGATATCGCGACGGAATTGACAAATCTTTAGGTTATTCCTGTAAGAAAATCAAATCACTTTCACCACAATTGGTCACTCTTTCATCAAAAATTTTGGCCATTAAAAGTAACTGTAACTAACAACTTCAAATATTTGTGGCTTGGGCTATGACGAAGTTATTTTTTTCGCTAGGTAGCTGTAACTGTAACTCAATTTCTTTAAAAGAAGGTACTTGCTCACTATTGGTTGCATGGACTTTGCTTGACATTGCCAAGAACGATTTTGAAAATAAGCTAAGTCAACAAAATTTCAATAGCGTAGCTAGCAAAAGTGCCGTGGGGGCGGATGTTAATTTTACCGTCCATTAAAAATTCTGGTAGCACTTCAAAACACCGACAATGGAATAATGCATATATGTAGGTTTGCAAAAATGCCGCCTACAAACTAGTGCCATCGGGACAGACAGCCTATCCCCTTCCCCCTTGTTTCACGCCAAGCAATCGACAAAATTCTATTTCCGGTTACTGCAAAAAGCAAAATGAAACTAAAATTGTGCTGTTAAAATTTTTCTTGTTTTCTATCCTTAAGGGTGGTTATGTTGTCATATAATTTGTTTTTTAAATTTTATAACTCCTTATAGAAACCTGGAGCAAACCCATTTGTATCACCCAACTTTCCCCGATTAGTTCTGGTATTTCCACGAAATACGCAAGTTGCATAACTCTTCGTACAAATATGGACTTCTAAACAAATCTGTACTATAAATTTGTTGCTTATAGCTTGAATTAATGCCATGGTAGCCATTTTAATTCGAGTAAAACCAGCTGAAGGTACGGTACTGTTATATTTTTAAGGCTGTTGCATTGAGAGACAATAGATGGTTATTGGGGCCAGTAAAAGTCATTGTCATCGTGCTTTTTCTGGTGAAACTCAAAGTCGTCAAACCTATAGCAGTAAAAAAATCACATTGTTGCGAGATTTATTTAAGAAACTATTCAAATCATTTTTTCTATTTTCGGTTATACTACAGGGTGTCCCACAGCGAACCCCCCAACAATATCTATCATTATCAAATATGATAAGATGTATGTTATGTGATTAAACGGCCATTATCCCTTTATCAGAATGCTTTTAGTAATTTATAGAAAGCATAAAAACACGGATTGATTAAATATACAATATGCTCATCATTTTCCTGTACACAGAGTCGAATTCTATTTGTAAATATTGTTACAATATTTGGCAACATTTAATGCTTTAAATCTAGTTTTTGCGTAGCCAATCTGTGATTCGAACCCGCGTTGTGTGGTTGTTATGTTTGTTTCTCTCGAGGTATCGTCTTTTATTGATTAGTCGTTGGATTGGCGAGGTTGACCCTCGAGCGACGCAGTAGTAACTGCCTTGTTAACACACCTTTACATTATTCTCAAGTAGATACGTTGCAAGAAGGATTACGTTGTTTGTAAACCCTGCACGTTTGAGTAGAAGTCAAAGAACTATCAAAGAAAGCTCGTAGATGCCAACGTAGAGAAAAGTTGGTAGAGCAGTTTCTTTGTCGATTGTTATTGTGTTGGAGCTGTAATAAAGAAGAAGGTACTTGGGGGTCAAAATAGTTTGAAACCGCTACGCCGCTACAACGCTAACTACGTTAAACTGCTACACAACTAACAACGCCAACGTCGCCGAAGCCAATCCATCTGTTTTTTCCTATCTGCTTATCATTTTCATTATTTCCATTTTTCAATTTTGCGTATTACCAATAAAAATTTATCAAAGAATTTGTTCAAGAAAGTCAGACAATAACAGCGTGACGAGAGGAAAAGCGCGTTTCATCTATTTACAACTTCAGCTTCACTGCAATCTGTCTCGGGTTCGGAGACTACCCCAAGGGTCTCTGCTCCACGAACCCGTTACACTATTTTTAACAGCTTTGAAACATGCTTTCCTACACAAGCGCTCGTCTATGCCATGAAAAGCAGTACGAATGCTGCCTTCCAATTCATCCAAGGTTTGAGGTTGACTCCTGCATACTACGTGTGCCCAAAGAAAAAAATCACCAAGTGTTAAATCTAATGATCTTGGAGGCCATTCCAAAAGGTTACCTCGACGTCCAATCCAGCGGTTAGGAAAATTACTGTTTCAGTAATTTATGACGGGTCGATAATAATGCGTTGGCGCCTCATCCTGCATGAAAATGCTCCCAAGCTCGGTGATATTCAAGATGCTAATAATAGCATACACAAATATGTAACATTTCAAACTGTTCATATCAAGCCGAAATCATCAAATTTCAAGTAAGTAATTTTGATTTTGTGTTGGGGGGTTTGTTGTGGGACACCCTGTATAGTATGACTTATCGATTTTGCTTTACAGATGCTGAAATTAAACTCTTGTGTCTTCTTCGATGCAGTAGTTTAGGCAGCCTCTGTGGACATTAGAATATGATATTTGTGAATAAGGGAGGCGGTGAGAGTTTTCATGCCAAGATTCACAAAGCATTGAAAGCAACATTATCTGTAGCGTAAAAGTGCTTGCTATTTGATGCCAAATTTTGCATTCTGTTAATTTCTTTACACATTATTTTGCATCGCACATTTGAGTCGTTGAATATTATAAACACTTCCAGTGGATTAGCCTGTGCTGAAATGCTCAGAGTAAAGAGTAGCATAGTTTTTGAGCTCAGAGCTGTGACTCTTACTACACAGTTGCTTGAAGTGAGTAGTGTTTTCTCCCAGCAGAAATTTTGCAGATGCAAACATTCTATATTTTATCACATTGCTCCTAACTGCCGCTAATTACCTGCCTTGAACTTTTGTAGTAATTTTAAATAAAATAGAATTGTTTTGTTCATTGTTCGAGTGTGTTATTGTTTAAAATATATTTAAATTCTTTCACATTCTTCCATATGAGTTGATTTCAAAAAAATAAAATATTTTTGCTTTGTTAGGTCTTAAAAATATGGTCCAATATATAGTATTATCCTACTTTTGACCGTCATTAACTTAGTCAAACTTCAGCTGAGTTTGGTTTATTTTTATTTTTCTAGCCAACTAAATTCTTTGCAAAATCCTTTTGTGAGACCAGGCACAAAAAAAACGAAATGTAATGAAAACAAAAACCGTTGAAATATGCCATAAAAGTAGGCGAGAAAATATTGACCCAAAAACTACCTTGATAACTTTTATTAATTTTTTGACCAAACCTCGACAATTTGATACTGGTGAACCCAAACCTAACCTAAATCATAATTTTTATCAACGGTTAAGCCTGAGCCGATAGCTATGAAGTTTGCTAAACCCGAACAGGAGCGATATTTTTAATGGTTCTACGCTCTGCTTAAGAGGCAAAAGCTTTTCTCACAAACTTAGCAAAGTGTCGACACACCAAAATTGCCAACAAAATATTAGTTTTGCCTTTGGTCAGGCCTTACATTAAGCTAAAAAGCGACATTAAGTAGGGATAATATCATATTTCCCAAACCGTAGAACACAATCTACATTGAGCTTCAGCATTTTATCAAAGGATTCTCCTGGTGTTAACCTAAATTGCAATTAAAGTTGGCTGCAGTTTCGCTCAACTTTCACTTACGGCATGCCACAAGTGTATCATTGTCATTGGCTAGTGACCGTTTAACCATTGCAAAATATGTTTTACTGGTTACCACAGCCTATTTACATTTCAATGAAAAAAAACATTTGGGATTATAATCCTGGCAATTTTTGAATTGAATGAGATTAACTGCCTTATTCGAAAGCAATTGTTTTGTCATCAATCCTTTTATGTTAAAACTGGTAGTTAAGTGGAAAAAGAAGGACGTTTGGGGATTTTTGATGCCCTCGGAGAATAAGTATTTTTTATTGCAAAAACGAGACGTTTGGTAGCTCTAATTGCAGAAGTGCCAATGAACTTAACATAGGGACTTCATGTTACGACGCTAAAAACATTAAATCGTCGATTTCATAAGCTTCTATCGTATACTGCCACAATCCTTTTGTGTTTCATAGGACGACCGTTACCATCACACTTAAACAAGTTATATACAGACCAGCTTCCACAAGCACTGCATCCAAGAAAAGTAAATGTCGTCAAGACTATTTTCAATGGCGCATTAACCCAATCACAACCAACTAAGAATCTCACGCTCTTGCTCAATGTTATACATTGCTGATCGTAGACGGAAAAAGGCAGTACAGCTGACAGTTTCATATCGGATTACATGTGCTTACTAGATGGTGCAAATAGAAGGAGTTCGTCGTCCACTCCTCAATCGCACATATAATTACCTCAAACAAGCTACTGTAGCTTTAACGTAAATAGTGAAATCCAAAAGCAGGCAAGGTTCAACGTTTGCTGTGCCGCAGAAAACCGCCAGGCCAACTGCGCAAACCAAAGTTTAGAAAATTGCACTTGTATGAGTGTAGCACTTCTCGTGAAATCGGTTCTTACGAGCTTTTTGGGTTAGAAATGTATGAAAAAGTGCTTGCTTGCAATGTGTTACACAGAAACTTTACTAAGAACTGTCTAATTTCTATTACATAGAAGCTTGCTTCTGTTGAAAAAAACAATGCCAACACCACTAACGCATGCAGACATGAAACTACAAACTGAGGAATCACGAGAAAATACATTGGTGGTAACCTCGACAAATCTTTGATAAAATTCAAACCATTCCTTATTGTCCTTGTTACAATGTTTAAGGTAACCCGTACGATAAAGGCAAAAATGTGGTTCAGGCAACCTCAGCAACCATAGCAAAATATGTCTGCCACAATTGTTTTTTTAAACTAAACGCTTTGCATGAACTTGCTTACCTGCTGCAATGAGCAATAATTGCACTGTTAGCAATTTTGTTTGAATATATCAATCAAGGGACAAAGTCTAGGGTTTGTTTGTTTTCGAAAGCAAACGTCGAACAAGTCCTCAATTGCACAATAGACTATGCCTTGTGCCTTTTGTAAACGTTTAACTTTGAGCATATATGCTGTAGTTTTTATGATACAAAAAGGTCACGTAAGCAGATGTACATAAAATACGGTCGTCAATAACTGTATGAAAACAGCATGTGCATTTATGTTATTTGCCAGCGGGGAAATTCAAGCACCGAATACGTCAAAACTTTGCTTTTGCTCATGCCCAAAAAAATACGGCAAACTCAGACGTGAAACAAAATGCGCTGCAACACAACCAGAGTAGAATTCGCTTGATTTAGCCTGAAGTTTTCTCTCAGCCTTCAAAGCACAAAAAGAAAAATTTATCAAGTCGTTTAATCAATGAAGCAGCTTTTTCAAAATAATACTAGTCTACCTTTAACATGATTTAAACCAATACCTTGTAGAGTCAAATAAACACTGATATCGACCAACAACATCAACAAGCACAAAATAAATGAATGGCACAAAAGCATTTTTGCAGATATCTGAAGGGCCTACAAAACGCTTTACAAGTAATATGATCAATAATTTTATTTCGGTAATTCATACATATTTATCATATATTATAACAAATGTGTTGCTCGAAAAATCAACTTAAAAAAAATTAACGATTGATCAAAAGACTGTGAACATCATGATACAAAAATGCAAGGAACAACCTAAACTGAAAGTCATGCACAGTAGTACAGGAAACATCTGTCTAAGAATCAAAATAGCAGCTTTGCGACAGTGGCTAGCGCAAAGCAGCGTAATTCGTGAAGAATAACAAATCAAAGTAACCCCATAGCACCTGAACGAACGGAAACACCTTTCCTTGAATATGTGGAAAAGAACTTATTAACAACTTTTTCGAGGACAAAGTTCCTCGTAGAAAAACTATTGATTTACTTCAGGGCGGTAGTCAGCCAAAAGTATCATGGTAAAGAATTATACTTTTTGTATGCTAGTTTACTTTTGATAATGATCATTTTTTAAATACATTACCCACAAGATACCGGTAAGAATCAGCATTATAAAGCGACTTTTAGAGATATGTAATTGATTTTGCACAAGTCAATGTATGTGTCTGGAAAACATCAAGAAGTTAGTCAAAACCTTGGTAATTCTTTCGAGGGCAAATGTCCTCTTTGTAACGCCCTTGATTACAAGTCAACTTTCAAACAGTTAATTCATACTGCTGGTTGAATCAACCACAACAACATAAATAACAAGGCATAGACGCAACTACAAATGCAATAAGCAGTCTTCTTTAATTCTGCATTAGCTGACGGTTGATAAATCAATGAAATCAAAAATAAACCTTATATCATGGAGAATATCAATTAAAAAATTTAATCTCACTTAAAAAGATTTTATGAGCAATGCTTTCATGCGGCATTAGTTGATAAGGTCAATTATTTCTTCAAAGGATCAGTTTTGAAGTAGTCGTCAACATTGATCACATTTGCTTTGCCATAGAAATCAATCATCCACAAAAATTTGATATCGAGCTTGGCAAAAAAGAAATTATGGGAAGAAGGCCAATCTTTCATTTCAGGAAAACGAGAGAAGAGAGCATTTTGAGCAATAACTAGCTCTTCAGGTGCAGTGATATTAACGAAGCGACCGCAAAGGGTCAATCTGGCACATACTGGTAACTCAGCTACATAATCTTTTGATTTACAATAATCAGTTTCCATCTCAGAAACAGTGAGGCACATAGAGTCATTTTTAGCAGCATCAACTACACTGGCATCTATTTTAGGAACATAAAAATATGGAATTCCACAACTAGAGTTAACGGGGCCATCACTTAAAGTTACGACATTTGTAAACGGCATACCAGAAATTTGATCTTTAGTTGAGATTGTGCCAATAACACCCCAGTCACTATAATGGAGTAGATATCTTGCACGCTTGGGCAAATTGGTAAATATGGGGGGATCATACTTATGCAATGGTTCATCATTTGATAAATCTTCTTTCATCATCATGATCACTTCTGTGTTGGCCAAAGCAATGCATAGGCTTGCACTAAGTAGGACAAAAATTGATTTCAACATGTTTACCGTCAACAAAATATCAACAATATCTAAAAATGCAGAAACTAAATTATAATTATAAAAACATGAGAAAGTACAAGCATAAATAGCAGTTAAAAAGTGTTTTCAAAGAGCAGGCCAAGGATAAAATTAAACGTTTTTTGATCAAGTAAGTTTGGATCAAGGATTAGGGTTGATTTGAAACCAGTAATCTAAATTTTGTTTAGCCTAATAAGCAATTCGTAAAACATTAATGGGCAAACTCCAAATCGTTAATGTTAAAACAGCTTTGAAGAAGGACATATGGAGGTCAGTAAAGTATTGAAATTGCGTCGCCCTTTACCACTCAAAAATTAGGTCTGATCAACTGATAATTTAGTTCGCTTAATACTAATCTTAAATTAAATGCAGAGGATAGAAATAAAAAAAATGCACGTTAAAACTGATTCTGCTGACCTCGTGACAGTACGTTTTTGCTAGGAAGCAAGATATATTTGGCTTCATCTTTTTTAATCAGTAAACTTTTGTTAACAGCTTTTTTCGCTTTTTTTGTTTGCCTCACTAAACCTCAGTAGATCAGAAAATCATGAGGTAAATTGTGCTTGTTATTTGAAAATATGTGCTCTCACCTCTGACATTAAGTTTGTTTGTGCACCTAAATAAATAAAGAGCAAGGGTCGAAGTTTAGTTTGTTTTCAGAAGTAGACATCAAACAAATTCATCAATCGCAAATGTTGCCTTTTTCGTTGCTGAATATTCTGCGACATATAAAAAATGTACAAACAGTTAGCCTACACGTAAAATGCGGTTGTCAAAAATCAGAGCTCGACGTTTTGCAGAAATCCTTAAAAGCGCAACGCAATAAACCGCAAAACATTATCAAATGTTGCTGAAGCTAACTCACTTACAGAGCATTGTCTGTCTAAGAAAGTTGCGGAAAGAAAAATTTTTGCGATTCTCGCGCAAGAACCAAAATTTCTCATCACACAGGACATGCTCAGCAAGATTTCAAGAAATTTTTGCGGAAAACAATTTTTGTGCCAGAATCTGAATTACTCTTCAAACGCTGCTTTTCGGGCAGGATCTGTTCAAGATTCTTGCGGAAGAAAATTGCTGTTAATTTTAGGCAAGAATCTTCAAAAATCCTCTCAATCCACCTGCCCAGCAATATTGCTGATCCTTTCATCTAGGCGCAGCAGCCAGCAATCGTCGTCCCCAAACTTATTTAGGCTATCCTCTTTTAAACAAAAATCAAAGTTAGGAAGTACTCGAGGTCTTGTGCTAGTTCGAATTGTTGATAGTCCTAACAAGTATTGGTTTGGTCAATTTTTGTTGACATGTAGCCTACCTTTTTTTACAAATGTTTTTGCCCATTTTCTACCCAAAAATTTTTTCTTCTAAATCAACTACAGTATAAGCAATCGACATTTTTTTATGGGTTACGCGATATATAGCCTACTTGCGTCCCACTTGCAAGGTTGTCTCAGACTCCGTAAAAATTTCTTGCAGCCTCCATTTAGTGACTCTTGGCCAGGGGTGGGCAAACTTTTTAGCCAGAGGACCACATTGATCATTCAAGAGTTGGCCGTGGGCCAGTGCTTAAAATCTTCCAATAGCTGTATACAATGCAAGAGCTTACAATAGCTTAAAATCTTGCTACAACTTCTTGCAATGTCGTATTACAGGGTCTTGAAAATGATGGTCTCCAAAGAAAAAGGGTCATCACATTCTATTCGGACGGAAAATGCGTCCATTCGAATTGAGAATTGCGTAGGGGTCCTTTTAATGATGGTTTCTATCGTTTTCGGCTCTTTAGTACGGCAATTGTGGCTACCCCTGTCATATTAAATTGGATATATGTAAGTTTCTACAAGTGTTGGCAGACCTCACAAAATGCTTTGGTGGGCCGTAGTTTGCCCACCCCAGCTCTAGCCTACAGTAAAAAATTTAAATTGGCTATCGCCACAAACGCGAATCATTTCATTTTGCAAGATCTATGACATATTTCTTTTAATAATCAAACAACGAGCGGCCAGAAAATTTTTGGCGACGATCAGCTAGGGATTTATTGCGGTCTATAACACAGTGTAGAGTAAGGCTACTCAACTAATTTTAACGGAGGTCCAGTTGGACAAGTTCGGTATTTCCAGAAGTCCAATAAAATTTTTGGCCTGCAGTGATAAAAATGAAACTGTCTTTATCAGAAATACTAAAAAATCTTGAATTTTCTCTCAGTCTATACACTCTACAGCAGTGCCGTCGTCAGAGCAAAAAAAGTAGTAGAGCACAAGCCGAAAGTGAGGGGCACTAAAATAGACTCAATTTTGCTTATTAACTCTTTCGCTCCCGCGATCATCGATTGATGATCTCGTGTTTTCAGTGTTTACCTCAAATTTTTTTTAAATTGAGTTACAAAATTAGTTTACTAAAAAATCGATTTGTGACTTTATTTTTCATCCAATTTTCATAAAATTTTCAAAAGATTACGCTTATTTCCTCACGCATCTGAAAATGTATAATTTTTGCCCTAATTCTGGGATTTTTATACCCAAAAACGGTTAAAAAGACCAAGAAACCAGTTGCAGACGACAAAATTGGCCAAATTCTCAGCACGTGCCAACTACGCTAAAATCAAATTGAGATTACATCTTTACCACAAATCCAAACCCTTTATCATTAACACAGTCTGAAAACTACTCTTTTGGGGCATCATTTGACAAAATTTTAAGCGATAATAATAAATTTTACGTTTTTAAATTTCCAAATATTTTAGGGGTCTTAAAACCCCCCAAACAAATTTGAATGATAAGTAGATAAAAGTAAATTTAGTGCGTAAAAAATATGATATGTTGCTAAATACCAGTTACATTTGAAAGCTTAGGGAATTTGCTTTCCAGCAATATATAACTGTAAATAGTTTAGACTAAGTGGTATATGATATTTTTGCTGATCAAAAATCAGTACTGTACATCATGTCAGTTCAAAACCCCCAAAAATTTTTTGACTTACCTTCACTAAATTATACTTTTTACAAAAACTACACCCTATAAAAAGATAAAATAAATTGCAAATGTTTCACCAATAAAGTTGTCATTTCGCATCAAGTTTTCAAGGAGACAAAGACTGAAATACAAGTTTAAAAGCTAGCAGAAGTTTGGCTTCTCTAAATCAATGTTTGCTGTATCCCCCTTGTTTCTCAAGAAATGGGAAGGGTGTAAACAAGCTGCTGTTTCATTATCAGTGACAGCATATTGTATTTAAACTTGATATTTTCTGAATCTTGAAGAAATTCCCTGTTCAAAAATACATAATGTTACATGGTTTAGGCTAACCTGTAGCAGATAATGACTGATCATATTATAGGTACTAAATTTAACTACCAAAATTTGGTACCGGTCGGTACCGGTCAAAAAAAAGGTCATGTGCCTCAGAAAGTAGCAAATTGTAGAAAACCTAGGCCTTTAGGTAAGTTTTGAGTGATGTACCTTGAAAGCTTATTTCCTTAGCATCATCTTGCGACCATTTCTAAAGAAATTGGTAGAAAATAAAATTTGTAGTGATCTTTGAGGTAAGGGTACTACTTTAATTTCGAAGACAACTCAGCCCCAGTTGGGGGGTTAATTTGCATAAAATTTGCATATTCAAAAAAAAAATTTTTGTTTTTATTAAATTTGAAATCCTCAAGAAATGTAGATTTCAACGATATATAACACTTAATGTAGAAGTAAACAGATGAGTAATGATTTACAAACAAACTTAGGGTATTTTATGATGATTACCTATGATTGATTATGACAAATTATGACAGTTTTTCGCTCTGCCACCTTACGACATTTTTTTTGCTATTCACGCGGGAGCAAAAGAGTTTAAACTGAATTTGTGCGGCCACAAATTTTGTGCAATCTTAAAATATCTGTGTTTTTGTTGAAGACTAAAGATATTATTGGGTCTAGTATATATTGAATTGTATACGATACGAATATTTATGATCTAATGACTGATCGTGTGTTGATGATCAAATAAATTTACAATGTAATGTAACTTGAGATTGTTGCCTTACGTGATGGGTTTAATGGTGTAAACTTGGGATGTAAAGTGGTGTTTGAAACTTAAACCACCGAACTACCGGTATTAAAAAATTCAATATACTGCCAATATAAGTAATGTTAGTCATTTACATGATGCATCAAGAAACACATTGTTGTACTGTTGGTAACCACTGAATCACGATTAACTAACTAAACAAAGAACATTGTCGAATACCAAAATAACAAATTTTTTAAGAAAAAACACACAAGTGCGAAACCAATATTGTCAATCAAAGAATGCTAAAAAGTTTTAAATAAAGTAAATCAACTGAGTTTAACTAAAATAGCTGCAGTCTGCGATTTGAGTACTGAACTGTCAAAAAACGTTTTCTTTCCGATCAACTTTAGTTTTTTGTCAAGTCGCTTTCAAACGCAAGTTGGACAAGATGGGCTTTGCAAGCGTGCTTCATTAATTGCCTGCGATTTCGTATGATAGTTTTCAGAACAGTAAAAGAGTTCTCGCACTTTGCGGTAGAGGCCCCGAGAGTGACTCCTAGTTTCAGTGCAAGATTAACTACTAGTTTCAATGCAATTTTGGTAAGTATCGCCTTGTATTTACAATGTTCAGAAAGGAGTTTCGTTGTTGCCGGCTTTGTCTTCTCATCACCCTTGAATTTTGAAACTTATGTTTTGGCAACATCAAATTCTGCTTCCACACTCGTGCGGTCTACCAAATCCAAAAAAGGCTGTACCATCTTTACATCCAAAAAGTTGCTATTTTTAGGTTGAGGAGCAGAGACAGCAGCATATAGTTTGGTATTTTGATAGCTAAAATGCACTTCTATTTTGTTGATAACTTGATCCAATGTGCCATAAAATAATCTCCACGTTTCTGTGGCCCCATGCCTAAACCTGATAACCCCCACAACAATCAAACTGAGAAAAATGCAGTTAACTTTAAAGGACTGTAAAACACAAATACAGATGTAGAATCACATTTAATTTTTTTTATTATGTAAAGTATATTTACAAAATTATTCGTGAATTTTTTCAGTTGATAAACGCCAACACGAACAAAGTTATGAAGCAAATTAAAAAAACTGATATAATTTTTTTTATTTTCCGTGCATAAACATGATAACCACAAATCAAGTTTCTGCATCGAAAAAATTATTTGGCAAATTATTTTGGTTTTGTTATTCAAGGTAAGCTCAATTTGTAAAAAAAGATTCAATTATCATTGGAAGAGACTTTAAGGCCATAGTCCATATGAAAAAAGTAAAAAAGAAACTAAAGCGAAAAATGAAAATAAAACGTATTAGTTAAACATTATGTACATTTAACCAGCTCAAACTACTATAATAAGTCGCAATATTATATAACACGACAGATTATACACAGAACCGGCAGTTATCTGACAGTCTGCTGTCCTCATTGTGAATGCCATAGGTCCATTTCCAAGTGACTTTTTTAAAGCTAAGGTCAACCTTAGGTCTTGATTCTGCGGTTGTACCTTAAAATAGGAAATCGAATAACTTAGGTTAGAAAACTCATATATCGTGTTTGCACGAAAGAGTGGAAGATGATTAAAAATTGAATCTTGCTCTTTTCATGCGCATAACTGATTTTGAGTCATCATTTGCAAGCTGCATTTGCTATGATAGATTTTATGAGTTGCATCACTAAATAGTTTACTGAAATTTACTAGATTTCCCCTTTTTGTTGTCAATCGTTCCTCTTCTCAAGCTCTTTTTTCTTTACTTTTTAACAAATAGAGTGTATTTGCACACTGCTAACTTTACAGTAATGTAATAAAAAACAATACGTAACAGATTTTCACCAACATAACATGGTAAACAAATAAAAAGTGCTTTCTAGGACATAGGGGACCATTGGACCGTAACTGAAAAACCCTGGTTTCATCAGGAGCACAAAGTTGACATTATGGCAACCTTACCAGAAACAAACTCTGGATTATTGATGTTTTGCTGAAATCATGTGGGTGACTCATAAACATTCTCGTTCTCTTCGTGCGCTCCTTATTGTACTGTATATGGTTGTTTTAAATTATTCGTTGACCTCAATATCAAAATCATTCGTTGGCCAAAAAACTGGTCATAAAAGAATATACACAGCTACATATCATAAATAATGTCCGCTCTCTTGTTATAATGTAATAATGCTAAGTGACTAAGCCGTATGGCGGGGCGTAGTTCCGTCAGACATACGGCGGATTGACTTAGTAAACAAGCATATAAAAAGAGGCATTATTATTTTGATTCATTCATTCGATTCGGCTTCAATTCTATTCAAATTCCATTCGATTCCATTTAAGATTCATCCCAAGTTATCATTTGTGCTTTCGACTTTGCGTTTATGATTTAAATATATTCGTTCATGGAGTCAGATGTGCTGTGGGAACTTCAGAACTCACCAACAACTCAGCAACACTGGTACAGAAACTCTATCCCCACATTTTGATGACCCCGACGTGCAACCGACGTTTCGTTCCCCACAGCATGTCTACTGCGCCTCTGGTATTCCGTAGGACAAAATTTTGATAGAAGTATACATAAGGCAGATCGAGCTTCAACAAAATGCCAAGAGCTAACCATAAACGTAGATGCACATCCAGTTGCATGTAAATGTGAATGTTTGCACTCTACTTAAAGAAGGCTTATTGCCTAAATTCAGAGACCAGCAGCTGAAGGTGTGATGATCTTCCAAATAAGTGTATCTGAATTCTGAATTGACAAACCTTTTGCAGCTGTATTGGGAACTGTGTCCACAATTGATGGAATAGACCGCTAAACACTCTTAACTTTAACGCAATAAACGCTAACGCTAGTGTTTTCCAAAAAATCAGCGGTCGTTAATCGCTAATGCGGGAAAAGCAGTGGTCGCAAATTCGAATCTCACTCAAAATGTTACTACGTAAAAAGAAAACAGCCATTTTCTCTCAGTTCAGCTGAGGAAATATTAGCATACCAGAAGATAACCCTAACAAATGTACTAGTTGTTGCAAAAACAACACAAAACAAATATTTATCAAAATACAGTTATTTCAAAAAAATGAGCATCTCAAGATCTTTCTCGCTGACAGGGATGAATTTAGGGGCCTTGGGCAAATTTCATCATGGCACCTCTCAGTATCTAAGATTTATTAACCAGCTACTCCATTGGCAAATATTGGATGATTTCTGTAGATATTCTTTTATGTCGTCATAGAAATTTCAATATACTATACTGTGTCGTTTTCAACATTTCCAGTTTCATTGATTTTGCGTTGATTACGCTGTTTTTAAAAATATGTCTTGTGTTTAGCGCTTTTAATTTCAAGCTTAAAAGTTTCAGGATGATAAAAAAGATAGTTAGAACGTAGAGGTATATTCTTTTCCAAAGGCTAATAAAATTTTAAGGTAATTTGTAAAGCCAAAAAGAGGGCCCCTCAAAAAGGGAAAGCTTAAGGCAAGTGCTTCACTTGCCCCACCCTACATATCCAACATTGATCGCTAAGTCCAGATTGCTTTTGCTTCAGCACATCTTTCTCCAATGAAACACTGTTGCCCTGAAAAGTATGGCGAGGTTGTATTTCACAAATAACCCGCTTAATGTCACATTAGAGAGCAACATAGCAATCAATTTGCTTTGAGACAAGTGTCTCTCCGTGAAAAAATTGTCTAATAGCTTCTCACTGCTGCAGTCTTCTCGTGAATTCTCCGCAAACAATCTTTATAAAAATTCGTCTTTAGAAGATGCTCTGCGGCAGCCTGTGATTTTCGGACGTTTTGCACTTTTGAGACGGCATTTGTATTTTGAGGAGGCGCGGACTTAGCGCTAGCGGCAACTGCTTTTGAAAAATTTAGCTCAGCTTCGTCTAGCGCTATTGTGCATAAAAAGTAACGCCCGCAAATATTGTTACTAGTTCACAACGACAATAGCGGCGATAAAGCAAACGCTAACGCTACACTTGCGGCGCTAATAGCGGTCGCTATTTTTAGTGCTACTAGTGCCCACCACTCTCTAGATCAGAGGTATGAATATGAGGTATAACTTTCGTAAATGTATTAATACGAAGAAAGAGGAAAAAATGATCAAACTCTAAACAGCTACCTTAAAACGCTGTCGAATAATCCAGCTGGTGCATGACTCCCCTGTCCAGAGACCATATCAACATCATCTGACTTGTTATGATTGATGTGGCCAGATGATATTAACGCAAACCCCAGATAGGAATTAAATCAGTCTGATCAGCATGTGAGTACTAATTAACTGAATTTTTATCTGAACATTAAAGAGCTTAAAAGATTATGCTTTTGAATAAGTGAAAATGTGACTCAAAATATTCAAATAATTACCACCCATCATCAAGAGTCTAAATTTAGATGCGTCATCACTTCCCTTAAAATCACAAAACTAACTGAGATGAGACTCATACCAAAAGACTTTAAAAATAGTATCCACAGCTTCCCTGCTTTTTGCTAGGCATTTTAGGGAGGCTGACGAGAACAAGTCTGCAAGTTCGCTTGTGGTGTCTTTGGGCAAGGCACTTAACGGGACGCCCTCACCTTTGTATGGAAGACAGGTGGCCCAGACACCTCGGAAAAGGCAACTCCCAAGCGAGTACAGACGTCCCGTCCAAAATATAGCAATACAATTTGCTTTCTCGTGAATAGAGAATAAATATGGCAAATAAAATTTTGAAAAAATATGTCAATCCGTTTTTACAGTTAAGTTGAGACCCCATTCTAAGTTTTGACAAAATACGCCTTCCATTTATATCTTTACTTAGACTAAGCCAAGGTTCCATCGCAAAAGCATCCTTACATTGAGAATCGTTATTCAGATGTAGATCTAGAATTCCAGACAATTTAGCACGGTCAGAGACAGAACCACTTAGAACAGCACTTTTCACAGCAAATATACCCAACATGCAACACACTTTCAGCACATATCACGCCAGGAGGTACAATTTAAGAAAATTATAAACTTACCATTATCCACTAGCTCTAGTACAACATCAAGAGGAAGTTTGCCCTTTCTTTTCGGTCTTCCTGCAGCACTTTGCAAAAGAGCGGCCATCTTGATTTGTGGGTTATCAGGTTTACTCACGGAAAATGTGGAATGGAATATCAGCAATATTTGGAAAAATTATCATAACACTTTACTCACTCAATTTCAATCGCTCAAAAAATTTGTAAATCAAATGTAAGGTAAAAGTAATGGCGTCTGGGTGCTAACTCATTTTTGTAGAAAATGTGGCTTATCAGGGGCATGCATGGAGTCACAGATTTTATCTTTATTCATTTTATTATTTCCGGTTGTTTCTTCAACTACATAGTCTTGTAGCAATATATTATTACGTCGTGCTCATCTTGAATGAGCATCAATTTAAGTAATGGCCTCATGCCACATATCAAAAAATTTCTCTTCTGTTCGAAGATCGTAGAAGTTTTCAACAAACGTGGCAACAAATGTCATCCCAATTGATAAGATTTTCAGCTTGAGGAATATTGTTGGCTGGAGCAGACAAACTTAGAACCTATAAAATCTAATATATCAACATAAACTAGCCGTTTCAAAACGGGATACCCTTAGTGGTCCTAATTTGTAGTGTTTTGGTAGGACTGCTTGGCCTCACTAGGTAACATATGTCAGGTCTCTTTAAGACCATAATAACACAAACACCTTGTTAGGGTACAAACCAATAAATTAATGTTTAATTAATCAGCTTCCAAACAGCACCAACGGGTAATCCATATGCCGACGCACATTCATTCACTGCCTTTTACATTAACAGAGCAAATTGGTGACCGGAGGCTGCTCTTGAAACAGAGACATCACCTGTGATTGTAGAACAGTCAAATTACAGAAAATAACCAAACACTTAGAGCCTCCAATCTGTGACTCCGGTCAACCAGAAGGTAAAGCGATACATGGAGAAATTTAAAAACTTTTTGTGACAATCTTCGCTTCCTGAACAAAATATCAATTTGCACTATATATAACATTATAAAAATATTTTTGCAAATAATAATTTTTTGCATTACGCATACAATAATACAATATTTGCATGCAAAATATTGCAATATACAATATTTGGTAAAGAAATGTCAAATAAATTTAATCACAAAAAAGATGAGATAGATTAAACCTCTTCGTATGAGATAGATGCTTTGTTTTTGGCACATCTATATGAACTGTTGAGTGTTGTTTGCTTGTATTTGTTTGACGGGCACAACATTAAGTAGACTGCTTGGCCACACCATCTGTCTGCTACTGCTGCTGTCTGCCATCTGACTGTAAATATAGAGGCATCAGATATAACGTTAAACGCCTTTGCCAAACAATGCCTATCGAAGTTGCGGGCTTGTTGCTCACACTACTTTGGTCGTGATGAGCGCCAAGCAGGCAAACCGTGAATATCATTTTTCAAGTCTCGTCAGGGGAAATGAATTCGAGTCTGTGAAGCAGATAGTTTCGGAACCACTCACAGCTCCGAAATATTACATTTATTCAATAACATAAGCCATCACGCTGGTCATAACATTAAATGTGTTGGGGTATGAGCTTCTCCTAAGATCTAAAGCAAGCCATTTAATTGCTTATAGTTTAATCTGGGAGCCAAGCAGTCTGCTGGTCATTATGGTTGCCCAGCAGCATAACAAGACTGACAAACACAGCACTAGCTTACAAATTTGTCACTATCAACAAATTATTTGAAACTGATACATATAGCAACACCCACTTGGTAAAGCATCTTTGCAATGACAAGAAACCTTTTTCCTGCACATCTCGAAGCGATGCCTCTATGCGTGTTTCTGCTTTATGTACCCTTGAAGTACCCATTGTTAGAAAATAGCTTGTTGCTGAGATCAAGTCAGACAAGCTCGGTAAAAAGCTTTTTCGTACTTCGTAGCTGCGCCAATTGTTGCTCATCCTGGAACTTGAGATTCAGTTTCAAGACTCGAAAGATCCGGATTCGGACTGCGGTCCACCAGTTGAGTAGCCCTGGTATAAAGGAGTAAAAATATTGCGAATGAGAAAAGACAAGCAACGCATTCGTAATCTTCAGAAGAAACAGCAGGAAATGGGTCGCTGGTGGTCTGGGTGAATTAGGTGCTTAAAACACATAACACTGGAAGTGATTGTGGAAATTCTTAATCATTTGATATCTTCCTGCGCATCACGACAACGGACAAGAAAGAGGATCTCAGAATGGATGCGAAAAAAAAACTGAATAAATTTTTCCAAAAACTATCTATGCTAATGGGCAAGCAAAGATTACCGTAACTTTTGCTATCTCTGACTGACTGCGGTGTAGCGCCTCTGCTACTAAGCCAACGCTCCACTGATTAAATATTTTATTGCGGTTTTTATAATTTTCCAAAAACATTGTAGAGAGAACATCGACTTTACTCTTCATAAATTGATAGTTTTATTTTCTCTACAGATCAAGGCATTTGAACTGAAAATAAAAAGAGGAAATAATCAACTATGATCCTCATCATGATAGCTTGATAAAAATAGCCAATGGCAAAAAAATAAAGACTAACCCTATTCTTGGAAATATTTCTGCAGGTTTTCCAGAAAGCTCAGAATTCACCTTCACTCAGGGAAAGATACTTAATGCGCAACATTTCTCGTAAATGTTGCAATTGCGATCATTTTATCTAGTACAAAACGCAGGGCAATTGTAAAATTCGAAAGAAATGATATCAGAATTTTTATACTAGAAACACATTATCAGAATTATTAGCAATGAACTGAATCTTTGAAAGCAAAAATCCAAAGCTACAGCGATAATTGCAGCGAATGAAAACGGCATGATAGCAAAAAAACCTTTATTGCAAAGCAGCAACAAAAGAAATTATATTTTTTATCAAAAATACGCCCTGTTCTTTTAGTCTTTTAGTGTGTAGGCAAGTAAAATTAGTTGCGGAGGGAAGTCAAGCACTTTTAGGGCGGTTTGTATTGCTTTATTATTTGTATTTATATTGCTTTATTAGTATTGCATGGAGCAATTTGAATATCCGGCCAGCAATTGTTTCTTCTCCCAGTTATTACACCTTTTGTGAAAACAACTTTGTAAGACCTGACATTGAGGAATTAATAATGCAAAGAATGCGACGCTTTGATCAAGTTATGGGTAGTTGTAGTCACCGAAATAAACTCACATGTGACGAAACAACACTTAATTCTGTAGCTAGTAACTGTTATTTTGTTTGCGCTACAAGTGATTTCCGTTCACTTTGAGTCTTTTGGGACGGAGCCCTAGTCATTAGGTTTATGGTTTGAAATCAGAGAGTCGCAAACAAAGGGTTGAAAACGAGGACATCGGCAGGGGGCAAGGGAGGTCGTGAAATTTGAAAGAGTAGCGAGTAATCTGCACCCGCGGGCCAAATGCGGTACGCGACGTAAAATGTTGAGGTGAAACTGGATGTCAAATGTATCAGATCGATCTTCAAAAAATTAATCTCGGAAAAGAAAAAGGTATTGGTGTAAAAATTGGATAAAAACACGTACCGGTACAATCTCGCTCCAAAAGCGTTAATTTCAAGCACTCACTACAGGTCTGGCATGCTTTCACCTGATGACTCGCACTCTAGCAGCGGCGTTGTTATTTTCGTCAAACAGGGCCCATCCTTTTTTGAACTTTCAACTTGCTCTCTCTGTCTTTGCTTGACCCCTACTCTGACTACGTCGGAATCAACTGTCGCTGAAAGACTGCTCCCGACGCTTTTTCTTGAACATATATGATCCTTTTTGGTCAAGCGTAGAATGGAATCTTTTTGCCTATGAACTCCTTTCCTTCAAAAATCTCTTTTTTCTGAGGGACTTCAACTACCAACACCCTCTTGGGATTCAAGAGGTACTTCAGATCCTCGCGGAGAAGAAGCATTTGATTGGGCTATCTTCTCAATGGCCCCCGACTCTTCTCCCCTCCTGACATTGCCATTGCTCTTTTTCTGTATCTCTTCTCTGTTCTTGGGAGGTGGTGAAAGACTTGGACTCTGATTACCTCACAATTCTCCTTTCCATATCTCTTTTGTCACTGTCTCTTCCCAATGAGCATCCTCCTTCCAATTATTTTCCAGAATGCTAATTAGAAAGACTTTGCTACTTACATTAATTCACAGTGATCCTCAGCAGATGGTACTCCTCTTTTTTTCTTTTCTCTGTTGCTTGCGTTTGATACTTCTTCCGCTCAGAATGCGGTCAAATCTTCCGTGGCAGTGGAGAACTTAAAGGATGATCAAAATTATCAAAATAC
Source organism: Trididemnum clinides (assembly GCA_963675345.1). Classification (NCBI taxonomy): domain Eukaryota; kingdom Metazoa; phylum Chordata; class Ascidiacea; order Aplousobranchia; family Didemnidae; genus Trididemnum; species Trididemnum clinides. The sequence goes on along the minus strand of OY776304.1, from coordinate 15,234,563 downwards.
TGGTGAAATCTGGTTTTGATACCACTGGTCAGAGCACGTACGAGGGGAAGGCATTATTGAACATGGCCTACGTTTGTTGCGGTGACTTCTTTTGACACATAGCAACGATTGGCAGTAAGATACCCGGGTATGCTGCTATTTTTTCTTTGGAAACTTGTTGTGCTTACGCTGTTGGCTATTGATAAAAATGTAATTGGGTATTTCTGTTTGTTAGTAGCCCTAGCTCCGTTTATTGTCTTTCAGACTATATGATGAGGCGTGCTGCAGCTGCTACTACATGTATTATATCTCCTTCTAAACTCCTATCCCTTCAACTTTTATTGAAATGAAATCTACTGCTTGCTATATCAAACAATAATAACTTTTCCTTGGTTGTTATCCACATTACGGTTTTCTCTTTGTACCTCTTGTTGTTGTTTACCCGACCCCTTCCGATGGATGGGGGCATGGCGGAAGACCATGGAGCCCCAGAAGCCGGGCAACTCCCGAGGGTCTGGACCATAGGTCGTAAAGAGACAGAGAGTCGCCAAAGAGTGAGCGGCGCAAAGAGTCCGTAGCTGGACAGTGCAGAATGAGATGAGAGGTGTCCTGGGACGAGTGTCCACAGGCGCTGCAGGAAGGGTTCTCAATTCTGTCAACCCTAGAGAGATAAGAACCTAAAAGAAGGCTGTGTTCGTCGCAGCGTAAACGAGAAAGGACACAGCGAGCATGACGAGGGAGCACAAGTTCCTCGGTGGAAATCGAGGAAACCTGTGTGTCAAAGAACTTCGATAAGACAGTACGCCTCCAGTCCGAGATAAGACGAGAGTGGAAACGACAGGCAAGAGGAGAGAGACTACAAGGGATTGCGGAGGGCGTAAGTAGCGCACCCCGTCTGGCCAGCTCATCAGCCGCGTCGTTCCCCGGGAGAAACGAGTCTCCGGGGACCCATTGCAGTCTAATAGAATAAAAGGAGAGAGAAGACATTTCCTGCCAGATCTGCCACAGAGTTTGGGATAAGAGGAAAGATGGAGGAGAGAACAGGGTGGCGAGGACAGAGCGAGAGTCAGATAGTAGGAGAAGAGAAGAAAAATGGCAGACTTTATGGTGCTGCCGAGACCAGCAATAAGAGTGCAGAATGGCGCTGGCTTCAGCGCAAAAACTTGAGCATACTGGGCCTGCCAAAAAGGAAAGAGTGGCCTCAGTGCCACAGAGAGAGCAGTTGGCAAGAACGTCGGAGCCCCCTTTGCTCAAAGGAAAAGAGCCGTCTATCCAAAGTACCAGATCATGAGGAGGGGAGAGAGTCAAGGTGGGCGAGAGCCGCCTCTTGGCGAGAGAGAGGGGGATCAGAGCAAGAGTGGAAAGGGTGGACTCCAGCGTGAAGGAAGGTAGATTCCAAGGAGGACAGGGAGGGCAAGCAAGGACAGCCTCCCTAGAACAAGTAGAAGAAGGCATGAGTGGGTGAGTGGACGCAAAAGTCCTCCAGGACGATCTGCAGAGTCTTGGTTTCACTCCAAGTCTGGCCAAACCTGAAATGGAAAAGAAGGTTGGGAGACGAAGAGCCCGCTCATAAGATAAAAGAGTGAAATGAGTCAGGGTAACTCGTAGGGGAGGTAAAGAAGGCTTGGAGAGAAGAAGTGAGATAGGTGAGGACAAGAGGCAGCCGGTGATGGCGCGACTGGCCGCTTGGTGGAGGCGTTCCAATTTGGTGAAATTGGTAGCGCTTAGAAACGGAAACCATCCGGGTGAAGCGTAAGTGAGAAGGGATCGAAGAAAAGATTTATACAGAACAGAGAGGGACTCCTTGGAGGGGCCCCATGAGGAAGCAGAGATACAGCGTAAGGCCTTGAGACGTGGGAAAAACTTGGCCTTCAGCGAAGATACATGCTTAGAAAAGGAATGAGTGCGGTCAAAGGTGACACCAAGAAAGGTTGGAGTGGGATTGAAACGGAGGTGGGAGCCGAGTAAGAGGAGGTTAGCCTGGTGGGGATCCACTGAGAAGAAGGGGGCCTCACATTTGCTCGGATTGAGAGGAAAACACCAGTATTCAGACCAGCGCTTCAATCGAAACAAAGCTCCCTGTGAGGCCTCCACCGCAGTGGGGACCGAGGTGGAGGAGGACCAAATGGCCAGATTGTCAGCGTAAAGAGAGCAGCTGACGGAAGAAGGCAGAGAGGCCGGAAGATCATTGATGAAAAGAGAGAAAAGTACAGGGCCAAGAACGGATCCTTGCAGAACACCTCGACGGACTCGAAAGGAACGACTTTTGTGATTTTGATAGACCACACAAGCGCGCCTATCAGAAAGAAAAGATTGAGTCCAACGAGCAAAGCAAGGAGGGAGGCCAGTCGAAATGAGTTTGTGGAAAAGGGCGGGACGCCAGACAGAGTCAAAAGCTTTAGAGAAATCGATAGTAGACAGGATCGTCCGAGAGCCAGGCCTGGGTTTGTTAAACCCATCCGAAGTGGATTGAGAAAGATACAGAATTTGATCAAGTGTAGACCGTCCAGGGCGGAAACCGGTCTGACGGGGAGAGAGAATGGAATTAGACTCCAGAAAGAAGAGTAGACGGGATAGAATAATGCGTTCAAAAAGCTTTGATACGCAGGAGGTGAGAGAGATAGGCCGGAAGGAAGCAGGGAGTCGAGAGACTTTCCTATCTTGTGTATAGGAATAATGGAGCATGTCTTGCAGATGGAAGGAAAGGAATGCGAAGATCAGGAGAGATTGAAGATGTGAAGAAGAAAATCCATCCATGTTGGGGAGAAGCGAATAGGGGGGGCGTACACATTAAGAAATGACACCGAGGAGGAGTTGTTTAGAGAGATGTTGATCCCTACATAATTAGAGTAGGGATCAAGCGAAGAAAGAGTGGAGGCAGAAAGTTCAGAAAAAGATAGGTCCTGCCTGACGAAAATGTCAACGCCGCCGCTAGCGTGCGTGGTATAAGAAGAGAGAATGCCAGACCGGGAATGGGTACGATCAGAACGCAGAGCAGAGAATCCAGGAATCCGGAAAGAGGAGTTAAGATTGGATTTCTGAATGCAGATAAGGTCGACAAGATGGGACGAAAGAAAGTGGAGTAGTTCAGTTCTCGTGGCTTGAAGACCTCCAGCATTCCACTGAAAAACCCTGATAGAGTCAAGGGAGGGGGGGTGGAGGCAGGAGGCGCAGAAGAAAAGCCAGGAGCAAGGGAGAAGATATATAATGGGCAGATGGAGGTTAAGAGGTTTGGAGACTAGAGAGCAGCGTTAACAGAGGCGGGGCTAGATTGCACAGTGGAGGTATACATGTCGGAGGAGTCCGAGTGATTCGGCAGGGGGATGGCAGCTCCAAGATTGAGAGCTGCCAAGAGCTCTCAATTCGGAGAAGGAAAGTTGTGAGCACCTTAGATGGACCCATTTGGAGCAAGCGCAGCATTGCCCCGCCAGGTCACATTTCTAGTGCACAAAGAGCAAGGGAAAATGGGGCCAGGGTTGGGATGAACGTTACCGCTCATCCAAAGAAGGAGGAGAATGAGAAGACGAAGAAAGGCAAGAGAGGGGCAGGAGAAAAGAAAAAACAAGCGACCGATTTTAAAAAGGCTGTTTGCTGCCCTTCTGCGGTCGTTCAGGGGGCAGCATAGCGAAAAAATGAAGGGGAGTGCCGGGGTTACTGGGACCCTCGGGAAGCCCAACAGCCATTTCGACCCAATCCAAACGGGGTCGGGGACCGCACCACCACGTTGAGGCAGCTGTTGATTGGTGCAGCTTTGTGTCTCTTCGCGCCTAATCACGCATCTCTTCTGTCAACCACGCTTATTGTTATTCCGTTTAGCGCGAAAATTAGTTCTCAGAACAAAAAACAATTTGCTTCAATCTGTTTTAGAGAAACTTTAGCTACGTTTGGTTTTCATTTCATTGCTTTCAGAAATATCAAAAACGATAAGATCTGAATAAAATGTTAAAGCACACAGCAAAATAGTAACGAGTAACTTTTAAAAATCGCCAATAAAGTAATTTCGTTAGCGCCTTCGTTACTTGTCTGCAAATATAACTGCGTTACCGTTGTCGTTACTGCCCTCCACTGCAAACGAATAATTTATTTCCGACGAAATCAACAACATCTAAAGGAAAATTAAGGCAGCAAAAAAAACACCATGTCAGGTGAAAGTGCAATTTTGATTTTGAAGAACATGCAAAAGACAACAGTGATTAGCGCAAGTAAAATAAATCAAATTACAATCACGATATAAAGGCAGAATCGTATGAAAAACAACAGATTGATAAAACATTGATAGGAGGAGCAGGTGTTTTCAAATAACTTTTGATCGGTTTGGGTTTGGCAGAGGTGGCTATTAATTGGAAACTTCTTTTGTTTATACCTGTAATGCCAATGTCAATGAATGAGATGTATATAACGCGCTGTTTGGAAAATAAACGATTTGTTTTGTTTCACGTGTTTTTAGTGCTTATTTGTGACACAATTTGACGATATATAAATCGCACAAAAAATGGGTGGTACCCAAACCAAACAAATCGATTTGGGTAACACACATTTTTTTGTCCGATAAATTACCAAAAAAACACATGCGACAAGTGAAATTATTCTTTTTCTAACCGCGTGTTTGGAAAAAAAATGCTTTGAGTAACACAGTTTTTAATGCGATTTATTAATCATAAACTCTATGATTTGCAAATCACTCAGAAACGTTTCGATTTACACGACATTAATCAATTCATGTGAATCATGATTTCGTAGCCAGTGAAGCGTTTTACGTCATGGCCATGAAAAGTCAAAATCAGTACGGTAAAGTGTAGGTTGTCCAGTGTCAGCAGTTCAAGAAATTTTGGAGTAGCTTTTCGTTTTGAGTAATGCAATTAGAGGTCTTCAACGTGTTGTTGGCAGGAATTTTCGTTCGATCTCCAAAAAAAAGTCAATCAGCTATTTCATCAATAGAACCTGTATTATAATTGGCTATTATTTAAAAAACTATGCGTTTCCACACTTTTTTGTTGTAGCACTACACTCCTGGATATGAAAAGCATGTTATATTCACTGTTTGGAGTGATTGATATTGTTCATGGTTTGTTGGCATCTTCGGTAATTAACCCTGCAAATAGGTTACATAGCGTTAATCTTCACAACGCACAATGTCTCGACAAACGATTTTTTCTTGTCGCTTCGGTAATGACTGTCAATGCTAGCTTGATAATTCTCATCTAAACACGCGACCATGTCAAAGCATAACAGAGAATAAAACGTTAGGCCTAGTCCAATTCAGAAATGTACAATTTTAGCAGTGTAGGACAGAATAGGTGTGCTGAAGTAGTCACTTTGCTTCTTGGCTAGTTGACACTAAATAGTCTTTGTCGTCATTGCTAACAAACTGTCAACAATATCAGTCACTTCAAACAGTGATTATAACATGTCCTTCCTAGCAGTACTTGAACAAGAACGGCTGAAACTGTACAACCTACAGTCCTACACTTTATCTTACTGATTTTGGCTTTTCATGGCCATGACGTAAAACGCTTCACTGGCTACGAAATCATGATTCACATGAATTGATTAGTGACGTGTAAATCGAAACGTTTCTGAGTGATGTATAAATAATAGAGTTTCTGATTAATAAATCGGACGAAAACTGTGTTACTCAAAGCATTTTTTTTCCAAATGCGCGGTTGGCAAAAAAATGATTTAACACGTCGCATGTCGTCTTTTTGCTTATTTACGGGACAAATCGGACAAAACACGTGTGTTACTCAAATCGATTTGTTTCGTTTGCGTAACACCCATTTTTTATTTGATTATAAATCGAAAACTGTCAAATTGTGCCATAAGTAAGCACTAAAACACGTGCAATAAAATAAATCGTTTATTTTCCGAACGTTGTAAATACCCTGCAAGCTGCGGATTAAAACGTTAAACAATAATTTGACAAGACAAAAAATGGTTGGTTTTGCAATATCGTATGAACAACACGCAAATTCAGAACTCAAATGATGCCTTTGTTAATAGTAGTGTCGTATGGCGTTACGTCTGTACTCTCAAGCCAAATAATGTTATCTTTGCCTACTTCGTGAACTACTTTGTGTTCTCCGGTTAGACAGCTTGCAGGGCATTGCAGTAGCATGTGATCTACGTCATTTGGAGGCCGTGGCTCTTCTGGCCTTTGATAGTGAACAAACTGATCAACATCCCGTAAGAGCGATCATATGAATGCAAGATTGAATTTTCAATTTCGAAAAGATGTAATGTAAAAGGATTTATATAAAGGATAAAAACCTTTCACATGTATCCACACAATCAACTCTTTGATCTCGTGCAAGCCCCTTCCAAAACAACAAAAGCAGGAGCGATGTCAGCAAATATCAGCAATAAGTCGGGCGCAATGAGCAATAAGTTGGGCGCAGTTATCAAATAACAACCTCATCAATCACGTGTCTTATCATCTACCTTCACTTCAAGTTCACGCTTGTTTGCATTTTTTTATGTTCAAAAAAGGTTCTTCACAACTCAAAATAAGTGGATCAAGTAAGCAGGTAGAGGAGAGATGGTTGTCTGGAAAGCAACTTTAGGGTGTTACATAAATTGAGATCAGTTTTTTAAACTTACACTGTAGTTTACGTTTGGGCGATGTCAATTTAGTAATTTTAAACCACAGCGGTACACCACCACTATAATTTTATAGCATATAAACTACGGATATTCTCAATACTGCATGCATCATATTTGATAAAACATAAACTATACGCTCCAAACATAAAACAATATATGAACACAATGAGCAAAAACGTTATATGAAGTAGGGTTTTTTCTTTCTGGCTTACATTGAACAAAAGTAATGCTCCGCGCTAAATTATCTCTTTTAAAAAAGCTCATCATTGCCATTGCATAAGACAAAAAGCATGAGAGAATTATTTCGTCTTTGCATTAAAGCCTGTTTCACTTGCACACTCCACATTATACAGTTTCCAAGATTGTTAACTGTCATAAAGACGCTATTTTGTTGAACGCAAGCATACTGCAGCTTGGGCTTTTTAGCTAACGCCCATTTTCTTCAAAAATAGTTGCCCATACTTTTTACCAGGCATCAAGTAATAATTGCAGTACCGGTTTTCCGAAAAACAAACAGATCAACTAATATTTTACTGTTTGTCTTGAAAAGCCTGTTCTTTTAACAAAGTATCTGGTTTTGGACATAACTTGACACGCAAGTCTTTAGGATAAGTCACATTATGCGCGGAAGCAATAGGACAAGTCCTTATGTGTTCTGACATGCTGGGAATATCATTAAATACCCATTTGTCTATTTTTGTAAATGAATTACTAAAATACCAAGTTTTCCCAACCATTTGCCAAGTAATATTACCATCAATGCGCTTGAACTTTTCCCAATTAACAGATACGATTCCACGTTCTTTAAAAAATGAAATGCATAGGCTTTTCAAATAAACACATGTTTGGGAGAGTTGGCCAATGCTGTAACTGTCCAAATAGTTCAAAATAATTGCAAGAACCTCCCAGGGTAAAGAAAGCAAGCTAGGCCCATCCGCAGATGCTTGTTTGCAATTACAATCTAAGCGTTTCACAGCAAGGCAGCTTCGAGAATTGTCATACACAAGCATACTACGAAAGGAATTAGGAGTAAAGCGAAATTGAGAATAATTACATCCATACTGCGCATACGGGCACTTTTCCTCTAACCAACCATTTAAGTTGCTGCATATATCAGAGTGAACATTTTGAAAGTGCGAGTTAAACTGATCTCGGCGGAACAAATTATTGCACATAAACGAGTACATAGCACGTCTTTTCCTCTCGTAACGAGGCAAGCATTCTACCACTTGGTTTAATGCAAGAGTCTCATACAGTTTTGGATTATGCCTAGAGGCCACAATACAATCATTGCGAATACTGTCTAAACTTTCATGAACTGAATTTCCGACTTTACCACGAACGTCGTAAAACGGTCGAGATTGCGTTCCTTCATGTCTATATGAACATAGACGTGTGTCCGATAAAGTGCATCTTATTCCTTCACTACTATGAGAATAAGAAATGGATTCATATTTTTCATAAGCACCAATTATCTCAAATAGTAATGTTGTAGAATCAAAACTACATACATTCACACTAGGGCTCATCCACTTCATGGTGGAATCATCCACTTCAAGATCAGAAGTATCACAACAAGAGTCTTTAAATACTTTCTTGGGGGAGCGCCCAAATTGTGTGCGAAGCAATGGCTTTCGTAATTTCTTTTCGGAACGGTGTTCTTTGTTTTTTTGATCGTTCACGTAAGATGGTACCTCCTGAAAAACTGCATTGATATCGCAATTGATCATGCTGAATACTTCATTTTCGGCTTGATGTTCTTTGCTTTTTTGATCAATAAAGCAAGATGACACCTCCTGAAGATCAGCACCTAAATCGCAATTGATCATGCTCAGTTTTTTGCTAATAAAATCATCTTCTGAAGATTTCTGATGTACTACGACACCATTGGTATTATGTTGCATAACTTGCATACTACCAGAACTGTTTAACTTTCTTGACAAACACAAAAGAGGATGGTCAGAGATATTTTCAATAACACCTTTCAAAACTTCTGCAGGCACTACTGCTTCCAATAAAACACGTTGATCTCTTAAGGCAGTTGCAACTTCTAAATTGTTAAAAACAGATGCATTGGGATTGTAGCCACTCATTTTGATTGTATTTTTGAGATTAAGTGGGTTTCGATTCCAATCCATTGTGCACACCACAGTACTGGCAGGACACAAAGACAAATGTTTAGCAATACAATTTTTTCGAAGTGTGTATGGGCAACCATAAATTGAATTAATACACGGCTGCAAAAAAGTAGGGCATACTATAAAGTGATCTTCAAGCTTACAGCTATGCAACAAGGCACCGCATCCATGAGGGCAAAACAAAACATTACAAACACTGGTAAAAGGATGAACACATGAGCGACTGAAGCAGTTTAGACAATGATCATGAGGAACCTCTTTCTTTATCGAGCCACTGCTTGGTAATTCCATTGTTAGTGCGTTCTTTTGTTCTTACAGATGGTCTTTTTTACATATTTTGAATCATAAAGCATGTAAGCCTTGAGTCTACAAATTACCTAAAAAAAGTTAAAATATATAAATTTTTTGGTATTCACATCTTTACCTTGAGGTCACAGGACCTTTGTAATTAAACATAAAGCTAGTGTTCAGACATCCTTTGCAGCAAGGGCGGGAAACGTTTTTGAAGGTTACCCTAAAACTATTCTAAGAACAATGCAGTTACCCCACAAAAATCTAGGAATCAAAAAAATTATACCCGATCCGCATTTTCAATTCAAAGGCGAACATCTTTTTTTGAAGACCGACTTTTTTAAAGTCAGTGTATTTGCATTTTCCACTCAAATTACAGGCAAAAATTTTTTCGAAGACTGACTTCATTGAAGTCAATGTTTTCGCATTTTTTATCCAAATTCAAGATGCAGTCCTATATTTTGGAGATCGATTTGTACTGCCTTCTCAACTGAAAGACCTAAAGTTCCTTTTTTGGAGGGATCAACTTTAGGGCGCTAAATTTTGTGCCATTACACCTTCTACTCCCCACTTTTAAAATTTTATCCCATTTGGAAAGTTATCACACATACCAAACCTCTGCTTTGAAGTAACCTCTAAACTTGGCACAGTGCATTTCTACCACATGTAACGCAATTGCTCTAAAAGCGCTTCTTTTCAATAACGCAAGTTAAAAACAATGCAAGTACTAGACAGTGAACACACACTGCCTTCCTGACGGCAGCAACCAGTAATGAAAGTAGATGGAGTTTCTAACTAGTATTACACAGAAAAAATGAGTACAACTGAAACACAGATTTTTCGAGGGCTAACCCTAGTCCACTTAATTAAAGCCCAAACCCGCATGCTAATCCGCAAAACCATTAAACTGACATCCACATTTATGTAGCGAATTCTCTCCGACACTTTCCACGAAATTACGTACGAGCGTATTATAGTTTCTTCCAGAAAAAATGCGCTGAGCCACTGTTTTTAATTAATCTGAAATAGCCACCAAGTTCTACCAGTATGCTGTATTAACACATATGTTCTACCAGTACTGCAAAGCAAAATACTTTTACCCAGGCAGCAACTTACTGCAATCGCTTATCTTGTTCAATAACTTGGTAGTGGTAGTTTTCACTAATTTCTTGAAATTGCTTGAACTGACATTTTGCTAAAGGCCCTCGGTCAGTTAGGACATACAAGTTACTGGTACGTAGTCGGGTACCTACTTGTTTAACAAAAATGAGATAGAACAGTTATGTGTGATGATACAAAGGCTGTGCAACTAATAAAGCTTTGTCCAATAATACAATGCTACGCAAATTGTGGTTCGCGTACCGGTGGCGGTACGCAAGCAGATGACTGCCGGTACGCGGTCAGTTAGAAAATGAGTATGCTGAGGATTATTCACATTGATCAGAGCATGCCTTTTACACAGTGGTCTGAGTATTTTTTGTTCTAAGCGTAATATCACGACTATATGGCATTTCATTCATATTCACTAACATGACGGCGATCTTTACTGGAAGACAGGACAACGTACAATCTGCTCTTGCACCTAGAATCCGACTAGTGTAAAAGAAAAAATCCGTTGATGCAGCTAAGAAGCAAAATCCAATGTTACAAAGCAAAAAAGTTTTTTTCCGTGACTGCTATAAATTAATGTAGACTTTAGAATATAGCAGGGTTTGGCAGTGAGTTGAATGTGTTTGCTAGTAGTTTTGTTGAAAGCAAACTTTGAAGATACTAATTTTAGTTTATCTAGCAAACGTTTCTTAGTAACAAAGTCGAATCCGGTTAATTGCATAGTCAACTTGCCAAACTATTTTATGCGATTAAGCAGATTATGCGTTTATCCGAAATTAATGTAAACAAACAAATACGTTTGGGATTTACAGCTCTTATGCAATAAAACATATTATGCAATTATCCGATATGCAATTAAAGTCTGTACATCAACCGTACTAACCAAAAACAACAAAGTTAGTATTTAGTAAAATTATAGCTTATTTGCTAGACTTCTATCAGCTGGTAAAAAGTATTTGATGAGTCAGCTTGCAGAAAGTATAATACGCTTTTATTACAAAAACATGCTGCAGGCACAGGCACTTTGTTTTTCTTTTAAAATTCAAATTAAAGTGATTGGATTAAACTGAAAGCAAAATTTCCGAGGTTAAATGATATGGCCATTAAAACACTACTTCCATTTTCTTCCACATATCTTTGCGAAGTTGGCTTTGCGACTATGACTTACTTAAAGGAAAAGTGCAGAAATGCACTCAATATCTATTGCTCTTCTTCGAGTAACACTGTCTTCGATTAAACCGCAATTGGATAAGCCAATAGAAAAGAAGCAAGCACATACCTCGCATCAGAGGATTAAAATAAAAGCGTTTTTGACTTTGTTTATGGTACAGTTGTTGTTTATTAAATAATATTTGGTTTTGTCTATTTTTTTCTGTTTGGAATGCATAACTGGTACGTCGAATGACAGAACGTGCGCTGCCACGAAAAAGTTTGAGTACTATACTAAAAAGTTTGAGTACTATACTAAAAAGTTTGAGTACTATACTAAAAAGTTTGAGTACTATACTAAAAAGTTTGAGTACTATACTAAAAAGTTTGAGTACTATACTAAAAAGTTTGAGTACTATACTAAAAAGTTTGAGTACTATACTAAAAAGTTTGAGTACTATACTAAAAAGTTTGAGTAGCACTGCAATAATACATAGTCAAATTACTGCTGAGTAAGCAAGTGCTCACGGTATGCAATGATTAATTAGTTTGACCAGTACTTAAAATTGAATCACATTTTGAAAGAAAAAACTTTTCCAGCACACATTAAGGCAAGAGTCTGGAACCTATATTTCTGTTTTGAACATAGACCTGCTTCCGCTAAATTCATTTTTCTGGTAAGTGGGAGCTACACAAAATAGTGAGCTGAAGCCAGCCTAAATCCAAAAATGACACAAAACTAAAGAAAAAAACAAAACATAAATTTGATGAAACGGAAAGAGATACCAGTACTGGTAAACTACATCATAGAAAAAAACACATAAAACCTCACATTTATTGTTAAAAATTTCAGCAATTTTTGTGAATGACATCAATGTCAATGGTTTCAGATTTTTATCAAGATTGGTGGGCATCTAAACGCTAATTAAATTTGAGACCGATAAAAAATAGATTGATATTTTGGGTTTGTTTTGTGTAGAGTAAACTCTTGCAAGGGGTAGTAATATTCTTTGTTATCTATACTATAAAGTACAATTCTGTGTTTCTGTGTGTGTGTTTCAATTCCACCGAAACTATTGGATGTACGAGGATGACACCTGGCACGATTATTGAGCACCCCGAGGGGTGAAAAAAGGGATTCTTCATGACGTCACAATCAAACATAATTTTAAATAGCGCATTTTTTAACTGAGAACGGTTCTTAGCTTAAACGAAGCCAGTACTGACTTACCAAATTCAACAAACATCACTTCTATCTTACATGACTTAATACATCATGATTAATTATAAAATGCGCTTTCTTAATTTTTTTCAAAAACTAGTTATCGTAGCAACGTGATTAAAAGCTTTTTGGGGAGATATTAACAACGTGCTTTTGATAAAAATAAACTCTACGACAATTAATGCCCAATTAAAGATGCAACAACAGATTTTTATTTAAGCACTTTAAGCCTTCTATACATGGTGTTCGCTTTTCTCCTGTGCGCTTTACACTCACTCTATGATGTTATAATGCTGTTTGGTACGATCAACACTTTTGATGCTAGAGATCATATGTGATGATTTGTTTTAAAAATAACAAAACTTTTACAAAATCATTATACTTAAAAACTGATTTGCGACTTCATTTCTCAAGTGATTTTCAAAATTATTTTAAAAAATCGGAGGCTATTTTAAGGCAATATGACATGCACCTTTATTGTTTGATTTTATACCAGTAAGATTGAATTTTAACTAGGGATGGGCAATTCAGAATAATATACAATTCGAGAATAGTTAAACCGAATCCAGAATCCGAATCCTTTTTTGCAATTAGCACAATCAACATAAAATCATTTATTACAAGTTTACAACAACAAAAGCACAATCGAAAAAGTGCGAATTTGAGTAAACATGTCCGGCGGATTCGCAGTTGTAACTCAAAGATGCGTAACAAAGTCCGGTGGTATTTGTTAATTTTTTCGCGGTTGCTAAAATCTTTGCAACCAACTGTTTCACGTGAGAGGCAGTAAATAAGAATTGAAGGTTGAACCGACACTTTTTTATAGAAGTCCAGCGTCTTGCGTAAACAACGCGTGATTTTGACGCAACAGCGAGTGACGGCGACTAAAATATCTTTTGTATCGAAAATTATCTCTCAAAGTAATTGACACAAAGTAAATCAAAAAGTTTTTTTCTTTACTTTTTCCGGTCAATTTCAATCGTAGCTAAAAAGCAATAATAGCAAAGAGCTCTCAAACTTTAGTTTAACACAAGACTTCATTTTTTGAGAGAAGTTCGAAGCTGGAAAGGGTTAAAATGTATATTTTTTTCTTTATGCTTCAACGCTAATTTCAATAGTGCTGGATAAGAAAGCGCATAGCTCTCGGTTTCAATTTAGCACAAAAAACACCATTTTTTGAGGGAATGATTCAGTTTTTGTTAAAAACTAATAAATAACCTTTTCACACTTGCCAATTATGAAAACTAAAAGTAAAAAAAATACGACTTCTAATCAAGCCCTAAAATGTGGATTCTAGTTTTGATCCCTTTAAAAACGTTTATAATAAATTGTAGCCTTTTTTATGTAAATTACGTGAAAGGTAATTTGAAATACAGTAAAATTTGCCTACAATTTTATGGGATTGTAAAAAAATTGCTGTTCACGACTGACCATTCCAAACCTGTCTTTTGATTCAATATCAAGGTGTGTCATCTAATCACATTTACCAGTATGGAGAAAAAGTACTAATTAGTTAAATCTTACAGACAGTTTTGCACTGCAGGAAGAAATCTTCCTTCAAAAGTGTAATTGTGTGCGCGCGGCTATAGCAGTCTTTTACATTTGCCTGTACAGTTGCGCCGGGTAAAGCACGCGAGGTCCCCCGAAAATTTTTTTTCTGAGAACGGCACCCTCTCGCAAATGCAATAAAACTACGTGGTTTTAAATAAATAGATCTTCCTTTTTTTGCTGTAAGCGCCTCTAAGTGAGACCCTGTAGTAAAATACGTGGTTACAATCATCAGCTTTCCAATTTTTTACTAGACTTGATAGTGCGTTTACTAGATTCGCGCATTTTCACGTCCATGAATTTCTCTGTTTCCTTTACTTCGGTCAAGTTTCGAATGCTTTTGACAAAGATTGAATTTCACCTATCAAATATTTGCGAACTCTTTTCAAGCATTCGGTCAATGGTTAACGAAAACTTATTAAGAGCAAAAAAGAAATTAAGCCAGCCATGTAACAGCAATTATCATCAAGGGTCCCGTAAACAAGCTTCAGCAGTCTCAAAACCACCACTACTTTGCCACAATACCAAGCCAGTTAACAAGGTTTCACCGTTTTTCGCATTTGGGACAAAACTTCTTAAAAATAATTTGTTTGTTTTCGTGCGTGGTTTGTGAAAGTAGCTGACAAGACTCTGGTGAAATTTGTTATCGCATATCAACAATATTACTTTCTGAGATATCTTTAAGAAAGAAAGCAAGGCACAAACTGTATGATTATCACATCGTTCAAAAATCTTTATCTTTTCCTTTTAAGGCTACTTGTAAATCTTTTTTAGAGCTGACATAATTACGCGAGTTATTACGTCATCGAAGCGCAACGTCACAATTGTCATCAAAGCACAACTTGCTTCTTCTCTCCCCCCAGAAATTTTCAAAACTCTGCGCTTACACCAATACAGTTGTTGTTTGGACTTGTTTTTAGATTATCTTTGAAGATCTTTAAGGCGCAGTTAACTCCAGTTCTTGCTGCGAAAGACGTGACAAAGCAAACAAGATACAACTCGTAAGCTGGCGTCTTAATCGAATTAAAAAATAAAGATTGTTCGTGACATATGATGATGGCCTAAATCAGAGATTTCCAATCGGCGAATCACGGTCTTCACGGAGCCAGTACTTTATTTACCCTTCTTATCGACTGAAATTGGAAAATCTTTTTAATGACTTATTTTTTATTTTATTTGGACAATATTCCTAAAATTTACATTGACAACTTTTTTGAGGTCGCCTAGAAAATCGAGAAAAATTAATAATCGGGCCACGTGCCTCTGTGCGTTTCGAAAATGGGCCACATGCAAAAAACGGTTGAAAAGCACTGAACTAGGTTTAAAATGCCATAATTGAAAAAATACGACTGAGGGAAAAACAAAGGGTGCGGTTATACGCAAATAAATGTTATAGGCAAATTATATTGGAATTCTGCAGGGACTGAGGAAAACGTTACGTCATTAAAAGCAAGTTAACGTCATAAATAAAGGTGAAAACAGTGCACGCGTAGCTTGCAAATCGCTGACGCTTGACTGCTATTAAAAAAATTCAGGACAAAGGATCGGAGATCTAAATTGGGGTAAACGACATCTTTTATTAGCTTAGCGTACATACTTACAGCAGTACGCTATCAAAAACATGTTTTTTACAGCTTTAAAATAAGGGGTTGGTGTAGCGGTTTGTTCAGCAATGTCCACCAAAATTTGTCCGGCGGTTTTTGTACATTTACTAGCAATTTCGCACTTGCACCGACTGTTATGCACTTAGTAAAATCTTAGAGGGAACACTGCATGCAATTAATACTTCTACAAAAGAAAATCTGTGACCAAACAACGTGATAAAGCTTGTAAGCAGGATATAAACCCAATCCTATTATTCGGTTTGAATGGGCAATTTGGATTCGGATGGTTTGGGATTCGAATCCTTTGGATTTGGTATTTTGAATTGCCTATCCCTAATGTTAAGATCTATACTGTAACTTTTTATCCCCGGCCATAGAGTAGTAAGCTGAGAAAAAACAGGTAAGTTCAATATATACAGGTTATGGTAAGGTAAAAACAATTAGTGTCGTTTGAAAGCTGAGGAAATTTGCTAGCCAGAAATATGTAACTTTAATTAGTTTAAAATGGCTGATTAATAGTAGGTTGTCATACATCAAGCTCCATTGTTAGATGAAAAATTTTTTTACTAGTTCTAATAAACTTGCAATGTAAAAAAAAATTAGTTCTTTAATATATTTTGACGGTTTTTCCTCGCAAGCATTGTTCTTTGGCATTATCTACACAAATTTTCAAAAAGATGCATCAAAAAACGAAATCTTTAAATATTTTCAAAAGTAGCCTACTCCAAGCAAACTAATTGGTGAACACCCAAGAAAAAGAAGGGTAAAGAAGGTCCTGTTTTATCTCTGGCAACAAAATACATGTCAAGCTACACATCATCTACATGTTGAAGCCAATTCTTTTAAAATTGGGTGAAACCAACACAGCCATCAGATTGGATATTTTTCACATCGAAATTACTAATGAAGGCACTGATTTTGTAATAACTCCACTGTAGGTACATCACTTCAGTTCACAGGTAATCGGAGTCTAAATTTTTTGGCTCCAAATTCACTCCTGCTCCAAAAAGTTGACTCCTGCTCCTGTTGCAGTATAAATCTTAAACTCCAACTCCTGTTTATTATGATTGAGTGGTTTAGTACAAAACATGTATTTCTCAACTTATAACTAAAAAGTCACAGTATATAATAAGGCATTTTTAGGCTTTGTCTATGAGCAATATAATTTTCTGATCTATTTGCTGAAAAAGGGTCTGCTATTAACAAACCGTAATAAAGTCAGCTTAGACATTTATTTGCCATAAAAAAAATTAATTTCGCTAACGCATCCTCAGTTTCTTATTCAAATAGATAAGATTTGAATGTTACTTTATTACTGTTTGTTAATAGCAGACCCTTTTTCAACATTTACTGATATGGAGTAAAGTCGCTTGGATAGACTATCCTGCTAGGGTTTGATTATTGTTTTCCTATTTTAATTGTTATTACTGATCTATTTGCTAAATTTGTAAAAAAAATTGTCTGAACTAATTTCCGCACTTGAACTCAAAATGTTTTATTCCATTAAACTTGCTTACTTTAACGGAATTGACTTGCTTTGTTCACTTCAACTTGATTCTTGAGTCAATTAAAGCTGCAGCAGAATTTTAACAATGTAGCTTTGATTTAATGTTATCCTTACCTAGTCGCTAACCAATGCAGAAATATTTTACAATTAAATCTGAAAAACAACATAACAAAATTGAAACATCAAGTTTCAGCCAAATCACGAACCGTAAGACTATTTTCACAGCATAAAGCAGTGAAAATGCAACTGACTAAGAGTAAAGCGATACTAGTATTTGGTAAAGCAGGGGTGGGCAAAGTGCGGCCCTCGAGAACATTTTGTGCAGCCTGCAAACACTTGTTGAAAATTCCATATCACCAAGTTAAGATGATAAGGGGAGGAACACTTGCCGTATTACAGAGCCAGAGACTTCAGAAGCAACCATTAAGTGAGCTATTGTTAGTTTCCACAGACGCATTTTCCGTCCAAACCAAGGATAATGACTTTTTTCTAGGGACACCATCATTTTCACACTCTGAAATTCCACATTGTCAGGTGATATCACAAAATTTGAAGCTGACGCAAGCTCTTGCATTGCATACGGTTATTGCAAGATTTTAAGCACTGACCCTCGGCCACTTATGAATGGTTAATGCAGCCCTTGACCAACCCTTGAATTCTCAATGTGGCCGTCCCAATGCATTTGTTAAAAAGTGCAGCCCTCAGCTAGCATCCGTGACCATGATGTGGCCTGCAAGCCAAAACAATTGCCCACCCCTGTGGTAAAAAATAGATTATTGTTCAATACCAAACAATGAAACCCCAAAATTCCTGTACGATGACATGTCACATCTCATTTAAAATAACAGGCTAACATAATTTAACTGTTGAATATCAACTCAAAGCACAAAAATATTGAAGCTGCTTTTTTGACAATAGATTACTAGGTTTGAAATATTGCTAAACACTCTCAATTTACTTTCGAGATTTTAGAAAGATCATATGCTCAATATTCAATTTAGTCTTTTTTCTACCATAAAAAGTTTTTATATCTCTGTAAAAATATTGTTGCAAGAACATGGTATAGCATTTCTTTTTGTCACTTACCACCAAAGTAATAAAAGCAATAATAGATCATTGCTCTGCCAAACAACTGAAAATCCAAAATGCTCAATTACATAAAGAACTGAACTGTACAACAAAAGTCACATCATGCAAAAAACAAATAATGTTAAGTCAATGCAATAAAATACTAAAGCAGCTCTTTTGAAAACATTACAGCATTGCTAATCCAATTTATTGTAAGTCTTGAAAAACGTTGTCATCTCGCAATTATTATAAAAATTAGTGTTTGTTCTAAGGTTTAAACATTTGCATAGTGTCTGGTTAAAACTGTATGCTACCATGTCACTGGCTAGTGTGCCCTGTTAAAACCGTATGCTAGTATTCCACTGCCTAGTAGGCCCTAAGCCTGGGGTCGGGTACGCTTCAATGCTGCCAAGTCGATGCTAGGCCGACTCGATGCTAGGCCAACTCGATGCCAAAATATATAGTTAAACTTTCAAATTGTTGTTTACTAGTGGTGTACCAGTGGCGTCGGCATCGAGTTGGGCCATTTCCCCAAGTCTTTGATCTAAACATCTGAACTAAGCCTAAGATTTCTGTTTAGTGCTCTGCTGGTTCTGGGCCAGTAAGTTATTGCACCAGAACAGGTACTGCCAATCACCTGCAGGCCTAGACCTTTACGTTATACCAGTATGAGGTAACCTGATAACAGTAGCTTGATTTGCTCTTATAAAACCTTTAAATCACACAATACATAGTTCTTTCACAGTTATAAATCTAGGCTTAATTAACTTGTCTAACTTAAGTGTTGTAGGCAAGACATAAGAGAAACAAGCACGTCAAACGACGAACGAGATTACCGTGATACTACATCAAAACTGTCAAAACGGCTTATCTCTGCTTGACGCTAAACAAGGTGATGTCATGCAACTTAAGGGTAAAGTACAAAATTAACGCACGAATGAGTTTAAACAAAACATCCGATACATTAACGAACAAAAAGATCCAAAGAAAGTAGTTCCGACACTTGCTTCAAACGTTCAAAATGAGTTTGAGTCTAGCAGAACCACAGCACACAAAAGAGGCTGAAACTCAACAATTCATGGTTTGGTTTTGCAATTGCAATTCCACCTCCTGCTCTGACTAATAATGTTAAACTCCAAGTCTGACTCCGGTTGTTGACCACCTCTGCTTCAAGTTAGTTTGCTCTTTTCATGGCTGTGCTATGCCAGGACCAAACAACATACTCCAAGCCAAAGGTCAAACAAATATGCATCATTATGAAAAGTCATAGTGGCACTATTATTTAGTGATTATTCTTGAAAATACATACAGCAACTATTTCAGTGCCTTTCCCTCCCCACAACTTTAAGATTATGCTTCTTTTCATTTCAGAAAATGAACAAATAAAACTTTTTGAAATAGTTAACTGTTCCAATTGTTAGCAAATTCATTTCCCAACTACCAAACAGGGTAAGCAAGCATGGGCGTACGACCTCAAACCAATTTGGGGGGGCACCAAATTTTTGCCCGAAAAATTTGTCACTGTAATAGTATCTCCAAAAAAAAAAAAAAAAAGGTCATCGCCCGTTTCGCTGCACCTTATCTATTACTTTTGGACTAAACATGCCATCAAACGTGGGTCCAAAGTGGTATTGACCTTTTTTTTTTTTTTGGTGATGCTATTGCAGTGACAAATTTTTCGGCAAAAATGTATGGACACTTACTCAAATTGCCCGAAAAATTAAAAGTTGCCCGAAATTTTTACTCAAATTGCCCGAAAAATTACAAGTTGCCCAAATTCAAGGGGGGCCAGTGCCCCCCCGGACCCCCCACTTCGTACGCCTATGTAAGCAAGATGTAATCAGGAGCTCCAGAAACTTTGGCATAAATATAGAGGCTGTGTGCAACCATCTGTAATGTTTTTTAAGGCATAATCAATTTCCATATAAAAAACGGTGCTTTCGATTTTGGAACAAGAATTGGGTATGTCAACAACATATTAACTTTTTATTACTGTTCTGACAAATATCAGTTAGATGAACCAACTCATCATTAGTGAGGGGCCCTTTTGTGCTGTGGAGCTGAATGTTAGGCAATGAAGATAGCTGATATGGCAAATTCCAATGACAGAAAACATCAATGATGCAGATGATGTGTGGCAAGACACTTCTAGACAAAATTGTCAACAGTGCCCAAAGACATTGATGAACATCTTTGAAGACATCGACTAAGATGGTTGCAGCATCTAGAGCGAATGAATGTGGAGTGGTTAACAATAAGGGTGTGAGAAAAGACAATTATGGTGAAGGTGAAATAAGGCCTAAGAAAACATGAGAGGAGACAGTGAAGGATGACGAGAAAAGAAGAAACTTGACATTCGAAAATGTTCTGGATAGACAAATAGAGGCATTGCTGCAGACTGGTCGTCCTTGATAATTTAGGATAATAGCCAGGCCTTAAGAAGACATATAAAATGATTGCATGTAGTGTTCTAAAAATTTGAAGGTACCCCCTAATTTTTTTGGTTTTCTTTGTGTGCTTGGTAATGTTTGTAGTGGCTTAGTTGCCATAGCAACAGTTTGTTCCACAACAAATGTTTATGAGGCATGTATGGGAATGCATTGGCCGATTTAGGGTAGGGTCAAATATGAAGCATAAGTTGTTTGAGATCACCAAAATGACTATAAAACTACTGGCATTCCTTCAGCTTTTGTATAATTGAGTGCTAAGTAACGTTTGTTGTAGTCTAATTGCCATAACAATATTATTAAGTATTTGCTGCTTTTTTTGAAATTTTGGTACAGTCAAATGACCGAAATCCCAACGAATATTCAGTCATTTAATTTTTTTTTGACATGTTTTATAATCTATGCTGAGCAGTGTAAAAAATATCAGTAGCTGTATGTTTTTACTACAATTGTTCCTCGCTTCAAAACCAATCAACTAAAGTTACTCCAATGGCATGGCATATTTAAACAAAAAACAAAAGTTGATACTGTGCAAAAGCTTTTATCACAAAAAATAAAGACGCAATTGTGTGAAGTGTGAAACACAATCAGATACACATCAGCCTGTGGCAATCATTGAGATTGAAAAAGGTTCAAAAAGAAGTGTTGCTACAAATTTTGCCTTCAGTCGAAGTGACCAAACCATTAATTTTTTCAACTTTTTACAGGTAAATGATAAAAAAAAACTAGGGGTATTTGAAGTTTGTGACTACTTGGTTGCCATAGCAACAGTTTGTGCCTCAATATATGTCTATGGGGTGAGTATGGGAATGCATTAGTCATGATAGAATACAGACAAATAGGTGGGACAAGCAGTCTGACACTACCCACTTGACCATGGAACCACGTTCATCCCCTAGGCTTTTTGATTTCATTGGTGTGCTGGATGCTTGTTTATCGTTTGATTGCTAAAACGATGGCTAGTGCTATAAAGTATAGGGATGCATTGGCCATGTTGTGATATGGTCATAACGATAATTTATGCCATAATAAATGTTAATGGGGCATGTATGGGGCATGTTTATGCCATAATCAATAACGATAATTTATGCCATAATAAATGTTAATGGGGCATGTATGGGAATACACTGGCCATTTTATCTTAGGGTCAAATATGCGCAACTAGCCGTCTGAGACAGTGAAAGTGCCCATGGAACTGTAGACACGCACAAGCTTTTCATCTAAGTGGTGTGTAGGGTAATACTCATAGTTGTCTGGTTGCCATAGCAACAGTTTGGGCCCACAATCAACATTGGTGGAGCATGTAAGCCAATGCATGGAGTGTTTTGTCATGAGATAGGATTGGTGGCACAGGCTTTCTGACATTGCCAAAATACCCATGGAATTGCAGGCACCCCTTTTTTTCTTTAAATAAATTGTGAAGTATTTGAAGTTTGTTGCTGTCTGGTTGCCATAGCGAAAACTTGCATCACACAAAAAAACTAACAAGGCAGGAAGAAGAAGACTGCATGGGCTGTTTTGTCATTGCAATGGGATTGATGGCACAGGTTGTCTGAAATGTCCAAAATGTATTGCACCTGAAATAACGGATTGTTTTTCTTCTAGTAAAAGTTTGTTTTTTGTAGCTATTTGTTGTTATTGCCATAGTGACATTGTGCCACAACAAAACCCAATGGGGTTTATAAGGAAATGTATGTGATATTGCTGGTAGGGTTGCTTTTGTGGCACAAACCATTTGAGGTGGCCAAAAACGTAATTTGAAGGCAATGGTACATTTTTGTAAATAAATGTGACAAAATGCCATACCGTTTAATGTCATTACATCTCCATCGAGACAATTAGAAGCACTTGAAAACTTAGTGTGACAAATAGGGAGATGCATGTAGTGTAGTGAAAGAATGTTTGTTTAGAGCTACAACTGGTTCTAAATGACCAAACCACTCATAGACCAACGAATTGGCAGTAAATTCTACATTCACACCAGCTTGTAGTAAAGTCTAAATTAATTTTTGCTTGATATTGATGGCATTTTCATGGACAATGCCATTTTTATACAAACGAACCCAGCTAACTGCACAGTCAATTTGCCAAGCTCTTTTATGCGATTAAGCATTTATCCAAAATTAGTATAAACACACAAATAAAGCACTGCAGAAGGCAGAATATTGTTTAATCATACACAATATTGTTCCAATCACGCAAAATATTGTGCAATAGTAATTTGCTTAATGCTTTTTTGCATGCTCTCTTGTAATTACTTTTCTAAACAACAAAATGTGTCCATGTCTGCGCCTTATACACTACTGAATTGTTCAAGAGGGTTTGACACTTGTTTATTTTTTGGCAGGCTATTGAGAATTGAATTGGCAGTGCTTTCTTTCCCGATGTCATTGCTTTCAATTTGTGACCAACAATTGTAAAGTACACATGCAAATTTGTGCTCACACATTGTAAAAAAATCTGCTGCAAGATCAAAGAATTCTGCAATGCTGCAAGATCAAATTTTGCAAACATGAAAGATGCCACCTGAAATTGATTAAGAAAATCTTGAAGCATTTTTTTCAGTGCAATATGTGCTCTCACTGCACTTGTAATTGGCATGTCTTTCAGAGATGCCAAGTCTTTTTGCCAAAGACAGATTTTTGTCACTTGATTTTGCAGCTAACACTTTGGTTAATTGAATAAACAACTTATTTCTGTGCAATTAAATGAATTATGCAGTAAGCCTATACGTGATTAACCAGACTATTTTCTTATACAAAGATAGGCTATGGTTTGGGATTTACTATTCTTATGCAATAAAACATACTATGTGATTATCTGATATGCATTTAACCAGATTTGTCTGTATTTTAATTTGGTGCTTAGACTGTTATTCAAAACTTATCATCGATTGATTTAGTCTGACTTTTAATTTGATTTTTTGACATATTTTCTCAGTTCCATGGTTTAGTCATTCCACACGAAAATGTCTTCTACCTGCACCTAAATCTTACTTCCTCAAACAAAAATCCCAGATTTGCTTTTGCAGCACATAGGGCTAAAAAGTTTGAGTAGCACTGAAGTAGGTAACTATTTTTCACATTGTAAGAATAAAGTGGTGAGGTGTTGGCATTCATGGTCTTCTTCCCTTTCTCTATTAAAGAACTTAACATTTCTGCAAACCCTTTTTGCATGCAATCAATCAACCAAATTTATTTTAGTTCTAAACATAAGCAATAAAAAAAATAAATCTGAAGGTTTGCTACCTCAATTGAAACAATAATTTTATCAGCATGTTAGTGACTAGACTAGTTACAAACTTCTAGTTTTGTTTGATTCCTGATTGGGAATCAAATCTAACATCATCTTACATCATGTGAGAAGGATTTCCTGATTGAACAATGGTTTCCAAGTAAAAACAATGGTCCCTACGGTATTAGTAATAAAATGGATACAAAATTTGTGTTTGCAGCCTGCATACATTTTTGATCACAAGTCACTGTGCACCCATTATTAAGTTATTAACTAAATACATATATGGTGTGCAATGTCAAAAAGACAAATAATTGGACTAATATTCTTTACTATCACAGCAGAAAGATATGGCAATGACATTATCACACCTTACATCAATGAAGAGGAAAAGACTAATCTGCTAATGGCTACTTTCAACAAGACAGGGCCACTGCACATACCACCAATTCCTCACTTCACTATTTCAGTGATGTATTCTAAGCATAATTCATCTCTAAAGGACTTTGGCCTCCAAGATCCCCATTGAGTGTTTGGGATTTTTACTTGTGGGGAGCACTGAAGCAGAAGGTCTATCAAAACCAATCACAAAACTTACAAGAGTTATGTGATAACATCTGCTGCTAAATTACCGCTATCAGTTAGGAAAAGCTTCATAGAGTAATTGAGAACTTGAAGCATAGAACTGATGTTTCCATTTGTGAGCGTGGTGGACATTTTCAGCAGTTATTGCAAGTTTTGAATAAATTATCAACTTTCTCCTGGTTGGTAGTTGTTTTTGTAATACGCTGAATACTATATCTACCACCAGGGGCGCCGACTACGGGCATGCGGTCATGCCACGCATGCCCGCACATTTGACTACACTCAACACATGGAGGTCAGATACAAGCTAGAGTCAGTTGAAAAACAACATAAGCAGGCAAGAGTGTATATCAATGGTCCCCAAACTTTGATCAAACGATCTCCGGAAGTTATGGGATGTAGCCCCAAATGCTGATCTCCAAAAAAAAAGGTCATCGCCTCTCTCACCGCAACCCGTCATGCCTGCCGCAACTTCTGGAGATTGTCAGCCATTACTTTACAAACATTTTCACGTAAATTTCGCAGACCAACTTCGGAGACCAGGCGCTCGCACTGTGGCACGAAATCCTTACACGGGCCGTATGTTTGACACCCCTGTCATAGACAATCAAACGGTAATGTTTTAATTTTGACGTCATAAAGTTTGCGCATGCCCGGTAAAATCACAAACTCGGCGCCTATGTCTACCACAATCATGAAATAATTCAAAATGAAATTGCTATGTACACATTAACTTTTTGAATGCACTGTATGTAACATATGGATTTAGCACTCCCCTCCTTAGCCATTGTTAACCACTCTATAGCGACGCATAGTGTTGCTAGATTGTTGTCATGACGCTGCTACATGTGCGTCTCTCTTTTTTCTTTGTTCGAGATTACTGAAGCTGGATGTACATAGCTTGATAAGTAATAAACTGTATATACTTATTATCGTGTTGAAGTAACGAGAGGACAGCAGATAAAACATGGTGTCAGACAGGGCATTCGAATAAGACTGTCCAAAAGCACAGAACGGTGGTCTTAATAGCAAAAGCATCGTGAATTGCCTATAAGCCTAATCTATATTTGTAAAAAGTTGCCCAATAAGCAGATAAGTGTATTCCATCTCGAATACGAAATGGCGTCGTTGGAACCACCCAAACTGTTGAATTTTAATACAAAGAACCTTGCTGATAGCTGGAGAAGGTGGGAAAGAGTATTCCGTACATACTATGAGGCAGCAGAATTGCATAAGAAAAAGGGATCAACCCAAGTTGCCATATTACTTCACTGTGCTGGAGAAGGTGCTGCTGATCGATTTGACAAGTTTCACTTTACAGAAGCAGGTCAGGACAAAAAAGACAATATTGAAACTGTCTTGAGCAAATTTAGATCTTTATGTGAGCCAAAAAAGAACATCCTCTATGATACCCATCTGTTCTTACAGAGAAGGCAGCTCCCTGGAGAATCCTTTGAATGTTTCATAAATTCATTGAGAACTGAAGCAAAAAAATGCGATCTCGGAGAATTAGAAGACCGTTTCATATGTATGCAAGTAGTTTTTGGACATCAAGATCAATTAGTCAGAGACAAGCTTTTACTTGATCCTAGAATCACACTGGAAAAAGCAATTGACATATGCCAGGATGCTGAAGCCAGCAAGATTCGAAAACGCACCATAGACTCTTCTTGCGTAGTAAACACTTTAGCCTCAGCTCCTAAACCAATGCATAGATCCAATAGGCTGCATAATTCCAGACAGCCAATTGATTGTCAATATTGTGGTCAACAACATCCTCGTAGGCAGTGTCCTGCATATGGAAAAGTTTGCAAAAAATGTGGCAAACGAAATCATTTTGCAAACGTTTGTCGATCATCTGAGCCAAAGAAAATGCATCAAGTTGAAACCGACTTTGATTACCCAAGTGATGAACAATTTCTCAAGATTGGCTCCCTTTCCTCATCTACTTTGAAGTCAAGAATATCTGAACACTTGATTGTTGAAGACAATGACTCTGTGAAATACAGAATTGCTTTTACTCTTGATACCGGTGCAGAAGTAAATGTTTTACCAAAAACGTTTTTTGATAAAATGCGTTTAAAACTTAGTCATGCTAATGTTACTTTAACTGGTTTTGGACATAATATGGTCCAACCGTGTGGTAAAGTTGAGTTGAAATGCTTTGATAAAACTGAAATGTGTCATAATCTAACTTTTTATGTGTGTGATGCTATTAATCATGCTATTCTTGGAGAAAGTGCTTGTTTTGATTTAAATCTTCTTAAAAGAGTAAATTCATGCAGTGATACCAAATTTAATTCACCGCTACTCTTTTCAAACCTTTGTGATGACTATGCTGACTTGTTTACTGGTTATGGGTTGTATGAAAAAGAATATCATATTACCATTAAGCCAAATGTTGAAGGTGTTATACAACCACCTCACAAAGTGCCCTATGCGCTGCAACCTAAATTAAAAAAATATTTGCAAACCTTGACCAACAATCGTATAATTGCTGATGTAGACGAACCTACTGACTGGGTTCATAACATTGTCGTGGTAGAAAAAAAGAACGGCCAATTGCGTATTTGCCTTGATCCTAAGCCCCTTAATGCTGTAATTTTACGTGAGCACTATAGTATTCCTACCCCTGGTGATGTTCAATCACAACTCAGTGGCAACACTTTGTTCACTGTAATTGACATGAAAGATGCGTATTGGCACGTGAAACTCACATCCGAGTCATCATTATTAACTTCATTTCATACTCCATGGGGACGCAAGCGTTTTTTACGAATGCCTTTTGGTATATCATCTGCCAGTGAAATTATGCAAAAGCGGAATGAAGAGACGTTTGGAGATATTAATGGCGTCCACGTTATCTCTGATGATCTAATTATTGCAGCTCGAGATGAACAAGAACATGACAGAATCCTTCGAACTGTTCTGCAAAGAGCTCGTGAGAAAGGAGTAAAATTCAACAAAAACAAGATTCAATACAAGATATCCAAAGTCACATACATGGGTAACGTTGTAACCGCGAATGGACTGCAACCAGATGAACAAAAAATTGTAGCTATAGTTGACATGCCTCCACCAACAGATGTATCTTCTCTTCAACGACTGCTAGGTATGTCCAGATACCTCTCACAATACATACCCAATGAGTCTACTATTACTGCTCCTCTCAGAGAACTGCTGAAGAAAAATGCTGATTGGAAGTGGACCAAGTCGCATGATACCACGCTGCAACAGCTCAAAACCGCTCTAACCCATGCTCCCACTCTATCTTTTTATGACGTTCACAAGCCAGTGACCATTCAATGCGATGCTTCTCAGTCTGGCTTGGGAGCTTGTATTCTGCAACAAGGAAAACCGATTGCGTATGCATCCAGAGCTTTGAGCAAAGCCAAACTTAACTACGCTCAGATAGAAAAAGAAATGCTGTCAATTGTCTTTGCGGTTAGAAAATTCCACCAATACATTTATGGCAAAGAGCACGTGGTGATTGAGAATGATCACAAGCCACTGGAGACAATCATGAAGAAGACAATGGACAAAGTTCCTCCCAGATTGCAGAGAATGATGTTGAATCTGCAACCATATGATTTGCATGTTCACTATGTTCCTGGAAAATTTATGTATTTAGCTGACACGCTATCCCGAGCGTATCTGCCTATTCAAAATGCTGATCATGAAGACCAAGAAATTGATTATGTTGTTCATTCCATAATTAAACACTTGCCGATTACCACTTCAAAACTAGACGAATTTCGAGAAGCCACTGCTCGTGATTCCACTCTACAGACAGTCATGAAATACTGCAAAAATGGATGGCCGAAAGCCCAAAGAAATGTTCCGGCCAATGTCAGAAAATACTGGCATATTCGCGATACGCTTCACTTTTCCGAAGGCATTATTTTCACCAATTCTCGTATTGCCGTTCCTTTTGAATTGCAAGCTGAAATGCTTACGCTTATTCATGAAAGTCATTTAGGCATTGAAAAGTGTAAAGCTCGTGCGCGTGAATTGCTGTATTGGCCACGCATGTCACACGACATTGAATCGCTAGTAAGTGTATGTAATGTATGCTCTAAGTTTCAAAATGAGCATCAACGAGAACCGTTAATTTCGCATGAAATACCGAATGCTCGCTTTTATAAAGTTGGTGTTGACATTATGACCTTTAAAAATGTCGATTATTTAGTTGTTGTGGATTATTTTTCTAAATTTCCTGAAATGATTGTTTTGCCTGACAAAACCGCGAAAACTGTCGTTGAACATTTAAAATGTATTTTTGCACGATTTGGTATTCCTAATGAGGTAATGTCCGATAACATGCCATTTCAAAGCCAAGAATTTTTAACGTTCTCTCACGAATGGGGTTTTAAAACCACCACGTCTAGTCCTAATTACCCTCAAAGTAATGGCCAAGTTGAACGTACTATTCAAACGCTAAAACGTATTCTCAAAAAAGCTGACTATGAAAATAAAGATCCGTATTTGTCATTGCTTGAGTTTCGAAATACTCCTGTATCTGGTTTACCGTACTCTCCTGCTCAAATATTGATGAGTAAGCGATTGCGCAGCAAATTGCCTTGTGCTCGTAAGTTGCTTGAACCTTGTGTTGTTGATATTACTGATTCTCTTAGCGCTGTACAGTATCGCCAACAATATTATTACAATCGAGGCACTAAGCCCTTATCACCTTTCAAAAAAGGGGAGAAAGTGTATTGCAAACAGCGTAATCGCAGAGATCAAGCCGTTATTGTAGATCGTGATGCTAACCCTCGTTCATATGTGGTTCAAAGCCAACATGGTCTAGTTCGACGAAACAGACGTCATCTATTTAAAGCTAACCCTACTGCTAATTTTGACAGTAATACTCAATGCGTTGATGATGCTGATCGCTATACTAATGTTATGCGTAATAATTCCCGAAACTTTGTTTGTACAACTACGCCTCACATTAGAACATCGTGTTTTGGTCGTCGTATTAGCCATCCTCGAAAATTTGACGATTACGTTTGATTCAAACATGCCTCATGCCTGCTTTGTTGAAAGGGGGGATGTAACATATGGATTTAGCACTCCCCTCCTTAGCCATTGTTAACCACTCTATAGCGACGCATAGTGTTGCTAGATTGTTGTCATGACGCTGCTACATGTGCGTCTCTCTTTTTTCTTTGTTCGAGATTACTGAAGCTGGATGTACATAGCTTGATAAGTAATAAACTGTATATACTTATTATCGTGTTGAAGTAACGAGAGGACAGCAGATAAAACACTGTACTTCACATTGCAAAGCACCTGCACTGTGTCTACAAAATTTTAGCGACAGCTTACACTACACTGCATGCTTTACAGAAAATGAATCATTATTCTAGATAATGTAAACAGTATGGAACTGGCTAGATTGATAACTCTGTCAATTCATGCTTTAAATTTTAACTGTAAAGTATTATGTACTTGTATTCAGTCAAAATTACCATACGAGTACCATTTTTTATATAATTCTAAGTTTCAAACCAAAAGTTTTACCAAATATTTTAAACTATATTTCACAAACCTGTTTTGACAAAACACAATATGGCTAAACTTGGCTCTTTAGAACTGAAAGTTTAAGTGTAGTAGTCTAGTAGTTGACTATGCCGTCTAGTCAGTACCTTTATATCATCTAATCATACCTCACAAAACTACTTTGAATGCACTTGCATTAATATTTTACTTATTCAAGCCACTTTTTTGCATCTTAAGCTTACCACTGGACTGCTCATAAAAGTAGTCTGGTATATTAGTTGTGTCTGTGACTGTGTGTATTTTACTTTTAATATTAACTCCAAAAACAGTCATAGAAGTCTATCTGTCTATGGCGTAACATTTTGAATGCTGATGTAATCAACAAAATCACCGGCTAAACATATGGCTATCCCTTTTATCAATTTAAAACACAAAAATTGAATTAATCTAGCAGCTTAGTCCTAGCAAAAACCATGCCATCCTAGCTCACACAAACATCAATCAACAAAAAAGGCTCAAAAACCAGATTTTTTGTTCTAACTCAACTAAATTATTCTTTTAATTTAGTAACATCACTACGGTTTCAGGCATTTTCCGTTAACCATAGCTGCTGCTGAGTACACTACCAATACAGATTGGCAGACCCAACGACCACAAACGAGTTGCTTAGCGAATTGCAGGACACTTGGGCTTGGGTGAAAAACAAATGATAAAAATGGCATTCCGAAATGAAAACTCCGCTAAACCGGCATTCAAAACTTCTTTTGAATATTCATTTTATTTAGCTCTTCTGGTAATGATAACGTATATTCAAGTTGACACAAGTTCTTACCGAGCATGCAAAAAACGACTACTGTCCTGATGAAGAATTAGTCCTGATAAAGAACAGCTGTATAGCTGTTCAAAACGTTGACGGATATTGAAGTTTTTTGCATGCTCGGTAAGAACTTGTATCAACTTGAATGAACGTTATCATTACCAGAAGAGCTAAATAAAATGAATTTATCAAAAATACCTGGTAGCCAGAATAACAGTATATTCTTTTGAGTTGCATCGGTTTACTATCTTAAGACTCCGAGTAGATAGTAAAACCACAAAATTATTTTTTTTAAATCAACTTTTATTAAACTCTTTGCTAACTACAAACTTAAAACTTGAATGTCCAAAATTGTTTCCAAGCTCAAACGACGCTAATCTCCAATTGATAAAAAAATGCAAAACTAAACTACATTACCAATAATTTGCCGACGGTGCACAAAAACTACGAATGTGATAAAAAAAGGCAAAATAATCAACAAAGTAAATTAAAATGAGGTGATGTTACGCAACTTAAAGGTAACCTACAAAATCAACGCGTGAATAAATTTAAACAAAACATCCGATGTATTAGCGAACAAAAAATCCAAGGAAGTGGTTCCGACAGAGTATACTGTACACAACGTGGCGCTGCATGCGGCAAGATTAACCAAAATAGTATGCAGTTGACCTCACTAATGAATATGGCGAATGCAAAGTACCCACGTGCAATCTCTGTTCCAATTCCTCGTCATGTTTTTGGGATATCTGGAGGTTTATTAGGCCCACATAATCTTCTCCAATGACCGCTTCGCAGTCGATAGACCTGGGGTTCATTTCCCTAGTCGAGTTATACCAAAAAACTTTAAAAAATGGAATTCAGAGTTTCCCTGTTTGGCTCTCAGCACAAAAGGCATAATGTGAAGAATAAGCCAGCAAGCTTGTTTGTTCTTCCTTCGAAATGCCTTTATCTTTATGTGGCAGACATGTGGGGGGGCCAAGCACTCCACCCGTTGTAGGACCCAGCAACTGATGACTATCAAAAAAGGCTAACGAGAAGCTCAAGCCTGCAAGCTCGCTTGTTCTTCTTTCGGGATGCTTCCATTTATGGCGACTCTGCGAGTAACGAACTTTGGATAACAAACATTTTTGCTGAAATTTGCAGGTGACTTATAAACATTCTCGTTCTGTTTGCGCGCTCATTAGGCTATTGTATTAAATCATTCATTGACCTTAAACTTAGATCATTCCTTTGCTAAAACTTGTCATAAAAGAGTAGACATATCTATATATGACGAATAACATTCGCTCTCTTGTGTAATGAAATATTACTCAAAACTTACCTAAAAGCCTAGGTTTTCTACAATTTGCTACTTTCTGAGGCACATGACCTTTTTTTTGACCGGTACCAACCGGTACCAAATTTTGGTAGTTAAATTTAGTACCTATAATATGGTCAGTTATTATCTGCTACAGGTTAGCCTAAACCATGTAACATTATGTATTTTTGAACAAAAAATTTCTTCAAGATTCTAAAAATATCAAGTTTAAATAGAATATGCTGTCACTGACAATGAAACAGCCGCTTGTTTACACCCTTCCCATTTCTTGAGAAACAAGGGGGATACAGCAAACTTTGATTTAGAGAAGCCAAACTTCTGCTAGCTTTTAAACTTGTATTTCAGTCTTTGTCTCCTTGAAAACTTGATGCGAAATGACGACTTTATTGGTGAAACATTTGCAATTTATTTTATGTTTTTATAGGGTGTAGTTTTTGTAAAAAGTATAATTTAGTGAAGGTAAGTCAAAAAATTTTGGGGGGTTTAAACTGGCATGATGTACAGTACCCATTTTTGATCAGTAAATATCATATACCACTTAGTCTAAACTATTTAAAGTTATATATTGCTGGAAAGCAAATTTCCTAAGCTTTCAAATGAGTCCGGTATTTAGCAACATATCATATACTTTACGCACTAAATTTACTTTTATCTACTTACCATTCAAATTTGTTTCATGGGTTTTGAGACCCCTAAAAAATTTGGAAAATCAAAACAGTAAAATTTATTATTATCGCTTGAAATTTTGTCAAATGATGCCCCAAAAGAGTAGTTTTCAGACTGTGTCAATGATAAAGGGTTTGGTATTGTGGTAAAGATGTAATCTTAATTTAATTGCAGCGTAGTTGGCACGTGCTCAGAATTTGGCCGATTTTGTCGTCTGCAACTGGGTTGTTGGTCCTTTTAACCCATTTTGGATATAAAAATCCAAGAATTAGGGCAGAAATTATACATCATCCGATGCGTGAGGAAATAAGCGTAATCTTTTGAAAATTTTATGAAAATCGGATGAAAAATAAAGTCACAAATCGATTTTTACGTAAACTAGTTTTGTAACTCAATTTTAAAAAATTTGAGGTAAACACTGAAAACACGAGATCATCAATCGATGATCGCGGGAGCGAGAGAGTTAAACTTAATTATGATTTAGATTTACATTAACGAAAGCCATACACCTGAGACGTAGTCAACTAAAAATTTCGAAAGAGGCAGAGGAAAAAGGGTAAAATTTTTTATGCTGACTCACTTTTTCAATAATGATCTTGTTTTTGTTATTTTTAGATATTCCACGGAGTTTTTGAATTTGGAAACCAGGGAAATTCAGCAAAGTTTAGCGTTATTTTTTCAGGTAAAGCTTTATTAAGGTCACTGGGATGCTTTGATAGACTAGGCAGCCAACCAACTTTTGAAGGTCACATGCTTGTAGCGTTATTGTTCTTTCTTTGAATTGAAGGCATTTGAAGTAATAGGGACATGATAGCATGGGCTTCTCCACCGTCTCTACAAAATTTTTGGGTACAAGTCCCATAGGCTAAGACTGTCTGTCAACGCTACTGAGTTTTAAAATCTTTTATATTTCTTTTATTTAATCCTAGAATGTTCAAAATTTGCAGTTGGTGTACAAGCTAGGCTATACCAGTTGATGTTCAAAGTTTAAACCAACCGCGGTCTTAGGTCATCTTTGACCAAGGACTTGAAGAAAATAAGTATTTCTAGCTGTTTTTACGTTTGCATATACCACATTCCAATTTAACAGCCGTTGAGTAATTAGCATCAAGCTTACCTAAGTAAAGGTTGTAACTACTCAAGTAGATTAGTCCACCACCCACGTAATAACAGTGCTGAAATACTGTAAAAGTAAATCTATCAAGCGAAGAATCTAGGCCAGTTTTGAAGCCAATCTAACAGTTAGAGATTGGGGGAAAAGGCTCACGATTGGAGGTGAATAGAAATCATAGCTCACAATATTGCAAATATTACTAGCACATTACATTAACAAACTTTGCTTTCTTTTACTCTTTATCCTAGAATGAACTTTTAATTTCATCTAAAAGCTGTATTCACTTTTCTACATCGCTGTTAAAGCTTTGGTTTTACTCCCAAGTCTTGAGGTTTTGATACTCTTCTAAGAATGCTTTTCAAAAAATTAAAAATCTTGGGGTTTTTGGCTGTATTACATAATAATGCATATACTTTAATCTTTGACTACAACGTGTAACAAAATACTATTTTTCCATGTTTTTAAATAAAGTTTTCTGGTTGGGAAAGGGGCGAGGAGGATGCCTTTGCCGCTGCCAATGTAGAGTTTTCAATTTTAGCGGAATTTTCACAGAACATTTTGTGGTTTTAATAATTAATAGAATTTTTTCAAATTTTGTTTTAAATAATCGGTTATTTTTTAACAAAGAATTTAGATAAAAACTCTTGGAATGCTTCATACATATTCAGTTTTTCTATTTTGTAAAATCTGTGGTTACTGTGCAGTTGCAAAAGGTTTGCATAAGTTTGAAAACGCTTGACAAAGTATTTGGTTTGGATTGAACGCAGCAAGTGTTGGATTTATTACTTGTTTGGAAAAACAACGTGGAAAAAAGTACCAGTTGATAAACATTAAGTTATTTGTCAACAATCGTGGGTTTGTCTCAGCAATAGCAAATTTTAACCAGTGACTTACAGAGTCAAAAGCTTGAGTTTTTTGTACCTTAAAGTTGTTAAAAATATTTGAAATTACAAATTCAATACATGGTAAGAGCAATTACATCAAAATTTTTAACCAACTAATGTAAGTAGACTGCAAGTTTATTAATTTTGCTATTAAGTCAAGCGTGTTGATGTTAAACGTCACAAGTTTGGTGGACGTTCTAAAAAGACATATTGTTGACAGTATACCAACCTGACTCCATCAGCAAAGCAACCAAATCACTAAGGTTTTCATCTTTCTGACAAAGCCCTTTTTTAAGGCACAAAGATAGTCATCCCTTTTAGTTGGGGCATAAATATTTTAAATTGAACAAGGAAATGGAAATGCCAAATATAAGCAATGACTTGCAAGCACATCTTTCCATTTTCATTTGAGAAAGGATGCAGAGTTACAAAGTTGTATAGGATCCAGGAGGCACATCGGATATACACAGAGTTTTGTTTTAGGGGGTCCACGAGACCGCGACAGTGTGTTTTTATATAATCCATTGTCATGTTGTAAACATCTCTTTTTATCTGAACTATATCATACGCATCTTCTCTTGTATCAAAATTGGGATGAATTCACTATCGGCAGCCACTTTTCTTTCTGTTGAAAATTCACCAAACTTATTTGAACTCATGAAGTTTTCATCAACACATTATGTGTATCTTGGATACATTTTTCCACTTCTAGCAGCCCTCTATCCTTTCCAGAGTTTTGTTTTTCAAAACGAGTAATTGCAGCATATAGATTTCTTTTTTTCTTCGTGAGGAGGGTGTTATCGCACCAATGCCCATTTTTTTAACTCACCGATAATCGAACTGCAGCCCTGAGAACAGGTGTCTTATTGCACGTATTGTTTTGTCGCTCTTCACTTTGTTACAATTATCTATTTCTACACTCTGACCTAAGCACACAAAACGCGTGGATTCAGGCTCTTACTAATTATGTATATAAAGAAAAAGAAGTGATTTTAAATTCTATTTTTGGTTTTTGAATGTTGCTGGTTTAATCGTTGTGGATAAAAGTCTAGTCAATTTTCTCACGCTGGCCTATTCGAAGTTTTTTATTGTTGTTCTGTCAATATAGCCATTGATTTTACTGTTTGATTTTAAACTGGTGGTTGGATAGAGAACAGTGCGGGGAAGGTCCTTGCCGTCTGCCAGTGACACCTATAATAGAAGATTCATCCCCTTCGACTGGTGAATCCTAACCAGAGGGGCATCCATTTACCGATGGGATCAGATGCTTGCCGCGATGATATTAAGCCAGCATCGAGAGTAGTATTCCAAAACAGTCAGACTAGCCACCCCTTAAGATGACCGATGTATGGGGCACGCTGAGATAACGTGGTCTGTGGTTTGGTTGGCGGCGCCACACTTGCAATTTGACGAGAGAGTGCGTCCCTATTTGTACGTGGATGAATGAAAACGCTCAACGCCTGTCCGCAGACAATTGAGTTTAACTCAAGATGTTCTTGGCAAGCCCATTTCAAGGAACGTAGAACTGGCCCTAGGAATAAAAACATGAAGTATGGATGAGCTTTTTGAATACTCCCCGCTATAATTCTTCCACTGAGCCACGCGGATGCCTAGTTTAGATAGGTTATTTAATAGTTTTTGAATGACGTCTTGCGCATTGTTGCTGGATGCCCGCGTCCTACTCCAACGGTCCACTTGCCAATCCTTTCAGGCATCCAGCCAGCTGAGCTTCGCCTCTTGGGGACGACAATCTCCTTAGCCAAGCGTGTCACCCTGGACCAGACCATATTTTACTTGGTCAACTAGCTCGGCACCAGATGGGCACCAAGAGAGATTGAAGTGTAGACGCTCGTTTGTGCCCGCTGCGGGAAAATTATAAAATGACAGATTTCTTGAAATTTTTTCTTCCGAAAGAAATTTCATCATCGTTATCATCTTTGTTATTCAAGGCAATTTCTGAGGAATCCAACGTTTTTGTTTCTTTGCCTTCACCGCGATTGCTATTAACCCATTAATGCCCGAAATTCAAAAATTCAAAATTTTTTTTTCACATTTGGTAGATTTGCTTAAGTCAATCTTCTTATCACATTACTAACATTTTTTTTTGAATAAATTGTTATTAAGTTGTATTTTTTAAGCGTATGATAAATCATACGCTGGGCAGTTACATGTAGTGAGTTGCATTTTTTCCTCTACGAGAATTGTTTAGTTTTTCGTGTATAGCTAAGCGCTGCCATGTTTAACCTGAACCTATTCGTAGTCAATTTCGTCACTTGTAGTGTGAAACAAGATCAGAACCGATACATTTTAGCAGGTTTACGGAAATAACTATTAGCATATAAAAAACACTAAAAGCAGTCCAAAAACAGTTAAATGACAAAAAAGTGTTGCTGGTGAAATTTAACGAAACATCCATCTGGATGGAGGCCAACATTACATTTCAAACAAATGAACTTGGCACATGAACCGCAGGCAGCACATCGACGCTGGGTCTTGATTTTGTCAACAAGATGT
The DNA here is from genome assembly GCA_963675345.1 of Trididemnum clinides. NCBI lineage: Eukaryota > Metazoa > Chordata > Ascidiacea > Aplousobranchia > Didemnidae > Trididemnum > Trididemnum clinides. The sequence goes on along the minus strand of OY776304.1, from coordinate 15,197,266 downwards.
CCTTTACCATCCAGTTTTGTGGCATCCAGGATTTGATTTTTAGTTTTGGGTGCAATACCTCTCTTCTTTTCCACATTCGATGAAGCAAGCAATGCAATGACCACTTGCCTGGTGAATTCTAGCAGTGACATTTTGCTGTCTACGTGCCTATACAACAGACACAGGTTGATCATGCTTCCGTTTAGGCAAAATCTAAAGAGCGGCCAATACCATTTTCGTGAACGGATTCTGATTCGATAATGACCTCTAAGTTTATCAAACAAGTCAACTCCATCCATGTTTTTATTATAGAGCTTCACAATATTCGGTTGAGGAACACTAATCTGTTTTCTCTCAGATCGCTTCCATCGTTTGCAAGAGCCAACATCAAAAACTTTATCCTTCGTCATGTTGCTGATAAGGGTAACTTGGCTGTTGTCATTCCATCGAACTAATGTTATTTTACTTTTGCTTTCTGTGACTGAGCAAAATGAGCCTCGCTCTGATTTTTTGAGATCTTGCAGAGGAGCCTTCTCGATCCTATCATTCCTGATAGTACCAATTGCATACAGGTTTTCTTGTGATAAAGTTTCCATCAAAGGCAATGATGTAAAATAATTGTCCATGTATATGCAGGAACCTTGTGGAATAGTCCCAATGCACAAATTCTCTGTGACACTGGCACCCACAGGTTTTCCTGGAGTTTTATCACTACCAGTGTAGGGTTGAAACTTCACCAAATATCCTTGGGGACTTGTCAGGCACCATAATTTAAATCCATATCTAATAGGCTTTCCTCTTATGAACTGTTTCATAGAGTGATGGCCATAATATGGTTCCATAGCTTCATCAAGAGAATACTTTTGTCCAAAAGGTTGGAAAAATTGACCAAAGCAGGCATTCAAATGATCGATTATGGGCCTAATTTTGTAAACTCTATCATTGTAGTCAATGCTCATATTATCATTGAAATGCAAATATTGGTGAATTTTTTCAAATCTGTTTCGGCTCATGGATTGGCTAACTAAAAAGTTGTTTGCATCAGGTCTGGTTTCCCACTACATTCTTCTGAATGGCATTTTTTTGTAACCAGACAAGAGAAGAATGCCAAAATATCTATACAGTTCTTCCACAGTGACTACAAACTGAGATTCACCTTTTTGAGAAGCATATTTTACAGTCTCATGGCATATGTAATTCATGATTTCATCATCAAAACACAGCTTAAACAAGTCTACTGGGTTCATGCCTTCCTTTTTTATGGTATCAACAACAGCTGGGGCTTCATTGTTATCTTCAAATTTATAGGATGAGACTGTGTTTTTCAGTTGCTTAGGTAACCATTTTCGAACTGTCTTTTGTTTTTTGCTTCGTTTTTTGGAACTACAAGGTAGATCTTCACGTGTTTCAGATTCAATATCCAAATCTCTTTTTCCATCTTTATTAATAATTCTAATTTCAGCACTTTGCGACAAAATTCCTCTCCCAATATCTTTAAAATTTGCACATGCTTCCTCATTATCACTTGGTGCATCATCTTTGTCGGAATCTGCACCATCATTTGGTGGTTGGAAAACAATTTGTAACTCTTCGGCATCTTCTATTTCTTCAGCAATTGCGGTTGTATTTTGTTCCGAAAATAAAATGTTGAAAAGTTCTTCAGCATCTTTTTGTACGGACAATAACTTCCTTTTAGACATTACACTTTTATGGCAAAATGGACTTAAACTTTAGATATTTTTAGTGATGATCTACATGTACAATAACATATATTTGAACATATAAAACTGTAGATAATACAATGTAACTATAGAAATAAAACATAACGCAATGACTTTTGAAAATACTGTATAATACAATGCCATTTCAATGGTTTAGGTAAAGTTATATACTAATTGTTGCATGTAACATACATAACAATACATATATACTCATAAATACATAAACATACAATACATAAACATACTACATAACAATACATATATACTCATGTAAATTAACAGTTAATTGCCTAAAGCTGTATCAAATTTTAGTATTTTCCTAGTTAATTTCTAATACCACTGTCTGATAAAACAACTTATATGCATTATATAACATATACTTTTAATTTAGGAGTGTAAGATATATATCGCATCAGTACATGCTACTTCCCAGCGTATGATATATCATACGCAGAATTGTAAGTATTTTTTCTGAAACTATAGATAAAATTTTTATGAAATTAGAATGGCTGCAGCTTAGTTGAAACATGCTTTACATAAGACGCCAAAAAAAATCCTAAATGTTTATGTCTATCTTGTGAAAAATAGCAAGAGTTTACTAACACCTCTATAAATCTAATTATCATAACTTTGCCCCAAAAAGAAATTTTCTTTTCACACCTTTGCTGATGATGCAAATATTTCTCATTTTGACACATGCAAACATGATAACCAGCAATACGAAATGTAAAAAACAAAGAAAAGATAAAAGTTTCCAAAAAATTTTTTTCACACAATTATAAAGTACACTCTAGCGTATGATATATCATAAGCTGGGCATTAATGGGTTAAGCTCAAATTTCACTTTTAATTTATGCAATTTGGTTTGATGCACTTGAGTGTTTTGAAAACAACTGTTTTTGTTATTCATGACATCTTTAAGCATTTCAGTTGTTGATGGGAATTTCAAATTACCTCTCCAGGTTGTAGTTTCTAGGACATTTAATTTTTCAAGCAATTCGTGAACACCTTTCAAATTAGAGTGCTAGTTGGTATTACAGTAAGATTGTCCGTCTTTATCATTAATCATGATTGATATGCGGCTATGCAATTCTTGTAATAATATTATCCCACATAATTAACTTAACAAATCTAAAAAATGAAAAGGACGTTGATTTAACAAACTTTTCGTACCTCACACGCAAAATCAGCTATGCTTGTCGCCCAGAACAAGAGCGCTACATAATCTTTTGTATCAACTTTGGATCATAAAGTTGAAGCTTTGTAAATGTTGATTTGTGTGTTTTGCTTACCACTTTCTTTTTGCGGTTTATAAGAAAAGCAAAAGAGAGTTGAAATTTGAAATTTATATGAAGGCTAAACTGTGATGAAATCTTTCATAATGGATGGAGGTTTGTAGAATCCTAGATTAAAATATTCATCATAAGTTTATGTACAAGTGTATAAATAAGATAGAGTTACGAGGTGATGGATGGTGACAGGTTTCCGAATGAAAAATAATTAAGATATTTGATACCTAGCAATATGGTATGTGTAAAAGTGAATAGTAGCTCTATTCGACAACAAAATTAAACACAAGACCTGATTGAATGATAAGTTTATGCAACAACAGCATTGATTGCATGAGGTTTTAACTATCAAATAAAAACACTGCCAAGTAGAACCGAACTCAAAACTGTTCAAAACCCTGTGAACATATCTTGGAAACAAATTTATTCCGGAATTTGAAAGATCTTAACAAGGAAACGTTAAAAGCTGCACAATAGGGAGGCAAAGATTGTATCACAGTTGCACATTGGGTCAATTGTCAAGTTGGTACAGTTTATTATTGTTTCGAAATCAGAGTTGGATAGTCGTTTTTTAATGTAATTTTCAATTGCGCACGGATCATCATCGAATTGCATATTCTTCAGCAGTCCGTATGTTTCGGTTATCGTGCCGGCACCTCCTTCTAAGAACTCTACGTTGGCTGCTAGAGTCCGGTATTGATTTATTTTAACCAAGTCCGGCACCAAATCTTCCACATTGATAGTGTTTTTTGCTCTGCTGACTAAGAGGCCTGCACTTGTCCAATTGTTGACAATGGTACGAACAGCTGGAAAGTTCTCACTATAATAGAAGGCAGCTCTAAGCCAAGTTGCCCATTTTGCAATTACAGGGTCAGGAGGAGATGGCTGACCAGCATCATGAAAATCTTTGTTGCGATCTTTGTTTTTGATTGTTGCTGCCTTGATCGTTGCTATTATTTCATCAATATTTTTAAAATGAGCACGCACACGCATAGCGCAGTTATGTAGTAAGTGCGCAACGCAGGTGACATGCATCAAAGAAGGATATAATTCCTTTAATGTTTTTCCAGCTAAAGACATGTACCGAGCAGCATCAGTCAAGAACAATGAAAAATTCTGGCGTTTTATTTCAAGTTGTCGCAATATGTCATCCACAGTGTGCAGAATAATATTGCTATTAACATTGCTACTGCTTTCAAGTGGATGGCAATCAACGGGGAATGTCTGATTTCGGGCATCTAAGCTGCCCACAAGCACATTAATATACTTTTGTTTAGCAATCTCTGCTTCATCCACAATTAAAAAATTTTTTTGTTACGAAGTAATTCTTGAATTTGTTCTTCTTTTTGGGATGCTAATTTAGCAACACATGCCCGGGCTGCAGTCTCCGAAGGCAATACTTTTCCCATTGTAGCAAACATAGACTTTAAAGAAGGATGGTTCAGTTTATGAAGTGGGATATCTGCAGCTCAGAATGAAGAGACAACCTGTTCCTTGAGGTTTGCTTGATCGAGTTGTAAAAAGGTTTGCTTACTTTGGGATTTGCTCTTCGTCTCCAATTTTCTTCGGTGCTGCTTACTTTTTCGGTGGCTTTCCACAAAAAACTTTTTGTCGCATTTGACTAACACATCGCAAAGGTTGCATCGCAAGTCGCGGGCAGGAGTTGCCGAAAACTCATCCGGATATTCGTGGCAAATTCATGCTCACGCCTCACCTAGCCTCAAAAATCAAATTCACGAAAAATAGGACAATAATTTATTTGCCACTATCCTGCTTAGTGTGAAGGATGCAACTGTTTTTGGGAAACTAGTCGTTTAATTCGAGGCTTTGTTGAAGACAACGCACATCGAAGATCTGCTTCGCATTCCAGTTTGTTACGAAATTTTGTCTTCATACTCACAAGTGCTGAAAATCCACTTTCACATAAATATGTCGATGAAAATGGAAGAAGGGTACGTATCGCCACATTGCCCACATTCTTATATATATGCAAATATTTAGCCCAGAAATTGTTAAGAGACATTGCTTCAAAATCATCTTTAGCAGTGGAGTTGCACTTCATCTCCAAAAACTCTTCCTGCAGTTCTTCCGAAAGAATATCTTCTTTGATTCGAAAGGGATTTCTCGTCATCTTCTACTCTGTTAGTTCAACATTAACCAAGTCGGGAAAATAGCAGTCATATTCTTCTTTCAAAATTTGGAGGTGGGATTCCACTTCTACCTTAAGTTCACCTTCCAGTTTGGCTTTGCTGTTCTCAAGTGCTATGTCCAAGGTAGGAAATGAGGCTGCATTTCCCCGTAGAACTCGGCGATGCCACAACCCCAGCTTTGCTATGAATGTCCGTATCTCATCGTAATCTTTCATACGGTTCGTGTTCTTTCCTTGTAACAGTAGATTGAGGCAATTGAGAGCTTCGAAAATGTCAACAAGATATGCCATTGCCAGTTGAAACTCTTGTGATTGGAATGGTAACAAGAGATCTTGTTTTCCCTGAGATTCAAGAAATATACTTACTTCATCTTTCAAACCGTAAACGCGAGCTAACATATTACCTTTTAATAGCCATCGAACATTTGTATGAAACAACATATTTTCATGGTTGGAATCCATGTGTTTAGATAGCTGGGAAAATAACCGGGAATTGACAGCACTTGATTTGATAAAGTTAACAATTCGTTTAATTATGGCAAGCTTTTTCTTCATTGCAGCAGGTAAAGTCTTGGAGGCCAAAGCCTCTCGATGGATTACGCAGTGAGTTCCAACTGCGTCTGGATTTTTTTGCTTTACCCTGGTAATAAATCCACTCCGACACCCAAGCATCGCTGGTGCACCATCAGTGCAGACCCCAACAAGTTTCTCCCATTTCATGCCGTTTTTGTGATAGTAAGCATCAACAACTCTGAACACACCTTCTACCTTAGTGGTCGTTTCAAGCGATTTGCAGAATAGCATTTCTTCCTCAATTGTAGCAGATAGAACAAAACGAACATAGACCATCAACTGTGACAATTGAGCTACGTCAGTCGTTTCGTCGCACTGAATGGCAAAATAAGGTGATGCGTGTATCTTTTGAAGAACTTGACATTGAATGTCATTTGCAAGCTCATCGATTCGTGTCTTAATAGTGGAATCTGAAAGAGAAATCTTTGCTAACTTCTTGCTGTTGCTTTCCCCCAAAACAAGGCTACTTGCTTTCAACATGCATGGTTTTATCAAAGCTTCGCCAATATTATGAGGTTTTTTCGCTTGAGCTATCATTTGAGCAATTTCAAAAGATGCTTCTACCAGCTCCGCAGATGATAATTGGCTAAAATTCTCCGCACAGGCGATTTTCATTTTTTTAAAAGAATCCTTCTTGCTTTGAAAGAAAGCCAAGGGTTTCGTTTGATGAAGAGGATGTTTTGTTTGAAGATGACGCTTCAAGCGATTTGGCCTCAAAGCATCATTGCTCAACTTTTCGAAACATATAACGCACTGTGGTACAACTTGACCATTCACTGCTGCATCAGTAAAACCACACTGCAGATATTCTCCATTGTACTTCCTCTTTTTTGCACTCATTTTTATCACTGCAGCTAAATTAAATACCACTTATTTTTCAAAGGTCTAAAATTTGTAAACTATGGGGGATTAACAAGTTTGAAAAAGTTAAAATTAATCAACCTCAAAATAAAAAAACAAATAGAAAATATATTTCGCTTTAAGAAAGCATCATCAGTTCTTAAAAAAAGCAAACAAAAGTCACAACACTAAGAAAATTACTAATAAATTCTAGCAAAGAATTTTAACTGAAAACAACCAGGTACTGTCCACTCCACAACAACGTTAACAATGAATCTCGCTCGTGAACCTTCAAAAAGTTTGGAAAATACGGTTTAATGGCGTGGGAGAGAAAAGAACGAATAAATGAAAAAGTGCAAAATCGACGTGCTAAGTGACATCTCCCGCGGAGAAAGGAAGGCGAAGCATATAACGATGTGTCGATGTAAATAAGACAGCGGAAATTAAAACAGTACCGTATTTTCCGGACTATAAGGCGCATGAAAAATCTTTAAATTTTGTCTAAAATTGAGTGTGCGCCTTATAGTCCGGTGCGCCTAATGTATGAATCAGGTTCGGTTTTATGATCATGCTCTGAACCAATTTTATGTTGTAAATGGCGTTATATATTTATAAACTGCTAATTGTTATTTACAGCATAACTATGAGACCTACCGTACTCGTGTTTGCTTTCCAAGATTGCCGTTCACTGCATTTAAAACCACAACAATTGTTTTGCAAACAGGCCGTCGTGTTACGCAATAAGCTTCTCAGCAAAACACAATGCGCTAGCAATTACCTACCGTAAGGCGCGGTATTCAAAAAGCATATAATTTTGAGTATTCAATGTTTGTTTGTTTAATTGATTGTTTCTTTTGAATAAAATATTGTACATTGAGTATTGCTTCATTTAGTTCGTCTTATAACCCAGTGCGCCTTATAGTCCGGTGCGCCTTATCTATGAAAATAAAATCGTTTGAAGCCAATTTTTTTTACTGCGCCTTATATACCAGTGCGCCTTATAGTCCGGAAAATACGGTAACTAATTAAAGTCCAGACAAAATTGTTTTTTAAAACTAGGTCACAGATTCTAATGTAATGGATTAGTAACGAGGTGGTAACGAGATTTGACTGTAGTTCGGAGCTGCTTTTCATCAATATGTCACTGTCATGCTCGCGCCTCCCTTGTGAAGCTTTCACGCCCCCCAGTTTAAGAATCCCTGCTCTAATTGTTCTTATGGCCCATGAAACGTGTGTTATATTTCAAATCTTTGATAAATAAATGAATTGCTTGATTATTGTTGGACCATCGATTACCGGGAGACGAGAAAGTGAAGTTAAAATTCGTATCTGGACTTATTCAGATAGCATCACTTCGATTCATCGAGGCGCTGGAAGGATCGAAGATTAGGGGAGAGCGGGGCATAACGGGACGCCTAAGGACTTTTGTTAATATTTCTTAATATAAACAATGTTTGTGCCCAATTTTGGTATTGCTGTATCTGCATGATACAATAGTACCTACAAACAAAGAATCATCGCGGTTGTTGACGACCACGGAAAAGGAGAGCTAAAAAACAAATTTTAAAATTTGTCCCATTTTGCCCCGCACTTGGGGCATAATGGGACAAATGTCCCGTTATGCCCCAGGTGTCTCTTTCACTTTAACTGTTGCTGTAAACCTAGTCAAATCATAATTTACAGTTATGAGTATGTTTATTTAGCTATACAGTAGAATTTGCCTATATCGACAGTTCGTCTATATCGACACATTATTGTCCTATCTTTCACGTGCATTCGAGTTCGCCTATATCGACTTCGGCTATATCGTCAGTTCGCCTATATCGACACTCTTTTTTGTCCCCCAGAGCATGTTGTTCGTTTATAGTGACACTGACAGGACTCAATTTTCTTTTTACAGCAGGACGTAATTTCACAATTTAGTACAAAAGGGTTAGCAGCTGCGAGAAAAATTTTGCAGAAAAGAATTTAGAATTCCATCTGTACTGTAGTTGCAAAAAGAGACTGACGATTGACGAAACAATACAGAGTATCGACAATTGTTGACGTATTAGAAATTAGACTGAAGACAAACAACCAAGAAGTGTTGCCCACAAAAGTTCAGCAACACGTGTTTGAACAAACTGTTACAAAAGCAAAACAAAAAAACTACCAATTTTCTTGCTATAGCGTACCGTACAGTGTAGTAACGTCGTATTGCTCCGCATTAGTACAATACATTAGTACAAATGCAAAATAAAAAAAGTCATTGTAGACTAATTGTATAATTTTCTTTCTAGAAAAAAGTTCAGAAGGAAAATATACAGTACACTATACAATGGAACTTTCTATTATAAATGCTTTCGATTGAATTGTTTCCTAACTTTCCTTGCTTGACCTGAAAATTTTTTGGGGGTGCAAGAGAAAATTTTGGGGGGGCAATTGCCCCCCAAAAAGGTCCTGGCTACGCGCCTGGCCTACATAGTACAAGCAGAGTCGAAGTTGCAACTGACATTTCTAATCACACTACGATCTAAGCGTAAATTGCTGGGTGTTGAGCATTTGACATAGACAAGCAAAGAGGCAAAAAGTGTCAATGGATTGTAAAAAGACAGTGATGAGGCTATAGTAATTGACCATGAGATTCATCTCTTCAGCTAAAAAAATTTTTGCTGCACACAACCATATGGCATATTATATACAATTTAAGCCTGAGATGCATTTTTTATCACTAAAGCTTGCAAACAATTTATCTCTCATCTAAGGACTGGTCTTCTACGACAAACTTGAAAGGTTTGTTTAAAATCTAAGTCTCTGCCAAAAAATTAGGCTGAAAAAAGTTGAAATCTAAACAAGAGCAATGTCCACAAGCTTGATTAGAAACAATGCAGAAATCCTTCAAATCAAAATATATATACGGTATATGGTTGTTATCATGCAGCCTTCAAACCCTTCAAATCAATATTATCATGCAGGTTGGAGCTCATAAAACATAAGGTAGAATTACAATTGAGAAATTAAACAAGCTATTGTTATTGCATTAAATATCAATGGAACTAGTAGCACATGATAACATAGCAAGACTAGTAGTATTACAAAAGTTTGACCTGTCAAGTTTATGCAATTTGTTTTCAGATTAAAGCAATTTCAATCACAGGCAGTCAGTACTGCAAACATGTTCACAATACCCAAGTCACTGTACTGCATTATTTTGCTTTTTTATTACCATGTAGCATATACCCAGAAGACAAAATTATTTAAATAAGTAAACTGTCAACTAACAGCATGGTTTCTGCCCAAAGATTTTTTTACGGCATTTATAGTTTGACGTTATAACTCAAAGAAATCCAAAAACATTACAAACTAAATTGTATATTTTTGTGCAATATCTCCTAAGCAATTTCAGGATTAAAAGTTATTGCCACATTAAAATTATTTTTTATCTACAACAATTATAGTCACACTGAAAAAATATCTCATTCTTAATCACTAACAAATTTTGTACACAAATCACATTTATAAAACCCATTCCCTCTATAGTCTGTGCAGTTTTCATGAGACCAGTCCTCACATTTGTGACACTGAATCCAATCTTCTTTGGGTGGATCTTCATATAGTTCACCACAAACAATGCACTGATATTCTTCAAAAAAACGTGGTTGATGGCGTTTGGATTTGGAACACTTGTGTTTATGTTCTAGACCAACATTGCACTGTTCTTTTTTAGAAGATTTGAAGTGATTTTGAATGGAAATTTTTTTTGATATGGCGAACTTGTTAGAAGTTCTGATTGCTTTCCTTTTCTTTTTCTGCTTTTTATCTTACCACCAGGTAAAGGAGAAATGTCAATTACATTGACTTCAACATGTGTATTGTTTTGATAACTTGCAACAGCAGACGTGCTTTTCAAATTTTCTCTGGTTGTATTAGTAGTTGATTGAAGTGCTTCTGCTATTGTACTAGTGCTTGCACGATCAGCAGAAAAAGTAAGCACATCTTCAAAAATGTTATCATCATTGCTGGTTTGGGGTATAAGCATTTCAGGAAAGCTTTTTGAATTTTCACTGGTTGCATTAGAAGTCCATGGAAGCGATTCTTTTGTCTTGCTAGTGCTTGCATGATCTGCAAGAATATTTAGCAGTCCTTCAAAATAACTTTCATCACTTGTTTGGGATATTGGCATTTTTGTAATGATCGACTGTGAAAAATCTTCATTGCTTTCACAATTTGCAGAAAAAATACTTTCCAAATTAATTTCTGCAGCATTTGCAGTTGATTGAATTGATTCACTTCTTCCAGAGTCTACTTCATTAACACTAAAGGAATGCAATGTGCCAATGCCATCGTTTGTTAGAGGCATTTCTAACTCTGTTACAGTTGACGGGGAAAAATCTTCATCACCAAAAATGTCTGGATTGAAGGGAACAATTCCTGCAGATCTGAATCCATTTACTGCTTTTTGAACCGTAGCAACTTGTTCATAAGCATGGCAAAAAAGCTCACACAATTCCCAATTGCTGACTCGCTTTCCAGGGTTGCTGATTAACCATTTGTCTATTTCTCTGTTGTAAAAATTTTTAAAGGTCCAAAAAATGTTTTATCTAATGGTTGTAACTTATGTGAAGTGTGAGGAGGGATAGAGAGCATTATTATATGGTTTTCTTTAGCAAAATTAATGGCGTCTAATGACAAGTGACTGGAATGATTGTCAAGAATAAGCAATGCTTTCTTATCGACCCTTGGGCAAGCATGCTCCTTGAAGTGAAACAACCATTGCAAGAAAATGTTGCTATCAATCCAACCAGATTTTGATGTATATCCCTTTGAACCCTGTGGAGCACCTTTCAATAATGCAGGATGCATTCTTTTCCTGGGAAATACAAAAATTGGTGGAATGTAGTTACCAATGGCATTCATTGAGCAAACAGCACTTACTGTTTTCCCTCTTTCAGCGCTGGTAATACGACCAACTTGCTTTGTACCTTTTTTAGCAATTACTTTTGAAGGTTTTTGAACACATGTTATCCCTGTTTCATCAACATTATAAATCATATTAGACGTAATTGTTTCTTTTTGTAAGATTGATTTAAGCAAATCAAAGAATCTTTTTACTTTTGTTCTATTAAAGCCAATTGCACGATTAAAACTTGTAGCTTCAGGTTGACGTATACTAAGCTCTGAATGTCGTTTCAAAAACCCAGCTAGCCAGTCTTTTCCAGCTTTATGGTTGGCATTTCTAAAAGGCACATTAATGTGATTTGCTTTTGCAATATCAAATGCAAGCTCACGTAATGATTCTGGTGTCAACCCAAAAAACATATCCTGTAATTTCTTGGCATGTTCTACTAGTTGATTTTCTAGAGATGAGGTTAAAGCTGGTTTAAAATTTCCCAAATCGGTAGTTCCTGAATTTCTGATTTTTTTGTTCACATGCCTTTCGAGGGTGCTTTTTGGAATGTTGTAGAGAGTGGCTGCTTTTCTGATTGAAAGGTTGTTTTTCTTTATTTCTTCAATTGCTCTGAGCATACTACTTTCCAACCAATTACACCTAGTAGTTTTTCTAGTATAATTTCTAACCATGATGAATCAGAACATCCTAAACAAAATTTTAAAACGAAAGAAACTTGTAATCTTTAACCAACTTTTATGTTTAAATGAAGGCTTATAAAAAAACACAGTGACAATTCAATTTCCTATAGGTAGGAAAAAGGTGAGACCAATTATGAGCTACTTTTCTGTTGCTGATTGTTACGTGAACTGACAAACAACATCATAGAAAGGAGAAAATCCTAAATTATGAGCAAGCGAATAAGGCCAGTGTACAATTCATTCATATCTGACATAGAATTGAACGCCTAATTGACATTCGTGTGTTTATGTGGCCGTATTGTTATGAGTCATTTTGGTGAGTTCGCAGTTCTAATGAAAAACAACTTTACACTACGGAAGGGGAGTTGATATCACTTTTAGCTTATTTATTATGACCAAGATCAAATTGTGCCTGAAAAACATGTTATGGATACTGCTTTCTCCTATGACTACTACCGGTTCGTACTCAGAAAACAAATTATTCATGCCACTTTCTCCAATTCGGAGAAATTACCCCAAGATCATTATAAATAACGGCCCCAAGTTCTACTGAGGCAGATTAAAGAAAGCATTGGTTACAAAGCCATGCTGCAGTATCTATCAGCTTTAATAAAGCATTATGTACGGTACGTTTACTGAATGCTGCTCTATACGAGTGTGCAGATGTAGAAATAGTAATAAGTTTATGATTCTTTGTATTTGTAGAAGTAAGATAACCCGAATTTAACATCATAATCACTATCTCGCGCTTAACGCTTCCCTCTAATTGTTCTTATGGCCCATGAAACGTGTGCTATATTTTAAATCTTGGATAAATAAATGAATTGCTTGGTCATTGTTGGGCCATCGATTACCGGGAGACGAGAAAGTGAAGTTGAAATTCGTATCCGGACTTATTCAGATAGCATCACTTCGGTTCATTGAGGCGCTGGAAGGATCGAAGCTTACACTGATATTTAAAATATAATGTATATGCGCAAATAATTGAATTTTATGAAAAATAGTCAGACTACATGAGCCATGTAAAAGAGGCTGTAAATAAACTAAACTTCTACAGTCTTGGACAAAAGTTTATAATATCTGCTAAGTATTGTTAAATTTTAACTTTAATTAAGATATGAAGAGATAAGCGTTTAATTTAGTCTTTTTTGTATATTGTCAATTCAAATTGTAAAATGTCAATCCAACATACGCATTCATTAAAAATACTTGTTTTAATAATTATAATGTCATTTGAAGGAAATAGAGCAAAAACAATAGCGATACATATTGATTTTCTTTGAATTACACTAAAAATGTGGAATATTATAAACTTTTGTCCGAGACTGTAAATACAAAAAAGTTAATTTCATGTTATAAAGAACAGTCAATGTTTGACAAAATTTTAAGGCTACATACAAAAAAGTATTTTAATGTAAGTTTACAAACTAAATAAGCAAAGCTTTGCCTATAAGCCTGTAAAAATTATCCGTTCATAGACTTTGAACACTACAAAATTTTTTACATGCTATTTTAAAGCTTTGGGAGTCTATAAGTATAAAGAGCAACACAAATTACTTTCAGTCTTGAAGTAGAGGATGAACTAATAGACAGACTCTCTGGGCCAAATGTAACCATGAGGGCACTACAGCATGTGGTTTATAAAAGACAAAACCAAGTGGGTTTATGTTCCAGATAGTCAAATTATTGTCACTTTTAAAGTTTGAAATTGCAGTATGATTTTTATATTTATTTATTTTTATATATATTAACTTTTATATTTTAAAAGCTTTCTTTTTTTTAATGTTTTTAAACACAGGCTGTAGTATATTATATAAATGATAGTGAAGAAGCTTCATTGTTTAAAACCAATTACTTTCTAGGCCCATTAGCAGCAGTTTCTTTTAATTTAAAGCATAGGTATGTGGAAGAGTTGATTAAACAATAATTGCTTCCTTCTACAAGATTTAAAAGTGACTGCTGCAAAAACTTTAGTTTTGAAATCAAATGACCTTTTTCTTTTGAACCTATAAAGGTAGGTCAAGTCGGGTCAACTTAAAAGAAGAAGCCGTCACCGGTTACAAACGAAAAAACTATTTCCTGACCCCTAACCCTCACCCCAACTCCTTGTCAACTCTAAACCTCATTAATACTACAGTTAGGGGGTCAGGAAATAGTTTTATTTATCATTCAAATTGGTCCATTACTCCATAACCGGTGACGGCTTTTTCTTAAGTTGTCCCGTCAAGTCCCAGTTGAGTACCGGTAGGCACTGAATTACTTTGGTTTATTTTAGCAGAAAAGTTGAATATCAATAGATTGAGTAAAGGTATGGTTATGAGAAAGGTCTAGATAAACCGTTTAGATTACCTTTTGCTACTATTCTTGGGCCCCCGACCCTCATTTAACTCTGCGAAGTCAACCCTAACCTCAACAAATTTAAAACTTTAGTGCCTAATTAACTTTAGAGCTAGCAATTAGTAGATATACACACGGCTTTTTTACAGGCCCCAAACACTAGACCTAGGTCACTACATTCACAGAATCATGATAGGTTTGATTTTTGTATTCTACTTATGAAAAGCACCCCTACAGGCCTACATAATAACACTGACATAAACTAAGTTGCTCTGCGCTAGAAGTAAACCTCAGTAAGCACTTTCCCAAAATTAAAACAGCAGAAACTGTCCCATTATGCCCCAATAACAGTGTCCCGCAATGCCCCAAGATAGTAGTCTAGTTTAAACCCCCTTAAAATTTTGTTACGAAAAGTTCTACCATCGAATTACGTCTTGTTCCCGAAAGTAATAAATTATCTGACATTTGGAATTAGCGGTGACGTGAAAACAGGCAACAGTTTATTTTGAGACTAATTTATTTGCTGGAAAAAATTGTATCAACACACTAACTTATATGTTCTGCTTAGCACCGCCATTACTGTTTTATCTACAGTCACGCCGTTTTCCTAAAAAATAGATATTGTGGTAACCTATCAAATATATTTAATTTGGAGCTCAGGAGTTAATACTCAAGAAATAATCGCTAAGTCCCGTTTTGCCCCGCGTCCCGTTTTACCCCGCTCTCCCCTACAATGCACTTGCTACTACCTTTGAGGTTGAATTTTTTGTGATTTAGTTGACGTATCACTGTGATATTTTTGCAAAATTAAATCAATTAAACATCTCACTTTAAGGAAAAGATACTCACCTTGTGCAACTCCATGACAAAATTACAGCGTTTAAAAGAAAACTACAGTTTTAAAAAACCAATCTGTTGATAAGTAACATGCAATGTGATAGTTTTCCACTTTTAAAATCTTTTCAATCTCTCCCTGCAGAATACCGATGAGTGTGATATGAAGGCTGTGATGTGTTCGCACTTGAATGCTCTAATCTCGCATTTTGAGAAATATTTTTCTGAAGACATGAAGAAGTACAATTGGATAAGAAATCCTTTTGTTGATAATGCAAATGCCGCTCAGGGGTTTGCATCTCTGGAAGCTGAACAATTTATCGACTTTATTTCTGATCTCACTTTAAAAAGCATATACAGTACAACCTTAATTTTCTCATTTCAGTTTGGGTTAAGGTCGGGCTGAATTTCCACTTGTAGGCTGTAAAGCTCTCCGTTTTCTTGTGCCGTTTGCAACGACATACTTGTGTAAAGCCGGTTTTTTTGCGGTAGCAGTAATCAATTCGAAGTACCGCAATAAGATTGACATTGAATGCGAGATGCGTGTTGCCCTATCAAACATTGCACCAAGCTTTGATAAAATGTGGATAGAGCAACAAACTCACTGCTCACATTAAATGTTTTTCAGTATTTTTCATTTTGAACAATAAAAATGATTCAAATACAATTATTTGGTAAAACTTGAAATTTACAAATATTGGCTTTATTACGGCGCCGCGAATATTGATAAGTTTTCAAAGGGCACCATCAACAAAAAAAGTTTGGGAACCACTGATGGTATATTTTGTGAAAGCATAATATAAAAATAGCGTTTTGAGGGGAGCATCATTCTTATTTGTACAGATGCGGTGTGATTGAAGAATTCAAGAGGGCACAACGTGTACAACCAAGAATAGAACGAGTTCCTACAGATTAACTTGTCTTAGAGTCAGATTTGACCCCAATAACCGTATGAAGGTTAATGGAATGAAAAATTGTGGTTACCTATGGGCAAATTAGTTCAGAGAATTTTTTACAAATTTAGCAAATAGATCAGAAAATCATATTGCTCATAGTCAAAGCCTGACAATGCCATTTTGTATACTGTAACTTTTTAGATATAAGTTGAGAAATACATGCTTTGTACGGAACCAGTCAATCATCACAAACAATAGTCAAAAAATTTAGACTGCGATTACCTCTGCAACACACAATCATTAGGACATCCCAGGAGTTAAAGTTTGGAAGTAGCTATTTTGTCGTCGACGGCATTTGACCCTTGGAGATTATTTTGCGGTAATCATTCACTGTGTTATTATTGCCATAATTATGCCAGTGACGTTGTGGTGCAGTGGATAGTGCGCTGGTCTTGAAATACTATGGTTGTCGGTTTTAAATCTCAGCTCGCAGGGCACTTTTAGTTTCAGTTTATTATTCGGTTCGTCTGTAAAGACGCGGATGCAATACAATGCAGCAATGAAATGTGAAATGCGCACACAAAAACAAAAGTATTTTCAGACCAGGAGATACCGAAAAAAAACAGCTAAGTTGTCAAGTCAGGTATCTCCTGAGAATAACTTGCATACAAGCGTTAGCAGACATGTGCAATTTTCAGAGGTAATAAAAATTGGAAAAGAAAAAAAAGGTAAAAAAATCAAAAACAAAAAAGGAGATATTTATTGGATGAGACCAAACGCCTTTTTGAGCACATAAAAGGACAGCTACAGTAACAACAAAAAATGAATTAACTTGGAAATAAAATTTACAATCCGAACCAGGAGATTTAAGATAAAATTAATAGCAGGCTCTAATTATCACACTTTTGCTAAAGTTTTCTTTTTAAATGTTTTTTAAACGACATTCAGCCAAGACTTTTTAAATCAGGGTCTAGTTTGGATTAAAGCTTAACTCCAGCAAATGGCAGCATTTTGCGACAGTAGCAAGGATTTACTTGGGGTAAGTAGAATTTATTAATGGTATGCCTGGTATAGTGTTTATGTACAGAACTGAATTTTATAAAGTCCTTTTCAATTTTTTGTGGGATGTTACCATTAAATGTCTGGTACATGAATTTTCCTAATTTCAATTGGTAAATATTATCAATTTTTAAAAGATTAAGCGTTTTGAATATGGGTGATACGTGACAGAATTTTTTTGCGAAAGCAATAGTTTTAATCATTTTATTAAGGCGAGTAGACAAAGCTCCTAGCTCATTTTTTTCAGCTGAACCTCAAATTAAAATGCCATATTGTAACTTAGAGTAAATAAAGGAGTAAAAGAGAGTAATCATTGCATCAATTTTGAGGTAACTTCTTATTCGGTAAAACATTCCGGTATATTTTGCCAAGTGTGTTTCAAAGTGCTGAGTATGGGTATGGAATTCATTTTATTTAGCTCTTCTGGTAATGATAACGTTTATTCAAGTTGATACAAGTTCTTATCGAGCATGCAAAAAACTTCAATATCCGTCAACGTTTCGAACAGCTATACAGCTGTTCTTTATCAGGACTAATAATAAACGAAAGCACGAGTGAGGCAATATAAATAGTGTGCTACGCAATCGAAAGAAAAAGGCAAAACAACAATTTTAAAAGCGAATAATAAACAACTGTAGATTACGCCAAATTATCATAAATTTCAGAATAAAAACAATTTTCTTTAGCATTGATTGAATTTTCAGAATTATGAATAAAAAAGGTTCAAGAAATCGGCGTTTGGTAAAATCTATTTCAAAGGTTAAAATTTTGCTATGATCCCAGTCAACCCGGTGATCTTTGGCGATGACATGCTTAACCAACGCCGTTTTTTTATTAAAAATTGTTGTCATCAACTTTTGCCAGATCTGCTGGCCTCAAATCCCTTTTATGCTCAGCCAATCTTGTTTTGTAAGCCCGTCCAGTTTCCCCGATGTAGATACTAGTGCAATCTCGACAAGGAATCTGGTAAACTACACCAGGTCAAGATGACCTTTCCACCGAGTCTTTTGCCTTTGGTAACATGTCTTTTAAAGTTAAAAGTGGTTTGCTACTAACCAAAAATTCCTACGTTTCTTAAAATTTTTGACAAAGCCTCAAAGTATCTTGGAACATAAGGCAGCACAACACTTGTTTTAATTTCCTGGTTATCGGCAACCGATAAATTTGCTTTTGTTTTCAAACTTTTAACTGTGCGTTTTAGAAACCATTTGGGATAATCATCTCAGCCTCCATAATTTTTGAAGTTTCTAATGTTTTATTCGCCCGCTTGGAATTTAATTGTGATTGAGCTCTTTTCAAAAGACACTTTACCAGTCCTTGCTTCTGACTCATGGAATGCGCTGAGTTGAAATTTAGATATCTGTTAGTGTGTGTTGGCTTTTTATAAATCTTTGTCATTACCTCACCACTAGCTTCTCGAGTTACACAGACATCCAAAAAAGGTATGGAATTGTTGGTCTTATGTTCTATGGTAAATTTTATACTGGCTTCGATGATATTAATATGATTATGAAATTTATCAACCTCTGTTTTTTTAATAATAACAAACGTGTCATCAACATATCTCCTCCAAAATTTGGGTGGGTTTAAAAAGATTGACATTGCTCCTTCCTCTACATTTTCCATCACTAAATTTGCGATTATGACGGAAACAGGTGAGCTCATCGCGACACCAAATATTTGACGATAACATTTACCATGAAAATACAGATACGTATTATCAAGACACAAATTTAATGCAGTCATGATATCAGTTAGGGTAAGGTCAGATCTGTTATCAAGGGTGTCATCCTTTTTTAATCGTTCTAATACAACGGTTTTGGCCACATCAACTGGTATTTTAGTAAACAAAGAAATGACATCAAACGAAACCATGCATTCATCCTGATTGATTGTCAAATTTTTTAGTTGTTCTACAAATTCATAAGAATTCTTCACAGTAAAACCATTACCGCCGACTAGCGGTGTCAATAAAACAGCAATGAACTTGGACAAACTATAAAGCGGTGAATTTATAAAGGAAACAATAGGTCAAAAGGGAAAACCAGTTTTATGAATTTTTGGTAATCCATAAAATGAATTTATCAAAAATACCTGGTAGCCAGAATAACAGTATATGGGTATGGAATTTTAAATCATCATCAAGCCACAAACCGAGATACTTTAGGTATTTACTGCGAATAATTTTTATATTGTTTATGGATATTTCGAGATCAATATCGATGGACTGTTGTGGAAATTTGTTTATTACCAAATAAGAAGATTTTTGTAGTTTAGGGATAGTTTATTGGATCGAAGCCGTTTGTCTACTTTATTTATTTCATTATTGACTTGAGTTTTAAGACGAATCAACAAACTGCTACTAAATGATAGATATGTGTCATCCGCAAAAAGAGTGGTATTAAAGCAAGTAGATTTTGGTAAGTCATTTATATACATCAAGAACAATAGCGGGCCTAGGTTCGACCCTTGAGGAACCCCATAAATAATTTTTGCCTTTATTGACCTAGAGTTATTTATACGCACGTATTGAAAGCGGTTTGACAGATAACTTTCAAAAATTTATTTGCCTGTCCTCTAATTCCAAACTGATGAGATATTTTTCGTAGTAAAATATTATGGTCCACAGTGTCAAACGCTTTTGATAAGTCCAAAAACAAGCAGCAGTTATAACACTTTTTATCTACATTGTTAAGTAGGTCATCATACACGGCGCTTATTGCATGAGAAGTTGAGACACCGCATTGAAAGCCAAAGTGGTTGGGTGAAAGTAGTTTAAATTTTCAAAGATAACTGTAAACAGGTTTGTAAACAATTTTTTCAAAGATTTTACTGAATGAGGAAACTAGTGAGATTGGTCTGCGGTAAGAGCAATTTATTTTACTGCCCTGTTTAAAAGATTGGAATTACTTCAGCTACTTTCATATCGTCGGGGAATACCCCTGGTTTAAAACATAAGTTAAATAGATCACAAATAATTGGAGAGATGATTAGACAAGCCAGTTTAATAAATTTAAGGTCAATGTCCCCTGATAAAGTTGCTATTTTAATTTTTAACGTTTTAATTATTGCTTCGACTTCTTCTGCATTGGTCAGAGAGAGAAAAAAGGTGTGAGGGCAGTAATCTTGATTATTATGCGAGTGATTAATATTGGGCACGGTAATTTTTTTGCAAGATTTTCCCCAATATTTACGAAGTAATTATTGAGAAGCTCGGCTGATTGCATTTCAGAGTTAGAATTTTCAATCAATGCGGATGCGCTTTGTTTAGGTTTGCGAGATTGGATCAGTTTTCTAATTACTTTTCAAAGTTCACCAGAATTTCCTATCGAGTTATTAATTGTAAGATGATAATAACAAATTTTTGCTTGCTTAACTACACGATTTAAAAGATTACGGTATCGCTTATATTTATTGTAACTTTCAGATGTTTTGAATTTGACAAAACGCTTTGATAAACGAACCTTCGTTTTTACAGATGTTAAAAGTCCATAGTGATCCAGGGTTTATGCTTCGAGAATTGTCTTCGTCTCGTAATAGGTCTCCTAGTGGCATGTTTATCAATAGTCTGCGAGAAAAGATAATAAAACTTTGAGAAATAAGCGTTTGGGTCATTATCGTCTGGGGTTAAATTTTCATTAAACTGTTGACATAAATCATTCAAAAAGTGATCTTGATTAAAGTTTCTCAGGTCACGAATGATACGCTTGTTAGGTTTATTACACTTGTAAGATGCAGGTATTATTGCAAATACAGCTAAGTGATCAGAGATGTCACACAGACCAATCCCACTAATCGTTTCACTAGATACATTATTACTTATAATATGCTGATGAAGAGGTTATTCGAGTTGGTTTATCAATTAATAAATTACAAGAATTGCTCAATAGCATGTCGGCATATGCTTTGATTTTAGAGTGTATCATATATTTTAAGAGGTCAATGTTGAAGTCGCCTGCGATATAATATTGTAAGGCGGTCGAGTTTAAGTGTTCGATAACATTATTAAAGAAATTTTTAAATTTTAGAAAGTTTTCAGAAGAATAGGTAGGATGACGGTACACTACACCAAAAACATAATCTGATGTTTTCAATCGTAATTTTATAAATATAAATTCACTACCATGAATTTGGCTGACCTTATCGTAAATACAAGGATTAAATCTACACTTAATATAAATACCTACTCCCCCTGTTTTGATTATACTATTGGCATGAAAAAAATGTGCCATTTAATTTCTATGTTTATTAGTAGGGAGTCTCTGTTGAGCTTAGTTTCGCTTACCAATATTATGTCAGGTTATATGCAAGATTATCGAGGTACAATTGCAATTTATCTACATTTTTTTGAAGGCTGATGCAGTTGAAAGGAATAAGAAAAATTTTTGTTTCATTATCGAAAGGTTGAAGAAGCGAAT
This sequence comes from Trididemnum clinides, assembly GCA_963675345.1. Lineage (NCBI taxonomy): Eukaryota > Metazoa > Chordata > Ascidiacea > Aplousobranchia > Didemnidae > Trididemnum > Trididemnum clinides. The sequence continues at coordinate 15,175,603 of OY776304.1, read as the reverse complement.
TAATTGAGTGGGGAGTATGATAACTCACGTTTGCTGCATAATTTATACAAGGTTTAATGTAATTTTTATCATTAATTGTAACGTTGTTTATTAGATCATTCAGGGAAATAAAATTAGAGGAATTTTCTTGATTAGAACTATCAATGTCCAAGTGCTGCTGCGTAAACCTGCTGGTTAATTGATTAGAAAGCTCTTGCATGTCTGCAGAAGGTATGCCATGATCAGAGTCACACTTATTGCGTAAATCAAGTGGAATCGAGCAAGGCTTATTATTAGTATAACGTTTGCAACAAAGGTTATCAGTAAGGCCGAGGTCATTCAACGCATCACAGCAAGACAAATGCGCGCGTTCACAACAAACATTACAGATTACACCCGCGTTACCCATAAGGGAGTGGTAACAAACTGTGCATTGATTGTGAGAAGCCATTTTTCACAGATAAAAATGAAAAGATAAGAGCTAAATACCAAAGTTTCTAGATTTCAGAATTAATGCCACAAAAAGTTTTCGCTGATCTGACAAATGGGCATACAATCAAGTTTTTTGAAATCAATGTCAATATTATAGGAGCCTGTATAGATCGTATCTCGTACCTGTATAGATCATCTGGTGAATCTATTTTAATCCATTTTCCCTTTCATTCATTTGGTTGCGATTCATCTGTTTCTGCAGATGTCTTCATCAAGATTGAACCATTTTTTGTGTGAATTTGTTCAAATTGGTTATTGCATTCGTCTTTCACATATCTCAGCAATTTGGCTCGTAGCGAGGTCAAATCTTCTGCTACAAATGCGTTTGAAAATCTCACGCTATCCTTTAGCTTCTTTTTTGAGGAAATAAATTGACTTCGTTTTTTGTAGCACATAAATTTGATTATTATGGGTCTTGGCTTTCCATTTCTTTTACGACCTAATCTGTGCCCACGTTGTACTTCCGCACGTTGTACAAGATGTAGTATCTGCTAGCCCCCCTCGTTAGAATAACAACAGTTTGGCACTGAGAGGAATGTATTTCTTTTTGCGATTGGGTTTTTTTACACAGAGTATAATTTTGTTTATTTGGCTGACTGCTTTTTTAGTTTCTTTTTTGCTGTGTTTTTTTTATTTCAATTTTTTTTGCTTGATGTTTTTGTCAGGTGCGGTGACCATGCCCCTTTCTACAATCTTTTTAATGTAATCTTAAAAAATTTGGGTATGTTTAACGTCTATTCGTTTTGTCACCTGCATTCCTTTTTCGCTCGTTATTTTTATCTTATCGTTGAGTTTTTTTTTGTGTAGAGAAAACAGAAGCGAAATAAATTGCCATGTCGGTCAAACTTATATTCATTTCTTTAGCGATATGTAATGCCATTTTTTCTCCGTCATCAATATTGCTATTCGATTCCGGCACGATGTAAATTCTTAAATTTTCTCGTCGGCCATATTGTTTAAGTGCATCAGTTTTATAAAGGCTTAAATTGAGCTGCTGCCTTAGTCTTTCATTTACTATTTCAGCTTTACTTAACTTTTGCTTATAAATAGCAAAATCATTTTTCAAATTAGCCACTTCTAGCAATAACTTTTTAAAAGAAGAATTAATTTCTTGAAGTTGTTGACGATCTTCTTCTGTAAAACTGCTCATTTTACAGTTGCAATTGTCAAACTTTTGTTTGCTTTTAGTTATTTGTCCTTTTCTTTTCGAGAACATGAAAAAACGCATCTGTCTCTCACGATTGTCAAATAACGAATGAATGAACAAATGAATACTAAAAGAGCAACAGGGGTAGAATGAAAATTTGCACTGCACCGGTGCGATTTGCGCAACCGCACTGGTGCGACAAAAAAATCGCATCGGTGCGGTGTGGTGCGAAAAAAATTCCACCGACCGCACCAGTGCGAAAAAAATCGCATCGACCACACTGGTGCGAGGGAAGGCGCACCGTAGCGGAATAACTGTATATGGCTTTATAATTATAATTATATACTTTGTATTATAATTTATCATAAATAAACAGAAGTTCAATACTTTTATACTTTATACTGGTTGAAGTTGGCCTAATCTGTAGAAACTGTGTATATGTATGATGTTGGATGATTCAATTGGGTCTCTGAGTGCAATTTTTCAAAAAGTGAAGAAAATGTTTCATATGGATAAAGACATTACTTACAGCAGACTTAAAAGTGATTAATCGTCCAATAGTACCTAGGGTTACCAACTTTCAATTTCGCCATTCCGGGACACCTTAATTATAGGGTTACCATATCTGGAAAAGCAAAAAATCGGGACAATGGATGGCCACTTTTCACGAGACCAAATATATGGGCTTATCATTTTTTTTGGTTTAACAAAATCGGGACGCTCAAATTCAGCTCTAGACCTGTTTATTGAGGGAGGGAACCAGCTTCTCCAAAAAAAAAAAAAAAAAAAAAAGATCATCACCTGTTTGGCTGCACGTTTTGTGTCATTTTTAGGCCGAAAATGACACAAAAGGTGCAGCCAAACAGGTGATGACCTTTTTTTTTTGGAGATCACACCCCATGTCACAATGCCTTAGCTTAACGGGACTAACGTTTGCACACCCTACTTCAGGCTGTTCTGGGTGAATCAATCTTAATTTACGGAAATATAGTAATCTATGAACTCTCGCTAAGACAAAGAACTATCAGTAACTTCCGGGACAAAAGTAACCCAGCCCGGGGCACGGGACGAAAAACGTCAATTCCGGGACGGTTGGCAACCCTAATAGTATCATAACTTATGCAAAAAGTATTGGCAATTGGCATTCTAAAGCAAAATTTACCAATGAAAACCTATGGGATGTAACTTGGTTGACAAGGCCAGAAACGTTCTGAAGAAATGGTTAGCCCATCTTTGACTGTAGCAACATCTTGTTCCAGTGAAAGAGTGTCAGTGGTTATAAAAAATAGGCATGGTACACAGGTACAGGCATAGTAGACAGAACAGGCATAGTACAAGCACAGTAGGTATAGTACAGAGATAGTAGACATAGTACAGGCATAGTAGACATAGTACAGGCTTAGCACAAGCATAGTACAGGCATAGTAGACATACCGGTAGTACAAGCATAATACAGGCATAGTAGACATAATACAGGCATTGTACAAGCATAGTTGAGGCAAAGTAGACATAGTACAAGCATAGCAGACATAGTACAGTGATAGTAGACATAGCACAGGCATAGTAGACCTAGTACAGGCATAGTACAAGCACAGGCATAGTACAGAGATAGTAGACATAGTACAGGCATAGTACAAGCATAATACAGGCATAGTAGACGTAGTACAGGCATAGTAGAACTAGTACGGACATAGTGCAAGCACAGTAGGCATAGTACAGAGATAGTAGACATAGTACAGGCATAGTACAAGCATAATACAGCGTTTGTGTTTTGAAGCAACTGTTGCCCAAGGAAACAAAAAATTTGTGTTCATCCGTCTAAAAGTTTTTATGACTGTTTAATCATTTTGTGAATACTTTATACAAAAATAAAAAATTTCCATATGAACTTTAAGATTTGTTTAGATGGTGAAACAAATAATTTTTATGCATTTATGATTAGGCAGTGGCTATTTCGCCGTCGACAGCAATTTGCCCTTGGAATCTATTTTGCCGCAATCATTCACTTGTGTTTATATAGCCGTATTTGCTATAATTACGCCAGTGACACTGATGTAGTGGATAATGCGCTGGTCTTGAGATACCATGGTTGCGGGTTCAAATCTCAGCTGGCAGAGCATTAAAAGTAAGGCAGTGTACACCGAAGGGGCAAGCCCAGTATGTAAATGTATGGGGCAGTGTACACTGGAAGGGAGTGTACAGGGTGGGGGATAGAGACCTGGGGGTGCAAAATTTTTTTAATTGGTGTTTAAAATTGACCAATCAGAAACGACCAAAAGTCACATGTTTAGTACGTCATTTAGATTGACCAATCACAAATAACTCACGGAAAAATAGTCTCTGAGGTAAATTGCCGTCGACGGCAAAATAGCCACTGCCTTATAATTATTAATTAGCATCTTTGAATCATGTTTACTCATGCATATTGCACTGGTGCTGTAATAAATGTACTTAAGTGTGGTGTGGTGCAAAAAAAATTGCCCCGACTGCACTGGTGCGATAAAAAATTGCACCACATCGCATCGGTGCAGTTGGTGATCGCACCAGTGCCACAAAAAATCACACCACGTGCACCGGTGCGATAAAAAATCGCACCGACTGCTCCGGTGCAACAAAAAATTGCACCACACTGCACCAGTGCAGTTGGTGATTGCACCAGTGCAGTGCAGTAATTTTGATTTAACCCCATCTCGGACAGCACAGGGGAGTAAACACTTGGGGTGCAAAATTTTTTAAGTGGTTTTTAAAATTGACCAATCAAAAACTACCAAAAGTCACATGTTTAATACACCAAGATTGATCAATCACAAATAACTCACGGCAAAATAGCCTCTAAGGGTAAAATGCCATGATGGCAAAATAGCCACTGCCTTGAAGTTTTGATCTTGGGATAAAGTAGGCTGAACAAAATACTCAAAGTATCATCCAAAATCATGGCAATTGTCTAATTCTACCAGTAGTTGTAATCAGCTTACATCTAAGATGTCCTCATTACCCAGAAATAGGGCTAAGATTGATGTTAGAGTTATGTTTTGGGTTGGAGTTAGAGTAACAGTTAGTTGACAGTGGGATTTGCAGGTCACTTGGCATTGCAGCATATCACGAACATGTAATTTTTAGTAGGATGTTTTTTTCTATAAGTTGAGTTCTCAGCACAATGACTACTATATATAGAGGTAACAAAGAGAGTAATTTTCTCTAGGAAAAAGAGACATTTTAAAAACACTATAGCATGTCACATTTGACATATAAGTGTGTTGGCTAAAGTTCTGCACATAGAGCACAACATGATCAAAAAGATCTTCCACAGCTTTGCGAAAGTACAAGGAAAAAAGAGTGGAAGCTGAAGGGGTGCATTAAAAAGTCTTTGAGGGTGAAGCCTTCATTCTTGTATGCACAAGTGTAGAAGTATAGCTGCTTGGCCTCACAACTTAAACAACAAAAATTTTTTAGCATGATTTTTTTTCATGAATAGATGCTTGCATATCTAAGCTATCACTTGTTAGTCACCTGATTAATCATTTTCTGTTTTAATATAGGCTTATTTATTTTATTACTGGTATTTAAATAAACTTAACACAGTACCATGCATTTCAAATAACAAAAATTAATTTATTGGTCTTGTCATTATGAATGCAGTGCATTTGGTGCTTTTTTTAAATTGCATCATGTGCATTTGATAAAATGAAAGTTAGCTTTTTTTTCTAAATTGCTAAAAAATTAAATTTAAGTATCAATTGTCTATCTATTTCAAGTATATTTTTGTGTTTAGGGCTTTTTTTTCTAAATCTGAGGTATTTGGGACCTTTGCACAGGGTTTGTACAAAAGTGTCATTGGCAACTCTGCTTTTTTGTTATGAGTATTTGTAGTGAAGTTATAGTGATAAGAGCTAGTCACATAATCAGCTAATTTTGGTTTACTCAACTCAACAAAAACTATGAGCCTTAAACAGTGAACAATTAACTGACCAAAAATATTGAATGGCAAATAAGCCTTTAAAGTAAAATGATGTTGATGGCAAAACAACTTCTTCCTTTTGATGAAGTTGTACCAGGATCGTGCTCCCTTAATCCAGCTGTTAATCTGTGAACCAGCTAACTTAATCCAGCTGTGAATCTGTGAACTTCCTGCTAACTGCTACCAGTACCATTACGAACAGGAGCAATTTTCTCCAATTTGCAAAGTGACATGCTGTACTGCTAAACCAGTACACTCGATCCTCATTTTTTCAGACTTTATTAATCTGGATTTCAGTTTATCTGGACAGTGATTCCAGACAGCTGACAACTGAATTCAAACAACGGACGTCACACATACTGCCAGAAATGGCAAATAGGTTGCTACTGATGCTTGTAAACATCACGTTTTGTCAAGTATCAGTGAGCAGCCCTGCTGTTCTGTACAAAAACCCAACGTGAGTGAATGAAAAATTATATCATTTTGTAAATATAAATGATATATTTATTATATATGTATACTCGTATTTGATTTACATAAATACATTTGTGTTATTCGGACTTTTTCATTATCCAGACAGATCTCTGCACCATCTAGTCTGGAAAAACGAGGGTTAAGTGTATCTGTTTGCATCCTATTTGTTAGTTACAGTATATTTCTGGGGCCTAACATTTATAAAAATTGAATTTATCTCTATATCTTATAATTACCAGCTTGTCAAAAGCAAGTCCTGAAGTAGGATGTAACAGAAAGTGTGAATCACACTTTCAATTTTAAGAGATTAGGGGTGGATCCAATTATTATTTCTGTCAGTGCAGTTGTCTGATATGTGGTATTGGCGTGTTGTAGGTTCTTCTTTCTATATGAGCTCATTTATTAACTACTAGTTGTAGCATCGGCCACAACATGTTGGATGGAATAGAAACGTTTTTGTTTGATATTGCTGAAAAATATGGTTACTTAGTGCTGGACAAAAATATTCTGTGCAGTGCAGCTTACAAACAAAAACAATACACCTGCCAGGGTTTCTGATTTGTCCCTCCAGGGACAGCAGTTCTTAAATTAAAATGATAGGGTGATGGGGTAAAACAAATAGCTCACGCCATGAAATTGTAGGAAAATTATTTCATTCCATCAACTCATTATTTCTGCATAAAAATTTTGCATTTTTGTGACGTGTCTTGTTTGAACAGTATGTTGATGTTTGACAATATTTAGGTGCTAAGCTTTTTAAATGTTGCATGGATCTTCTTGCTTCGAAATTGTGCTCTTGTTCTTGGAATTTGTTGCAAACTAATGATGAATCAGATAAATGGATATTCAAATTTTTATGTGAAAATGATTCTTGTCATATTGTTTTGTCAGACTTGTCTGACGTTTTTGTCGAGTCGTTGACGCTAGATCAAATTACAGAACGATTTAAAGAACTGAACAAAAGATTGGAAGCTCCTACTTGCAAAGTTCTTAATCACGTAGAAGAATCTTTAATCCAGCATCATAATAATAAGTTTAAAAGTCAGGTGGAAAATGGCTCAACTGTTTGCTTGTCTTTTTTAAATAGCTTTTATGGAATACCTTTTCAATGGAGTTTTGTTTGCAAAAAGCTATTGAACATAGAATTGGTTACAAGATCATTGGTATGTCAACCTTTACTTTTAGCAGCCACACATTTAATGTGCGAAAATCAGAAATTGAAGGAAATTATTTTAAAAAAAGATGAAGAAATAAAAGATTACAGAGACAGTGGATATAAGGTTTCAAGGCCTCATTTGAAAACAGAAATCTTTGATCAAAACAAGCACGAACAACACTTAACTCAGTCTAGAGATTACGCAGCTTTAATTACAAAAGATCCCATGAGCATTATAGTTGGAAAAAGTTTAAATAAGGTCATGACTGTTTCATCAAGTAACAGCCAATGTACTGAAATATCTATTTTATCATCCTCTCCTGTGTCTAAAAAGCCTGCTGCAGTTGGGCAATCCCCACTCAGAAAACAAAAGTTACGTAAGCATCGACCTACAGTACGAGGATGTGTAATGGATTCAACTGAAAATGAAGATGTCGATCAATCAACTGAAAGTTTTAATGTAGATAGAAAAAATAACATTGTTGAAGTGCCCCAACCAAGTAAAAAGCCACGAAAAGCTAAAAGAAGGCAGTTGTTTTGAAATATTTGCACTATTGCAAGAGCCAAGTGTAGAATTGACCTCTATATATGTATTTTCACTCAGAAATGTATTGTTGAAATAACTTTAGAACTCACATCAATCATGTTGAGATTGCTTTGGTATTGCTCTTACGCCGTGATGTCGATTCAATATTTTAAACTAGGGCTGTGCAACCTGCGACTCGCATGCCAAATGCAGGCCCTGACGTGAAATTTTTGTGGCCTGCAGAAAGAATGCTAAATCAAGGCCGGTGACATGAAATTTGGTTGCTTTGAATGACAAACCTGTGATTGACATCTCGGAAAGAACAATTTTTAAGCAGACAACTTTTTTGCTCTTTTTTTCTCTTTTTTTTTGCTCTAAAACTTTTTTGCTCCCACTCAAAAGTTTCAGAAAATTTGGCTAAAAAGTTGCTTTGAAAGTATTCTCTAAAAAAGGGTCTTCACCCTAATTTTGCAAGAACACTGTCACCAGCCATTGTTTTAGCTTTCACTTGTGCATACAAACGACATGGTTTACGAACGATTGGCCCACATAATTTTCTAAAGTCCGCAATTGGCTCTCCTGCAAAAAGGTTGCATACCCCTTTTTTAAATATTTTGAAAAAATGGATTGACTGTCCAATCAACTCAAGTTTTATTTGTAGAAGTTTTTATTTGAATGAATTTGATCTGATTCACGCTGGAAACGGAACGACAAAACTTATCTATTTTGACATGTTAAGTCAATGTATTTTTTGTTTTCACTTTGTTCCGCATTTAGTATGAATCAGCCTTTTGTTTTGCGTAACTCATAAGCTCATACTATTAACACTGTGATATATCAATATGTAATTATTTACAACGGTTTTAATTTAAATGAATGTAATGCTCTAGTGAAAGAGCCACTGAAGCACGAAGTAAAGTAGCTGTTGAAAAATGGACATGGTCAATGGGAAAAAGTAGGTCAACGACTCAATGTCCATCGCAAGACAATTTTTTTAATGAAAACCACAACATTTAAATTATGTTTCCTTGCTCTTTATAAAATTAACCAGCAAAACTTTTTTAAATCGTTGGCTGCTTCAAGTAAGCAAGTCCACTTCTTGAGTACCACACAGGGCTAAAAATACCTAGCCAGAAGCTCTTAAGAAATAAAGCGGCTATGCGTAACCCCAAAATTATAATGTTTATTAGGTTTGATAAAATTCTTTTAAAAGATATTATTTTTTATTTTGAAATGAGAATTAGCTATGTCAAAGAAACAGTAACTTTACCCTGTATTCTTGACGTCGACATTACTGATTAGTGATTAGCTCTGCAAGATTAATTGCATCTCTTCGGGTTAGTTTGTTTTTTTCCCGAACTAGGTTTATGCCAGGACTAAGTAACATGCGCCCAGCCAGAGAATTTAGGTTGTACAACTAGGCATAAAATTACGAATAGTAAGTAGTGGTTCTAATATCTAACACTAGCAATTCGCTCGAAAGCGTGCCGCATAAGAAGCAACAGAAAGATCCGGTGTAAGGAGATCATTTATGCTAGGAAGATTTTACTACGTCATAAAATATGCATACCACTAAGTAACTGATTGGTGTTATCGTAAAACAAAAGTCACAACAACGCCCATTTCCAACTTTGTGCTTCTGCATTTATTTGAAAGAACGGACACACTTAGTGAAATGATGGAGTTTTCAAGACATCTCTTAATTGAAAGCAATCGGGATTAGAGGGAAGGGACGATACTCCATCAGTACCAATTTATCGCTTATGTTCTTAAAAAAAAATTTGGTTGAATCCGGTACAACCAATGTTATTAACCGGAAATAACTGACTGATAGCCCTGCAGACTGGACGCCGGCTAGTTCTTTAATAAAGAAAACGAACTTTGAGGGAGTTTGAGATATACTAAACCTACTTTCAACATGTACAGTGGTACCCGCTTATTAGCCCAAACTCGTCTGGTCCGGAGTTACTTCATTTAATCCTGTATTAAAAAACCCGCTTTATAAATCCGAAACTCCGCTTAATAAATCTGATTTTCTAACACATTTGCTTGGAAGTGGGTGAAAAAGCGTCGCACCTCCCAGTTATATGTGTTGCTTTTGACCGTTTTACCCTTCATTATGCTGCTGACGTAGTTCTTAACTTAATTATTTTATGACAAATTGTTTATTTGTGCCGTAATCGATTGGCCAGACAACCGGTAATCTGTAGATTTTACTGTATTTTCAAAATGGCGAAGAGACGTGAAGATATAGACCTGTCTGAGAAACTTTAGATTTAAAAATTGAACTGTTGTGTACGGTGTTCATCGATTTAGCAACTTTTAGCCATAATATTAATACATTCGGTTTTGCTCATTAGTGGCGAAAAGTTGTCTCCGGTTAATAAGCCAAAAATCGTCGATCCCTAGGTAGGCTTAATAAACGGGGACTACTGTATTATTTTTCGTTTATCAATGTTTGCACTAAAGCAAAAATACCTCTCTAGCTTGATTGTGACGGCTACACGTGCTTAGGTCACCTGATTTTTTCCCTTGTTTAGACCTTTTAGGTTTCGTTTTTATTCAATTTCTTAATAGCGTTAAACCAAACCAAGAGTGTTTTTTTGTTTTTTGAACACCAATTTGACGTCGCGATTTAGAAGTTCTTTCCATTTAATATGGCATTATGATTCTTCTAGTGCTGTTATGTTCAACTAAAATCTTTAAGTATTTTCAAAAATTTTTAACTAATAGTTTGCATTTTAGACATTAAAATTTCAATTTTTTCCATCCACCTTTTTTGCCAATAAATGAAAAACAAATATTTTAAGTTTGGCGTGGGATTGCCATTAATATCGATAGATCGCTGTGGTGATATAGATGAAGAACATGTCTCCTTTAACTTGGAATCTGAAATAACTACGGGAATTGATATGTTAGTGGCTGCCACCCCCATACCTCTTTAATCATAAAGATGTAGCTCAGAACCAAGTAAAATGATGCTGCTAATAATGCTTGGGGGGCTTAAACTAAACTTCGCCTTAAATGCTGCTAGGAGTGCCATTTTCAATTACACTATTCTTTGTAAAAGCTACTCGCTCTTCAACTGAGCTAGTGAGCTATGCATCTGCAGCCAGCCAAAATATCTATTTCTTTGCTGCTGAATCAGAATGCCACAAGGCACTGACCTCGATCCCTACAAACTGTGCACCGCCAACGCTGGTAACCACAATCCAGTATTTGACCGCATGCCAGAGATGAACGCAGATTTGGGTTTTAATTGCCGGATTTGAGCATTTTTTAGGATTTGAATCGGATTTGGATTTGGGCTTGCTCGTAATTATTTCAGAGTTGTTATTTGTTTTGATGTTATTTTCAGTGCAGCTGCGTTTTTTTTAACATCGACTTTGCTCTCTGTTGTGTACAATGAACCCTCGTTTATCGCGGGGGATACGTTCCAAAAATAACCCGCGATAGGTGAAATCCGCGAAGTAGTCAGCTTTATTTTTTACTGTTATTTTACAATGCAATACTGTACTGCAGAATGAAACAAAAAACAAAACCTTATTTCAGGCCCAAAATGTGTTTAAGAAATAGAAAACCGACTTTAATGGAAATAGAAATTAAGAAATAATTAAGAAATAGAAATAGAAATAAAAACCGACGCGATGGCGTAGTGGTTAGAGCGTCCGCTTCGCAGTCGGTAGACCTGGGATTCATTCCCCTTGTCGAGTCATACCAAAAGACTTTAAAAAATGGTATCTATAGCTTCCCTGCTTGGCGCTCGGCATTTATGGGAGGTTGTGGAGAACAAGCCGGCAAGTTCGCTTGTTGTGTCCTTGGGCAAGGCACTTAACGGGATGCCTCCGCCTTTATGTGGAAGACAGGTGGCCCATAAACCTCGAAAAAGGCAACTCCCAAGCGAGTGCGGACTTCCCGTCCAAAGTATAGCGATACAATTCGCTTTCTCGTGAATGGAGGATAAAAATGGCAAATAAAACAAAGAAATATTAACGTTTTCTTACAAATAACTATAATAGTTTAAAGAACGGTGTTGTAAAACAATGTTTTTTATATAGCAATAAATACAAGCCAATCAGAATTCACTCCCAAGCGAGTGCGGACTTCCCGTCCAAAGTATAGCGATACAATTCGCTTTCTCGTGAATGGAGGATAAATATGCCAAATAAAACAAAAACAAAAAACTGTAAAAAATTCCGCGAAGCAGCGAAGCCGCGATAGGTAAAGCGCGATATAGCGAGGGATCACTGTATTCGGCGTTATGTCGCCAGTAGGTTATTTTGTGTTGCATCAAATGTGCTGTGTGGCAATCACTGTTGGCATTACTACCAGTAATTAATGGGTTTAAGTTTTTTAGTAGCTGCTGTTTGTACTGTTTAACATAAGCTAAAGATTTTTGGTTGACTTAGAAGTACGGTCGAGCTACCAAAATATGAAATGGATTTGGATCGAATTCGGATTTAATTTTGTCTCTAAATCGGGTTTGGTTTTTAGGTGATGGATTTTAAAAATCTAAATTTAATCACCTCTGCCATATGCGAAGTTGATAGGAAAAAAAGACAAGCATAAACGAATCACTGCAAGGCGAGACGGATTAAAACGGATTTGACTTTTTAGCTGATTCACAGTAGACAGTTTAATTTACCAAAAAAGTGCCGTTTAAAGAACCGGGTACAATGCAGTAAATAGTCCCGCTGTACAGGAAAACTAAAAATTTCAAAAAGTACCGCGGCACAATTGTGCTCGATACTGCCCATCTGGTATTTTGTGTTGGCTAAACATTAATCCTATAAGAAAAGTTTGTAAAAACTTTTTGCGCTGTTTGAATTGTAGTAGAGCTGCAAGAAATGTTTTGATTAAAAGGAAATGTAAACGTTTGATATAGAGCTTTGACATCATTAGAAAGATGAATGAACTGCACAAATGATTGAAAACATTTTTCCATACGTCGCAGAGCATTGCTGAAGGATCCTTGTTGCTTTCATTTGACAACAAGGATTTTGATTCCAGCGTACAATAATTAAAATAAATTAAAGCCTACAATAGTTGTAAATAAAAAATTATAAATGTCGTTTCACCTAAATAGAACAGTAGCCGTTAACTGTTGTAGTTTTGTTTTCGATTTGAGGTGAATTGTTTTAATTTTCCGACTGTAGCTATAGATAAATAGTTGATTAAACTGTTGAATTTCTTGATACAACAGCCAAACTGTGTTATACGGATAAAAAAATTTTGCTGACTTCTGTATAACAAGGCATGCCGCTCGAAAAGCTGATTGTATAACTGCATGTAGTATAGGGCAGGGTGTAACACGCTGTACCATTAATTGTTTTAAATCGAACCGCCCTATTTTGTCCAACTTTTCCACTAATTTATGCTGCAAAAAGCTAAATCGTTGATCAAAACTTGCTGACTTCATCAGGGTTTGTTTCTATGCTTTGATTAATCAATATATTTATTAATCTGGTTACAGCAGCATAAATGTTTTGTGCTTGCTGTGCTGTGCGTGTAAATTATTAATAGTCCTTTTGGTGTTGTGGTTAATATCCCGTACTGCGTAACAAAAGGTCTTGAGTTGAAAATCCCATGCAAGCACCATTGGTATTCGTCAGGAGGGACGCCCGGGGTTTTAAGTGCTGCGTTGCTCCTACTAAAAGTATGGTTTGAAAGCGAGTGTGTAGTAGTAGACCTGCACTAAATCAGGAAGAAAAATTGACGTTTGTGCTGTGTAAATTATTGTGTCGAGGCTTGAGTCCAAAGCCGTTTTCATTCAACTCCATAATGAGAAGGCTTTTGAAATCAAGCTTAGGATTTTTAGACGGTTAGTATTGCACATTGTACAGGGTGTCCCAAAATACATGAAATCTAAAACAATGCAAAAAAATACGTTGATTTCAACCCTTTTGCTTATACAGGGTGGCGCATAATTTACTTTACCATTTTAAAATAAAATATTTCTGTAAATAAATGTACTTTAATAATTTTTTTTTTTATTACATAGTGTAAAGATTGGAATTTTATTTTGATCTGGTGGCGCATAAACAACTTCACCGTTTAAAAGTGAAATATCCTTAGAAGACTTGAACAAGTATCCATAGAAGGTTCAGTTAGTGTAATCTCTACAACCATTAGACATGCAGCAACGGCTAACTTACGCTGTCAGATTTCAGAAAATTGCAGAAAAAGACATCAACTTTAGTCACTATCTGATCATGGGAGATGAAGCTCATTTTCATAATGGACTTGTGAATAAACAGAACATGAGATTTTGAGGTACGGAAAATCCACGAATTGCTCATGCGAGCGAATTACACCCGCGTAAAGTTACAGTATGGTGTGAAGTAACTTCAGAAAGGATTATTGGGCCTTATTTCTTTGAGGATCCAGATAAAAATGCGGTTACTGCAACTGGTGCGCGATATAGGAAAATGCTAGAAAATTTTGTTCAGCCTGAGATAGCAAATATGGCAGGGCTTTGGTGGCAGCAAGATGGAGCAACTGCACATACAGCTAGAGCCACTATGCAGATGTTAACTGGGATGTTTCAAGATCGCATAATTTCTCAAAATTCCGACTTTCCATGGCCTCCAAGATCACCAGATTTAACAGCACCAGACTTTTTTCTGTGAGGACATCTTTAAGAAAAGGTGTACGTGAATAACCTCCAATTATCTAGCAACTTAAAGCAAACATCCAGACGGAATTTCTCTCCATACAGCCTCAGATGCTAAAAACTATCATGGAAAATACTTTAAAAAGAGCTCGTATTTGCGCAGCTGAAAGTGGCTGTCTGTCGTTTACGCGACATTATTTTCCATACATAGATCATTATAAAATTCTAATCCTTAAACTATGTAATAAAAAAAATTATTAAAAAACATTTATTTACAGAAATGATATTTTATTTTTGTTACATTTATAACTTAATTTAACTCAAAAGATTGCACAATTTATCTTTATTAGTTTACTTATTCATATAGAATAGAAAGCAAAACAATAATAATAATTAGCATTATGTAACAGCAAATCTTTGTAATAGGCTACCTTGCAACACATCAGCTTTTTACAAAATCACATTATTAAGCTTTAACCTGTACAGCTTACATGACAAAAGTGTTGCCAAGAATAAAATCAATCAAAGTCTACATTTTGAGCAGGAGCCACAACAATTTTAAAATGGTAAAGTGAATTAAGCGCCACCCTGTATTTTTCAGATTTGAGAGCTCTTATAAAAGACAATTATTATTTTGAACCCCATGGCTTGGAAACCAGAAGAAATAATTTTTTGCGTTACAGTTTATATGGAGACTAAATCCTATAAGGTTGTTCAAACACTTCCGCAGGAAATTTTATTCCAACAACTATTTTGTAAAATTTCAGGTGTTCCTGTGACATTGCAGCTTTCAAACCCACAGAGCTGTGAATAAACAAAGCAAGATTTAAGAGATACACTTTGTGGAAAAGAATTGAGTGCAAGGTCTGCCGGCAATGTGAATGCGTTTAGAGCAGTGATTCCCTAACTTTATACCCCCACGGACCCCCTGTGGATGTCAAAGGTCTCCACGAACCCCCAAGTTTTCAAGATAGGGCCTGTGGCCAAATTATACAATAAAACGCATACCAGTGTTTCATAAAAGCATAGTGCAATATTGCAATGAAAAAATAAAGATGAACAAACAATCACGCGGAAACCTTAAAAACACAAATTCTGTCACGCATCGATGATCTATTACTGATGGACTAACAATTACATACGGTGAGATGGATGCTCTTGTTTGTTCTCCACGAGGCGTTTGATCCTCTGAGCTGTTTTGGAAATGGCCACCTTCATGTCAGAGCCGACGTCAAGACGTGCCCGCAGTTTAGTTTTCATGACGACCAACCCAGAGAACCCGGCTTCGCAGAGGTAGGTCGTGACAAAAGGGAGTGTCACTCGGAGCGCTTTCGCCGCGAGATTGGGAAAGGCCTCGCAGTTGCTTGCCCAAAACTCCGGGATTTGCAACAGTCGAGAACTGCATCTTCAGGCGACCGGAGGCCTTCGACTCGATTAGATCATCCTTCAGCTTGTTTTCGTCGTTGATATGGTCAATTCGAATCATGAAAGGATTTACTATCCACGGCTCGCCCTACAGACGGGAAGTATCCATCAAGACTGTCAGACAGAGACTTCAGATGACCCTTGATTTCAATGATAAGCTTGGAGGATAAATCATTCTCAGCGTCGTTATCTTTGAGGATTTGCGCGAGCTCAGGGAAGTTGACGAATGACCCCTTCTCCACGCGGTTGATCCAAAGCTTCAACTTTTCTCTTAGCAAATTGATCCGTTCTGCTGCTTCGAAGATCGTAAGGCCGCTCCCTTGAAGTGAAATGTTGAGAGCGTTAAAGTGGCCAAAAATGTCGCTGATGTACGCAAGCCTCGCGACGAAGATAGGGTCGCCGAAGTAGTCCGCCAAGTCGTTGCCTTTCTCACGCAGGAAAATTTCAATTTCCTGACGTAACTGGAGGACGCGGTTCAGGACTTGGCCTCGGAATAACCAACGCACAGTCCCGTAGCACTCCAACTTCGGCCCCCCCCCAAAGTAAGCGCAAGAGCCCCTGCGCACAGGTCATATCACTTTAGAGGTGTAAAATTGAAAAGCTGCATTAAGAAAATACACCACAATTTGTACATAAGTAAACAGGCTAATGTTAGAATAAAGCATGCCGATACCGAAGGTGCAAGTCATAAAAATTTCGGCACCGATGCCAGAGTTCAGTAGGACATTTATGCAGACACTGCGAAACGAAAGCAATGACACTGAAAAACATGAAAAAGTTATAAAAACACAGTATCATTTAAATAGTCTGGAGCGAACCTTTTTGTTCGCAAATGCTGTTATGACATTGTCATAATCAAGAGATCGGGCGCAGTCATTTTCGATTGACAACATGGCTAATGAAGATAGTCTACTGTCTGTCATAGACGTTCTATTAAAAGTTTTGATCAGTTTCAATTTGCTGAAGCTTCTTTCAGCGCTGGCAACAGTCACGGGGCAAGTTAGTAAGATTCGAAGTGCGATGTACACATTCGGATACAATTCAAATAAATGAGTCTTTAGAAGATAGTTCAGAAAGTCTTGAGCCGTATTGAGATTGCGTTTTTTTTGAAAAATTAAAACAAACCGCTGTAGCTCAGCGCTCATTTCATCAGAATCAATGTCACCGAACTTTTTTTGGAACTCTTTACAGCAAGTAAGAAGAGCATTTTCTTGTTGCACAAGCAAAAGTTTGTCTCGTGTGTACAAAAACGAAAAGGCGGAAGAAACCTCACGTAACAAATTAAAGCGCTCCTTTATTGACATAATAGCCTGGTCTACTAATGGATAGAAAAAGTTGCTTTTAAATTTCAGTTCAGGAGTAGCTCGTTGTTCCTCTTCACCTTGGTAATCAAACAATCTTCTTTTCTTTCCACTTCTTGACGGAGGAAAAGAAGGATCAATATCCAATTCCTGTGCTATTTCAACAGCAGATGTTGCGGCACTGTCATAACCCGTTGTGCGATAGTTTTGCAAAAACTTTTCAGTTGCCTGGATTTCCGTTTCCATTGTATGAAGGGAGACTCCATACGATTGAAGAATCTTGCTTGCTTTATTGACTTGGAATAGGATATCATACCAAATAAACACCGACAAAAGAAAACTCCATTTTGATAAATGAGCTATCAACGATTTTGTTTCTGAGGCAGCTCTTCCATCTTTTCTTTCTATGGAAATGGCTTCCAAGTCTTTCAGTGCCAGCAACACCTCTTTTAAATTGTATCGAAGAGGTTTGATGCATTTAATTCTGCTTTCCCAACGAGTATCAGATTGTGACTTTATGGACAGCTCCACATGTTTCTTCAAAATTTCCCAACGCTGAGCAGAGGAAGAAAACAGCACATACAACCTTGTAAGTACTCCAAAAAATGTCAATGCTTCCGTCGATCAATTAGCACTGTCAACAACAACTAAGTTAAGGGTATGGTTTGCACAGGGCACGTAAACAGCTTTGGGATTGATGTCTAGCATTCTTGCTTGGACCCCAGAATGTTTTCCTTTCATGTTAGCACCATTATCATATGACTGACCTCGACAATCAGACAATTCGAGTTGCAGTTCGGTCGCTTTTTCTAAGAAAGCGTCCAACAAGCCTTTCCCAGTACTGTCACTTATTCTCAAGTAGCCAAAAAATGTTTCTTTAACAACAGCAGCTTCTTAATTACATAGTACATAACGGAGAATGACAGGCATTTGTTCATGATGTGACATATCTGGAGTGCAGTCCAAAATTATAGAAAAATATTTTGCCAATTTCAATTGCTGTAAATTTTCTTTTTCAACTTCTGTCGCTAGCAATTCAATTAGTTCATTTTGTATGGTAGGACTCAAATAGTGATCTTTAGTGTTTTTATTCTTGATTCTGTCTTGAAGCTCTTTTAGGATCGGATCTCTTCTTGCCAAAAGCTCAAATATACCCAGAAAATTTCCATTGTGAGGAGATCCTAAGACTTCTTCAGATCCTCTAAAAGCAAGATTCCTTTCCGATAGAAACAAGGCAATATCGATAAGTCTCTCTAAAACATTTCTCCAAAAACGTCTTTCATTGAAAAAAATATTCATCTCGCGTTTGTCGATAGTGGATGAATTTCTTATCCCTTCAGCTAGCAACATCCATTGACTGCAGCATTCTTGGTGGGAAATGCCGTTTTCATTGTCTTTCAGTTTTTTCGAAAAACCCTCTCATGTATTTATACCACTACAAAAGGGGCTTAGTGTTTTTCCAAATAGCTTACAACAAAAGCAAAAAACTTGATCTGATTCCCCACAATAAACTAGCCACGACCGTGAAACACTTTCACCATTAGGTAACACACGTTTATAACGGCTGGAGGAAAAACGTCGCCTTGGAGTTGTGTTATTATATGGAAAATTCATTATTAGTTGATATGGTCCACGCTTTACTATATCACATCGTTGAGCATCAGAAATACTTTCAGGCCATTTACATGAGTCATCAGGGATAGGGGTAAATTGAGATTTAGTTATTTTTGATATTGAAGGTTGCGTATTGGCAGGTAAATCACAACTTAGATTTTCTGGAAATTCACAATCACTTTGATGCTGATCGTCATAGTCTTCTTTTTCTTGTACACTATAGTTTTCTTCATCCCTCTCGGTACTAGTGCCAGGTCTACTCTGCTCAGTAATCTTGAAAAAATCTGTCATCTTGGGCAATTTCGCTACAGCATCTCGAGCAGTGGCTGCTTCTTTTCTCTTTTGAGCACCACTTTTTGAACGTTTCATTCTATACAATGTCAATAAAATACTTTATCTGCACTCTGCAGTGTATATATATTGTCCCGGTATTTATAGCCAAACAGAATTCCAGACCATTCTATGATTGTTGCGTAACAACGGCATTGTTACGTCAATCGAATATTCAAGATTCTACCAGAAAATCAATCGAAATATTCTAGATTCTGCGAGATAAAATGACGTTGCATTCACTTATGATGTCACAAGCCAATTTCTTCCTACAGTTTAAATCGGTTGTAAACAAGTCTGCTGAACTGAAAATAGTCACGTAGCCAAAAATCAATTTCAGACTAACTTGGGCCCCCAAAGTTGGCCTGGGCCCCCCCAATTGGGGGGTTTGGGGGGCGGCTGCTACGTCTCTGCCAACGCACCTCGGTTTAATACAGAAGATGAGTGTATGCAGCACCAATGTCTTCACAGAAGACCTGGAAGAGGCGATGGTTGAGAGCACAAGCGCGGATGAAGTTCACTGTTGCAACAACGATAGCCATTACATCACCAAGCTCCTTGGTGAGCGTCTTGGTCGCAAGGGCATGGCGATGGGACACACAGTGTGTCACAATGACTTCAGGACACTTTTCTTTCACCAGCGCAACAAATCCGGATCGCTTTCCCATCATAGCCGGCGCACCATCCGTACACAATGATCCGAGCTTTGCCCACTCGATGCCGTTTTCTTCCATGAAATGGTTCACGATATTCATAATGCCCTCCGATTTGGTTGTTGCTTTTAGAGGAGAACAGAAAAGAAACTCTTCCTTCACAGCAAATCCCGTCCAGTAGCGTACAAAAACCAGCAACTGACTGCAGCTCGCTGCGTCAGTGGATTCGTTGAGTTGCAGGCTAAAGCGGCATCGTGATTCTCGGAGTTCTTGGGTGACCTGAGTCACAATATCCTTTGACATGTAGTCAATTCTGCGCTTGATGATGTTGTTACACAAAGGAACACAGATGAATTCCTTGGCCTCTTCGCGTCCGCAAACCAAGTTCGCCATCACCAAGGCAAAAGGCTTTACGAGTGTTTCACCAATTGTATGAGCCTTTTTCGCTTTTGCGATAAGGAGCGCTACTTCGTAGGAGGCTTCAGTGATAGGCTTCGTCGACGATTGGAATCCGTGCTGAGTCAAAGCACCCTTCGCCATGAAGCGGGCTTTCTTGCTTCGGAACAGGTCTTCAGAGTCGTTTTTACGAGTCGGATGGATGCTATCGAGGTGAGCTTTTAGCTTCGATGGCTTCATCGACGCTTCCGCCAGCACTTTATAACACAAAGCGCATTGCGGACGTTCAGTCCCATCCTTCTCCACCAATTTCACGAATCCCCACTAGATGTATGAATCATTGTATTTGCGTTACTTTGACATGAATTGCGGTCTGAATCAGCGTAAAAACGAAAATTTATTAAGTTTGTTGTTAAACGAAGTCTAATTAATAAAGCGTACTTTAATTGTTACGGGAACTAAGAATTACATAAAGTTTACAAATTATACAAATTCATTTTGCAAATAAATCATACAAATATTACAAATTACGACTCTTAAATCATGTCAATAATTAAATAAGAATCAATTCTTTTTATTTGAAATTAATCCTCTATTCAGATTATATTGGCTTAAACTGATTTAAAACATTTCTAGTTTTGATTTTCGGAAACGTCTCGCGAACCCCCTGGGGGTTCATGCACCCCAGATAAGGAACCCTGAGTTTAGAGCATCTGTTGGCCGTAACCCTTTGAAGATCAAATTTTCATCACATTGGAGTGGCTGGACCAGCGATTCTCTGGTCGTTCAATTGGCCGTCGGTGTGATCCAGAATAGCCATCACATTTGTCGGACTTGAATCCCCCATATTTCTATGTGTGGGCTTCATGAAAAAACAAAGCTGAGCAGCGTTATCCCCAAGATATTGTTGAATTAAAACTGGCCATTACACTTATAATTTGCGCAATTAAGAGAGAAGAATTGTGTTAGAGGAATTGACAACTTTACACGTCGGCTTCACGAATGTCTGAAACGTAATGGTTGCCATTTGGAGCATGTGTTTAAATAAACCTAAAAATCCCAAACTCTCGGTACCAATTGTTATTATATGGACTTAGACCAGTGTTTCCCAAACTTTTTCAACTCGCGTATCATTAAAAGGTTTCGTACTATGTTTGCGTACCACCGACATTTGGATAATTGAATAGCTCAGAAATATACAGTAACAATGTTTTATTAAACTAGCATCAGCCCAGAGTTGAAAAAAAACTAAAAAATGACTGAAAACACAATAATAGTGAAAAAGAATGTAGTTGTTTTTTCTCCACTAATTGGTCAATTCGAGGAATAACTTAGCTTACAGCGCATCTAAAATCATACCCAGGCGCAGCAAGGCGGTTCCGAATTTTCGATTTTATGCTCATTGAAAACTGAGAACCCCTGCTCGCACTCCCACGTTGATGGGAAAATCAATAATTGTGGAACAACGTGAGTGGCTAGGTTTGGGTACGATGACTCCATGCTCAACTAGAAATTCATAGAACAGCCGCATTCCTTATGCTTAATCTTTGCTGCCTCATCAGTGTAAATATCTATTAGTTCTTCTTGTTCTCCAATCCCCACACGCAGATCGGCTGGATCAACGAAGAATAGTTGATGGAATAAGTGCATGATGCAACGCTAGGAAAGTTATGCATCAACTACTTTTTTAGTTGCGAAAGATGGCAGACAGTTTCTTCAGAAAATTCATCATTAGGTTTGTCCTCAACCGAGGTGAGGAGTTTGAACATTGCGTATTTTTATTCTTCACGTTCTCCATCCAGAGGGTCAGTTTACGGAGGAACGCTTCCAGCTTTGAAATATACTCAGATAAAGTTTCGTTTGGACTTTGTAATGACATATTGAAGTTGTTTAGAACTTCAAAAATGTCGGATAAATAAGCCAATCTTGCAAGAAACTCCTTACTTTCAAGATCTGCCTGAAAATCGTCATTCTTTTTACTGAAAAATTAAAATAGTTCATCTCGCAGTTCAAAAAGACGCCTTGCCGCATTTCCTCTGGAAAGCCGGCGCACTTCCATGTAATAGAGAGGACAGATGTTTGGAGCCAAAATCTTCGCAAAGTCGCCAAAACAACCTGGTATTTACGGCGGATGTTTTTACAAAATATACCAGTTTGATAACTCGCTTTAAACATAATAGCATTTTCTCAGGAAGCATCTTCGCACAGAAGGCAAATCTATGTATGAGGCAATGAACAATGGTTGCATTTGATGAAACAATTTCCACGTAAGTTGTAAACCCATGGAGGGAACCCCGTCGGTTGTACAGCCAATCAATTTTTTCCAGTCTATTTCATTCTGTTTGAAAAAATTGTACAAAACCTCAAAAACATCTTTTCCTTTTGTTGTGCTGGAAAGTTCCTTGCTCATCAGCAACTCAGTTTTTGCATCATAGTTTTGAGTAGTAGAATATAGCGAGTATAGACGAGTAATTGAGCATTGTTTGTTATGTCCGCCTACTCGTCCAGTTGCATAGAAAACCCAATCTTTGAGTCTTTCACACTCGAAATTACTTGATCAGCAATATCGATTGGCATCTCCTCGATTCGATTTTTAACCGTGTTGTTAAAGAGGGGTACAATTTTTGGCTTCGCAGCCGCCTCCACTCCAATTACATTCTTAACCAAAATCTTTGCTGCTGGCATGACTAGAGACTCGCCAATGGCAAGTGCTTTCATGCTTTTAGCAACTAGGAGAGCAACTTCAAACGATGCTTTGATAACACCCTTCTTTTTCTGGTAAATCACGCCACTCTTGTCTAGGTGTTGTCTTTTTGCATTCTGTCCAAGTCGCTGGAAGTAACTGTCATCTTGTTCTTTCTCGTAAACATGATTTGTTGCGAGGTGAAGCTTGAGGAGGCTGGGTTTCATAGCTGAATTAGAAAGTGTCTTCATACAAATTACACATTGTGGCAGCGACTCTCCCCCACGCTCATTGGCTATGAACAGATTCTTTATGCGCGTTGGACAACACTTTCGCTTGGGCGATTAGAAAAATATTTTATATGTTCTGCTAAATATTAATCAATTTTAAACAAATCATAATTTAACTTTTATATATTTTCAGCCAAATATTTTATATCACTTGGACTATTTCGAACAATATAAAAATTAGTTTCAAACAAATGTAAGATAAATAAATGAGCTACAATTTTATTGCAACCAGAAGTTAACCTTACAGCTCAAACCAACTTTATATTCATTTATTTATTCGACAATTGACCTTTTTATTGGCGTGTAAAGCCCAAATAAAAACAATTATGACATAATAATTTCAAAGTATTTTCAATTTTAAATATTTATTGTAGCTCATCAACTTAAGTAAGTTGCTCGCGAACCACCTGAAAGGCTCTCGCGTACCACTAGTGGTACGCGTACCACTGTTTGGGAACCACTGACTTAGACAAAATGTTAACATTTGTAACGTATTTTATTTTAGTAATAACTAATAATCAAAATAACGAGTTTCATTCGTTTTTGGACACGATGAACATATTAATTCACTGATTGCAGAAAAACTTGGCCTGTTGTACAAATGTTCTTTCCGCCAAAATTTCAATATTCTAGATTTCCACGTTTTGAACCAAATTGTTTTATGCTAACTGATGGGGCATTTTTCGCGTTTGGTGTTGATCAACATCCAGATTTTGAATAGGAGAACGGGAATTGTCCGATTTAAAAATTCGGTTTTGCTTTCAGTAACTCGCGTGGCAGGATTCAACTTATAGAGTATACATTTTTTAGCAATCAAAGAAACAGTTTTGCTCCAGTTTTTCTGTTCATGTGTGTCTATAATTCAATATTCGTAATTCCTCTATGGTAGTTCTGTTGTTGTGGATACCCATTTTCTTCCTTTGGATGGAAACACGGCATGAAGCAATTTTCCAGATTTAATGTCGCAAACCTAATCAAATTAGGTAGGAAAAAAGTGGCAGCCCATTCGAACCAGTCACAAATGCAAGGCACAGACTGGTAGCCCCATGACTAATAAGGCGGACTGCCATTGGTGGGTATCCAAAAGTTGCCTTTTACAACGTGCTGGGCGAGCAGCTTCACTATTTTAACCCGGTGAAGCACGTGTAGTCGTACTAGCTTTTCGCTGTTCACCTATGCTCGTATTTACTTGGAGTTGCAGCGCTGGCAACTCCAAACAAGCAGGAAAAACTGCTTTTTAATCGTTTTTCAAAGGCACGGTAATGCAGAAACATTGCAGGCATTAAACTGACATCTTTATGGTTAAACCCAGCAACTGTCCATCGATAAAGTTTTGAATCCATTCACCTGGCCCAGAGGAGTACATCTTGCGGTCATGAGTGGTAGATCGTGCAGCCGTGGACGTGTTTCTAAAATTTGATTTGAAATTAATATCATAGAGAAGGTAAGGTCTTACCTATACATGGATGGAATAAAACGTCAATTGGCACACGAGATGAATTAGTTTTTCTTTCAAAACTTGTTTTCCAAACGGTTAATTTTAAACATAAATTTTGATACAAAGCGAAGTTTGCATTCAGAAAATTGGTCTTCAAAAAAGGTCTTCGCTTTTATGCGAACAAAAAAAATGCTTGATTTGTTTCACCGGCGGATGTGATTGGTTTAAAGTTTGCAATGCGGTCTCCAATAGAGAAAAGATTGTATACCCCTTGGTTAGCCTATTGAGCAATTAACGCCCAATTTCATCATAAGATTCTGTCACCATTGTGGCGACTCATCGCTTGGTTCGTCTTTTTGTCAAACGCGTTGTTGTAATTTATATTTATTTATCGGCAAAAAGCAAAATTTCATTTGTTCTGACTATTATTAAGCCTTTTTATTATTTTGCGGAGCTTTTACTTATGCGCATTGTTGTAATCTGATTGACCGCATGAGGTCCTCAAAGTTGCATTGAATTTAAAGAAAGTGTAAAGTGCTTGCTACCATGTAATTACTTGTATATGATTTACTACAAGTGCAAGTAATAGTATGTCAACAACCAAAATGAGTCAGTTTTTCGTGAGCACCGGGCGACGAATTTTTAAGAAAAGGAAGCGGCCTCTCCTCTTGCCCACGAAAAAATCGGAGACTAATAATTTGGCGTTTTCATGTTTTGTCTACGGTAAACATGGAAAGAGTGATAAGCATGGTGACAAGGTTTTTGCAAATTTTAATCCTAGTCGCTCGTTTATGTCGAATATTTACAACTACCGATTCAATAATAAAGGTCTTTGCTTTATCATTGATGTCTCGATAACCTGTTTATATCAAGAAAGTATCGCTTAAGAGCGTTTAGATTTGAAAGTTCAGTTTCAAATTTGACCTCGTTTGAGTGTCAAGAGCACTTGAAGAGAAAAACTGTTTTGGCCTCTACGAGTAGATTCACACAAAATATAAGTTTGAAGTTGCCATAACAGAAGATTGATCGCTATAATATTGTTAGATTTGGTTGGAGTTTTAGAAGGGCTTGTAGCAGATGTTAGCAAGCACTATGCCCAACATCAATATTTGGATATACCGGTACTTAAGTAAAACCAGGTAAAATAGCCTTCACAAACCAAAGGGAGCTAAATAGCACAAAATATACTGTAAGTTCTTTGCACATGGGGGATAATTGCTTTAAAAGCCTTAATTGTGGCCTTCATTATAGCAAAGTGTTAGGTAGTATTGAGAGGGAGACTAGAAAATTTCTCCGGGCGAGAAATTAATTTGGAGGCCTGAATTTTTCTAAATGCAGCGTCTAAATAACAAATTTTGACCCCTTTAAAACGTTTAGAATCTATACCTATATTAGCCTCCCACTTCATCAGGAAGTATGATTTAAGGACTGGGTGAGGGGTAGATGAAAACAAGTGGAAATGCGGTTAGTGGGTGAGAAGGAATATTAGCGAAATTCTAAATGCGTTCAAGAACAAGGCAGCGTTGTCGACTGAGTAGGATTAAATCCAAGACGGGCTGGGTTGGATTAAGTAAATGCGAACTCTGGTGCGCATTTACTGAAAAGGACCGTAACCGTAATTGTGCTTCACTATTTTCTCAAATTGCAAGGTGCTACATAAAACGATTTTCACCTGGGTGTCTAGAGCACCATTGTTTCCAGGCCTTGTTGCAAGTGCACCATGTGATCTTCCCCCTCAAAACAGCACTAGATTGGAACACAGTTTTGTTGCAACAAAGGTTGTGAGATCAGTTTTGTTTTATTTGTTTTATTTGCCATTTTTATCCTCCATTCACGAGAAAGCGAATTGTATCGCTATACTTTGGACGGTAAGTCCGCACTCGCTTGGGAGTTGCCTTTTTCGAGGTTTATGGGCCACCTGTCTTCCACATAAAGGCGGGGGCATCCCGTTAAGTGCCTTACCCAAGGACACAACAAGCGAACTTGCCGGCTTGTTTCAACGACAGTCTCAACGACGTCAACGTAACATATACTTTCAAGCGGGAATTTTACTTGTTTGTGGCGCAAATGCTTATACCAGCAGTAGCCTGCTAGCAACTCCAAACAATTTGTGATAAACTTGAGAGTGCCGTTATATTTTTTTGCAACTGTGATGGATAAAGCTTTCGTCGGTTGTACTCGGGATATGTTTTCCTGTGGTTGTAAAGGATTCAAACATAGGCTATAACTCTCGTCTCGGTCAAAGAAGAAAGTTTTAAATAAGTTGGGAGATTTTTCAATTTCATATTGTCGGAACAGTTGTGACTTCTTTTCAAACAAAATTTTAAAGTAGATACTGAATTTCAAAAGACCGACCAAAGTCTCTCGTAAATCAATTATATTTCAAGAAAACCAACCAAAATGAAAATGAATCGCAATTCAAATAAAGTAACGCCTTACTGATCGATACTAGGATGACATTGCGTGATATCTAAATAGGTGTTGCCCCAAACAGATAGCAAGATGGTGATAAATCGAAAACAGCAACACCGATACTAATCAAGTCAATAAATTACTTGTAGCTAATAGTGTATTCAAAATCTTGCTAAGTTTAATTAGTTTGAATTCGTTTTAGGGATTTCTGTAACAGCTGTCTTTGTCTGCCTTGCAGATTTTACACCTACCATGATTGTCAACAATATAATCTAAATTGACTATGACGACAAAGTCTACTAAGCCATTGCAAGCTAAACAATAGTAGCATTTTGAGAAAAGAAATAAGGCATCAAGAATATTTTTTAACCAACAAAGGAGTATAATCGTTTTATAGCGCTAAGCGCTAAGAGATCTGTAAATACCATGTTGAGTGCCAAGCCGGAAATCTGGTAATGACAGTCATTGGTATGAACTGTATAGGCTATATAGTGATAACGATGTGACTTAACAAGAAATTGAAATGAAATCTATCGACTGCAAGCGCACACTTTACAACAATGGTTTTCAAACCTTCTGTAGTCACAGACCCCTTTCAAGAAAATATCAGTCTTGCGGACCTCTATTGTTTTGAAGTCGATAATATGACAACTTCTGTTTTTCTAGACCAAGTGAAGGATCAGAATTATAATTCAAATGGATGGGAAGGCCTTTCTTTTTTTGGAGAATGAGTCTTGACAATTCCGTTTGAGGTAGTGACCCACAGTTTGGTTATGCAAATCATTACCAAATATCATTAAAAATTGAACAACTCATTTGATTAGTCCATTTTCTAAGTTTTGCCAAAAATTACCAAAGCATTTACAAACCCCCTAAAGTCATCTCAGGGATCCCAAAAGGGCCTGTGGACTTTAGTTCGGAAATCATTGCTCTATAACCACGACACCCTAAAAGATATGATTTTATGCCAAGAAACTGCCGTTTATCCGTTTTTTAAAAAATAATATCACTACGTTAAAGGTGGAGGATGCACTTGCTGATTCAAACACCTTTCTGCTCGTCATTTTCAATAAACTTTCAATGCAAGACAGGGTCTTAGACCTCGTTTACATAGTCCCCACATAGTTGATCATCACAAACATAAAATTTTTAGACGTTTGCTTTGGTCATTAGATTCGGGCAAGGAAGGGTTGTCGTTTTACCCTTTCACATAGCAGGCTTCTCATGATTAACAATCGTTGCCTTGGTTATGAACGTTTGTGTTTTGTATTAAAGCTTGTGTGGATTTTATCAGAATAGTTGTAACGGCAGAAAGAAAATTGAATGCGATTTGTTGTTTCAAGCGCGGTTTATAAGCCAAGATTTGGTAACCAGGATACACAAACATTTTGGAGCATTTGTCCAGACAAAGCGAGAGTAGTTTTTTTAAAGGTAAGTTATCAATATTTAGACATTGTTTAGTTTTTAAAAAACAGATCTGTAATATGGTCAATGGAACGTATTCAAAGAGTAGTGTGCTTAAATAAGAAATCTGGTAGGAACCTTGGCTTCCTTGGAATATTCGAGGATACTAAACTGCTTCAGGGCGAGTTGTCTCGGTTGCACAACACAAAATGATTGAATAGTAGCAATATGTTTCATTGCAGCTTCGCTGAGTCCAAGTCAGTGCGTACTTTCACTAAAATGGGCTGTAATTGTAGGCTAAGTGTTTATCCATGTTTTAAATCAATTTGTGAGGTATTTTTTGAAACAAAGATCTTTGCTTCGATGCCAGCGAGCTTGTTGTTAAATCAAGGGCTGCTGCTTGTTTAGGCCTGCCCTGTACTCGCTTCCCCAAATCCAGCACTCGTCTTGTGGCAACAAACTGTAATCGGTAACAACGCAACGTCTCTGATTTTGCATCTACTATTCCGAGAATTCGTAACTTTTATTAGGTGAATCCCAAATTGTATTACGTTTTTGTGCCCTCGAAAAAGACATTTGTAATAATAGGTCTATCCTCTGATTGTAATTAGGTCACATTCGATTTCATGATTTCAGCAAAATCAGGGACGTTGTGTTGCTATCGATTACAGTTTATTGTGACAAGATCAGCCCTTGATTTGGGAAGTAGAGTACAGGGTAGGCTAACACAAGCAACAGAGCCTTTGATTTAAAAGAAGCTTTCTGACGTCGAAGCAAAGATCTTTTGTTTCAGAAAATATCTCACGAAATGGGTGAATAGATCTCGAAGGAAAGTAGAATTCAATAGACTTTATTACACTTTCTTCTGCATATGCATAGAAAATGAGGCTAAAATCTTTGGATGCGGAAAAGTTGAAATAAAACTTAAGATGCAGGAGCGGATCTAGCATTTTTGTTTGAGAAGGATCCAAACTGCATGAACCATTGCGAGTGCTAACGTAACAAATTAGGCATCTAGTAAACAATGAGCTTCAAAAAATTTTGGAAATCTGTCTTCGACCCCTCTAGACCAGCCTTTGATGTGTATTAGGAAAGGTTGTTCATGATTCACTTCAGTACTGTAAGCAAAAAACAAATATATAATGAAAACTTTTTTCCACTCATTGAACACAAGATGAAGGTAGAATTTAGAAGAATACGAAAAAATCTTACGGTTTTAGGGTCACTTGTAAGTGTTATTATGGTTGAAAGAAGCCTAAGCTGAAACGAGAAGTGAGAGCTTGAAAACACGCGACAGCTTTGCCCGACTTAGCATCATGCAAAGTAGTGCTCAGTGCACTTGGCCCGGAGACTTTTTGCAGCAAGTGGGCGCTCAGTCCATCCCTCGACGCTGCCGACTAATTACTGAACAACCCAAGCTGGCGTAATAATTTGCGATGCAAATCACGTTCAGTCGCCAAATTAAAACAGTACATAACCAAAGCCTAAGAGTTTAAAATGCGTTGGCAGAACAGTTTTAGGCTATAGAGTACGTAGGCCTCTATCATGAAAAATCAATGTTCTTGATTACTCGACGATTCCATTTAAATAGCAAAAAGAGTAAATAAAGCCAAGCTAAGACACGTTGTAAAAAAAAAACGCTCAAAGCTGCGCGAGCCAAATTAGATTTGTTTGTCTGTTTGTTTGTTTGTGCAGCTTAAACTCTGATCTCGTTTCTAAAAACAAACAGCAAAAAATGGCTTCTATTTCAAAGAAAATAATGTTTAATATCATTCAAACTTGCTAATATAATCTTATAATTGGATAAGGTTTATTCATAAGGAAGACTGGGCCGGAAAGTATAGGTGCTTACAAACTTTTTTTACAGAAGTTGCCGAACGCAATTAAAGAAGTCTTTCTGTTTTTCAAAAAGAGCTTCTAACTATTATCTTTGTTTTTGACTTAAAGCCTGTATTTTAAAGGAAAGGTTTTAACTTTTTCTTTTGAAAAGGCTAGACAAAAAGCATATTTTTTGACATCTTAACTACTTTTCGGAAACAACTTTTTTGTGTGCGGTCGGTAAATATAGCAGAGCACCTGGTTTCTCCTTTTGGCTATTTTGGCTAGCTTTCTAATCACTCTAGAGTCAGCCTCTTTCCTTGCTTCCGAAAAAGCTTTAAATTGTCTTGAGTTTTAGATGAGGTTTTCCGGTCGTTTAGTACACGTGATGAAAAACATTTTTTGAGTTGGATTTTGGCTCTGCTACAGTTGTTAGTCAAATAAACATTCCAGTAAAAATCGTTAGGTTTTGAATATGTTTTGATACTTTTAGTCCGTTTAACCTTTGTTTTGTTTTCTTTGACTATTCTATTCTGTAATTGTCCAGGGACCGAAAAACGACTGTTCGCGATTTGCACTCGTCCGTATGATTTAGGTCTAAAGTCAACAATCATATGCGCTACAAAAGGCTTTGTTCTTCCTCCACCCTTTCGTTTTTTGGGCATATTCACTATTGTTTAACCAAGCCGAACCTTTGAGTAAAAATAACAAAAATTCAATGGTCAATTTGAAAAACACATAAGAAATAACTGTTTTCAAAAGTCTATCAACTGAACTCTTGACAAGGGGGGGCTTTGCTAGCTTAGTGACTTTTGTTCCAATCTTTTATGTGTAAATAAAATGTGACTGTTGATAAAACGGTAGTTTTGTGCTCGTTCACAATGTTGGATGAGTAGAAGTCAGACGCTTATAGCAAAATTTTATTGGCTTATTGTGTAGGGCTGCCGAGAGTAGTTGTGAAACTGGAAGCTGTAGCTTAATGTTCACAAATGAAAGATTATAGAGAAAAAAATTAAAATTTTCAGACTAGCATAGGATTTTTAAAATGTTTGAAAAAGGATGTTGAGGAAGAGAAAAACCCACCAAAGCCCAAAAAGATGTTATTTTTTGCTATAAAAACTAAATTTCTAGATTTTTCGGGTAGCTTAGCGTAGAATGTTCTAAATTCGTCACTCGTTCTGGCCGATGACAGCGCATTGTATTATGCGAGTGCAAGATTTTATTTGGTTAGGCTAATGTAAACAGGAAAATGCACAACGCTCTATGTTTAACATCTGTTGCTGGTTCTATGGTGATTATTTATCGTGACACGCGCCACAAACCAATCCATAATCTTACAAGCTCTTGGGTGATATTAAATATTTGTATAATAAAGTACAAAAGCTGAGGTAAAAACTGAAACATTGACATATTTTGATACCGGTTTAAAGTCTAAGATAATTTTTTGCCACATATATTATTCTTCACTCAAGGGAACATACTTTGTGGATTTCAAATCCACTTGTATATTGTTGTATTTTAACCAGCTTAGAAGCTACCAGCACTGTTTGTGCTGAACATTTCCGTCTCAAGCAGTGCATCAGTGCAGGAAATATTTCCGTAAAATGCTTTTTCGAAGCGCGAAATAACGCAGCCAGCGCAAGATTTTAATAAACGATCGTTGTTTCCATAAATAGTCCTCAGACCCACTTGACTACTATGCCCACAATTGTTTGTGTAATTGGTTTTGAAAGAGTAAGGGGTTGTAGTGATGTCACTAGCAAGGAAAAGAGATCCACCACAGAGGTACAATTTTTGGGAGTCTGGGCACTAGCAAAGTTGCCTCGGAAATTTGGTCATACGTGATTGTAGGTTAATAGAAACTATCCTTTTTTCCAACTTAGGTTTCTGAGGTGACAATTTTTCATGAGACATTTTGTGACACTTCCACATACAAGTCGAGTGTGGCGAACTGTTGTATAGCCCTAAGAGGTTGATTTTACGAAAGGAAATAGTTCCCAGAAAAAGATCATGTGTTGTGTCAAACATAGGCCTACGAAGTTTCGGAAAACAAAGAAATTTTCACACATTTTAGGGAAGAGATTGACTTTGCCTCAAGGCCGTGATGTTACTAGTCAAAAGCTTATTTTCAAAATTAACTTTTACATTATTGCTACTGAACCTTATTCTCCAGTTAAAAAACAAATTTTTCTGTAACGTGGAACCCATTGTGTTGTGATCTGTTTTGGAATATCACCCAGTAACTCTTACCACCAGCATGGTGCTTTTCTTCCTCTAGCACTGCAACCACGCAAAGAAAAATGATTGAAGCTGCTTTTCCCAAGAGCTCAATTACGTAATTTTTGTCTTTGCAAGTAGATTAGATTATACTGTGATAAGTTACTGTAATGCAATAAACTTGCAATACAAGACTTTCACTTTAAATTTATTATGTTATCTCTTTGTCATAATGATGTCCTAAATCTCTTTCAAGCTTGTAAAAGATTAACGAAATTCCGACTTATGTTAGCAAAGTGAGTTTAACCAAATTGTAATGAAAAATGCTCTGGATGGTGAATGGCTTTTTCATTCCTGTGTGATTGCGTCATCACGCAGTAATGATGTCATTATCTGCTCAGAGAACTGACGTCATCAAAGATAGCCTTCAACTGGTTGAACTAAAGTATATCATGGCCCAGTGTTGGACAGAACTGTAATTAGGTAATCTTTGTCTTATTGTTAATTCGCGAATATTGAATTACATTAGACCTACAAAACAGTGATTGTTTAAAGGTTGGTCGGCGCGGTTACGCGGAAGCTGCAGTTTGCCTACATAGAGAAGAAGATGCCCTACCGGCTATAGATACTTCAACATCGTTTTCAGAAGAAACTATGCAAAAGCAGTTTTTGTTTGGTCCCTTTCGATAAGCTCAACATTGTTTAAAATTTCGATTAAAAAACAGTTTTAATAGAATTTGATGAAAGTGAAATACGAAAGTGACCCGATGGGATACTTACGGGCATGCGGCGTGTCAATTCAGGTCGTAGTTAAAAATCGATTTTGGGGATAAGAAATTTGGGATTTGATCCGAAGGAGAGAAAGTACTCCAAAAACGACTTTCATGCAACAGAAAGCAGAAAGAATGTGTAGTATTCTAAAGCGCTTAAAAAAATCTTTCTTGATGTCAATGATCGTTGTGAAATGCTTCCAAATCCAAAGTCTAGTAATGCATTGCTCATCATCTTGCATAGCATTGAGTGACTGTGCGATCAAAGTTTAAGCTTTTTCAGTTAGATACACTTGCTGCGGTTTCCGGAGTGAACGAAAGGAGAAGTAAGCGGAGACTTCAAAATATGCCAAACAAACGCTTCACAATGTCCGCTTAGTAGCGCTAGAGAGCTAAGCCAGCAAGAACAATAAATTGTTCTAAACCCATGTTGCATTGAATTAAAGGGAGCATTTTGCAGAGCTCTAGAAATATGAAGCAACTGTATTCAACACAACACAAATTATCTTTGTTTTATCTCAACACCGGAACCTATTTCATACGGTACAAATTCTTTTCCAAAAAAACTCTAAATTTTGTAGAAGCAAAACCATGGCTATAGCATTGTAATGATCAGTTTGGCAAAAACCGCAAGCTTCGCTGTTGAAGTTTTCTATCTCTGATGGAGCTGAAGATTTTTTGGCTCTATAGAAAATTTTTTGAAACCTTGTTCCAAATTTTTTCGCGGGCAATTGATCAATCGTGCATCGAGTTTATTATGTCAAGTTGATTATTATTCTCAGAGTAAATATCACGGTTGTTTTTGATGGCATGTAGTGAGAGGTTTAAACTTGAAACCATTTTTGAAGGCAATAAATTACAATTTAGCGTATTATCTTTGAGTCAAGCTCTTTATGGCTTTCTTCTCCTGTGGGGTTAGAACACTCACAGTTGTTGGAAGGCATATCTTGCTTTGCTTACAATCATCAAAGTCAGCTTTCGTCTAACACCAGAAGTCGAGCAACACTGTTTATAGAATCTTAGTTAACAGAATTGCTTCTTTTTTGTGCCGGTAATAACTTATTCATTGCGTTTTATCTTCTGTCTTGCAAATTAAGAGACATTGCGGTACTTGCTTTAAGAAACAGCCCGTCAATTGCCTAAATCTGCTTCGAATTCCCCCATTCTCGTAAATCTCTTGGCATTATTTTTATCACATTTACTACTTGTTAGAATTCGACAAGTGAAAACTATCTCTGCGCGACACAACTACGCAGTCATTGCGAGGTTTCGTTTTCGTCGCTAGAGGTGCTGGCATCAATAACGTGCTACATAAGCGCATACTAATGTGTGACAGATTGACACACTGCTTTCCGTCGAAACCTCTTTTCAGACATTGCTGACTAGGACACCAATCCCAGGACACCTCTTATCTCATTCTGCACTGCCCAGCTACGTACTCTTTACGTCGCTCGCTCTTTGGTGATTCTCTGTCTCTCTACGGCCTCTGGTCCAGGCCCTCGGGAGTTGCCCGGCTTCTGGGGCTCCATGGTCTTCCGCCATGCCCCCATCCCTCGGAAGGGGTCGGGCAGCAACAACAACAACAACAACAGGGGAACCATTTGGAGCTTGGAATGCTGCATCAATTTTTTTATACTTGACATTAGGTAACAACCACTGCCTTAATTAAAACAAATTTTTGGGAGAGATGGGGCATTTTGTGAATTCGAAAATCTATTTATTAAATGCCAATTTTTTTCCAGACAAGAATCTTGCTCATTTTGGTCTCCAAACACAAATGATGGCCTTTTCTTGTTTTTAATACTGTCTACCTTTTCTCTGAGCGTTGAGCGTGATTTGAGCGATTTGATTCGCTCTTATCCCCTCTTAATGTACCACTGGTACCAGTTTGTTTTAAAACAAAAACATGCTTGCGTATGCGTTTTTAAGCTTGTATGTGTGTGTGTGCAAGCACGCGTGCTTTCCTCTTCTTTCTTGAGATACAAAGGCATGACATGAAGGATTGTCTAGGTTCGGAGATGGGGTAGAGAAGTAGTCCATTCAAAATTAGTCATTGTAACAAAAGGGTAAACTAGTATCGTGAAAGGCTGTATCATAGTTCAATTAGCAAAATCGTCTTGTTCTAACTTTTTAAAAACTTATATTCTCCCCAAGAAATCGTCTTCATCATTTATGGTTCTTAACATTTTTGCAATGCGGATATTGGTGTACAAACAGCATGTGTACCACCTCCAAGGTATTGCTCTGAGCCCTGAACGTGTAGACTTCTGACTGCAAGATTGACGCTACGTTTATTGAGCTACAATGCTGACGATCAAAGCAAGATAGTTTTATTCAGTCAGAAGCAACATTAAACCCTAAGATCTTCTTTGCTTTGTTTTCGCCTGGCAATTAGCCTACAATAAAAATACAAGCTGTTTTTTTGGTGAGAGGACTTGTTCTCGCTGATCTTCATATGAAAATAACAGTCCTAGATTGTTCTTTCAATCTTGCTCGGCCGGCTTTCAGATAGAGGAGGAGTATGAAGATCGTTCGGTGCAAGATATCCTCTCTCTTAGCAATAGTCGATAAAGGTCGATTTTATATTTGAAAAACAGATTTAACAATCAACAACATTGCTTCAAGAAGGATTCTACATTGAGACCAGTGAAGCAAAAAATCAAAGGGAGATGTAGAAAATCTCAAAGAAACTGCTTTTCTGTACGTACCATATTCATTAAAAAGAGAGGCGCGTTTTGTTGTAACATCAGAAAAGCCTCCGTTTGAGCCTTATAAAAACCACCATTAATAATGTCGCCTCTATTGCTTTCCTGGATGTGGAAATGAATAAAATACAACATTTGAAAAAGTACGAAAATTTCACGAGAAGTTTTCTGAAAGCGTAAAATGATTGAACATTAAATGGTTAAAGTCGCTACAATGCTTTTCCATTCTTTAAAATAATAAACTTTCTTTATTCAGATTTTGTATCTTTCTAACACCTTAACACTTTCATTTGTAAAAATTTTTCTGTTGTCAAATGAAAGCTTTCCACGTTTGAAAGAAATTTCTGCACACAACCTTGTTTCACAGGAATTATCCCTACTCTTGATGCAAAAGCGATTTGGTGGTTATTTTTAGACCTGATTTTGAGCCCAGTGTATTAGTCCTTTGCGTATTTACTTAGCCCTCTAAGTTTATTCTCCGTTTACAAGTATTTGTAACTAGGTTCACCGAATATCTTTAGTTTTGAGTTACCGATTCTCATTTTTCAGCCAGAGTGAGATAGTTAGTACTGATTTCCTTTTCAGTACGTTATAGCTGCGGTAAATTGATGTATGCATTTTGTTTTGTTTTTCATACAGAAATTGAAAATGCCTGCGTGAAGGCGAAATCGATTTTTCTAACAATAAATAAGCTCAGCTGATCTGGCGCATCACGATTTTATCTATTGTACGTCATAACAGAAGAGAAAAGCGGCGTGCTCATATTTCACATTTAATACGCGGTGACACGCTGGTCAGCAATAAATTCTGCTTACATTGGATTGGGGTAATAGCAGTAACTCACTGTTACTTCCTCATAAGAAAAAAACCCAATGGCTAATATATGATTCTACGTCATAGTTTAACTCATGTGATATGTAGACGTCTGGAGAGCAAAGGTTGCGAGCAATTGTGACGCGTAAATCAGTATTACCTTCTAAGTTGCCAATAAGGATAAACCACATAGTACGCCCGTAAAATAACCTACCAATAAACAGACGTTTTTGACAAAACAAACGACAATTTCCCTTTGTTAAATGCCTTCCATCGGCTATTTGAAACATTAATCAATACTGGAAACCAAATTATAAAGCAGCTGTACTAATACAAAAGAAGTGAAATCAGCAAAAGCAGAACAATGTAATGTGTGTTTCTGGATTGAATTTCTACTCAAGCTTTCCAAACAGAGATGTATCACTGATACAAAGGGAACACAACGTGTAGATATTCTTTAAATCGCAAACATACTTACTACGGGCTTTAATTTTGATATTTTCCAAATTTTACGAGCCCAAAAGCATTGTCGTTCACTGCATTTACAATTACACGATTTAAGTTTTGGTTCCGTTTTGAAACCAGAAAATTGTTCAAAAATTGATTGCGGATGCACTAAACCAGTTAAAACTTCAATTTTGGAGTTAATGTTGGATAAGTGAGTTAGAAGTCTTTGCAATCAATCTTTTGTCATTTTTGCACTTTGCGTGAACCCAGTTATTGGTTAATCTTTTAGTTACAAAATATTTTTTTGACTTCATTACATAGTTATGGTTAATGAGGCACTCATGTGTAGTTCACAATCAACATACAAGCAATTATTGAATAGCTAAATGGTTTATTTAGAATAGAATTTATGATTAAAACATGTTTATTTCGGAAAATGCAAAAGGTTCTACAAATCGCAAAGGGACAGGGGAAGACATTTCTAAGCAACCAAAGAATTCATCAAAATGAGTCACACACTTACAACCAATCAGTTTTCATTTCAAATGAGCTCGTAAGCATTATGATGACTTTTTCAGTGGGGAAAGGGGCAAATTTTCTTTAGGGCAAAATTTCTTACTTTTTAACACTTTTTTTGCGCTGTTTTACTAGATCTTCGTCATAATATTTCTAATCAGTATTAATCTACTGGCAAAAATGACTTGAAATCACGATTTTTAACGAAGAGTGAAAGACACTACAGTTTTTAAAACGTATACTACCGGCCTCATTGCCACGTTGAAAATAGGCCTGATTCTACTTTTTCTTATGCAAGAAAACAGTCTACCTCAACCAATTCAAAAATTTTTAAAAAAAGAGGACCATACGTAAAATGGCAATTTGTTTCTTGCAATGAGTATTAGGTGGTATGATAAAGTCGTGGCCAAAAAAGATTTTAAAAGATCCTAAAGTTTCCAGAAAGTATTTGCACTCTAGTAGGATGCTAACCAAAATTATTACATTTTGATACACGTTTTTAATTTTTCATGTTTTAATTTTGCATCATCACTTGCATTTAATGACTTTGAGTGTAACTCATATTGACTCTTCTTTGATGATAATAACTTAAAATAGTTAATGAAATCCAAAGTTAGGCGGTAAACAGAAGAAAATAAAAACTTTTGCTTTTTTACTTAAAATAGTTTAATACCTTGATCGCTTCAAAGAAATTTGGGAGGCCCTGGCTCCCTTTTGCCTCTGAGGCTATACTATACTAAACTATGCTATACGAGACCATTTTTGGAGTAATTTCATTGGTTTGCCGTAAGATTTTGGTCATTCTGTCAGCCAATAATAAGTAACTATAACAAATGCTCACAAATCATTCAAGGCATTCGTGTTAGATGTAGTTTCACAAGTGTCACAAAAAATTTGAGCGAAAAACGAAAAACGTTATTTTACCGGTATTTTATCATAACAAACAGGCAAGAATTAAGAGGATCTTTAAATAGATAAAAAATCTAAAAAGAGGCCTTAAACCCAAACAGTCGTAAACCTCTCATTTATGCAGAGAGTAGAAACAGAAAGAGTTGCAAACCACTACGAGAGGCAACTATTTTTCACACAGCTAAACAAGCATTATTTATGGAAATTAAAATAATATGAGAAATAGATTCTTTTGTTTTTGAACCACCGATTTGAAAAATTTTTGTTATCTCTTGTTCCTATTAAAAGCAAAGCAAAACTTTTACATTATACGGTAATATAACTTAGTCTTTTCTTTTTTGTAGCCGCCTCTCTGTGAGCAAAGGCCTCTCGTCAGGCAAAAAATCATTTTCTATTGCTCAACTAACGATTGACAATTTAAATAATTTGCGACTGAAAGATTCAATCAAGGTTGAATTGGGGTTCATACCTTTATGCATCTCATGTATTTCCCGGCAAGGTCTTGATGTGTCTCAGCTGATTTTTAGGGCATGTGTGCATGATTGCCAACTACTCTTTTCTACCGATGTCATAAAAATCTTTCCGTGTATTCTATTTGAATCTCATCCTGATAAACAGGTTGCTTGTTGTCACGGTTAAGGGCCCACACTTTTCAGCATTCAACAAATACCCGTTTCGCTTCAGTACCCAAAGGTGAGATATTAGTTTACTAATGAGCACACATAATTTATTGAAAAAAAAATTGTGTATAATTGTTAATAGCTTGAAAAATACGAGCAAAGAAACCAAGCGTGAAGATGATACCGTCTATGAACATAGGTTTGAAGTTTAAGTCATGTTGCTACGCTGTTTATTGGGTGTATTCTCCTCTTCGCCAAGGCAATTGGAACTAAATAATTCAATTTTTGCCGTGATTTTTGCTTCATCATAAACTTACAGTAACATCTAAGTCTCAATATCATATTGTACAGTTGTCTAACTCAAAAAAACTAAAAATATTTTAGGTTTATTACTTTCAAAGAAAAAAAGAGGAGTGGGTTAACCAAAAAACAAAGATTTTTTAAAATATAAACACCCTCAATTTCGAATAGTAGGATGAAGGTTTTCTTCTTTCAGAGGACCAGGACAATATCAGTTCCTTGAATTCAGCTTTGTAAAACCGGCGCGTTGGTGTAGTGGTTAGAGCGTCCGCTTCGCAATCGGCAGACCTTGGGTTCGTTTACCACGTCGAGTCATATAAAAAGGCTAAAAAACAGTATTCACAGCTTCCCTGCTTGGCGTTCAGCACGAAAGGAGTTGTGTGGAGAACAAGCCGGCAAGCTTGCTTGTTGTGTGTGTCCTTGGGCAAGGCACTTAACGGGATGCCTACGTCTTTATGTGGCAGACAGGTGGCTTCACGAACTGAGTCAACACCTGAAGTGGTGTCGAGGCTGGTAAAGATTGACCCAAACTCGGCAAACATGCCATACGATACTACCACTACCTTTGCAAATTATGATAGCCTTACTCTTTTTGTCCACTGATCACTTCTGGGTCGTGTGTGGACATATAGCATGGTTTTGTTTCTGATGAATTTTGCAATGGTGCTTTCCCACTGCCATGTGGTCGTCGCAAACCAAACTTGTAGCAAAACCTAAATAGGTAAAATCAACTTGGCTGAAACTATTCTTTGAAACTCAAAGGGAGGGAGACTACGTGGCCGTGCTGGGCATCGCGGCGTCTCGCGACGTCACTGCTGCGACTTTTCGACCTAAATTTGTAAAAACCCTTCTTATCTTGAGATATTGGCCTTGTATGGCAGCAGGTGATTTATTTCAGAAATAAACTTTTTTTTAAGCTCATTCTTCTTCTCAGCCATTAACTTAAGTCAGGGCACAAAACGCAGGCCGGGCAAAAAGTTTTTGCCGCCAGCGACTAGTCTAGTGATAATTATCTGCAAAAAAAACGAGCTCTGAACGATGATTTTGCCTTTTCAGATATGCTAACCCTAACGTAGGCCAACTGAACCACAAAAAATGCTTTGTTTGTTCCGTCAAGACTTCAAATTTGTAAAATGTGACCCAAACCGTAAAAACTTTGGGCACTCCTGACTCAAGTCATGCACAACACCATTCTTGTGTAGTTTGTTTACTTACACATGTTGCCTTGATTGTCATTTTTATAGGCTTGTGGCAATTGTCTGTTCAGCGAAACTCCATCTCTTATTCGGGCGGATTTTGTTGTGCTCTTTTTGTCACTGCTAATATTACAGCCACGATAACCAACGCAACAAGAAGCAAGCCTACAGATATAGCGATCGCGATAACTGGAATTGGAGCACCTTGAAAATCGAGTTGCCTTAATCAATGAAACAATTCGATTCATACTTAGATGTAGGCTACGCCCCAGCGCAAAACCAATCACCAGCGACATAAACAGGATCACAGTTTAACGCGCATTTAGTATACTCAAGTGAAAAGGAAATTTAGTTTGCTAAGCACAGATCTTGCAGTCTAAATAAATTAATGCACTGTCTATATATCAAAATAAGGAAAAGTTTCCATGTTTTGTACATGGCAAAAGTTATTTGCCAATTGCAATTCTGGATGTGATAAATTAATAATAGCACTATATAATGACAAAAGTTATTTTACTTTATGTTAGTTGCCTACGTCTAATATTGAGAAAATTGTAACAAAAACCACTCAAAATAGTCAAACTCCACTAACAAACAGTAGTACTAAAGCTTGCTTGTTAAAATAGTTGTTGTTGATGTTCGAGTAGATTCAGTTTGTTCCATGCAGTTTATACTTGTATTACAAGAGCGTTGTTCCAATCGTGTAAACGCATTGCGTAGTACAAGGGCTGCTTAAAAAGATCGGATTAGTCTAACCAGTCATGACTACTATTCGACTGGTTAGCAAGGGTTCGATTCCATCACAGTTATTGATACAGAAACAAGGTCTATTAAAGATAGGTTTAAAGAAAAAAAGGTTAAGAAAAAAGAAACGCAAAAAATTGTTAAAAAAAGTGATCACGTAATTGCAGTCTTAAATGCATCTGAAACAATCTACATCTTTTTCATATTTTTAAAAGTAGTTACAAATACTTACAGTTAAAAGTATCGTAATTGACCGACTCGATGGCATACTGGTTAGAGCGTTCGCTTCGTAGTCGGAAGACATGGGGTTCAATCCCCTTGTCGAGTCGTACCTAAAGACTTTAAAAAATGGTATCCACAGCTTCTCTGATTGGCGCTCGGCTGGTTGGACTGATTAGGTCATGTGCAGCGCTCCAACGGCAACCGCCACGGGACAAACAAATAAAAAAATATAAACTTTATCAATCATCTATGCCAGAGGTAGGCAAACTTTTTAGTCAGAGGGCCGCATTGACCATTCAAGAGTTGGCCGAGGGCCAGTGCTTTAAAATCTTGCAATAGCTATATGCAATGCAGGAGCTTGCAATAGCTTAAAATCTTGCAATAACGTTTTGTAAAGACCCATTACTAGACTTTGACAATGATGGCGTCCAAAAACAAAGGTCATCACCTTGTATTTGGACGGAAAATGCGTCAGTTCCAACTAAGAATTGCGTAGCGGCTCTTTCAATAATGGCTTCTATCGTTTACAGCTCTTCAGTACGGCAAGTGCGGTCAACCCTGTTCTATTAAATTAAACTCATGGAAGTTTTTATTGGTTTGGAGGGGCCGTACAAAATGCTCTGGCGGGCCGTAGTTAGCCTACCCTGATCTATGCAAACACATTTACCGTTGCACAACGTATACAAACTTCCATTGTAAGTACAAGTTGATTCAAACGTTTGTACACCATCACCACAAGTTATAGAGAATAAAGATGCAGCAATTCAAGTACCCCAAGATGGACAAAATTGATTACAGTAGATTCCGCTCAATTGGGCCGCCGGTTAATCGGGTCAGCCGTTTAGTTGGGCCAAATTGTTAAGAACAAAATCCATTCAAAGATAATGCACTACGTTAAATCCGCATAATCGGGCCACTATTCCGCTTAATCGGGCCAAATGGTGCTTATCCCGATGTGGCCCGATTAAGCGGAATCTACTGTATTACAAGATTCCGTTCTAGTTCTTGTTGCGTTAATGTTACTATTACTTCTAGCACAGTTGTTAGATGGTTCGTTTCTAACGTAATATTGTTTGAGTTAATTGATAAAAGCAAAGTTTTTCTTAATGAAGCCTATTCCTGGGTGCAAAAACTTTTGTCTAACGTAGCGTAGAAATCACCGCAAGCAAATTAAAGTCAATATCCATTAGTGGACTTTGTAGGAGTATGCTCAAGTCACACAGACATACACATACAAATTTATTCTGACAATTCAACAAAGTTAGGGCGAATGCTTTGTAAATAATATTTGGTTATATGCACATGTGCTAGAGTTCTTGCATATTAATGTCTGTTGTTGAGTTCCTCCACCGCATGAAACAGCATTATGAAGGTGGCCCGCATGCCGTCCATACTCTAAGACAACTTGATTCAATGTAGCACCAGACGTAATCAGAATGATTGCAACCGATTGGACCATCTTCGCAATCTTCTCTGTGTTCGAGTCGAGTCGTAACAATCACCTTCCCATAAACGAACAGCCTGTTTTGAATAAACACCAATTATAATGGTACAACCTATAAAATTGACCTTTTAATTACAGATGTATTTACGGTTTGGTGGTAGATATAGGCAGCGTGGTTTGATAAATCTCCACCAGCTATGGCTGTCCTTCAAATGCTTTTCAACTTGCTCCCTTTGTCGGTCAGGCTTATGATTGGCTTTGACAATCTCGGTATGTTTGAAGTGACAATAGCCTATACAACTAGTAAAGCAGTACAGACTATGCTAAACGAGGAGGCTTAAACCTTTTAACTAACATATTGTTTTTTTAAATATCTACTCCTTTGTGTTTGAAAAAAAAACACTTTTTTAAAAAAAAGTTTGTTCGATTGAGCAACCTTGCCTCAAAAACCAATTTCTAAACATCGCAAGCTTGAGCTAAATGATATACAAAATCATTCTTGCCTTTGTATTTATCCACCAGTTTGTTTCCAAACAGCTTGATTTAAAGCATGGTGTAGTTATTCGTTGTTCATAGATGATGTTTCCACTGTTTAAAGTGCATTGAAAGCCTTCTCCCGCTGAGCATTGTTGTACTCTTCTTCGATTGCAAACAGAAATTCAGAACCACTCTCATCCAGTTTGACCAAGGAACAACCGCAGAGTTTACTGATATCGAAAGTGTAGCAAAAATCAATGTAGCTATTGCTATGAGCTTCATACCGGTAGTACTTTATTTTATGCGTTATTGGTAAGCACAATTCTTATTTTTAAATGCATAGTGATATTTACTCCATACATAAATCGCCAGTTCCTTGCATTACATGTAGACTTAACATGTAAAATATTCTTTCCATTTTGATGATGTTTGAGATTGACGAGAGCTATGGTTAAGTTAGTTTTTGTCAAAGTACAAATTTATTTTCGCGCGAATGGATATTTCAACCAGATGAAACAAAAAAAGCTTGATTCTGATCGCTCTCGAATATCGTTGCTGGTCTTAATGGTTTATCAAACCAAAATGAAAAACAAGATGATTAATGAAGGAGCGTTTACTCTGCTCCCGAAATGATTTATTAACTTAGAATTTAGTATTTTTCTGCTGGTTTTTCTAAAAGTACTTAAGATTAGTATGGTACAACGTTTTCTTGCTCGTACTTCACCG
Source organism: Trididemnum clinides (assembly GCA_963675345.1). Taxonomy (NCBI): domain Eukaryota; kingdom Metazoa; phylum Chordata; class Ascidiacea; order Aplousobranchia; family Didemnidae; genus Trididemnum; species Trididemnum clinides. Next base: position 15,131,388 of record OY776304.1, on the reverse strand, counting down.
TGGCAAGGCAACAAATTGCATTCTTGAACACGTAAGTCCACTGTCCGCGTTGCTGTGGCTGGCAAGCAAAGTTGGGACAATCAGGCTGAAGTCAAGAGAAAAGTTAGGTATTGCGTGAACCATGATATCGACTGGTGCAATGGATCAAATTATTTTGTTTAGCAAAACAAACTTTTTAAAACTTCTGATCAAAACAATAAATAATCATTTCAAATTACCTTAAAGTTTAAAGTGGGCACATGCTTACGAAACAGAAATACTTTCATTATCGGTTTCTCGTCAGCATTCGTCAACAAGCCTATATGATATTTATAATGGTGAAAAATACCCCACTGAATTCCCCGAACACTTTACAATGTGCAAATGAATGCACAATATTCAATTTGGATTTACGTGAAATCTTTGACGAGAGTGCACCGAAAAGTGCTGTATTAAATATTTTTTTTACACCCGTTTGAGGTATAGGCGTATCAACGGAGAGCGAAACTGGCCACGATTCCAGGTGCCTTGAAACAGTACAAGGCATATTAATTAAGCCGTTCACAAGTAAAACGGCAAAAAGTGTACTTCGATTCTACACGCTACAATGCTCTCTCAAAAAAAGGAAAGTCATTTTTTAAATAAGAGACAGAGGTATCACTTGCAAAAGTAAGGTTATCAACCTAAACTAAAGAAGAAAAAGCGAAACAGAATATTCAAAAATTTTGTAAAACTTTGAAATCTCCAAATTTTTTTTCTTGCTACAGCCTGTCTTTCTTGTAATATTTCAACTCATTTCAATTTTTTCTGGTATTATTTTAATTTATATTTACTCTTCAAAGATGCTTAAACAAATTCAAATTCGACCCTACAGTATTAAACCTAGTCGGACACGATTAGACCGTACACATAATCAAGCTCGCATAAAGAAGAAATGTCAATTCACCTCTTCCCTCAAAATTAACTGCAAAATAAACCTTGCTTATAACCGCTTCACCGTTTGACTCTCAGCACAAAAAGGAAAGTGTGGAGAAAAATCGGGCGACTTTGCTTTTTGTGTGCTTGGGTAAGGCACATATCAGGATATTTTCATCTTTATGTGGTGAAAACTGTTGGACTAATCACTCGCAGTTGGATTACTACTACTACGAAAAGCAACAGCGTTGTTCTATTGCCTACGAACCTATCTGGACAATAAATAATGATTGATTGATAACTTGGCAATCCCTTATATTCAACGTAAATACAAATCAGCAATGCTCGACCAAATTAGTTATTCGGTTAATTTTGGCAAGCACCCTTTGGCTTGTGCTCAGTCCCGTAAGGCCCATTACACCTTGCCGTAGACGCACAAGATGCAGACGACACACAACCCTTTGCACTTTCTCAAAATGCAAAGCGCCAGCCAAGAAAGCAGTGAATATCAGTTTTTATCAATGTGGGTTTTATTAGACTCGTACTTGAACCAGTGGCTCACACGAAACTAGCGTACACCTGACAGCAGTCCTTTACCCACGCGATTATCGCGACACTAGTGCTTTGTCTTCTAAGCGCTGAACCCTCGCCAATGACCATTAATGCAAATAATAGATGCTTAAAGGGCAGCGGTGTTATTAAAATAACGATTGAGTATCAAGTAACAACACCTTGCTTGCAGTAGCGGTTCTAGAAGGGAGGTACCTGGGCACATGCCTTCCCAAAATTTTTGTACAAAATTTATATCATTTTTTGCAAAACAGTTTGGCTTACTCCAAATGCTCAACCAGATGATTAGACTAACAGTCACAATCACCGGAAAATGAGGGTAGGAGGTGGGGGACAGGATAAAAACTCGGCCCTGTCAATCTTCTTCAGTTTACAGCAGTATGGCCAAGTGGAATCTCAAGTACTACTTTCGAGCAGTGTTTGCGCCGGCTTCGGATTTTTTGCCTTCTCAATTTGATGAACGCTTTGCTGGTCATCACAAAATAGCGACAAGTTTGTGCGCTTTGGTTCCTCATTACTTTGGAAAAACTACATTTGAAGACTTAAAACCAATTCTTCTTCTTTATGAATAGTTCTCAATTGAAGACATTTTGGATGGTGAGGATGATTACGGTGTAGAACTCAAATTATGTTCAGCGACGTGGATTCTTCCTTCAGATGCTTTACCGACACTTAATGACTGTTCTGAAAATTTTCTTTCAACTAGAGTCTTGCTTCAAATATTTATCACTTTACCGGTTTTAACTGCCAGGAAAGAAAGATCATTTTCAAAACTTCGTTTAATCAAAAGTTACCATAGAAGTACTATGAACCAAAAAAGATTAAACGGCCTTTCCAAAATGTATAATCACCGCGGATCAATGGGTGAACAACGATCCGTTGCTGAACAAGTGCTGCATATATTTGTAGGAAAGAAGTGCCGAAAAAAGAGTTTATCATATAAAGCATGTTAAGACAAACTAATTTTTGAATTAGACTATGATCCATTGGTGTAGCGTGGCCCACGCTATTGTAATGTGACAACGTCGGATGCAAATGTTCAATGTAAAAATTATGTGGTAGCAAAATGTACCTGTTCAAATGCTATGTTAGTGTTGCGTTATTCATTGTTGCTTTGAACTGTGAGGTGAATCTAATAAGCCACGAATAAGCATTAAGCAGTGTACGCAAATTGTCAATACTTACACGCTACACGACCTATACTAACTAAAGAAGTTTGTTCGTAATTGGACTTGATAGCTTTGCAAGAATGCGCCGAATTAGGAGAACGATTAAAGCACCGGATGTCGACAACCTTGCTACATCTTTAGATGGACTTAAGCAGATAACAATTGCCTACTCTTGTGCATTTTTTGCCATTTCAATTTTTGTTAGGCATACTGTTTCCAACAGTTTGTTGAAGAGTTAAATGTGATTTTTGCTAGCAAATGGCATTGTATTGACTCAAACTTACCTTTAAAATTTAAATTGTTCTTTACTTAGTAAATCTTATTTTTTCTCAAACTGTGCTTCTGTTTCTGTGTTTGTTTACTAATAAGAACTATCTGTACATAGTGCTTATGCTCTGCCTATGACTTTGCTGAGATTTTTGCCATTGTTTCTTTGTCTGCACTTGCTTAACTGAAGCCCTGTTTACACTTTGGGTGATCGGGTCAAGCCGGACTCACCTTGTGTTTTTTTTATTATAACGTAATGAATACAACTAAGCGCATCATGATTGGGTCATAGCTAGAAGTACGGAGGTGAGCCTGGCTTTCCTTTGCTTGGCCGGGGTGTAGGCAAGCCTTTAGGCGTCTGTTATATTGTTTTGTGTTTGAATGCTTTTTCCGCTGTTTATTTTAAATTTTCTGTCCTTAGTTTCTGTTTTGTTTTGACAAGGTGCAGACACAGCAACCTTTTAGCTTTTCAGCTGCTCTTATGGTATTTTGCACCTGCTCATCAAATCGTACCCCTTGCGTATTTTTCTTTTGTTTATCGTTGGTGTTGTTTGGAAAATAAATATATACGTGCTACTACTACGTCTTATTGAAACTACAAGCTACCAGCCAAATTGTCGCATTTTCTTACAACATATTGAGAATCCAACAAAATAAATTCTGGGCAAAACAGGCTTATTTCAAACATATATTATATCAAAGGATAAAACACTGTAGTAGCATGATAGTGTAGGCTTTCAAATATCCTTCCCGATTTCGATAAGAAAGGAATACGTTGGCTTACCCTGTCTGTCAAAGCTTGAAAAACATTTTTTCGGCTTGTTGTTTCGAATATTTTAAAGTCGGGCGCCTCTCAAAATTTTTTGAAGAGTCGCTGCTGCTTGCGTTTGTTTTTTTGCAGGCTCACTGCACCAATAAAAATAGTTACGGCAAAAGTTGAGGTGAAAAGACAAAAAACATAACCTACAACACAAAACTTTTCACATTTTTTAATGTCAAGCACTAGGCAAGATAGCTGTGAACGTTCGCTTAGGCCTATCGATGGCGAAACGGACGATCTAACACGGTGTTTGTTAAAATTGCATCAAAATCATGGACACTAATAAAATATACCGGCACTTGATTTGCTTCCATTCAATTTTTCTTAAAGGAAATAAAATAAAACAAAAAAGGGCAAACGGAAAATATCTCCCTTGTGCTTCTTTTTTTTGACAATATTTCTGATATTAAACAACCTTCACAGACTTCGCGTTATATTCAGCATTCAGCGTGTTTTTAATATTTTTTGGACTTCACACATCGTTTAAATTATGAGCCACAATTTTAACCAGCACGTTATAAAAATGACGAATAACACAACCTATGACAAAAATTGAGGAGCGCTAATACTAAGCTCAATTAGTAGCTTAATTAAATTCGGTTTAACTGAAATTGTATGTTAAAACTGCTTTCCGAGTCCAAAATTTCAATTTAAAGATGCAATTGATAAAGTTAAAACTCCAGTATTAGGCCTTCCTCAAAGAGTTGGTACAAGGGATTTTTCCAATAGCAAATTTCATTAAGTTACATGGACACGCTTTTGTAAATTCATAAACGTCTGAAATTTGAGATGTTTTGCAATTCGAAATGACTTTTAATTTATTAAAGTTACTTCCTATAACTACTATTTGGATTCTTTTATCCTTTGTCAAAGTAAGAACAATATCAACCAGTGATGACAATATCATTTTTATTCATTCTCGAATTTATAGATTGCAAATATTTGAATTATATACATAAGTTGTGTAAAGGAAGAAACAAAACACACAATTTCACTTAAATTGTAAAATTTAGTTATATAGGATTTCAAGGATAGATTTATCGAGACAACTTCAATTTGATTTCTCTTTGCCTTCGTTCATCTTTTGATGTTACCTTTTTAACGCTAAACGCAGTCGTCATGTATGCCTAAAGAGTCACTTCTTTGTAGATTCTTAGTATCAAGTTCAATTTGTTGTGCATCATTGACTACCAAATAGTCTTCATAGTTGCAAGAATCATCTTCCTGCAAATCGGTTGTTTGGGCTTTTCTCTGTTTGCCTTGCTCTCTAGAAAAAAAAGCGATGTGTTCACAATCGCAGCCAGTCAAAAACTTCTTAGGGGATCAAAATTCTTTTTGTTAACTCATTTTAGAAAACCCTTTTCAGAGACCCCACTAAACGCGGCAAATAATCAAGAGTAACCAAAGAATTTTCCTTCCGTTTGCTAGAATCGGGCTTAGATCGGTGCTTCCCCACCAGTGACCGCGACCCGCTGGTAGTTTACAAAGTATTTCAAAATCAATTTCATAAAGTAATCTCAAAACAAAACATAAAAAGATCTTCTGCGACCGAAATCGGCCAAATAATTGTTTTTGTAAAATTGATTTTCAAGAAAGTCTTCAAGTTGAAGGGTTTCCAAAAACAACGTCAATGAAAATTGAGCCGCTACCAAAAAGTGTTGGCCTTGAATTAGAAGATGATCTTTTACGGAAAGCTCTTTGTACTTCAGTCAAACACAGGCCTTCAATAACTTTTTGGAGAGAGAAAGCAATCGCCTCTCCTCTCCCTGACTACGCCCTTTGCGGTGCTACTATTTTTAGCATAGTATTGAGAGATCATTTTGTTTAAAGCTTTCAGTAATTAAATCATCAGTGACCGGATTGCATAGTCAACTCTGGTTCGGGTTCAAATTTCTTGCCTCAAGATTTTTCTGATGCAAACGCTCTAAAATAAGAGAAAACGAGCATTTGGAATTTGTTTAATCGAATTCGGGTCCAAATTTCTTGTCCTGAAATTGCTTTGGTGCAAATGCATCAAATAACAAGAAAATACGAATTTGCTGGACAGAGCAACCTACGATTAAGATGAATCAAGACATGGCAAGACAGCAAACTTGCGAAATGAGGTTAAGATACAGTAGACGCCGCTTAGTATGACCACCTTGGGACCAGACCATTTTGGTCATAATATCCGAATGGTTATAAAAACCGAAGCCGCCATAACAGCTCCTGAATCGACGCCGTAAGCCACAAGAAGTCCAAATACCGTCAAATTCATCGTTTATCCGAAGTAACAGTGTGACGTTGGCAGTAAAACCAAGTACAGTGCTGCAACACTACAAGTGACGGTAAAATTTAGTACAGTGTGCAACAATATGTTGAAAAGGCGAAGTTATAAGTGCGTGGCGGAAAAAAATACTGTACTGTAACAAGAAAGATGGAGAAAATGTTGGTCATATTATCCGAAATTTGGTCATATTAAACGGAGAATTTTAAATGGAGAAATTCCGGACCTTACCAAATTGGTCACAATAAGCGGCTGGTCATATTATCCGTGGTCATAATAAGCGGCGCCTACTGTATTACTGTTCTAAGCTACCCAATCATGCCACTGTGGTCGTTGCCAGTCATTGTTTTAAGTAGAAGTGAGTGCTTGACCGCAAAAGACTGTTCAACCTCGTTCTGCCGCCTTTAACGTTGCGCTTTGAACGTTTAACGCAAACTTTTAAGCGCAAGGATAAAGCTCTGTCCATTGCGCCTCGCTGCCATCTTTTGCAACACCCAATGTTGCAAAGCAATTTTCTTATTGCTACTCACCTTACGTAGAAAAGCTTAAGACATATGTGTTCAAGAACTTACTTGGGGTCATTTGGTGTGATGTAAGCGTACGCTATCTGTTTGCGAGGAGTGCGATCAAATATCAAATAATCGTCAGCCGTATTTATGGCTTTGGGATTTGCTTTGCTGGGTGCTACTGTGGAATAATCTTTGTCAGCTTCCATCAAAATAGGCACTAAAACAACAAGGAGATTTTAACTGTTACAATCCGTTCTTATTTGTGCCGGAAAATGAAAGCTTTGCTTTAAAACTTATTCATCTCACTTGCTTTTCTTTGCAATTGCATTTCTTCAAGAGGTGTAGATATGCTGTTTGAAAAAAGATTGTTAAAAATTTAGAATATTCAATGGCAGCCATTTTTTTAAAACTCACTTGTTGTTGATTGCTTGCAATCTTGGTTCTGTCTTTTTCTTCCCTTGGATGTCGACAGCTCTTTTGTTTTTTATGTATCTGATTAACACCAGAAAAAGAACCATGAACAGAACCAGGCACACAATTATTGGTACAACAAGAGTAACCAGAGACAAGCCGTTGCTGCCACCTTTCACAGGAAAAGAAGTTGAATCAACAAAACAATGGTTGTTTTGAGCTATTTACGTATTCAAAAAATATTAGAATTTAAAAAGGCGTAGAAACGCTGCAAGTAAAAGCTATCTATCCGTCAAGAAAATGGTCCCCTCATGGAGTGGCGGAAGTAAATTAAGAGACATTTAAAGCGGTAGTCAAAAGTTTCAGCGAAAAATCGCAAAAAAGAGAAAGTTTTCCAGATTTAGTGATATTCTTTAAAAATAACGTCATTTAGGTGGGCTGCCTTCCGTATGTAACCCCACGGCTCACAAACTTGATTTGCACTTTCCATCACAGTTATGTGAAAAACGTAATGAATAAAGCTTTCCTCAACCTATAGAAAGGGTGTTTCCACGCTTAACATCACCCCTGGCAATGACCACGCTGTTCAGTGTAGGTTTTGCAATCTCGTAACTTACATTAGCTTAAAAACTTATGGTAGTAACACTTAATAAATCCACAGTCTTCTTTGCATGAAAGGATGTCTCTTTTCCAAAGAAAATGATGTACGCAACTGTAAATAACTAATGGTAAGTCAATCTAAAAGCCACAAGGAGGCAATAACGTTTGCCATTAAAAAATTATAATTCCTCACAGAAAGGAGCAAATGTTATTGATTTTGGTTTGTAAGTAAGACCCTCAAAAAGTGTCTTATAACATTGCTTATGGCATGCTTTTTCCGGAATGCGAAATTTAAAACGTTAGAGTCGGTTTGCTTACCCCTAGACCCTGTAAAAATAAGCTGTTGGACTGCATAGTGCATTAAGATTATTTACTTGTTGAAGACGAGTCAGGACATTTCTCAGTGTTGCATGATAAACTGCGATTTCTTTGCGAAAACATACTTCCTGTAGATAATAATAGTTAAATAATGGATTTTTTCCGAGAACAGATGTAGCCGTAGTTTATTAGCGTGTTTTAAGTAATTTAACTTGCCAGAAGTAAGAACTAGGTAGATGGACTACATAAATGGCTTGGTTTGGTGAACGACAGTAATAGAACCATTTCCATCAGCGCACGTAGATAGAAACGGTGAGGATTTTAGGAAACTCCTAGAGCTGCTGCCCCCGCTGCTTTCTGAAGAGAAAAACGGGTTAAGACAATAGTGGATAAAATGTGTAGTTGTGTCTGTACTTGTACGAGTTGAAGTTTATTTTCTTTGATTTATCTCTCATCAAAGTAATTCAATTTCGCAAATGTTGTTGTATGCACCAGTCCACAAAACAATAAATTTTATTTATAACTCAATCGATTCATCTCGTAATGTGCAATACACATGATAACAATGAATTCAAAAAAGAAAACGATAAATTCATGCCGCATTTTTTGCTCTTCCCCTTCGATCGCAAGGGGCCCAACCAGGAAGAAGTGTCCCCTATTTTTGTTGCTTTGCAACATTTAATGTTTTGATTGCGAATGCAGCTGTGAGGTGATCAACATAGAGTTAAGAAATTTTACTTACAGCACACACAGGATTACCTCGACAAAAGTTGCTCAGCTCTTTGTTATATTTACAACTTGATGCAAACGATTGCACCCCAATCCCACAAGAGACAGAACAGGCCGATATTGCAATCCAAGCGCTCCAAGATTGGCAAGGCTGGATATTACAAGGTTTTTGTGTTGTAGGGTTAGATTGACCTTTACTGAAATCACTTTTAAATGATGATTTTTCTTCTGAAAACGATATAGTTGACACAGATTGCTTTAAAGGTGATATTGTTATTGATGTTGTTTTTAAAAGAACAGTTATTGGTGATACAACCGGTAAATGTCCGGTTAATTCAGAGCATGGTAGATTTGTATCACAAACACGTACATCTGATCGTATAGAGTTTTCCCCTGAAAAAAATGTAAATTGTTTTTTCGGTGAATAGCAATCGCTAAAGTATTAAAATCGAATCGGTTATAACATACTGTATAATGGTTCTCCCTACTTTTCAGGTCCTAAAATCCAATCGCAAAAACCAGACACCACGTGGTTGTTGATTTAGAAAATACGGCAGCAATTTCGAACTAGTAGTTACAGATTAGACTCCCAGCTCACCAACACATTGATAGTTCTGAGATCAAAAGATGGATCCAATTCTTATTTCTCTTGATGCAGTGACATTTGTTACGGATAAATTGTCATTACTTTGATAAGTTATATCGCTAGATTGGCTGATTTACTTACTGCTATACTCGTATGTAGTGTCGGTTACAAGCAAACCAGTTCCTCCAACAAGGGAAATTGGTATTTATGGTTACTCAATTGTTGTTTCTTACGACATCGGTTGGACAACTTTACTGTTTTTCTCGGTGAAGTTCAAACAAATGGCGATTAGTTGTTCAATCCGACGTTTTTTGTGCCAAAGCTATAACCCTAACAAGAATATTAAATTGGCCTTGTGCAGCAAATGGCTAATGGCTAATCTCTTGGACCAGTATAGCTCAATGAGAAAAGGACAATATTCGTAAATGTCATATATAACGTATCTTTTGCTCATCTCTGAAGCAATATGTTATCGGCGCGAGCATTGCACTGCAAAAATAATTAAGTAAATTATAAAAATTGATATTTTTCTCGAAAATTTACGGTTGGTAAATTAGTCGATTTTTTGTAAGATGAAGTTTATTTTTGGAGAAACGTAAAAAATCTTGTAGACTTGTACAAGAGGCCACACAATTTACTTTAGAGCGTAACTGCAGACAGTTTACACTCTTTTGACCAATCAGTTCTCATCAGTGCAGTTGGTGACCGACAGTTGGACAGGGTATTAAAATAAGACATAGTCTAAAACTAAGCCTTGTTTTCATTTTACTTGTTATTCGTCAATGAAATATGGCGGCTATAACCTGGGAGAAAGAAAGCCAAACTGACCAAAGAACTAAGGAGGACTTTGCAAAAAGTATGAACAAATTTTTCAAATGCATGTCTGCTGAATAATAAAGAGCAGTTTAAAAGAAGTTTTTGAATATCCGAAAATTAAAATCTATAAAAAGTTGAAGCTTTTGCAATTATTTTTTTATTTGGGAGGGAGGGAGTGGGGAATGAGGAAAGACTCACTTTCTTAATACGATCTTGATGGCAGGAAAAAAATCAACAAAAATTATGACTTACCATCACATAGTGTACTTAATTTTTTTCTTGTATATACAACTTGTGGAGACAGTTTGTATCCCTTTACCACATGATACAGAACAAGAAGAAGCATTGCCAGATGCCCATGAACTCCAAGATGGACAGGGTTGGGTGTTACAGGGTTTCAATAAAGTTGATTTGTCATTCACATTACCCTGTGTTCCTTTGCAATTATACGACGAATTACCTAAACCGCAAATGATTAAAAAATACTTGGAATACCACTCTGTTGGGGATTTTAAATGAAAGCCTAAATTTTCCTCAGGGATAAACGCAAAGTTTACTTTTTGTGAAGTTGGAGGTGTTGAGCCACCAATAAACCATTTGGAGGAGAGCAATATGATGACATCGTTCTTTTCATGACATCTTAGTTCAGTAAAATATCAGTGACTTATTGTAGTTAAGTTAAATATGGAATACGAGATGCAATACAATAATAAGCGAAAACAAAGCAGAGGCATAATTATAAATTTGAGGACGGCAAAATGCTAAAAAATGAAGCAATAATCAAACTTTTACATACATGAAGGAGCGACACCCTCCAACCACCACAAAAACTTATTGGATCTGCCCGAATTAGAAAAATGACTGAAGGGCAGAAGGGAAGCAGGTTGTCTCCTATGCCCCAAACTCCTGGGGGCTTCGCTAATTTAGAAAAAAAAAATTTAAAGCTGTAATTTACTTTATACAGCTTTATATTTGATCACATAAGCATGTGCGATCTGGGGCCAGCGAGGTGAACTTATGCGGCCAGCGTAGGAAAGGTATGCAGTGTAAAAACTACATGTTTGAGTTAGATCTCCAAAAAAGATTTTCATTGTTAAAACTCCAACCGTCCATGGTTGATCTACTCCCCTCTCTCCAAAAAGAGATCAAAAGAGATATTCATCTTGAAATTGCTTCGCACCGTGCACTCTGGCTATTGGTCTTATTCGGATGGGTAAAGTTTATTGAATATGACCTGCAAGCGCAAAAGGGTCCTCATCCTGACGTATAAGCAGTGGTAGGCAAGTTGCATTTTTTAAGTAACTGAGTTACAGTTGCAGCTACCAAGCGAAAAAAATAGCGTGGCCACAGTTTCAGTAAGAAATTTTGAAAAGCAACCAATTACAGTTACAGTTACTATAGTTACAATTTCTTTCAATGACCAAAATTTTTAATGCAAAATGCAAGAAAAACCTATTTTCGATGAAAGGTGAAACAGCCAAACCGCCAGTTGAAAACGAGGCGTAATTTTCTTCGAAAGTGAAAGTTTGAATTCCTAGTGCAATACCTTACCCTTTTAATATTCACAAGCTAGCCAGCGAATAGAAAAAAGTTGCGCTAGAGTAGCCCTCTACGATAGCCTTTCATCTTAATGGTGATGTTTTTGAAATTTTCGAATTGACTAGTCAATCTTCCCGAGCTTTACGGTTTCTGAGTGAGTTCTATGGTTTATGTATATTGCAAAAGTGCATGGGTTTGAAAATCGGCCTCAAAGAATAGTTCGTACGCTGGTTTCGAGTTAGCGGCAGCTTTTCACCGTGGGACCGGCGTAGAACCATTCCGCAATCGTAGCACAGTGTTGAACTACTGATGCAAGCACTTTGGGCGTTGGTATTTGTAAGCTGCTAAGTCAATGCTTTCGTACCGCCTTCTTGTCATTCTCACATTTGTTCGCTAACATGAACGGGACTAAACTATCCAATCGATTTTGGATAAAATGAGTGAGACTAATTTTAGCCCTACTTTGGCAGTGAGAAGGAAAGCAAATATGCCAAACTTCCTGTCGGCTATGATAGAATTACTCCAAAAGCGACAACAGATTTTACTTTCATATTTCCAAACTTTAAATATAATTTATTCCTAAATAATCTCTGACGACTTCGAGTACTCGGTCAAGGTTAAAGGATCCAAAATTGGCAATTTGTCGAAGGAAACCTATAAAATAAAATTTTTCTTTCATTAACGTAAACTATTTTTTATAAAGTTAATTGCGAATTAATAGAATATCTGTCCTTTTTGCTGTGAAGTAGCCAGGGCGTGGGATGGAATGGAGTGGAAGACTTTTTTCATCTTCCATTCTGGCTTTTTTTTTCTATTCCTTTTCCATTTCATCGTAGAAATTTTTATCCCAAAATTCCTTTCCATCTTCCATCTATACATTTATGACATCTATCCCAGAAGTACTGCTCATAACAGCTTAAAATGTAATCCCATTTTTTCAATTTGCAAATTACCCGCTTATAGAGGCTGTCTATCTTATCTAGCTCTGCTTGCCATTTTGTTTACGCCTAAGAGTGAGGTAGCTTCACGAAAAAATCTAAAAACAATTTCGGTTCAACTGATAAAAGACCTTAAACAAACCTGCAACTTGCTGCGGTAAAGCAGCAAACAGTACGGTAGCAGAGATGTAACGGGCACAATTTTAAAATTTTCAATTGTCCAGCAAAATATGTCCACCAGGGACGTGTTTTACTCTTTTTTTTACAAAAGACAAAGCATCAAGTTCAAAAATTTCTGTTTTTTTTCGAAGACGTAATCCTGGTGTTTCTCAGACTCTTTAGTGTCTTTATAATGGCCGAAACATTTGTAGCAATGCAGCACAGGTTAAATGACAGAACTGCTGTGAAATTATCGATGTTCGAAAATAATACAAGCTGTTGTTAACAACGGACAACAGTCGGAGATTGGTTTAAAACAAAAGTAAATGCATTGTGTCAGTTCAAGCAACCAAATTAAATGGAAGCTTTCATGCAATTTTTTTCACAAAGTTTGTTTGCTGTTGTAAAAATTTGTTTGATGAAATTGAGTTGGAAGACAAAAGACTGTTTTTCATCCATTATCCAAATCTTCCATTCTTTTCCATCCATGGCATCTTCCGCACTAAAAAGCGCCTTCCATTCCATCCCATCCTATCCCAATGCCATGGAAGCAGCAAATAGGAAGTAATCGTAACTTGTAATTTTACAGTGACTAATTGACAACTAGTAACGAATTTCGTTTCTTGAGCAAAAAAGTGGCAATAGTAACTAGTTTGTTTCCACTACTGTTTGTAAGCTATAGGCTGCAATATTTTTTCAAGAAGCAACGCAAAAGGCTAAGGTGCTTTCTTAATCTAACTGTACTTTTTCAGTACAAAAGAAATCAAAAATTTTTGTGGTGATATTAAGAGGAGCTTTAGCCCCATCGGAATCGTTTTAGCTTGAAGTACAGTAGGCTATCATTATTAGTAGGCCAATGAGCAATATTTTTCTTTTTGTGTTTTTATTCTTAGCAGGCCAATAGACATGCGTTATACCGAGCCTATCTTAAATAAATTTCAGACGTGCCTTGTAGTTCATACCGCTACTCTGGTAGAGGATGTTAGCTGAAATCATTTTCAATAAAAAAAACAAACTACAAACCTGTATTTACATCTCTACAAGTTAATATTTGTTGTTGAGTTCCTCCTCCACATGAAACAGAACATTCTGAAGGTGGCCCGGATGCCGTCCATATTCCAGAACAACTTGATGCCATGTAACACCAGACGTAATCAGTCCGACTGCAACCGACTGGCCCATATTCGCAATCTTGTCTTTGCGTTCGAGTTGAGTCGTAACAATCACCTTCACATAGACGCACAGCCTATTTCAAAAACGTACAAATCAAATTGGTTTTTGACATGCATAGGCAACACTGTAGCAGTCTTCGCCTTACTTTTAGAATCACATTTTGGAGAAAATATTGTTGACAAAAATACCTAAAAAAGGTACGCTGGTTTGGAAACCAAATTTTATAAAGATAGAATATCGTACCAGTATTCATCAGGAAGGGCAGCTGATGATTACGAGGTAGTGCTGCTCCCGTAGGTGGAATGTTAAAGCAAATGGGCAGTGGCAGGTGCGCAACCAGGATTTTTGTTATGTAGGAGACAAAGTCTATTTTGAGGCAAACTTCTAGGCTAATGAGGAGGGCTAAAATTAAATTTTGATGCAATTTTTTCATTTGCAGTAAATTTTTATTTGCAGTAATTCAAATTGCATAAATTGCTGTGGGTGCCAAGGTAATGAAATAAGGCTACAAGTAAAGCAGGAGTTTCCAAAAAAAGTGTGTTAGTCCACCCGCTCCCTTAGGTACTCTCTTACTCTTATATTTATCCATTTATTTCTTTCTACAAAGCCTGAATTATAGCATGCTGTAGTTGTTCGTTGTTCATAGATGATGTTTCGACTGTTTAAAATGCATTGAAAGCCTTCTCCCACTGAACATTGTCGTACTCTCCTTCGATCGCAATTGAGAAATTCAGAACCACATCTCATCCAGTTTGACCAAGCAGGAGCTAAGGTAGAACTGACTGATAGGAAAAAAGAATTCAGTGTTATAGAAAGTACCAACAATACTTCTCTCATTTTTTAGTTAGCAGGGCTGTCTATACAGAAAATGGATAATAGTCATGTGAAATTTAATTTTGTAATAAAAACCTTGTCTCCACCTACAGATAACGTCAAACTAAAAAGAATGCTCTAAAACGTTGCAAAATCTTACCAAAAATATGATCTATATTTATACCATATCAAACTAACAAAAACATTTCTAAGTAGCCTACACTTGTTTGATATTTTTTGAAAAACACGATTTCAGAAGTTCTTGCTGCATTTATATCTACGCTTGTGCAGAAAATATTTCTGACTGCCCCTACTCGTGTATCGCAGACGATCAATGAGCGATTCAGTTGCACAGCATCTTTCAAACTACACCGGTATCAGTCATAGCACATCTATTTTTAGCTGGAAAGTTTGACATGCAAATTGTTTACTAATCTACAGTATATTTAGAGCTTTAGAATAAAAGCAAAGTAGGGTCGTGAACTGTTCTGTTATATTCGGATACCACCACCGCGATTGCTATCACGTTTTGTCTGCAGGCAATCTCTTTTCAAGAAATACATTTAAAAATGAGGTAAAACCCACTTTACTAACATTTCAATAAGCCAAACTGTTTGGTCACGTAATCATGCTGTTCATCATGCCACAAACTAGTTCCATCGGGAAATCTTCATGGGGTGTCACATGTGAAAGTTCGCTTTTCTAATAAACTGATCAATTTCAAAAAACTTACTATTAATATCTTCGGAGCTTAACATAATCAGCCAGTCAGTGTGACATGTTTTTTATAATTCAACAACAGAAAACCTTACCTAAAAATACGCAGTTGAGGTGAATGAAAAAAATCTTGCAGGCATAATGTAACACACGTAAAATTTTACAAAAGTTTACAAAAATTAGGGAAGCGATAAAGAAATAATTCTTCATATGAAGACCACTTTTATCTCTAGCTAAGCTGTATGGGAGTAGATTGGAGACGGAACGAAAAATGAAATGAAATTTTTAGACGAATCTGTCTTCATGATTTTGGAAGTCAAAATCTGTTGAGTAAAAATTACATATTCTATTACATATCAGGGGCACGCAATCTTTTTAATGTCGAAGGCCGTATTGCAGACTTTGTTTCAACTTACGGCCCCAAGTAAATCCAACGTGAAGAATTGTTTAGTTCATGCGAAAGTGAAGATCTTTTCTCATCTAGGAGATTAAAATTTGGAAAGAAATAGTTTCTCACCTTTATCAAAGTTTGTGTTAAAATTGAGTTTTTTCCGTTTCTGTAAAGATTTTTTTTGAGGGAGAATCAACT
This sequence comes from Trididemnum clinides, assembly GCA_963675345.1. Classification (NCBI taxonomy): domain Eukaryota; kingdom Metazoa; phylum Chordata; class Ascidiacea; order Aplousobranchia; family Didemnidae; genus Trididemnum; species Trididemnum clinides. The sequence goes on along the minus strand of OY776304.1, from coordinate 15,115,505 downwards.
TTAAATGCATGTGCACGACCCCACAACCAGTCACCTTAGGCCGCATGTGGCCTTACGGCCGCATGCTGTGCACCACTGTTTCTGTATTCTTGCTAGTGATAGAATGCTCATTTTCTTCTCTTATTCACAATTCTACACTTTAAGTTACAAAAATTTTTTTATTGTATGTTTAGCACTTAGTAACTATGTGAACATGCCGTATGGCTAAATTCCTTAGTAGGTAATTATTTTTACTAAACTAAGATTTACTAAACGGTTTGTGATGGCTCCACCCAAATTCAAAATAAAATTTTTGTTGGTAGCGCTGTTGAGTCTCTCAGATTCAATATAGCTGAGCCGGAGGTAAAAACATTTTAAAGCATTTCAACTTTTAAACTATGTGTCCTACCAAAACCTTAACCTCAGGGACGTCAACGGAAACAATTGTCCCTCTTTTAAAAGAATTATTCAAGCCCTGAATTTTAGCGAAATTTTAAGTGCCTTTTAATAAAAATCATCATATAAGCATAATCTCATGAATCACTTCCGAAATTTGTTTAATATTCCTCATTTGAAAATTTCAGTGTTTAGCTCACTCTTCACTTTTAAATCTGCGGTGTGGTTGCGTCTTTGGAGAACTCTCGGTTTCTGCTAGTTGGTGGCTAATGGCCAACACTTATAAATCACGACATTGGACTAGCGGCTTACATCAGTAACCAGTAAAGGATTTCTAACGAAATTTTATGATCAAACTTGTAATAACAAGTAGTTGTGATGTTGCAGACGGTTAACCATGAAAACGCAAATCAGCGGTTTGCCGCTTGAATTGTTTAAAGCAAAACATAAGTCATAAAGTTTGCCATGAAACAGAATAGTCTATTCGTATAACTTAATCTATGCAATGAAATCGGCCTTGGGTTTATTTAAAAGCTCTGCAAGTGTAGGCTCTTGGTCAAAGTTGGCTTTATGCTACAGTAATTGACAAGGTGAGGTAAGCTAGATTAAAAATGTGCTTAGAACAAATTCGTAAAATTTCACAGAAATCAGGTCAGCATTTTCACACTATACAAGCACATCACCGACGTACTTTTACCAATCAAACAGTTGAAAAATGCTGCCAAACTGTTTGAAGCCCAGTGCTCCACATATGTATCATGAGTATCAAATCGGCGCGATGGCGCCATGGTGTAGTGGTTAGAGCATTCGCTTTGTAGTCGTTAGACCTGGGGTTTATTCCCCAAGTCAAGTCATGCCAAAAGAATATAAAAAAATGGTATTCGCAGCTTCCCTGCTTGGCGCTCAGCACATAGGGATAGTGTGGAGAACAAGCCGGTAAGCTTGCTTGCTGTGTCGTTGGGCAAGGCACTCAACGGGATGCCTCCATATGTATGTGGCAGACAGGTGGTGGGACCAAGCAGTCTACCTGTGGTGGTGGCCCAGTCTGACGAAAGACATGCAGACCAAGCATGAGCTCATGCGCATAAATTAAAAATAAATGAGTATTATGAATCACAATTAACGTTTTTACGCAACAATCATGCCATTAAAACTTAATATAATGTAATTATCAACAAGCAATTACGAAATTTTAACAAGGGTTATAAATTCAATACCTTGCAGATATGAAAGGAAAAACTGCTTTTAACATCAAACGTATCGTTGGAACCTAATAGAGCAGGCTATCAATTAGCTAAAGGATGCAAATGTTGTTACGGTTTCTCAAGAAGAAAAAAAGGAGCTGCTCCGGCAAGATATACAATAGCACCAAAAATTCACCATCAACTGGACATTTTGGAAAATAATTGCGATATCATAAGAAAACAGATGTGGGATGCTTGGATTACAAATACGTTGTAAATGAAAGATAACGCTATCGGAAACAAAACCTTAGAAACCTAAAAACTATATTGATTCTGTGAGAGGCTAAAAAAATCACAATCTTTCCAAAAATGCAGGGCGCTGTCGTTAAGTTGGCATCTTCTCGCTAAAGTCACAATGTTTACTTTGTTTAATTTTAAAATCCTCCCAGTGAAAGAAAAACATTTAAAGTGTCACGCTATTTAAAAAATGGCCAAGTTATGATGGACTAGACAATATTGCAACCCTTGTAATTAGAGGCTTATTATGGAAGTCGATGTGAGGTAGTAAATATTTCACGCCCTCCAACCGTATTTTGTTGCTCCTCTCCCATTGTTGCTATTTTAGTTCTATACTTGCAACGTGCCAATCAGTGCTGACTGAGGGCATTGTACTTTTTGGTTTTCAAGCTTGTTAAGGGGGATTATGGGGAATTTGCAAAAGAGACGCGTTTAGCATGCTAAGATCGATGTTATGTGACAGGCTGAATACTCACGCAAAAATATATCTGTCACAATTTTTTTCTTTTTTTTTTTGTTGCCATGGTAACCAAGATGTTTCCTTTGTCATGACAACAGACGAGGAAACTTTGGCATGCATATCTCGGCCCCTGCACGATGGAATTGAAGGGTTTTGGTGCAACTTGATCGTCGAACACTACTCTACGCAATCACGTAGCAACTTGTACATAAATTTAAGCTGTCATAATATACTGGGGTTTGTCAAAAATACCATTTTTTTCAGTGAAATTTTCACATATTTTCCAACAAAAATATTTATAACAAAAAAAGTACAATAGTTAGCCCATTTTCACTTCGTCATTGCATTTATAAGTCTATTAGCTAGCTCTATGCGAAATTTCATAAAGATTGACCGTACGAATTCAGAATTACAAATGCCAGAAAGCTTATAGTCATCATAAAATCGCAATTTTGAGAAAATCCATCTAAAAGTGCACATACACCGATTTACACTTCTGACCTGAAGACAGAGCCGTAACTACCACCGGTGCAGGCGGTGCGGCGCACCGGGGCCCCGGAGTAAAGGGGCCCCGGAGTAAAGGGGCCCCTTACTGCAATAAAAATATTACGTTGAAAAAGTAAAACTTATTTTTTTCATCTATTTTTTTTTATTTAAGTAAAACTTATTTTTTCATTTAATTTGCACGTGTAATTTTTTCGCCCAGCATTTGAGTTTATTGCGTCTTGCGTAATGCCATTAGTCGACTCGTTGTCTTCTTACGGGGCCCCTTGGAACGTTAGATTGTTTGCCATTACTGTAATACGTACTTTGTATTGTTTGCGATTAATACTTTGTGACGAAATAAACGATTCACAAGAATCAGTTGCAACACGCGTACGTTTTCATTTCGAGTTAGTACAGGTGGCAGAGTATAGACCAGCAAAGTGACGCTGAATGAATAAAGTTCATGAAGTTTCAAGACTTTACTAATTTATTGACTAAATTTCATTAAACTTTTTAGATTTTGAGTAACATAAAATACTGTATTAGAAAACTCTAGTTATGAAAAGAACTTACAAAAGTGGCGCACAAAAACAGCGTGATAAGAAAGAGAAATTAGCTGAGGCTGCCAGAAGTTCTCGGAGCTTGAGCTCGTGGTTGGGACATCAGAGTCGCCGCATTCAATCAGAAACATCCGAAAAAGCTGCGCGTAATAGAGATGGTTCGACAACAGCGGAGGCCGATTGGGTTAGTTCGGCAACAGCAGAGGCCGAGCAGGTTAGTTCGGCAACAGCGGAGGCCGAGCCGGTTAACGAAGATGTAAGCACAACAGCAACGCAAAGTACAGAATCAGAAACTGTTCCACAAAAAAGTTGTAATCCTGAAGCTTTAGTGAGTCTTAATGATGGTGACTTTCCCACCACTATTACAAACCCGGAAATCAAAAGAGCGATAATTGCGGCAGGTCCGACGCAACCTGAAGGACCTTTCCCAAAAGATCCACCCCAAACCGGTCGTTCATTTTCTAATTCTTACTTCAGCTTTATAACGCAATCCGGTGTAACATTACGGAGATTTTGGTTGTGTTATTCACGAAGCATCGACCGTGTTTATTGTCAGCCCTGTCGGTTATTTTCGTGTAAAAATGCCCCTCCAAGCCGTCCAGGGACTTCTTTTTCTCACCAAAATCCATGGGGCACAACGGGTTTGAATGACTGGGGTCATTTATCGCAGCGGATTCGAAGTCACAAAACCTCCGCAAGTGATGCGGAGGCATGTGTCGTATACGAGCAATGGCGAAACAACAAGACAATCGAAGAAACATTGCACGTGTCCTTACTAGAAAAAACAAATTTTTGGCAAAAGGTTTTTGGAAAGATTATTAAATGTTACTTTGATGCTGGCAATGTGTAATTTACCCTTTCGTGGGTCCACTGAAGAAGTGTCGAACGAAAACAAGGGCAACTTCTTCTCTATCATTCAGCTCATCGCCAAATATGACAGTGTATTAGACAAACTTTTACAACTTCCTAAAGGTTCTTCAAAATATCTAAGTCCGTCGATACAAAACGAACTAATCTCATTACTGGCTGGACAAGTCCTCCAGGATATTAAAATCGAACTCCAAAGCGCTCCGTTTTTTGCCATCATTCTTGATACCACGCAGGATGTCAGCAAAAAAGACCAATTAAGTGAAGTATTTCGTTACGTCAAGATCGCTTACCATGATGATGGAACGCCACGCGAATTGCAAGTTATTGAAGCGTTTACCTCATTTACCGAAGTCGAAGATTCATCTGCGATCGGATTGCACAAACTAATAACTAATTCCATTCAGGAAAAAGGGCTTGATATAAAAAACTGCCGCGGACAAGGATATGACGGCGCTGCAGTGATGAGCGGGAAGTACTCCGGCTTGCAAAAGAAGATTCAAGATGTTGCTCCACATTCAAGATGCTGCTCAGAACATTGCTGAACTCAGAACGAGTTTTGACGCGGTAATGAACGAAGCTTCCAATATTTCGTCACAATGGGGTTTGCCAAGACAGTTTTCAAACAAGAGAACAAAGAAAACAAAAACATTTTTTGATGAACTATCCGAAGGGATAGCATTAAGTGATCCTGTGAAGCGATTTCGCGTAACTGTCTTTCTTCCATTGATGGACATAGTTTCTCGTCAACTTATTAATCGCTTTGAAGGAATGAAGGCATTGGTGATGGCATATCAAGTTTTCTATCAAGTGCTTCTCATTTTAATATCAAGGAGGAAGCAAAAAAGTTTTCTTACAAATTTGCTGATAACGTCTCTTCCTTGTTTCCTAGCCAAATGCTTTCCATTAAAACGTCGTTTAAAGAAACGATTGCACATTTAAGATCTGCTAAGGAAATGGCTTCTTTTTTGATTATAGAGAATGCATCGCTTGCAACATCTTATCCTGACGTCTGTACAGCTTATATGATGTATCTGACAATACCTGTAACAGTTGCTACAGCGGAGAGATCTTTTTCAAAACTAAAACTCATCAAGAACTTTCTTCGAAGCTCCATGTCACCAGAGCGACTTAGTGGTTTGTCTCTGTTATCGATAGAACACGAACGAGCTAAAACTTTGGATTTTAGAAAAGCCATCAAGCAGTTTGCTAGTGCAAAAGCGAGACGGAAGAGTTTTTAGTCTGTATAACCACCGCGACTGCTGCTGCAAGTAAATTGCTCAATTTTCATCAAAGTGCTGTAGTTTTTATTATTTTATGTCTTACTCTTACGGGCAATTGTCAGGGCACTTTTTATTGAGCTAAACTTGACTGAAATATCGTTTATGCTTAGCAGCTTGCCCCAATAGATTGCACATGCTTATTTGACTCGTCATTCATCGATCGTTACACATTTACGGTAGCCAATCAGATTTTCACTGCTGAGTTTCGTTTTGTATTGGCATAAAGATTGCGTGCGACTTTGATTTCTATGCCACAGATTTACTTAGTAATTACTGTAACTCTTTGCTATGTTGCAAAATATCAAATGAATCGATTGAAATGTTTCTACAGCACGGAGTCGTCGAAAAACCCCAAAGAAACGCAATGATTCCTGTACTGCAAAAAGTAGCGCAGTTGAACGTTTTGTACTAAAAAATAGGGCCCCATAATGGATGTTTGCACCGGGGCCCCAAATGACGAAGTTACGGCACTGCCTGAAGAATTATACATTTCTAAGGTTTCTATATTTAAAGTAATATTCAATCACCTATTCCTGCCCCATAAACAACTCCTTCTTTTTGAATTAACAATTCTTCAGCTGTTTTTTGTTTCTGGCGTCATAATTTGTCATAGTTTCTGACGTCATAATTTGTCATAATCAATCATCATAAAATACCCAAGTTTGTTTGTAAATCATTACTCATCTGTTTACTTCTACATCAAGTGTAATATATCGTTGAAATCTCTATTTCTTGAGGATTTCAAATATAATAAAAACAAAATTTTTTTTGTTTGAATACGCAAATTTTATGCAAATTAGCCCCCCCCAACAGGTGCTGAGTTGTCTTCAAAGTTAAAGTACCCTTACCCAAAGATCACTACAGATTTTATTTTTCTACCAATTTCTTTAAAAATGGTCGCTAGATGATGCTAAGGAAATAAGCTTTCAAGGTACATCAGTCAAAACTTACCTAACAGCCTAGGTTTTCTATAACTTGCTACTTTCTGAGGCACATGACCTTTTTGTTAACCGGTACTGACCGGTACCAAATTTTCTTAGTCAAATGTAGTATCTAAAATATGATCAGTTATTATCTGCTATAGATTAGCCTAAACCATGTAACATTATGTATTTTTGAACAGGGAATTTCTTCAAGATTCAAAAAATATCAGGTTTAAATAGAATATGTTGTCACTAACGTGGAAACAGCAGCTTGTTTACACCCTTCCCATTTCTTGAGAAACAAGGAGGATACAGCAAACATTGATTTAGAGAAGACAAACTTCTGCTAGCTTTTAAACTTGTATTTCAGTTTCTGTCTCCTTGAAAACTTGATACGAAATGACGACTTTAGTGGTGAAATGTTTGCAATTTATTTTATCATTTTATAGGGTGTAGTTATTCTAAAAATTATAATTTGGTGAAGGTAAGTCAAAAAAGTTTTGGGGGTTTTGAACTGATATGATGTACAGTACCCATTTTTGATCAGTAAATATCATATATCGCTTAGCTTAAACTATTTAAAGTTATATATTGCTGGAAAGCAAATTTCCTAAGCTTTTAAACGAGACCAATATTTAGCAACATATCATATACTTTACGCAGTAAATCTACTTTTATCTACTTACCATACAAATTTATTTGTGGGGGTTTTGAGACCCCTAAAAAATTGAAAATTTTAATAGCTAAATTTTATCATTATTGCTTAAAATTTTGTCAAATGATGCCCCAAAAGAGTAGTTTTCAGACTGTGTCAATGATAAAGGGTTTGGTTTTGTGGTAAATATGATATCTTGATTTGAATTCAAGGTAATTGGCTCTTGCACGTGTCTGCTGAGAATTTTACAATTTTTGTCGTCTGCAACTGGGTTCTTGGTCTTTTTAACCGTTTTTGGGTGTGAAAATCCAAGAATTGGAACACAAATTGTACATCTTCCGATGCGTGAGAAATTTAAAGATACAATTTCTGTTAAAAAAATATTATGGCCAAAACTTTCGAAAAATGATAAAACGAACCCCATACTCCCCCTTAAGCAGACGTATCACGGTGCAACTGATATTCGCAAAACATGGAGTCACTTAAGTTGAAGATATGGCTAACCTGTCTTTCAACCCGGAAAGTATTGTTATTGTCAATGATATCATATTAAAACTATACCTTTAAAAGAACACTTAGAGGAATTCTACTGTATTTTGAGCAGTGAATCAAGCTGTTTTAATTTAATTTCAATTGAGCAGAATTATATGCTTAAACAGAAGAATTTTTTGTTTAATTTTTTGTAGCCTTTGTTTTTTGTAAACCTTTGTTTAAGATGAAAATTAATTTATTGAGCAAAACTTGCATAAAATAACAAAAGCTTTGGCGTTATACTTTTCTATTTCTGGGCTTGTAATGTTCAATAACTTATTGACCATCTTATTTTTTGGCAATGGTTAAATTATAAAAGGTTACTAGGCCCTATTTTTTATACGGGCTTTTGAGTTGCCACTTGCTATCCGGCAAAGTGCATTTTTATCAAAAACACTGCCATTGCATGGGGAGAGAGAGAGAGAGAGAGAGAGAGAGAGAGAGAGAGAGAGTAAGAGAGAGAGAGAGAGAGTAAGAGAGAGAGAGAGAGAGAGAGAGATTCAATTTTTAAAATTTGGTTTTGTCTTTATTAGCACTAGAACCACCAAGGTGTCAAAATCGGCACTACTAGGAATTTGCTGTATATTTTTTTGCTAAAAATTACAAAATTCAATTGCTACGCTTTCCAGCTTTTAGTGGCTTTGCGAATCAACAAAGGGAGTATGAATTCGAGCTTTCGTCATAAAAATGTTTTTTTATTATTCGTTGCCATGCTGTTATGCCTTTAACGACCATAATGTGACCGGCGCGATTACGTAGTGGTTTGAATGCCCGCTTCGCAGTCGGTAGAACTGGGGTTCATATCCCAAGTCGAGTCATGCAAAAACACTTTAAAAAGTGGTATTCGCAGCTTTCCTTCTCAGCGCTCAGCATAAAAAAGGGAAAGCTAATGGTGCAGAGGGAAAGAGGCCTAGGTCCAATGTTCGAGAAACCATCTAGAAAGCGAAGAAAATGCGCAGAACATGATTGCAAAAACAATACCACTATCGTTTGCAGCCTCTGTGGAAAGCCGACTTGCGGGAAGTATGGTAACGGCAACTGAAAACTTACAGAATGTAAAGGTTGCACTTCATGAAATCATTTACATTGACCACGTGCAAATTTTGTGGATTTTTTACATTGATTGTATGTGACAAATAAACTGATGTTTGGCGATATGTAATTAACTCAAATTTTTCGAGTAATACTGCCATGAAATTATGCTTTGATCCGGGTTCTTGCTGCTAATCGACTTAGCAATGTCACAAAGTGTCAACCTGATTCAATTTTGTTACTTTGGCTTCCAACTTAATACAAAAAAATACGTTGAAAATGCATTCTAGAAGGGGTCCTAGAACTTTGTTAATTTAATGAAAAAAAAATCTTTAAAGGAAATGGTGTCGTTTTCGACATCACGGTTGTTAGACAAAAACTTTTTTCCGCTCGTATTGATGTTAGCAAAGATGGCCGGATTCACTTCATATTCTTCAAAAATTTATATACAGCGTAGAGCAACTTCGTTGAAGTTGCTTTTTGAATCCAATTTCTTTAATTTGTCTGATTTCTTTCCTTTTGAATCCAATCTTTTTAATCTGTCTGATTTCTCCATATCTTTCACCAGCTTTCCCCATGTCATCTTAGGTCGCTCAGGTCATCTTCCAGCCACTTCAAAATTAAACATTCTTTTCAACACATTATCAATAAAAACTAACAGTCATACTTTTCCGTCTTTTTACATGAACTTCATAACTTTGTTTGCTCAAGTTTTCACATTCTTTGCATCTAGCCTTGATTTACTTCAATCGCTTCTCGCACATCTTTTTATAGGCCACTTTCTTTTGTCGTTGTGATTCCTTCACCTCTTTATTCACCATGATTTCTTATGCTTTTCTTCATTTAACGTGGTTCGTAACAAGCTTTTAAAATGATACGCTTAACGCGTTTTTCATGCAGTAGGCCTATTGGGCGCATCAACATTGAATAACTTTCCAACTCTTTTTTAAAATCTTGCCGTCATATTGGTAGCCTTTAACATCCGGACCCTCCTGCTAGCAGTTTGTTTGTTCTTCACTACTTTTTTTCCTGTATCTGTTATTACCATCCAAAATTACAATTCCCAGAGAGTTACTTTCATGTTTTGTAAATACTTTCTGTTGTGTTTATCGACCAACACAAAATCAATCTCAATTTTATTGCTACCCACATTGTACAGTGCCCTATGTTATTTTCCTCTTCTTCCTGTTTTGAAATCACGAGCTTACGACGCACAACTCCTTTTTATCGCAAAACTCAAGCAGTCGTATTTCCTCAACGTTTTTTTGCCCGTTTCATTTCCTACATGCACACCTGAAAAACCATCATTCCGTCTGCCAATATCTTGGTCATAGCACCCCAGACCGAGAACCATTTTACCACAATTTTGAAAATCCCACTTACATGCTATTTTACTATAAACTGAACTTCCTTGCAATCTAACCTTCCCACCTAACGGCCATACGCACAAATTACTCACATAACCTCTATTTCAAAAACCAGCACCGTTTCCATCACTCTGGCACCTTTTCTTAAAGTTTCTTTAGTCTTATCGCATAGTTTTTCCTTCATTAAATTCCAACACCTCCTATTACATCATTCCCAGACCACCACAGTTTACATCTCCCACCCTTGAAACCAACAAATCGAGCTATTTGACTTTTACGTCTTTCTTCCTGAAGACAGAGTACATCCACTTTCCTTTTTCTCAACTTGTAACACACTTCTGTACCTCTTCAACAGAAACTTCAAAAATTTTCAACTGCCAAATATTAGCCTACCTCACTTTTTTTGTATTTCCCAGATTCTTCAGACCGCCTAGTTTTAAAAACTGCCGAGGAATGGAGGCCAATTCTTTGATAAATATTTTCAAAAAAAAAATTCTGGATGTATTTTTTCTCTTACGGAGATCATGCTTTTGCTTTCCTCCAACTTCAGTTTTTAGACATGAAAGTTACCCAATCATAGTTTGGAACATAAGCTTGCACCCAAAGTCGTCTCTTACACCATGCAGGGTAAATAAGCTCCCTATTTTATCCCGGTGAAGCACGGGTATTACCGTAAGGAGCTTTTCCAAATGAATTTGCTTTAAAGTGATTTTGCAAGAGCGCTGTAGTACAGAGTCAAGCAGGTCACCGACTGGCGTAATAAGCTGGAGGAGGAGGGCGGGGACAGAAAGATTCCAGCTATCCTGCACCTTTTTATCATAGTCCGTTCTCTGTGCAATAGCATATTAGTATGGGTTTGTATTTTCATGCAATTACAAAGTTTTAATATTTTCTGATGAACAACACATCACGGAGGTAAATACGTAGAAACGGATAAATTATGAATGGCGAAATCTGATTTGTTCTGTTTCTTAATGTCATTTATCATCTTGATCTTAGCTAAGTTGGCTACCTGCGAGGGTTAGTCTGAAAATTATGCACATGGCTGTTTTTTTGTGATGCATGTTTATTTTTTTCAAGTATTACATGTACAATATTTTAGTATAGCTCCCTTGCTTTTTAATCAATGATTCCCTACGCTTGGAAAGCTTCACTATTCCATTTTGCAGCAGGCCTTTTCTGTTCAGCTCTCGAACGGCTCGGGTAATGGCAGTAGAAAGCTCTTAAAAACATTATAAAAGGCATCCCAGCATCGCTTTTTTCAGCTTCGGAAATAAACTGAAGTTTGGTGGACTCAGGTGTCGCTATAGGTAGGATGTGGTAGCACTTGCCAATCATAAATGGGCAACTATTCTTTCTCAGTATTCGAAAGTTGAGATCTAGCATTTTCAAAGAGATTGAGTCATGAGTGCCGGGCCACAAGCATATGGGGCTTGACTTAGTGTATGATTCTTCAACGCCTATCTGGAAAATCACAATAGCAAGCTTCTGAAACACAGGCTCCATGTAAATTTGTCTATCAGTCATAATGATTCCGAGGTGATCATAAGCAAAGATTATTTGTTGCTTGATCTCTGATTGAGCTTGTTGAAATTTTTGGGATTGAAAGTATTTTGGAATTTTTCATTTGCAAGAATGAGATTTTAATTTTGGTTCAAAATCCGTCTCCCAAATTTCATCAATAGCAATAATTCGATCACAGAATTCTTGTACTTTAGTCTCAAACCTTTGTTTCAGTAATATTGTGCAGCATCCGGTCGTTTTTACTTTTTTTTATTATTTAAGCCACGAGGAGTTCAATGGACACAAACTTTTCTCTTCCTTAAATCATCTCTCAAAATTTGAAATGCCAATCTAGCTAATATTCCTGCATCCTCGATACGTTCCACCAACGTCATATGACGGCTTTCTCCAAGAGTATATGCCACAAGTTTCACACTTTTTGCATCTGTAGTCGCCTTTTTGGGCTGCCTGACCATGCATTATTTTTCATGCTTTTCGGGCCATTACAAAAACGGCTAGGTCATGTTAAAACTGTGATTCCGTCAACTGTTGACTCTTTACAAACACCATTTAACGCTTGGTGAATTTCTATTGGGGTATTGATCTGAAAAGTTCGATTTTGATGAACGATCTTTGATCTTGAACAAACACTGTACTTGAAGCTTCCTCAAGGTCCATTTTCAGGTAGCGATTCTACCAAACCGACCACGCTGCAGAATAATCTAAACACACTGTGGCGTTCACGTCAACTGTCGTGAATTTTTCCATACAGTAGTTATTTAATTCTGCCCATCGTTTTGTCTTTGCAGCGTGTCAGTGTCGCAACATTTATGTCACCACAATTTCTTATACCATAATGCTTTTGACACACCTGTTTCCAGTGATGGGATTCAAAATTTTAAGAACAGGTTCTCTTTTGTATCAAACTCAGTAACAACAGGTTCCCTCATTTTAGAAAGCCCATTTGCTGCGGTCGTCTAAGGTCTACAACAAAAAACAAGAACGGGTTCGCTGATTATCACGACAATCCAAGAACGGGTTCGCACGAACCCGTGCGAACCCCCTGAATCCCATCACTGCCTGTTTCCCGTGTTTTAAAGCATAAGATCTATCGTCTTTTAATCAATTGCCTGTAAGGTCATTTTCTGTAAAATGTCAAACCGTTAACCAAATTTGGAAGTCATTTTATTTTAACACGCGATGACAGAATCCAGATTTTTTTATATGCTAAGCCATCCGATATATCTTGGCTGAATCATTCTGATTTTCTTTTTTCTAATTGTACTACATAACCGTTCTGCGCCACGTGTTTTCCTCTTTTTTACTACAAGGAATGTGCATTGGAAATCGGTCAACAATTTCTGCTACGTACAACTAATTTTACGGTGACAAAACTAGCGATTAGATTGCTAAATATTACAACTACAGTAGTTGTTTCTGGATAAATATAAGTAGTACCAAAATTCTTGTTATTAATTTTTTTGGACGTAATAGTAAGGATAAGCTTAGGCTACGGCCAATCTTACTCTGCAAAGCCATTTGTAGCAACCAACAACAGGACTTTTGCTTCAACGCAATCTAAATTGAAACCTTGATCTACTCCTGGCGCAGTTGTGATTGTTACGTCATAATTACAACTGTGGCGTAGCTCTGTGGATTTCTTCCTGATAAAATAAAAATCTTTGTATACAATTTGCATTTTTGAACGGTTTTTTTAGTTTTTTGTTCCGTTTTGCACATTTTTTGCTCTCATGCATTTTTGTACAAAAATTTTGATCTGCTTGGATATGTATGTAATGCTTGATTTTTCGATATTCCTACCAGTGATAAAGTTTAAATTTTTTTAACATAAAAATTAACAATAAAGATACATATCACATACTATTGAAATTGCCTTAAAATAACTTTTAATTTGGTGAAATAAGTTTGTAAATGGGTTTAGAAATGAAGTCACAAAGCAGTTTTTAGTAAATTGATTTGGTAAAATTGTTATACTTTTTGAAAAAATTATGGTGTTATGATCTCTCTGTTAGCAGAAAACTGCATTGATCGCACCAGACGATATTATGACATCATACAGCGAGTTGTAAGCGTGCGAGAGAAAAAGAGAAAAAGCATGCTTAGAAGGCTTAAATAACGATTGCTTGTTGTATTGTCAAATGAGCTTAAATTATTAAAGAGTTAATTCTATCGAAAGCAGTTTATTACTATCTCCAGAAAATCCATTTAATCGCGTTTCTACGACCAGCAGTTTTTGAGAAAATACAAATAACAAATTGTGCAATGAAATCTTAATTGTAACGTTATGTTAAACCTTAGAAGGATAAAACTTTTTTGTAAAGTGATAGGTTGGGTGCTGGCATTTGTTTGAGCACAATACAGTTTTGTTCTGTCAAGAAATGTAAATTAAAAAAATTATTATTAATTATGACATCATGATGACGTCACCAATACCTTGTGAAACTCAAGGTGGTGATCTCAAACAAAAGCTAGCACCCAACCTATCACTTTACAAAAAAGTTTTATCCTTTTGGGGTTTAACATAACGTCACAATTAACACTCAGGATCCCGCGTGCATTGTGAGAGAAATGTCCGCGAGATGGCAGAGCGAAAAACTGTCATAATTTGTCATAATCAATCATAATTAATATTCATAAAATACCCAAGTTTGTTTGTAAATCATTACTCATCTGTTTACTTCTACATCAAGTGTAATATATCGTTGAAATCTCTATTTCTTGAGGATTTCAAATATAATAAAAACAAAATTTTTTTTGTTTGAATACGCAAATTTTATGCAAATTAGCCCCCCCCAACAGGTGCTGAGTTGTCTTCAAAGTTAAAGTACCCTTACCCAAAGATCACTACAGATTTTATTTTTCTACCAATTTCTTTAAAAATGGTCGCTAGATGATGCTAAGGAAATAAGCTTTCAAGGTACATCAGTCAAAACTTACCTAACAGCCTAGGTTTTCTATAACTTGCTACTTTCTGAGGCACATGACCTTTTTGTTAACCGGTACTGACCGGTACCAAATTTTCTTAGTCAAATGTAGTATCTAAAATATGATCAGTTATTATCTGCTATAGATTAGCCTAAACCATGTAACATTATGTATTTTTGAACAGGGAATTTCTTCAAGATTCAAAAAATATCAGGTTTAAATAGAATATGTTGTCACTAACGTGGAAACAGCAGCTTGTTTACACCCTTCCCATTTCTTGAGAAACAAGGAGGATACAGCAAACATTGATTTAGAGAAGACAAACTTCTGCTAGCTTTTAAACTTGTATTTCAGTTTCTGTCTCCTTGAAAACTTGATACGAAATGACGACTTTAGTGGTGAAATGTTTGCAATTTATTTTATCATTTTATAGGGTGTAGTTATTCTAAAAATTATAATTTGGTGAAGGTAAGTCAAAAAAGGTTTGGGGGTTTTGAACTGATATGATGTACAGTACCCATTTTTGATCAGTAAATATCATATATCGCTTAGCTTAAACTATTTAAAGTTATATATTGCTGGAAAGCAAATTTCCTAAGCTTTTAAACGAGACCAATATTTAGCAACATATCATATACTTTACGCAGTAAATCTACTTTTATCTACTTACCATACAAATTTATTTGTGGGGGTTTTGAGACCCCTAAAAAATTGAAAATTTTAATAGCTAAATTTTATCATTATTGCTTAAAATTTTGTCAAATGATGCCCCAAAAGAGTAGTTTTCAGACTGTGTCAATGATAAAGGGTTTGGTTTTGTGGTAAATATGATATCTTGATTTGAATTCAAGGTAATTGGCTCTTGCACGTGTCTGCTGAGAATTTTACAATTTTTGTCGTCTGCAACTGGGTTCTTGGTCCTTTTAACTCTTTTTCGGTATAAAAATCCAAGAATTAAGGTGCAAATTGTACATCTTCCGATGCGTGAGGAATTAAGCGTGATCTTTTAAAAATTTTATAAAAATTGGATGAGAAATAAAGTCACAAATCGTTTTTTTGGTAAACTAATTTTGTAACTCATTTTGAAAAAATTTGAGGGAAACTCTTATTTTATTTTGCCAGTAATATTATCGTCGCGAGACCGAAAGAGTTAACGCTTCATTGCACAATTTGTTATTTGTATTTACTCAAAAACTGCTGGTTGCAGAAACGCGATTAAACGCATTTCACCACCTTGAGGAAATGCGATTAAACGCATTTCCTCAAGGTGGTGATCAATCCTGCCAAGTTTGATGTTTGAAAGTCCAGTAGTTTCGAAAAAGTAAAAGCTTAAGTACGTACAGACAGAATCGCGCTTATGCATATAGGTAACTAGCCAGTTTTGCCGGTTTTGCCCTCAGAGCCCCCATGACTATCGTCGGTGTTAAAAATATTCGTTAGGCTGGTTGAGGCGGCTTCAATCATTGTGCTTTTGTGTGAACAGAAACGAAAAAATTCTGTTGTTTAAGCACATCCATAATTCTGGTACATGTAGTGGTCATAATCTTAATTTCGTAATCACGACTGCTAATGGCCACAAACAAAAAATCTTGCTACAAGCTACTATTACTGTAATACTTGTAAAAAGTGTGAGGGGGGAGGAACTGAAACACAATTAAAAATGATAGTGGCGGTCACATGGTGGGTTGTTTTCACAATTGCAGTAAAATTCAGTTTTACAAATTGTTAGATCTATGGTTTTATTTTGAATATTTCTCAAACTTGGAGTTTTATTACAGTGCTTTTTAGTATTTGATATAAATACCGTAAAAATACTGGAAAAATATAAATACAGGCAGCATATACGTTAAAGAATCCTTGTTTTGTAGTATAAATATAGGTCTAAAAAAGTTAACAGGCAACATTTCAAAATTGAATTTTGCTTTTCACGTAGCTTTTTATCTTCTATCCCAGTAGGTCTATGAGACAATTATTAAGCAAAGGAGCAAAACTGTTTCTTCCAAATGTGGTGCGATTTTACCCCGGCATGGCTTGCCATCAGCTGTGCCCATGTGCGCAGAAAGTGGGGAGACAGGGGGTATATACCCTAACTCCAATGTTTGAAATACTGAATCTGTTTCCTAATGTTGTAAGAATTACTGATGTGGTAAGCCCAGATTGTAGTGAATTCGAGGATATTTGGACGGTTGTGAGAAGTGCAGAGTTTTTTGGTTTTTTTTCAAGATGATTGTTGAAGCGACTTGTTTCTTGAAATTTCTATGCTATTAGAGCGCCAACGTAAGTCGAATTCTTAATGTATAACATCTGTAGTTTTGTGTCCCACCGCAGTATTGAAAATACTTCTTGCGCCTCTGGCTGTGCCTATAGCTTAAAGGTGTTAGTTCACGCAGCTGCTCTGGCATCACCGTACAAACGTTTGTGAGAGTTATATTTTGCTTTTGTCACCAGGCATCCTTTAACTTCTCAATATAGCTCTTCTGGTGTAATCGAAAGTTTAAATGATCTTTATTTAGATTTAAAATCTACATAAAATTCACAAAAACTCAACGTTTCGAAAAACTAAAATCAGTTTTTCTTCGTCAGGAGTGACTAAAGTTCAAACACAGACAACGGTTACATAGTAATCAACAGGACGAAAAGGATAAAATTCATGGCAATAAACAAGTGCAGCAGCGACAATTGGCGGTCAAAAATTTATAAATTTGTACAATCCGGGATAAAAGCTGTTAATTTTATCGTTAAAAGAAAAATCAGTTTTGTGTATGTAAAATGATTCTAAAAAAACGTCTTTTCTTATAGTCATTTTCAGTAGCTAAAATTTCAGAGCTTTCCCAATCAATCCGGTGTCCATTTAAGCAAACGTGTTTCACAGAGCAGATTTCTTTTTTAATTCCTCATTTGCTAGTTGGGCAATTATATCAGGTTTGACGTCCCTTTGATGTTCTTTGCGTCGTGTTTTAAATGATCGACCAGTCTCACTAATATATACACCTGTACAATCTAAACATGGAATTTTATATACAACACCGCGTTGATCAAATTTGTTGATTTTATCTTTTAAACTTGGCAGCATGTTTCCCACAGTGCATAATGGTTTTGTTGCCACTTTGATTTGATGGTTTTTCAAAAAACGTTTCAATCTTTCAGTTATTCCAGGTACAAATGGCAAAATAACTAATCCAATATGTTAACTTTCGATTACACCAGAAGAGCTATATTGAAAAGTTTGTGAGAGTTGTAACAAAAAGTTGTTGTAAATGAAGGCTATAGTTCGTGTACACGTAATGGCGATACCCTGAGTCTATTGATCGATAGTGGTAATACTAACATAAGAAGTATGATTTCACAAACTATGATTCTTATTTTGCAAAGATGTAAAAAGGGAGGGAAGGGGAACTCTGCAAAAAATAATGTTGACACCATGATGGTGGTCGTTTTCACAATTTTAGAAATACAGTGATCCCTCGCTATATCGCGCTTCACCTATCGCTGCTTCGCGGCTTCGCTGCTTCGCGGAATTTTTTACGGTGCTTTTTTTACAGTGAATCCTGATTGGCTCAGGGGCTTTACTGTTGTCTTGAAGTGAAAAAAGTTGATATTGGTTTTTCATTAGACAAATGCCAACAGTTTATGCGCAGCTGGATGGACCGTGAAATACGCCAGTGACAATGTTTCCTACCTTGTATTCATTGCTATAGAAAAAACATTGTTTTACAACACCGTTCTTTAAACTATTATAGTTATTTGTAAGAAAACGTTAATATTTCTGTTTCTTAAACACATTTTGGGCCTGAAAAGAGGTTTTGTTTTTTGTTTCATTCTGCAGTACAGTATTGCATTGTAAAATAACAGTAAAAAATAAAGCTGACTACTTCGCGGATTTTACCTATCGTGGGTTATTTTTGGAACGTATCCCCCGCGATAAACGAGGGTTCATTGTAGTCTATTTAGTGGTAAGCCTATTTAACTTCTTTTGTTCTTATATTTGTGATTTTAAGTTCTTTGGCTTCACTGTTGGCTTTAATTCAGGCAATTGCGAAAAAAGAGGTCATGTCTTCGCCTTCTACATAGTCATACCTCTTACTAAAATAGGTGCCTATTAAGCTTTTTTCAAGCAAAAACGTTCCCTTTAAATTCAGTTTTACAAAGTAATACCGTTATGATATGTTTTCATCTTTTCTTAAACTTGGGTTTTATTACATTTAAGTTTGTCGCTACTCCCTATGTTCCTACTTTTTGATGAAAAATAGTTCTTTTGTGCCGGTAAAAAGAGCCAATCAATTAGAAATGATCACTTTTTGAGAAAATATAGAAAATAAAATCTGCAATCGATAAGTTGTAAAATGGTAGTGCTGGCTTTCGTTGGAGCAAAAAACCGTTTTCTTTTGGTCAAGAAAAGGAAGCAGAAATATTTCCCAATAGACGACGAATGTTACTCCGGAAAAAAATTGGTAATATCCCCAAAAATGTTCTTTGGTCCCTGGCTAGGCTATGTTACTCAAAATAATTTATTGCTAAAACCACGCACAAAAGTATTTATTATTACTGCCAATGGTATGTTAGTGAATTGGTAGCGAGGAAAGGTTAGCGCATGTACTGATGTGTTGCAAATAGCTACACATAAACGCCTTCAGTTATTCTGGCAAAGCGCATTGAAGGAAAAAAATATTTTTAATGTGGAATAGCGTAATGACTAAAAAAAGAGAAAAAAGCGTGCTTGAACCTAATTAAAATGCTCAAAGAAAGGTTGGGTGTTGCGTTTGAAATAAAAGCTTAAAACTGTGATAAAGTTTGTTTGCATGACGTGATGTCAGTTCCTAAAAACATGATATTTCTTGAAGCTGAGATGATGGATGCTGGCTGATGTTTTAGCCAAAAATTGCTTTTCTCTGTCAAAAAATGCATTTTTAAACAATTTATCTTCAATTATGACGTCACTATGAGGTAACCGACTTTCTTGTGACACTCACATTGATGTGGTAATAAATGATGCCAAGTTTGGAGTTTGTATGTTGAGTGGCTGCGAAAGCGTTTAGCTTAAAAGTGGTCATTTATAAAATTGCTTGTTGCGTCGCCGATAATCCTTGAATTTAGAAAAAGCCTTGTTTTGAAAATGATGTTGTCGATATTTCCCGAAAGGCCAATGAAACGTGTTTCTTCGGTCAGTATTTTTTAAGAAATAAAAGAAAAGAATTTTTTTAAATAAATAGGTAAATGTGACGTCATCATAAATAGCAAAAAAAATGAAAAATTTACAAAATTGGCAGGTCAAGCGATGATTTTATTTAAGCTAAAAATAGTATTCTATGACAAATAATGCAATTTAAAAAAAATGTATAATCTTTTATGACATCATGATGACGTCCTCAATCTTAATGTGACCCTCAGTTTGGTATGTTGATTAGAGGTGCCACATTTAAAGTTTGCATCTTGATTAGTTTTGGAAGAGTTAAGCTTAAATACGTAGCAAAACACATAATTGTTTGTGGCATCGCCAATCAAAGCAAAATTTTTAAAATTAGCTTAATTTTTGGCATGAACTTGTTGATATCTGCCAACTGTCGAATGAGTTATGAACTGAGTTTCTAGGATTAGCATTTTTGAAGATATTCCCAAAAAACGTTTTTCCAATTATTTGTTGATTACGACGTCATTATAGGCGTCAAAAACGCAAAAATTCTTTGAAGTTGGCCAGCCGGATGCTGGCTTTCATTTGACCCACAAATTGCATTCATCCAACAAAAATGGAATTTTTGAAAAAATCATTTTCGATGATGACGTCATCAAACCTCTATGGCACTCACACGGAAGTGGTGATTAATCCCTACTAAGTTTGATGTTTGTACTTCCAGTAGTATTGGAGAAGTTAAAAGTGCACGTACGTACCCACATTTACATCTTTGCCACTCACGTGGGATGTAATGACGTTACTGAGCCATCAGAACAATCACCCAGATGTGGTAATCAATCTTGCCTAGTTTGGTGTGGGTAGGCTCAGGACTTTTTGAGCAGTTTACAAAAATGAACCAAAAAAGAAAAAAATCCTTGCTCTAAAGTATCAGAAAAATTGAACTGAAACAGAGTTTTCATCCAGTAGGCGGAGCTATCTGCAGAGCCAGTCACTGAAAAACAAACAATAAAGCATAGCGCAAATTTCGCAACTGGATAATTCCAAGTCTTTTTTTGTAAAAATTAAACTCTTTTAGGTCTGTGAAACAGAAGTAGCGCTCATCAAAATGGTTTTTTGGTTCTTTCCAAACCGTCGGTGTTATGAATTTATGTCGCTTTTTAATTTTGTAATCTTTTGCCTTTTGTGTCCGATTGCTGCTTCTGCCACTCACCAATGCGCTAGATTTCAGAAACGTGGTTGGTAGACAGAAGCTGGCAACTATTCGAAAATTCTACTTAAGCTTTAATTCTATTTAGTTATTATTGCTTTATATTGTGGTGTTGGTAGTATTTGCGAATAAATTCCTGTCTTTCAAAAACCAAGTAACATTTCTTTTCGAATAGTTGTGGCCACAGCATTTTATCTATGTGTATTTTAGATAGTTGCTGAGTTAGAGATAAAAGTTTTTTTTTTGTTTTTGTTAGACTATAGCAGGCTATGCTTTGTTTATAAACCGGTATCCTGGTAGGCATAAATAGTTTTTCTTGTAAGCGGGTAAGTGTTCGTAGAATATTTAGGTACAACAATCTTATCATCATGTCGGAGGTGCCTGCCATTGCAACTACAGTAGCAATTCTTGTCTCAAATCGAGTGATTCAGTGCCATTGGCGTGTGGTCTCGAATAATGAATCTTGTTTAAGATCATTGAGTATGAAGAAGATAGAACTCATCAAATTAAAGATGGAATTAGAAAAGGAGAGGAAAGTAAGCCAATCTTTGGAAGATATTTCGGAAAGGTGTGACAAACTTTATTTGGAGGCCTCATTGATTCAGGCATCAATTGAAGGTGAGGAGATTAAAGGTCAAATAGAGAATGTTGTCGGTGCCATTGAGCTTCTGTATAAGACATGTTTAAATTTGTTGACCAATGCCAATGTTGGCAGCTCCAAATCAAAATTTGTAAAAGTTATAAGTACTCCATCACCAAAGAACAGTGAGAAT
This sequence comes from Trididemnum clinides, assembly GCA_963675345.1. NCBI lineage: Eukaryota > Metazoa > Chordata > Ascidiacea > Aplousobranchia > Didemnidae > Trididemnum > Trididemnum clinides. The sequence goes on along the minus strand of OY776304.1, from coordinate 15,093,925 downwards.
GATGTTTTTGGATTGTATAGTAATACAGTTGAGCCCATACCAGTAAGAGCACATGTCCCTCCTAAGGTGCTTGGATTAAAGTTGTTGAAAGATTCCAAGATAAAGGATCCTGATGTGGTTGAAAACCCTACAGTTTCAGGTATAGGTGATAAAGCAAGGCAATTGGATATGGATAATTGTGACCCTGCTATGTCATCACCACAACCACTACTACTAATTCATGTAGATTCTTCTGCCTCTGGTGGAAATGGGGTAATGATTGATGCACAGGAGAATAATACTTGTGACACACAGTGGCCGAATGTCTATGCACCAGTGTTTACAACTGATAGTGGACTTAGAATGCAACTACCACCAGGATTCCAAAATGCGTTGCCTATCACTCACAACAAACCATTTATGTATCCCTTGGCTATCACACCCTTTAATGGTGACTGCTTAAAATATTGTGAATTTACAAAAAATTGCGATAAATACGTTGCATCCAGTGTTCCTGATGATGGCTACAGATTACTCCAGCTTGAATCTCTTAGCTCTGGAGAAGTTAAGAAAATCCTTAGTGGCTTAGGTAGAATTTATGATAAGGCGCAGGTTTATTGCTCTGCACGAGCTCGCCTAAATTCAGAATTTAGTGACAGACATCTCTTAATGAATACAGTGAGAAAGGATCTTTTGAAGGAGAAAAGATTAGCGAATGGGATGGTAAAGCTTTGTCCTCAGTAAGTGATAAAATGTTTTGCTGTGAAGCTACTTTCCGCAGTTGGGGAAAGCTTTTTGAGCTGGATAGTCCAGATGTGATTGAGAAACTGTTTGAAAGACCACCTTACAAGCTTAAAGCAGAGTTTGTTTCAATATCTCGAAGAAATGAAACAACAAGATGTTCTAACTTCTCAGAACTGAGAAAATTATTGGACCGAGCTGCTCGTGATGCTGAGAGTTTTTTTAGGACAGCGCATGCTAACAAAAACATGCTAATCAAAGAAACATTACCTCACGTGTTTTGCCAAGAAAGTACAACGTCGCTGCTGCAAAAAGTGCTTCGAATAATGTTGACGCAACCAAGCTGGTCAAATGTCCCTGTTGCGATGGTGAGCACCAATTGTAGCATAGCAACCTTTTTAAGGAGTTTGATTTGGAGAAAAGAACTAAAGTGGTGAAGGAGCACTGGCTTTGTTTTAATTGCTTGAGGGCAGGCCATGGAGTTGCTCATTGCAGACTCAGCAAGAGCTGCAGTCATCGCCACAAACGTCACAATATTGCATAGAAACGTGTCAAACAGTAATGACCCTTCCAAAGAATCATTGCCTTCTGAACCAACGAAAACCACATCTGTAAATATTGCCAGCAATCAATGTGCAGCCAGGATAAATCAGTGTGGAAGAAAGCTACATAAAGTGGTATCCGTTAGTATTTGGGTTGATAATCGCTGTATTTCACTGACGACTTGGGCATTCATGGATAAAGGATTAGAAACTAGCTTATGCATCTTTGAACGTGCAAAAAGGCTCAATGCCCCTTTAACTGATCGTAAAATTGACATTTGTACAAACAATGCAGCGACACCAGTGAATAAGAAAATTAACTCTATTTGCATTCAAGGTGTGGGTGAATTAACCATTTTCGAAGTGAGTAACGTACTGTGCAGAAGGACATAATTGATGTCAGCTTAAGCATACCGAGCCATCAGATATCTCGAGGGTACCGTCATTTGGCAGACTTAAACTTTCCATCCATAGATAGCTCGAAAGTTGAACTGCTCTTAGGCCAAAATGTGCAGAGTACCTTTTGTGTGTCTGAGCTGAGGTACGGCTCTAGCAATGAGCCACATGCCTTGCACACCTCATTGGGCTGGGCTTTGTGAGGAAACAACTATTTTTTTTCAACGGCTGATTAATCAAGAAGTGTCAAGGTTAATTTTATCCTTGAGAAGGATAACAGTTGCAAAAGAATACTTGACATACTTCATCAGGATTTTTAAGACATCGAGATGCCTGAAGTAATCAAAATGTCTAAGGATGATCGTAAAGCATTATAAATATTTGAAGATTCAGTTAATGAAAAGGACGACCATTACACAATTGCTCTTCCGTGAAAGAATAAAAATATTTCACTATCCTACGATAAGAGAATGGCTAAGAGGAGACTGCTTGGACTGAAGAGGAAGTTAATTGCAAATGAAGATATGTATGAAAAGTACTGTAATAAGAAAAAACAGAATGATGATTGTGGTTACGTTGAACTGGTAACCAACGAAGAATCAAAGTCAAAGAAAACCTGGTACATTCCTCACCACTACGTTAATTCTTCCGACAAGTTTCGCATAGTTTTCGATTGTAGCGCAAAGTTTGATGATGTTTCTTTAAACGACAAGCTTTTACAGGCACCCGATTTATCTATCAACCTTTTAGGAGTGTTTTTACGGTTTACGGAGGAACTAATCGCTGTCTTAAGAGCATTCGCTCTATATTTCATCAGGTGTTCGTTTTTGAAGAGAATCGAGATGCACTCCAATTCTTTTGGTATCAAGATAGTGACCTCGAGAAGCCTTTGGTGACTTACCGCACGAAGGTGCATCTGTTTGGGAGTACTTCCTCGCCATCAGCCGCATCGTTCGGACTGCGAAGGACTGCGGAAGACAATGAGACAAATGCTTGTGAAAAGATAATTCATACAGTATATAAAAATTTCTATGTAGATGATCTTTGAAAATCCTTTTTGACGGTTAAAGAAGCTGTTGAGATGATCAAGCAGTTGTGCTCGTTGTTGAAAAGTAGAAGTTTTCACCTCACCAAATTTATTTCTAATAGTAAGTCCTTTCTGGAGACGATACCTAACGGGAATTTAGCGTCCAATGTGTTAAACTTTGCTCACCGCGAATTTCCCATGCAAAAGGCTCTGGGGATTCATTGGGATGCTGAAATAGACCGGCTATAAGTAAAGGTTAAAATACGTCCACAGCTTCGCGCTCGGCGCGGTTTGTCATCGATGATCGAGCAAACGTACGATCCTCTAGGACTATTGCAACCTTTTTGCTTCCAGCCAGAAGAGTTCTGCAGCAGGCGTGCCGTATGGGGTTGCCTTGGGGTGAGTTAATCTCCAATGCCATGGTGGGCATAGACGATTGGGATCAGTGGCTGAAATCATTGCCGTGTTTGGAGTCAATATTTCTACCCAGAAGCTTTAAGTGTCCGGGAGGGGATGTCAAGAGTATTGAATTACATGTGTTTTGTAATGCTTCATTGTATGGTTGTAGTCAGTGATGGGATTCAAAATTTTAAGAATAGGTTTTCTTTTGTATCGAACTAACTAACAACAGGTTTCCTCATTTCAGAAAACCATGCCGAACTTATAGATAGCTCTTTAAATGTACTCATTTATATTGAGTGTTGTCGTACCGTCCTTGTTTCTAAGATTTATCCTTTTTTGGAAGGCGCTTGCATTAGAAAAATTCATTGTACTTATTTCTAAGAAATGTACTTATTTTGGACCTGTGTCCTCATTTTGTGTTATTTTCAACATTAATGCCAGAAAATTATTGCAACAATAACGATTTAAAATTTTGCTTGTTACTACAAATTCTTCAGTTCATCTTCATTGCCGTACAACTTGGTGCTGTACTGCGGTAAACAGCTTTGAAACAGCTGACTTCGCTTATGTGAGTGACTGACACCAGCCTTTTTCTTATTTTAACGACTAAAACATTAAAATCAATTTGTCATTCCGATCTGATGGAATGGGCTACCTACAGAGAGTCAGTGGAAAACATTGAGATTTAAATATAGTTAAAGCATTTCCAACTGCATGTTATGTAAGTTTATAAATGTTAAAGTGTAAGTTTCTTCTACCGAAAAGGGTGTCAGTTGCCTAATTCCATATTTTTAGATTTTAGTCGTAAAATTTCAAGATTTTATCTTACGTATAGATTAAGAAAATGAGCAAGCGCAAAAACAATTTTCGTGACCATTTTGAGAACGAATTTAAGAACATCAAGCGAAGCTTAAGGGGCGTTTACTTCGCGCATTGCAGCGTGTGCAACTGTGAAATTAGTTTGGAGGTCATAGAAAAGACAGCTATTTCTGCTCCTAATGCTACCCAAAAACATAAAAAATGTGCTCGAATAATTGATTCAAATAAATCCATGCAAAATTTTTTCACAAGGCCATCTCAGCCAACAACCACAGATTATAAGGCAGCTGCTGTTGAGAGTAGGCTACTTGGGCATACCACACTGTCAAACAACAACAATCATTACGTTCCAATAACTGCACGCCCCAATAATTCAAAGCAATTTTTCCTGATTCAAACGTTGCAAAGAAGTTTGCTTCTGCCAGAACAAAGATAGCGAGCATTATTACTGGCGTTCTCGCTCCCCATGTTCAAAAAAAGTTGTTTTCTGTACTTGGTTCCCAGCCCTTTTCAATATTGGTTGATGCCTCCAATCACAATGAAGTGAAACTATTTCCGCTTGTTATCAGGTTCTTCAGTACCAAAGCTGGAGTTAACGTAGGTCTTCTTGATCTACGATCGATGCCAGGTGAAACCTCGGAATAGATCATGAAGTTTATTCTTTCGAGCATGGAAGAGAATGAGCTGGACTTGCAACAGTTGACATCGTTTTGTGCCGATAATGCACCTGTGAATTTTGGAGGCTTAACCAAGGAGGAAAAAGCAATGTGCTTTATTACCTTAAAGAGCGAAAAACCTGTTTGATCCCAGTCGGCTGCCCTGCCCATATTTTGCACAACGCCGCAGTGAAGGGAACAGAACGTCTCACATTTGACATTGAAACAATTGTGTAAAAGATTGGCAGCCACTTCAGAGGCCAAACCGGTAGGACGAATGGCTTCAAACAATTTTGTAAACAACTGAATACAAACTATTCAACCCTACCAACCCATACGCCGACTCGATGGGTCACTTTGGATGCTGTTCTTGAGCGTATGATCGAACTCTGGGAACCACTGCAAGCGCTTTTTTTTCACTAAAACAACCACCTCGTATTTTTGAGAATTTTCTTAAAACTGAAACATCACTGATCATCGTGACCTTTCTTCACAGTTCTCTCCAGTAAACCACTATTACTTCTGCAGAAGACAAATGCGTTCTTTCTTAAGCTGGCTCAGATAATTGACTCGTTTAGATCCAAAATTTTGCCGCGCCTGTCTTGGAAATTTTTTGGGAAATCTACAGCTGATCTATTGAAGACAGTCAATGAAAAGAATGTTTATGCTCTCAAATTGAACTTTTAAGAATTTTTCACCATCACTTTGTAATATATCAGTAAGTGGTACCAATTAGAAAGGCATTCGAAAAACATTCACTGGACCCTGCTAAGACTTTAGACAATTGAGTTCGAGGAAGTTAAAGAGCTAGCAAAGCAAGTTGATCCACCAACGGCAATCAAAGATGAGGTGTTTGATGAGGTTTTGGCTTTCAATGCTCTTTTCAAGAACATTCCGGACGATGAGTTCTGCAAGAATGAAGCCGAAATCAAGTGAATAAAAATCTCCAATGGAAATGACTCCTTTCCGCTACTTTACAAGTTAGTCAGCATGTTTTTTCTCTACCGGTCAGTAACACGTTCGTTGAACGGAAGTTCCTCTTCTATCCACTCAGTGAACCGATAAAAGGAACAAGCTTCATGAAGAAACCGTCAAATCCCTGCTGCAAGTAAAAGTAAATTTGGACAGCTGCTGTCAGTTGCGTGGAGTAATATCGAAAAACAAGCAATTGATGGAAAAAGTTGTTTCTGGGGAAAAATATGATACAGAATGAATAACTTAGCACATTTATTGATATCGGAAATAAAAAATGTACGCTGAAAAACGTTGTTTTTGGCTGTCATTATTTTTGAGTCTGAATCGATGGTAACCCTGTTTGTATTCATAACACGCTTTACATAAATCTAATACTTAACGTTTCGAAACGCCAAATATAACGCTAGTCGTCGCGGTGCACGTTACCCATTTGCCGCTGTCGTCTAACTTCTATAATAAAAAACAAGAACGGGTTCGCTGATAATCACGACATTCTAAGAGCGGCGTCGCACGAACCCGTGCGAACCCCTGAATCCTATCACTGGTTATAGTGCATGTGCTTCCTTTCGTATTGTGTATCATAGCGAATCAATTAAGTGTTTGTTTGTCTTGGGAAAATACTGTATTGCGTCATTAAAATCGCTTACAGTGCCTCGCCTAGAACTGTCAGCAGCTGTGATTACTGTTAAACTCGCTCATACTGTACGTCAAGAGACCAAATACGTAATTGATAGCATTGTTTTTTGGACTGACGCTAGTGTTGTTTTGCGCTATATTCAGAACACGTTTAGTCGTTACATGACTTTTGTTGCTAACAGACTTGAACTTGTTCATAAGGTAAGCACACCTCAGCAGTGGAAATATGTGCCTACTGATTTAAATTCCGCAGACATCGGCTTTCGCGGAATTTCGCCTGATCAAATTAACCTTGCTGACATGTGGCTTCATGGCACACCGTTTCTTGTTTGCTGTGAACGAGAATGGCCTAAGCAATCGTTTTTATCCGAATTTGATGATTCCGATGATCCCGAATTGAAGAAAGTCAGTGTTTCCTCGAACAGTCTTCTACGTTCTGCCTCTGACTCAATGCATCATTTGTTGCCTCGTTATTCTGACATGACACGCCTTCGACGCTCAGTCGTTTGGTTAACTCGATTTATGCTTTATCTTAAGTGGAAAGGCAAGCCGAATGCTATCAGCTTCAAACGGGCACAATGACTGTGACTGAGTTGGATAAGTCGACAGAGATTATCGTTCGCTTAACACAAGGAGAGCCATTTTCTTTACGTCTTGATGCTTTGCCAGATTGTAACGACCTGAACTCGATCATGCCTGGAAGCGAGCAGCTGTTACAGAATAAGCTCTGTGTGAGGAAGTTGCAAGCTTTGAATCCGTGCAAGGTAAATGGAATTCTAAGGGTCGGTGGAAGACTTCAAAATTCTCCTCTTAACGAGTACGCGAAGCACCCCGTTTTGTTGCCTATTCACCACCAAGTTACAAAGCTGTTGATCCTTGAAATCCATGCCCGGGAAGGACGTCTTGGCTGCAATCATATATTAAATGTCATTCGTGAACGTTATTGGATATTGAAGGGAAGAACAGCAGTAAAATGCCTTTAAGGAATGCATAAACTGCGGATTTTGGAAAACTAAACCTGGCAAACAGCAAATTGGTGAATTACCTGTGCTTAGGGTTACCCCTTATGCACCCTTTGTGACATGTGGTACTGATTTAATGGGTCCGTTATTCTAAAGATAGGAAGAAGCTCTTGTAAACATTATGCGTGTATATTCAGCAGCATGGTCACGAGAGCCGTTTACTTTAAGGTAGCACAATCCCTTGTATCAAGTACTTTTATTCAGGCATCTCGTCGGTTCGGCAATTGTAGAATTACACGGTCAAAGATTATGTACAGCGATAACGGAGGGAAAGATTATGTACAGCGATAACGAGTTTTGAGGAACCAAACAAAAATCCAAAATAATACTGTATTGAACATAATTAAGCTTCGTAGAATTTTGTTATGTTAATTATTCTTATGTTAATTTAATTATGTTTAATAAAGTATTATTTTGAATTTTTGTTTGGTTCCTCAAAACTTGGAAAAAATAACATTAAGTGGCGCTTTAATCCACCAGTAGCATCGCATCAAGGTGGATTCTACGAGCGGTATTTTCGAATTGTTTGTAAAATTTTGAGATCAATTGTCGGAGAAGCGATTCTGTAGAAATACGATTTGATAACATTATTGACCGAAGTTGAGCGAATTCTAAATAATCGCCCAATATCAGAAACTTCCTCATTTTCGGACGAATTTGCAGCATTCACGCCGAGTGTGTTGTTAACCGGTGTTCTTGATGACGGATCCCCGCCAGGAGTATTCTTAAAGAGTGATGGATATAAAATATTCTGGAAGAAAACACAGTATTTAGCGAATCAAGTTTTGGAAAGATGGCTTCGTGAATACTTGCCTCTACTGCAACCACGCTCTAAGTGGTTTGGTTCATCAACCAATTTCAAAAGGGGTGATCTTGTGCTTATTCAAGATGATCTGTTCAAAAAGGCTGTTGGCCAAAGGCTGTAGTAGAAGAGGTGATGCCGAATGCAGCCAATTTGGTGCGAAGAGTCAGACTTAGAACTGGAGACAGAAGAACATTTGTACGAGAGTGAGAAAACTGTGCATGCTGGAAGGAAAACATAGACGATTGAACATAATGGTAGAAACCGCATTCCTTTCTAGTTTTGTGTTGTGATTTATTTTTGTTTTTGTTTTTGTTTCTTTTTGCACGCTTCATGAAGCTAAATGCATGGTTTTGACTGTAATTAACTTTCGTGTCGATACAAATAGCTTGATAGTTTAGTATGTTTCTTCTTTCCCCTGTCCTTTTTTTTTTTAAGTTTAATCTTGATTCAACTTTTCTGTTTAACCTTAATGGTAAAACGCTTCTACGTTCGCATTTTCGGGGTGGGTATGTTATGAATTTATGTCGCTTTTTAATTTTGTAATCTTTTATCTTTTGTGTCCGATTGCTGCTTCTGTCACTCACCGATGCGCTAGATTTTAGAAACGTGGTTGACAGACAGAAGCTAGCGACTATTCGAAAATTCTACTTAAGCTTTAATTCTATTTAGTTATTATTGCTTTATATTGTGGTGTTGGTAGTATTTGCGAATAAATTCCTGTCTTTCAAAAACCACGTAACAATCGGTACACCAAATCTAAGGCTTTTTAGCGTACTATTAGACTACTTTCTCAAGCTTTCTACACGTGCTTTGCAGGCAATATGTCGTTGTTGTTGTTTACCCGACCCCTTCCGAGGGATGGGGGCATGACGGAAGACCATGGAGCCCTAGAGGCCGGGCAACTTCCCAGGCCGAGCACTAGAGGTCGTAGAGAGACAGAGTGTCGCCAAAGAGTGAGCAGTGCAAAGAGTCCGTAGCTGGACAGTGCAGAATGAGATGAGAGGTGTCCTAGGATGAGTGTCCGCAGGCGCTGCAGGAAGGATTCTCGATTCTTCCAATCTCAGAGAGATAAGAACTTAACAGTAGGCTGTGTCCGTTGCAGCGTAGACGAGATAGAACGCAGAGAGCATGACGTGGGAGCACAAGTTACTCGGTGAAAATTGAGGACAACTGCGTGTCGAAGAATTTCGATGAGACTGTACGCCTCCAGTCCGAGAAAAGACAAGAGTGGATACGAGACATAAGAGCAAAGAGATTACAAGGAATTTCAGAGGGCGCGAGTAGCGCTCCCAGTCTGGCCAGCTCATCAGCCGCGTCGATCCCCGGGAGAAACGAGTGTCCGGGGACCCATTGGAACCTGATAGAACAGGAGAGAGAAGACATTTCCTACCAGATCTGCCGCAGAGATTCAGGTAAAAGGAAAAACGGAGGAAGGGACAGAGTGGCGAGGACAGAACGAGAGTCAGATAATAGGAGAAGAGAAGAGAAATGGCAGACTTGTTGGTGCTGCCGAGACCAGCAAAGAGCGTGCAGAATGGTACAGGCTTCAGCGAAAAAACTTGAGCAAACTAGCCCTGCTGTGAAGGAAAGAGTGGCCTCAGTGCTACAAAGAAAGCAGTTGGCAAGAACGCCGAAGCGGCTCTTGCCAAGAGGAGAAGGACAGAGCCGTCTGTCCAGAGTACCAGAACACAAGGGAGTAGAGAGTCAAGGTGAGCGAGAGCCGCTCCTTGGCGAGAAAGAGGGGGATCAGAGCGGAAGCATGGAGAGGAAAGGGTGGACTCCACAGAGAAGAAAGGAAGATACCAAGGAGGAAATAGAGGGTAAGCATGAAGAGCCTCCCTAGGAGAGGTAGAAGGAAGTATGAGCGGGTGAGAGGACGCAAAAGCTCTCCAGGACGACCTGCAGAGTCTTGGTTTCACTCCAAGTCTGGCCAAATCTGAAATAGGAAAGGAGGTTGGGAGGCGAAGAGCTCGCTCATAAGATGAAAGAGTGAAATGAGTCAGGGTGACTCAAAAGGGAGGTAAAAAACCTCAGAGAGAAGAAGTGAGATAGGGAAGGACGAGAGGCAGCCGGTGATGGCGCGACTAGCTGCTTGGTCGAGGCATTCCGATTCGGTGAAATTGGTAGCGCTTAGGAAAGGAAACAATCCGGGTGAAGCATACGTGAGAAGGGGCCGAAGAAAAGCTTTATATAGAACAGAGAGGGACTCCTAGAGGGGCCCCATGAGGAAGCAGAGATACAGCGTAAGGCCTTGAAACGTGGGAAAAATTTGGTCTTCAGCGAAGATACATCTTTGAAAAAGGAAAGAGTGCGGCCAAAGGTGACCCCAAAAAAGGTTGGAGTTTGGTTGAAACGAAGGCGGGAGCTTTCTCAATGGCACTGACCTACCTACTCTTTTTCATCGCTCCTCTGGCAGTCGCTCCTACCCTGACATCTCCTTTGCTCTTTTCTCTCTCGCCCTATCTTGCCCCGGGAGGTGCTTCAGAATCTGTGTTCTAATCACCTACCAATTCTACTAGCCGTCCCTCTTTTTTCGGTCTTTCGCCCCAACGAACGTCTCCCTTTCTTAAATTTTTGGAAAGCTCGTCAAGATGACTTTGCTTTTGCTTTGACTGTCATTGTCCTTCTACAGAGGAATAGGCCTACTCGTCTCTGTTTCATTCCTTTTCTGCTGTTCTCTTTACTTCTCTGACACTGAATGCCCTCCTTAGGATCTGGTGCTCTAGACAGACAGCTCTGTTCCTTTTCCTTTTGGCAAAGACGGGTCTGGCGTACTTGCCAACTGCTCTCTCTGTGGCATCGAGGCCACCCTTTTCTTTTCAGCAGGCCCAGTATGCTCAAGTATTTTCGCTGAAGCCTGCACCATCCTGCACGCTCTTTGCTGGTCTCGGCAGCACCAACAAGTCTGCCATTTCTCTTCTCTTCTCCTATTATCTGACTCTCGTTCTGTCCTCACCACCCTGTTCTCTCCTTCACCTTTCCTTTTACCTCAATCTCTGTCAGAAACTGTTTTCTTTCTCCTCCAGTTCCATCAGGCTGCAATGGGTCCCCCGCACACTCGTTTCTTCCGGACGACGACTTGGCTGATGAGCTGGCCAGACTGGGAGCGCTACTTGTTCCCTCAGCAATGCCTTGTAGTCACTCTTCTCTTATCTCTGGTATCCACTCTTGTCTTTTCTCGGACTGGAGACATACTGTCTCATCTAAGTTCTTCGACACACAGGTTCCCTCGATTTCCACCGAGTAACTTGTGCTTCTACGTCATGCTCGGTGTGTTCTCTCTCGCACGGACACAGCTTTCTTTTAAGCTCCTATCTCCACAGGATTGGCAGAATCGAGAATCCTTCCTGCAGCGCTTGCGGACACCTCTCATCTCATTCTGCACTGTCCAACTATGGACTCTTTGCGTCACTCGCTCTTTGGCAATTTTCTGTCTCTCTACGACCTCTGTCCCAGGCCCTGTTGAGTTTCCCCACTTCTAGGGCTCTATGGTTTTCCGCCATCAACCCATCCCTCGGAAAGGGTCGGGTAACAACAACAACAGCAAAACTGAAGTTGCAGACGCACTATTACGTTACGAAGGGAGTTAGCAAATGCAGACGTTCCTAAAGTTGTAAACAGAATTACGTCGCAATCTGCAACTTGCTATTCTAAGATTTCAATACTATTCATATACACAGAACACCACTACATATAAGAAATCAATATACTGAAAAAAGAAACGAATACTAGTAATAAACGAAGAACCTTCGTCGTCCCCTCACGGAGCCCTTAAAACTCACGTAACACAACTGCATGTTTGTAAAACTCCTGTTGAAGAGCACTGATGTGGAGTGATCAAGTTGCTTCAGTCGTAAAATATTTCTTTTTCAACGTTTTCAACCCCCCAACCAAGGTTAATCAAGTTTAACCAAATCATCATTTTATTAGCTACGTTTAATTGTCCAAACTATCTTTTTCTTACCCATAATCAATATAAAATGTGATGTTAGTTATACTTTTTCTTGTTCTTTCGCGCTACTGATATCGCACGGTCGTTCAGACTTATTGTGCAACTTCACCGTTTAATTCACATTGGGAAACGGACAAAACTTTTTCGCCAAGTTATTCTTGAAGTCAAATAATCTATGTGGAAGCGGAAGCTGTAGATTTTTCGCGCTTCCGCTTCCACAGAAAAAGGACCGCTTCTACCGCTTCCGCTTCCACATCCCTAGTTGTATCTGTCGCACTTTCATACAGATTAAAACTGTAAATATTACACCTTGTTTGGCGAGACGTCAACTATTAAGGAAACCTCCTATAAAAATACAGGTAGTACGAATTATCAGAAAAATATTATTTGGATTAAATTGCATTGAAATTCACATGAACACCAGCACAAATCCATGGGAATATAGAACAATATTGAGAATGACATGCTACATCTCCTACCCTTGACACCAACAAAATTGAGGTCCTTGTCCTCTTCATCTTTTTTAGCATAGAGAGCGTATAGTTTATTCACCTTTCTCTTTCATAACTGCGGGCACGCTTCTGCATCTCTTGCGCAAAAACTTCTTACGTTTCGATGACCAAATCTTACTTCAGATTTTTGTAAGCAGGAAATTTTTTGTCCCTCCTATCCATTTAAGACCTGCCAGAAATTGGGGCCTATTTTTTGATATACTTTTTCATGATTGAAATTTTGGAAGCCCTTTTTCTTTTTTGGAAAGCATATCCTTGCTTACTTCTATCCTCATTTTTTTGAGAAGTGGGGACCCCAAACTTCATTTTAAAGATAAAATGGAATCCAAAATTTTGCCTTTTACAATATGTTGAGTGAATAGCCTTGCTATTCTACCTGATGAAGCACGGGTATAAAAACTTTCCGTACGGTAGTTCAAGCCCGTTGTGTCGCGTTGCAGACGGAAATTCTCCCTAATGTCGAGTGTAACGACACTTCAACCAGATCAATTCGTTCTTTCGACAATTTATTCTTCAAATTTAACGTTTCACTCCCCTTAATTACCGGGGAGCTTCTTCAGCTAACGGTAGATATTAGTAGTGTGAAGATACACTGATCTGGTTGAAATATCTCCCTGAGTTTTTCAAAATATTTTTAATGACGATTTTTAGTTTGCTCATTCTTAGGTATCGCCTAGTGTCGAATTTTGCTGTATGTTTTATCATAGTTTTTCTTGCAAGTTACGTGTAGGTGAGGCTTCTTGATACTAATGTAGTTATATGTTATTCAGATTCCAAGTCAAAAACTTCAAATATGCACAATATAGCACTATTCAGACATGCCAAACAAAATATTTTATTGAAATTTAATACACCTACCACAGCATGTAGCAGTATAGGGCGTAAGTTAAAAAAGATGTAAGATATTTCTGATCTTGCATGATAATAGACTTATTCACTGTGCTAGTAGATTTTGAAGGATTTAATAATATCTTTGAAAGACTAACTTGTAAGTGTCATAATGGGTTAAATCTAAGCCTACTGGACAATTTCTCCTGTCTGTTTCCTGCAACATATTTGATCAGGAAGTCTGAGCACAACCATGTTCTATGCACAAACTGCAAAGTATTTTGTAAATGTGCGAGAAAAATTTGTTTTGTGCCAACATATCACAAAACATTGGCTAACAGGCTAACAAAACTTGTAAACAGTGTGACGCAAGATTGAGAACAGTGAGAGAGAGAGAGTGTTTATTTGTTATTGCTTTTGTGCACTGACACAAGGCCTATTGCGTAATTTCTTCAGGGCAAGAAGTTATAGTGGATAGTAAATAGGGAAATTTGAAAATGAGTCAACACGCTGGCACTATTTTTAAAAAGGTCAGCCTTGTTTTGAAAACAGTTGCTGCTAGAAGTTTGTTCGTCAGTTATGGAATTCTGGCTGTTTGGAGAGTTACAGTGACTACTGGCAATAAAAGCTACTGGTTTCTTTTAATGACTTTGGTTCCTGTTGTGATGGAATTGATGTATATATCTGTTTATCGAAATTTTAAACCATTTAAATGGTAAGTTAAAGACTTATGATAACAAAGTGGGTGTTTCGCTGTTGACAACATTTTACCCTTGGAGGTTATTTTACCATCACCTTCGTGTGTCTTTAGGTAGCCATGATTGCTATAATTTCGGCAGGGATCCTGTGGTATTGTGAATAGTGCTGCATCCTTGAAATGTGATGGTTATGCATTCAAATCTTTGCTGGCAGGGTAAGGTACTTAGACCGAGGCAATGTGCACTGGAGAGGGGGACCTGGTATGTGAATGCATGGGAGAGTGAACACTGGGGGTACAATTTATTTTAATTTGTCATTTAAATTGACCAATCAAAAACAACCAAAAGTCACTTGTTTAATATGTCATTAAAACAATTAATCGTAAATGTTTGATGACAAAATAGCCTCCAAGGGTAAAATGCTGTTGATAGCAAAATAGCCACTGCCCTATAGGTATATAAATTAGTGTTTAGTATTTGTAAACTTTCTTTTAACAACTTCGTACGTGCTCAGAAATTTTGAATCTGAACTTGATTGTTTGGGATTAGGCCTGCTTGTGGGAGATTATCTCTGCTTACACAGTAAATTTTTCCAGAAAGGTTCTTACCAAACAGGAGAATGATCTTTAAAAGTAGTCTTTCAAACTACGCATTACGTGACATAGAAATCTTGCAAAAGTTAAATTTACAACCTAACTATTGCCTTGATTTTGAGCTAAGATGATATTAAAAATAGTGAGCTTTCCCGCCATTTAATTTTGTACGTTTAATTAGACTACTTGTCTGATAAATGCAGCTTAATATGCTTGCCTTAAAATTTCAGGATTAATCCAGAGGTGGCGTTCTACTTGATGTGTGTGATTCCTTGTATATGGATTACGGAATTGACATTGCTTGAACAAAGCCATGAGTCTGGCATGACTGATGTATCACATCATCAAGGTCAAACCATATCTACTCCTATTTCTTTTGGAAATATAACTAATCATACAATGGTATGTTGGTTTTACATAGACGTATAATAATATATTTTATCTTTTTTTGTATTTTGCATCTCATACAGTCCCACTTGCCTCATGAAACCCACCTCTTTAGGTAGAGTATATGAGATTCCATTGGATTCAATTTTTAAAAAGAAAGCCTCTTTTGCAGCTTAAGCAATCAACACTAAGATAGGTAAATACTTACTTATGAAAATACAATAACACTATTTAAATTGTAGAAATTTAAAAATCAAATGACAAATCTTTAACTGATTTTTATTTATAACTGCCACTTTGTATCTTTGGTACTTTTGTTGCCAGGATTTCCATATTTCTGTAAATCAGTAATTTCTGGGGCTTCCAGACAATTATTTGCAACAATTAATTGCCCAAAAATTAGCTATTAACAATTGCTGTTTATTGCTAAAATCGGGCAATTAATTGTGCTTCTTACCACCTATAATTTTAATCAACTCTGTGTAACATAAAAGTATGCCAGCTTGGCGACATTACCATCTAAAGAAAGCAAAAAGTTTCCAATTTGCTATTTTTGCTATTGTTGCTAATCTTCTACCACTTATCAAACCAGTTCAAAATTAAGCCCCATGCCCTTTAAAACAAAATATGCTTTTAAATTTTAAAGCACTGCACATAGTCTCAGATTTGTGAACCTTTTGATGTCATAGAACAAACACGGCGTTGCAAAATCGTAACACTTTCGTAAAGTATGACGTCATCTTCCTAGCAATTACTTGATTGTTAAAAATTGGTAATTAATTGATTCCTAACGTTTACAATTACCGTAAATTGGAAGCCCTGGTAATTTCACATGAATTCCCGTTATTCAATTAATTAGAATTTTGTTGTCAATCTCTTCATTTTCCAAACCGAGCAATTATAAATTTCTGTTATTCAATAGTTCCACATCCCAGTAAAAGTTTTTTATTTCTATTTAGACTCTCCTGCTTAAGCAGAACAACACTAAGATGCGGAAATCCAGAAATCTTGTTTTGAAACAAGGAATTACTGAATTACAGAAATCAAATTAAACATGGAAATATGAAATCTATTCTAAAATAAGGAGTACTAAATTATGACATATGCAGAAATACTGCTGTATAAACTAAAGCAGTACAGAAATCAACAAATGATAGAAATTTGTGAAAGCCTGTAAAAATTGAAAATATAACCACTCAATTGGGTAAAAGTAGATAATTAAATTGAGTTAAACTATGCATTTTTATATTTCTGCAATTTTTGTAATCTAATTAGTGTTTTTTTCTGAAAGAGCTTTATTTGTTGAGTGGTCTTTTAAAGCACAGTGACTCAATGTTGACCATTTAAATTCAGTTTTGTCTGCATAATTGCAAAGTAATTGTTTTTGTACTCAAACAGAAAATTTCTTATTGGTTATTTAAGTGTTGAAAGTTACTGCATAGCTATTATAACTAGTGGCACTGCTTTCCACTACCAAAAGCAGTGCAATCCCAAGGAAGAATAATTAATTGATTTAAAGTGTCTTTTCTTATGGCACAATAATATTACATGTTTGGTGTGATAAATTAATTTAAATTGTCACTGCATGACGATGCAGCAACTAACACCGTCTCTTCTTTGGCTGAACGCTATTTAGTACCGTATTTATTTGAGTAAAAGTCGCCACCCTCATATTTGATCTGATCAAACGTACAAAATTTTTTTGAACAACATTTATTTATCAAAATCACTTAAAAAAACTTAAAAGCCATCAAAGTCACTGCCCTCAAATACTTTATTCCAGTCTTCTTTTGGTACATCCTCGTCAGCATCCCATAATAATTGCAAGCTCTCTTCAACTTCATCACCTTCATCAACAGAGCTGTCATCCCATGATTGATCATCCCCACTCTCATCCAGGGCATTTTCAATTCCTGTTTTTGAACCTTTTTCTCCATGTCTTCTGGAACGTTATCTTTTTACCCTGGATAATACTAGCGAGAGGCCAGGCTTTTTAATGTTTTCACCTTTAGTCATTGGCTTGTCATCTTCCAATGACATCCAAACAAGCCACTTTTGTCTCAGCCGATCTTTGAAGGGCTTGTTCAGAGCAACATCAAGTGGCTGAAGAAAAGAAGTAAGGCCACCCGAAATCATGCCTTGTGATGTTATCAGATGCTTTAAATCATCTTTCACTTTGTCTGTTTTATGGGCACGAAATTGGTCGTGCAAAAGTCGCACCTGACTTTTTGGGTGAAATTTTAGTACAAAAAAAAATGTGACTTATACTCGAATAAATACGGTTGTGATAATTTGCACAAAATTGAGTGGAGATCTAAAAATAAGTTATTGTACAATGCAAAATCTAAATCAATTCTGTCTAAATCACCTACCACAATTTTTATGGGTTTTGAAAACACAATAGTTAAGGAGATCATGTCCATAGGTAAGGTTAGGTTTCTTGAATATTTTTGAGGTTTGGATGCCGGATACCATGCGGCTCTCTAATCTTGCTGCCAGTTCTTCATATGCGTAAAACTCCCTATAGTTGTTCGCCCTTTTTTCCAAAAAATGTCACAGATGTTTACCTCTCATTATAATTAAACTAGCCGGCGTCGCCCAGCAGAGGCCCTGCATCCGTAATGTCCGAGTTTAGTATTTTGGTTTAACCGGCCAAGCCGGCTTCACCCATCCGGCTATTGTGTGAGCAGTAGCGAAAAGCAAATGAATTTTATGCACTTTCTCAATTCTTGTTCACGAAATTGTGATCATCATATTCTTTTGATCATGACTGGCAATGCTCACAAAGAATCTTGCCACAAATTATTTTTAATACTAGTGAGGGAGCAGGGATTGTATATAATCAAAACTGATTGTAGCGGCGAGATGGTGGTTGCTTTCACAATTACAGAAGAAAACTATTTAATGGTAAGCCTATTTTGCCTATTGGTGTTACCCTTTTCCGATTTGTATTAATGTATTAGTGCTATTAAGTTCCTCATTGGGCTACGCTATTGGTCTTGTTTTCGGCATAGCGACAAAAGCGGCTATTGTTCTCTCTATATTCACTTTTGCAAATTGTTATGGTTATGGTTTTATGTTGATTTTTTTAAACTTGGGATTTTACTACAATGATGTAGAGTATAGACATAAATGACATAAATACCATAACAGGCAGCATATCAGCATAAGAAAAAATTCTTGCTTTATAGTATATATGACGGCGTCACCCGAAGACCCCCATCAGTAACGTCGGGATTGAGGGTGTCGGTTCAGCCGGCCAACCCGGCTTTACATATCAGGTTCTTGTACGAAGACTTACCAAAAGTTTATGTGTTTTCTGCGCATAAGATGTTCACGACTTTTTGTGCTCCTTTTCCTTATAGAATATCTCATTTCAAGATCCTGGTTATGCCTTAGGTCTATGTGTTCTGTTCATTACTGACACGAACCCAAGGGAGCCTTGCGTTTCCCATAGTTTGGGAGTAGGGAACACATTTCTGATATTAAGCTATTTTTAAGCAATAGCAAAAATGTCTTTCGAGTGGTGCGATTTCACGCAGTAACACTATTTTCTTTTGATTTTGCCTTGAACTTTTTTCAGTTTCTCGCTGACTACGCATTGTGTAGCATGTTTTTTTCTCCCTGCTTCACGTGCCCTGGGAAGCGAAAAGAGTCCTTGTTTTTCGCTCAAATATTTGGTTTGACCCCGGTAGCTCTACAAAGCTATTGTAAAACAAAATATCAATGATATGTTCCATGTGGTGCGATTTAACACCGTGACGTTGCTAATTTTTATTTCGCCTCAAACTTTCTCAAGTCCCTGCTAGCTACGCATTATGATTCATATTCGTTTTTCCTCGCTTAAGTATGCTCATAGAAGGTAAAAGAGTCCTTTTCCTAAATTTTCAGGTTTGATCCCGGAGCTCTATAAAGTTATTATCAAGCAAAATAGAAAACATGTTTCTCCTAAGTATAGTGTGAATTTACCCCGGCAGGGCATACTATCAACCATGCCGATTTAAAGCATATCAATTAATGCAGATGCGCAGGCTTAACCGTATAAACATTTGTTAGAGCAACAACGAAATATTTTAGTAAGGCAGTTGCTATTTTGCCATCAACGGCATTTTGCCCTTGGAAGCTATTTTGGCGTAAGTTATTTGTGATTAGTCAGTCTTAATGACGTAATAAACATATGACTTTTGATGGTTTCTAATTGGTCAGTTTTCATAATCAATTAAAAAAATGTGCACTTCCCTACATTGTACACTCTAAGTGTACACTATACCATACATTCACATACCAGGCATCCCTCCCCTGTGTACATTTCCTTTCTCTAAGTGTCCTGCCAGCCAAAAATCCAACCCATTACCATTGTATTTCAAGGCAAGTGCACTACTCACGCGCAACAGGGTCACTTACAGAATTGTAGTAATGCCTTCGACGTCAAAATAGTCCCTTCCTTTTATTAAATATAAGCCATAGTTCTTGTACTTGTAATGGTGATCATGTTGGTCTTATAATCAAGACTGGAAGTGTTTGAAATGAAAGAATGATGTTACAAACTGCCATTTGTAATTTTTGAAAGTGCAAGGACGGGAAATTATAACATAGTCATACTAGATGGTATCGCCCAAATGGTGGTCGTTTTGACAATGAAAGAAATGAACTGTTTAGTGATAGACCTATTTGACGATTTGGTGGCCCTGTTTTCATATTGATGTTTGTGACATTAAAATTTTTACCGGTGCTGTTTGCTTTAATTCAGCCGTAGCATGAAAAAGGGCCATGCTTTTTCCCTAAGTCATATAACCTTTTGCAATTGGTGCGTATTTAGCTCTTTTCAAAAAAAAATTCCCTCTTAATCCAGTGTTACGAATTAATGCTATTATTGTTTAATTTTGATCTTTTCCTAAATTGGGGATTTTATTACATTTACGGTAACTTTGTTCCTAATCCAGATCTCTCTACCTTTAAACGAAGATTAGTGTTTTGTGCCAATATCCACCCCCTTTTTTTATTTGCCATATTTATCCTCCATTCACAAGGAAACGAATTGTATCGCTATATTTGGGACGGGACGTCCGCACTAGGTTGGGAGTTGGCATTTCTAAGCGGTCTTCACCTGTCTTCCACATAACGGCGGAGGTGTCCTGTTAAGTGTCTTGCCCAAGGACACAAGAAGTCAAGTTGCCGACTTGTTCTCCACAACCTCCCATAAATGCCGAGCGCCAAGCAGGGAAGCTGTGGATACCATTTTTTAAAGTCTTTTGGTATGACTTGACAAGGGAATTAAATCCCAAGTCTAACGACTGCAAAGCGGATGCTTTACCCATTACGCCATCGCGTCGGTTGAATTGACGCCAATCCTTTCAATTACAAATATTAGTAATGAGCTTTACCATTTATGTTTGCTATCAAAAAGATAGTGGATAATTTTATTGCCTTCTGCTGTACTCATTAAATAGTAGCAAGCATTGTGATGTCATTTAAGATTATGAACTAACAGTCCGTTTTAAGCCATTAAATATTATGATCGCTACTTGCTGCTCTTTTGTTACTGTAGGCAAATTGATATGAACTAACGTCTCTGACTGTGTGCATGTTCCTTGGCCCTAGCGTAAACGCTGCCATGCAAAGAGCAAAGTGACTCGAAACGAAGCACTCACGGTTAAGTTATAGCAATAGCGGGAGCCCCCAATAATAATGTTGAGGTCAAAAATATGAAATTAGCAAGCTGCGCCTGCCTCGCGCAATTGCAAAACAAATTGCTTAAACATTTAGATCATATGTAGCTTGACCCCTACATTTTGTTGCAAAAAAAAAGAAAGGACCATCTTTACCCTATCGTTTTTTTGGGGTATTTTTTGCTTGAGTTGGCTACACATTAAAATTTGTAGAGACTTCATTTTTTGATGAATCTTTTTAAATAATATGCCAAAGATTCATGCTAACGAGAAAGAATTGACAAAATCTACCAAAAGATTTAGTTTTCTAGAAATTGCAATTTCGTGAAGTGCAGGCATCAAAATTTTGCGTGTTTTTAACCGGTGGACCACATAAATGATTAGATACTTCAGTTTTTGATGGATGTTTTTGAAAACGTCGACAAGTAATTCAAAAAAACCATGCTTGTGAGGAAAAGTAGTAAAAATGTACCAAGAAACACACTTTGTTTAAGAATTGCAAGTTTGTTTGGTCAAGTAAGATAACTGTTCAACTGAAAATGAAACATCATCTATGGCAACCAATTGTTGATCAGCCATTATAAACTAATCCTTAGCCTTAAGTAAATGAAGTCACATATTGCTGGAAAGCAAATTTCTTGAGCTTTCAAAGGACACAAATTGTTAGTACCTTACTATAACGTTTTTAAATTAAAAATACCTGTTTTTACTCAGTTTACCACTTTTGGGGAGGGGTAAAAAGTTACACAAGAGATCTTAAAGTTCAGTTTTTTCTGTGTAAAAACTTGTATTAATTGTACATATTATACGCTATCGGAACTGCCTTGAAATAATCTTTAATTTGTTGAAGAAAGTTTGAAAATCAGTTGAGAAATGAGGTCACAAATTAGTTAGAAAACTGATTTTGCAAAAAGGTTTCAACTTTTGAAAACATCTTTATATTATGATCTGTAGTAGCAAAAGATTTGTGTTAATCGTACGAGACCTATGATGACATCATAGAGCCAGTTTTAAGCATGCTTATAGGGCTTAAAGTCCCAAAATATAGAATTGCTCGTAGCGTAGACAAGTAAGCTTTAATTATTGTAAAGTTGTTATAATCGAAAGCAGGTCATTAATATCTCCTGAAAGAACGTTTAATCACGTTTGTGCGATCAGTACTTTTTTGAGAAGGAACAAAAAACAAATTGTACAATAAAGCCTTGATTTTGACATCATTTTAGACCCCGAACAAATAAAAGTTTTGTAACGTGGTGAGTCGGAAGTTGGTTTTCGTTTAAGCAAAAAGCGGTTGGCCTCTATCAAGTAATGCAAATTAAAAGAAATTGATTATGACGTCATCATGACGTCACCAACACCCTTATGACACTCTTCATGGGGTGGTGATCAATCGTGGCTTGTAATTCTAGCAGTTTTAGAAGAGTTAAAACAGGGAGACACACAGACAAAATTGTGCTTTATAGTATAGATGCATAAAGTGGGCTTCCGTCTGTACCTACGTATGTACACTTTAACCCCTCCAAAACTACTGGACGTAAAAGCATCAAACTTGGAACGTTGATCACCACCCTGTGGTGAGTGTCACAATTATGTTCATGACATCAATACTCAAAGATGATTTTTTTTTAACTAAATTTCTTGACAGAGTAAAACCATTTTACGCTCAAACAAAAGCTAGCACTCAACCTAACACTTCACAAAATATTTTTTTGGGGTCTAAGATGACGTCACAATCAACGTTTTGTTGCGCAATTTGTTATTTGTATTTTCTTAAAAACTACTGGTTGTAGAAACGCGATTAAATGTATTTTTGGAATATATTGATTAGATGATTTCGATAAAAGCAACTCTACAACAATTAAAGCTCATTTGACAATGCAACGAGCAATTCTCATCTGGACACCGTTGCTGATGTTATGGCTGCTTTTGTAAGGGAGTGCCAGATTTCCTGGTTTACCACTTGTGGAATGCATAGAATTTACTATGCCGTAACTCTGCAGCAGCATGTTACGACCAAGACTTCACCATAAGACGTAAGCATTGCACTTTAGAAGTACGTTAAGGGGTGGGACAAAGAGTCTTAAAGAGAGAGTGAGGATTTATATAATAATTAAGTAGTCCCTCACGAACAGTGAGGAAGTACCAGACAGGTTTCACCATTCGCCTCTCGTTATAATTCTTATTTTAGCATTTTAGGCCTTTTAAGCATGCTTCTCTTTTTTTGTTTGCACGCTTACAACTTGCTTTATGATGTCATAATGCCGTCTGGTACGATTAACCTAGTCTTTTGCTAACAGAAATCATAATGATATGATTTTTTTCAGAAATTTCAACAATTTTACAAAATCAGTTTACTCAACAAGTGATTTGTGGCCTTATTTCTCAATCACTTTTCAAACTTTTTTCGTCAAATTAAAGGTTATTTCAAGGGAATTCCGATAGTATGTGATATGTGTCCTTAGTAATTGAGAGGACTAAAAAACTAAACTTTATATCACCAATAGTTTAGCTTTCTACCCCTACCAACAAGTGATAAGCTAATAAAAGCATAAAGGTTATAATAAGGTACCAACAATTAGTGTCCTTTAAAAGTTTAGCAAATTTTCTTTCCACCAATTTGTGGTTCTAACTATTTAGGGCAAGCGATTAGTTTATAATGGCTGATAAAAAATTGGTTGCCATTCACCATGTTCTATTTTTTTGTTGAACAATTATCCTACTTGACCTAACCAACTAGCGATTGTTAGATAAAGTTCGTTCTTTGATGCATCTTGACTACTTTTCCTCACAAGCATGATTCTTTTGCATTATCTGCCTACGTTTTCAAAAAGATTTATGAAACAATGAAGTGACTAAACATTTATGAAATGTAGCTTGCCAGTTAGAAATGCACAAAATTTTGGAGCCTGCGTTTCACATAATTACAGTTTTTACAAAACCTAAATCCTGTAGTACACATGTGTCAAACTCAGGCCCGCAGGCCAAATGTGGCCCGCAGTGTAATTATGTTTGGCCTGCGAGATCATTTTATTAAATGTGCATTCGAGCTTGCCCGCCGCATGTACCGCTGATACTACAAATCCCACAATGCTTTGCTTGTATGTTGGCTCGCAGTCGAAACCGGCAAGCGGTCCTATCTTCTGTTGACAGTCATTAACAACCATGCTACAATCACTTCGTCCAAATTAATTTCACCCTTCACAAAAATGGCCTAACGAAAAATTGACGATACAGTAGATTCCGCTTAATCGGGTCATATCGGGACGAGCACCATTTGGCCCGATTAAGCGGCTGACCCGATTATCCGAAGTCTTGCAGTATCAGTGCCAGGGTTGTTCGTTGGTACACCAGTTATCTCAGCTAGCTGGCGATGACTAGTGTTTGGAGGTTGCTCTCTAATTTTTCTTAAAACAAAAATCTTTTCAGCAATTGTTAAATCTTTTTGCGGCATTTGTGCTGAGGACTTCACACAATTTGCAACAAAACACAATAATTACGATGTCCAAAAGCATAAGATGACAAAATAAATTGTGTTTGTATTGTTCAATTGTTACATAATAAAGTTGGCTTTGTGATATCGAGTTCTATTGCATTGCAAAGGCGGTTTTGCAATTACACAAATGTATGTCTGGCTACAGCTGTGGCCCGATTAAGCGAAATGGTGGCCCGATTATGCGGATTTAACATGATTCATTATCTTTGATTGGATTTCGTTCTTCACAATTTGGCCCAATTAAACGGCTGACCCGATTAACCGGCGGCCCAAATAAGCGGAATCTACTGTAGTAGCTTTCAAGATAGGTGGGAGGCAGATTATCTGTTCACGAATATAAAGGACAGACCTGTTTGTCTTGTGTGCGGAGATAACGTGGCCGTAACGAAAGAATATAACATAAGAAGGCACTATGAAACAAAGCATTATGAAGAGTACAAAGACCTGGACGTAAAGCAAAAGGTGAAGGAGATGAAAAGAAGTCTGGTTTCCCAGTAAACTATGTTCATGAAAGCAAAATCAAAAAGTGAAGCTGCTACAAAGGCCAACTTTATTGTGGCAGCAGAGATAGCAAAATCAGCCCGGCCTTTTAATGAAGAAGAGTTTGTCAAAAAGTGCGTGGTCAAAGTTTGCGACGTTGTGTGCCCAGATAAAAAGCAAGATTTTTTGAATGTGAGCCTGAGCCGAAACACCGTAGCTGAGCGGATGTGTGAGCTTTCCACTAATCTACATAAACAACTAACAAAAAGGGGAAAGATTTTATTGCGTATTCCCTTGCTGTGGATGAAAGCAGCGACACGTCTGATACTGCCCAGCGGTCAATCATTATCCGTGTAGTAGACTCGAGCCTGTGCGTCACAGAGGAACTTTTAGGATTAAAATCAATGCATGGCACAATCACAGGAAAAGATATCTTTGAAGAGGTATTCAAATTTATAACTAAAATGAGCCTTCCTTGGGATAAACTTGTGGGGCAGACGACAGATGTTGCGCCTGCGATGTGCGGTCAAAAAAGTGCTTTGGTCGGCAGGGTTCAGGAAAAGATGCAGGTGAGCTTGCAGTTTATCCCTGTATCATCCATGAGGAAGCGCTGTATGGCAAAGCTCTGCAAATGGAACATGTTATGAGCTCCATAATACGAGTAGTCAACTTCAAGAGCCAAAAGTTTGAATCACCAGCAGTTTAAGTCTTTTCTGGAGGAGTTTGATTCGCAGTACGGAGATGTGCCCTATCACACAAAGGTGAGGTGACAGATGTTTTGAGCTTGGCCTACGTGTAGAAATCTGTCAGTTTATAGTAAACAAAAGGAAAAGACACAACTGAGCTGAAGGACAAAAAGCTTTTGTGTAAGCTTGCATTTCTGTTTGACATTGTGAGCCATCTCAATGTGCTTAATCTGCAGCTTCAGGAGCGGGGCCACATCATCACAAACATGTACGCAGCAGTGAGGGCCTTTAATACTAGGTTGTGTGTGTGTGGAAGGCTTAGATGCTGCAAGGAAACTTGAGTGATTTTCCGTGCTGCCAAATCATGGCAGAGTAAATTTTCCTGCCGTGCTGCCTAGCGCACAGTTTGCTGAAAAAATCAACGCGCTCAGCGCCGAGTTTTCCCGGCGATTTGCCGATTTTAAGGCTCAGAAAGGGAGATTTGAACTGCTGAGTAATTCATTTGCGATCAAAGTGAAAAGCGCACCAACCAGCCTCCAAATGGAGCTAATTGAACTTCAATGTAATGACATGCTCAAATCTGAATGTGACTCTGTCGGTGCTGCGCTATTTCAGTGTTTCCTCCCTGGCACAATTCCACAATAACGCACCCAAGCTGCTCAAATGCTTTCATTGTTCTGCAGCACATATCTATGTGAGCAACTTTTTTCTATGATCAAGGTGAACAAAACACTCACAAAAGTCGACTCACTAGCGAACACTTTCACTCCGACCTGAGGATTTCCTCAGCTCAGAGCTTGACCCCAGTCATTGATGAACTTGCATCTAAGCAAAGATTTCAGGTATCTGGCTCATACCAATGTGCAGAGTAAATTAGAGTGTAGCAAACGAAGCTTGAATATATGTTTCTTATGCACTTTTTCTACTGCAGGGCATGGTCTGTTCATAGTTGGAATGTTGCATTTTTATTGAATGAAATTATTATTTTTGGTTCTTTTGTTGTTGGCTTTGAAAAAGATTTACTTTAAAAAGGAACTTGAAAGGATACAGGGAGAGACATACTTTATTTAAATAAGAAATAAATGCCACTGATGTGTCGTTTATTTTAAATTTAATTTTTTATTTATTTTTAAGATCAAGCTTTGGTTGTTCCAAATTCTGTGTTTAAGCAACTCTAAAGTGTGTTTTCATATTAAAAGGTGAAACATTACATATCAGTTGCAGTTAATTTTTCAATAAATATTGAGTTTGACCCGTAACTTTACTTCACTGCTTAATTTTGGCCCACTGCGAATTTGAGTTTGACACCCCTGCTTTAGTAATTTTGGCTATTCTATCTTGAATGCATGGCTCCTTTTCATGCTATGACCGAATTAAGGCAAACAGCACAGCTAAAGAACTTAATGTCACAAATATACTTACAAAAAAGGAGTCGTCAAATAGGCGTAACTTACATTCACGTTATTTCTTTAATTGTCAAAACGGCCATCATATGGGCGCTGCCATAATTTTTGCCTATGTTTCGCTTTCCCCTCACCTACAGCTTTAAAAAGTACGAATGGTAGTTTGTGACATGATTCTTTGTGA
The DNA here is from genome assembly GCA_963675345.1 of Trididemnum clinides. Taxonomy (NCBI): domain Eukaryota; kingdom Metazoa; phylum Chordata; class Ascidiacea; order Aplousobranchia; family Didemnidae; genus Trididemnum; species Trididemnum clinides. The sequence goes on along the minus strand of OY776304.1, from coordinate 15,067,040 downwards.
GTAGTACCAGTCGTGATTAATAGACCAGCATGATCACCATTACGTGTACAGTAGCTGTTACCTATATTTTATAAAACTCTTTGTTGCTGCTCTCGCAAATGCATGTATGGTAAAGCCGGCGCAGCTGCCTTGATATTTTCTGTCTCGGCACAGGAAATGGCATGACCTGCCGGGGTAATATCGCACCGTGCTTAAGGGAAACATTTTTTCCATTTTGTTTGATAATAGCTTTATAGAGATACCAGGATTAAATCCAAAAATTTGGGAAAAGCAAAGACTTTTTATTCTTTTGAGCACACCTAAGCCAGGAAAAACGAACATGCTACATGATTCGTAGCCAGCAGGGACTTGAGAAAGTTTGAAGAGAAATCAAAAGAAAACAACGTCACTGTGTCTAATCCTACCACATTGAAGATATTATTGATATTTTGCTATATGATAGCTTTATCGAGCTACCCAGATCAAACCTACAACATTTGAGAAAAAGCAAGGATTTTTTTAACTCTCCTAAGCATGCCAAGCGGAGAGATAAGAATTTGCAATATAATGCGAAGCCAACAAGGACTTGAAAAAGTTAAAGGAGAAATAAAAAAAAAACAACGTTTCCATGTGAAATCGCACCACATGAAAAACATTTTTGTTATTTTGCTTCAAAAATAGCTTTATATGACAAAAAATGTAGTCCTTACTTCCAACCTAAGCAAAACGCAAAGCCCCCTTTGGTTTACACAAACACTGAGCAGAGCACATAGACATAAGGCAAAGCCAGAAGCTTGAAATCAGAAATTCTATTAGGAAAAAGAACGCATCGAATCGTGAAAATCTTATATTGCAGAAAAGCAACTTTTTAGTTGTTGTTCACTCAAGTGCCCGATGGGTGAAACGAGCTTGACCGGCTGAACCAACATTCTTAATCTCGATGTTACTGATGGGCCCCTGCAGGCGACGCCAGCAGAGCCGGCTAGAAATTTAATATTTTTGTAAGTTCAGGCACATAAAAACGGTTAAAAACTTTTACCTTAGCTAAACATTTATGCAGAATGGATTTGGTGAGTTTGAAGTTGTGGATTTTAACTGGACGCTTACAATGGAACAGTTACTAATTTTTGCTCTTGTTCTTGAAAAATGGATTGCTCCCAGAGGATCAAAATCTCTTGATGAGCTTTCACAATTGCTTCTTGTTTATATTGGTTCTGGAGTAGATATTGTTGAATTATTTTCATTATTTGAATTACCCATAGTACGTAATAGTTTGACTGAAAATATTCAAAGCAGACTACTTATGAACTTGAATTTAACTTTTATGCGTAGCTTGATTTTGAATCTAATTTTGTCAGTAAGTGCTCTTGGCAACAAAAGTATGATAAAATTATATCTATACCCTACATCATTTATTGTTTATATACCTTCTGTAAGCGGTTAAAAACGATACTAAAAAATGCTGTATTGTTTTGACCTTTCATGTAGCTATTTTTGCAGCTTCTGCATAAATTAGGCTTAATGTTGTTCACATAATATTTTCTATTTATTAGAGTGTATATTGCTTCTTAAAGAGATAGATGATTTTGCATACATTTCCTGGATTGCTATTAACAGTTTTTATGGATGACATACATTTAATCCGCAATTATTCTCAAATGTATATAATTTGATTAATATGTGTCTATGATCAACCACAATCACAAACATTTTACAGTCTGGTAAGGTTTCTCTTGCAGTGATGAAGTTGCTTGCTGAGCATGGTCTATTATTAAGCTCAACATTTCACTTCTCATTTTCGATCGGAATTAACTATGCAGACATATTGATTATAATGACTATCTATTGCAACTAGAGCCTGCCTAGTGCTTTCTTCAGTGTTTCCCAAACTGTGAGGTGTGGAAGATTTGCAGGTGTGTGGCGGTTTTTTTTCTTACAATACTTAATATTTATACAAGTTTTCAGCCAAAATTGAGTTGATGCTGCCCTGAAATAATGGTCGATAACGTCGGAGATCCATTGTGTTATGTTGCCCAAAAAAGGCGTATTCTCAAAAAAAGTCATAACCTTTCTTGCTGTCACCTGCAATGCTACTCGCTATCAATATGAATAGATTTATGTGGCTGCTATGCAGCGATTTTCGTTTAGCTTTTTTACTGTGCCAACAGACGATAAAGTTTGGGAAACACTGGCTTTCTTTGTATTGAAATTTCCTGTCATATGCCATTTGATTTGTCAAAAAGCATTGTAACTGTACATTTTAGTATTTCTTCTTATCTTTTATTGCCTTTGTTTTCTCATGTCTATCATCTATCATTCTCCTATGCTTTTATAAATACAAGTAGCTTACATCATTTTAACTTACTTATTCAATTCTCAGTAGCACCACCATAGACTTTAACCTTCAGAAATTTTTGGAGATCTTACAATCTCCAGATATCTTTTCCTAATTTACAGCTGCTAGCTATTGTGAGTATTATATGCTGTGATGATAAAGACTTTATAAATGTGCTGTATACATTTACCGAGATTTTTTTTACAGATTCGCAGCTCAAGAATTTTTGTTTACCTTGTGTTGTCACTTTTTTCGTTGAGTTTACTTCAATTTACTCTAGTGCTGACTGCGACTAGAAAGCTGCCGTTGCCTAAAGCTCAACTCGATGGACTTGATAAAGTTGTTGATTTTTTGAAGTATACTGAAAAAACTTCTACAAAGAGCAAAATAGCTATGTGGTTAGACATTGTTCAAAATAAAGAAAAGGTCAACGTAAGCAGGCAATCTACAAAATCCTCTCCAAGGGTTTCTTCACCGAAGAAGGTCATAGACACAATTATTGAGGCAGAAGAACGTGAAAGCTTGGCGTCAGAACCTCATTACATTTTGTTTGAGGATGAACCTGCTAATGTTGACGTGAACCAAAAGAAGTCTGTGGCATCGTCTGCTTCCAATTTTCCTACCGAGTGCAAAATACCTGACACTATTCAAAGTGTAAAGACTAAAAGCGTGTTAAATCCTGTTGCTGGGAAGGTTTCCACAAGTAACAATAGACCTAACAAAGCAGCTTTTTTTACGTCTAATATTGATTCCAAAGAAAGGTCAATATTTTCAAAAATCCTGTTACACGTTGTAGATTTTATTGATCGCGTGGTAGCGTCTGATAGTGAAAAAGACAGCTACAGTGATGCAACTGGAATCGGTAGTGATAATTACTACTTAGACACATTAGATGTAAAAGATAATAATAAACCAGCCAAGAGAGATCATGAAGTTAGGCCAAAATTTATGTCACTGCAAGAAGCAGGTTTCTACCTCAAAAAATTAAGTCAACTTGAAAAAAATATTGATAGTTCAACTGCAGATGCTAGTAGTTGTGGACCTACATCAGCTGGCAGTAAAAATACTGATAGAAACGGTGAACACAATTTTAGGGTAAGTTCGGAACATGGTGTCAAAAAAAAAACTAAAAAACGAACCAAGAAGAAAAAAGACAAGCCCAAAACTGTATTCATTAGCTATCCGAAGAATAAGTTTAATCTGTTTTGCTTTTATAATGAAATTTGGTCTATAATTGTCCAGCTTCTACTGCAAGATGTTCCGTTTTTTGTTTTAAGAGTTTTTGTTTTACTTTATTATCGCACTCCTACTCGTTTTATAATTCTTTTTACCTTTAAGAATTTTATTACTACTACTTTAGGTTTAAGACGTGTAAAGGCGTTATATGCTGAAGATAAGGAACCGTGGTTAGAGCTCATGAAATACACCCAGTCAAGTAAACGCAAAACCATGGATAACTCTAAAAAAACAAATGTTTAAACTTTTGCAGTCATCACAAACAGCATGAAATATTGCAGCAATTTTATGTGGTATTTGTAACAGTTGTGCAATTGTGGGCAAAAATTTGAATTGTGGTTTCTGTGCTAGCATATTGTGCAGTTACTGTATGTTTTTTGTTACACTTTTCAAAGCTTTGGTATTTTCTGGCAAGTTATTTACTGTTACAAAAACTTTTTCGGGAACTGTTAGAATAAGTGATAAATCTTTAAGCTATTGCTGTACTAGAGCCTGATTGTGTGAGATTGATGATTTTGTTGTAACCTAAAATAGACCAATTTTTGTGTAAAGTAGATATCAGCAAATTTTCAAAACACGTCATAAATCGTACTTAAAGGTGAATCCATAAAAAAAAACAAAAAAAACAAGCCTGTAGAATGGGTTCTAAAAAATCAATTTGGTAGCGTCGAATCTGCTGAACTTACATTTGACGCCAGTGACTTTTTGAAAAACGTCTAAAGTGTCTTGTTGGTATCTAGGATGTTTGTAATTTCACAAGAGGATAAAATTGCAATCTTCTGATAAAGCAATTATTGTTAGGCGCTCACAGAATAGTTCTATTGCATTTGCATATAACTTATTCGATTTTTTTAGGATAATTATTATTTAACATGTGCTGTTTTAAAAACTTACGGATTCTTTGCGAGTCAATTCCAGGAATTGCTAAGGGCATGGTATCTAGATTTCTTTTTCTGATATATAACTCAGTTGCAGTTTGGAGGACAATTGTCACGTTTCAAAGTAAATGGTTCTGGTTAATGATATTGACATCTGTTCCCTCTCTTTTAGAAGCTTTTTATTCTGCAATCGTTGATCAACTTGGCTTGCCAAAATGGTAAGTAGGCTTAACTCAGCTATTTATTGTAATATACTCCGTGATGTAAAATTCTTTTCTGGGCTTGGCATTACTTTTGATTTCATATCACTATTATGAATTCTACAAGGTGCTTAAAAGTTCAACTCATTGTTTTTCTAATCACAGTGTGTGCTTGCGTTTTAAACACATGGTGAGTGCGATGCCTTCATCTTTCTCAAACTGCATTACCGTTTGTTCTCAAAAATCGGCTGAACCCAATTAACTTTTTCGTACCTACACCGCTACCAGCCGTGATTAGGAAAATGAGTAACAGTAAGAACTTACATTTGTGTATGCATTTTACATATTGGCAACGTACCAAGTTTGGCATAAATCCCTTCCATTGCCAAATTATTGCTTTAAAAAGAAGAAAAAAGGCACCCCAGATATGAAATGTGACTGGAAAAACTAAATCAGCTCGAAACTTTATTTATACATTAATACGCTAAGACAAATGCATTTCGCTATAAAGCATCATCAGTGCTGTAAAAGAACAATAAAAGCAACTAAATCTAAGGTTCCAAGCAATAGCTCTACTGACAAATCTACACTTATCACATAAGTAATTATATATCTAGCGCATCAAAACAAATAATTTCATATTATAGTATTGCAGTATTACCCACAAGGCAGCAGACCATTATGACGAAAAAAATAAGATTAAAACGCAGGCTGATGGTAGACTAAATTTAAAGTAATAAAGATATTAAAGCACAGTGAGAAATAGTACTAGGTTATATGCGAGGTAAAATCATTTCATTAATATTTATTTTTGCATTAAGTATGCGATACGATTTGGCTTCATAAAAGTTTAAATTTTCAAATTCAGGTTTTATAATAAAGGTAACAAAAAAACATTGCGCTATATCAGGTTTACCGGTAAATATTTCCTTATGATGTTATCATAATGTCTAAGTAGGGCCGAATTATCATTATTTTCAGAGTAGTGAAATTTGTTCCATAGTACTCGATGTTTTGTCCAACGTTGTGAAAAAGATGTCATTGTTTGACCAACATAGTAATTGTCACAGTTTTTGCAACATGCCGCGTAGATACCATAATCTTTGCAGTTTAATTTTTGGGTCAAAGGACGTACTCCATTAGGTGTGCGTATATGTTTCATCAGTGGGACCATAGAATTATGTGAGCCATGATTGCCACATAGTGCACATTTACCACAGGGCCCAGATATGCCCCATCCTTACCCTCAAGAGGACCAAATGATGTGAGCCATGATTTCCACATAGTGCACATTTACCACAGGGCCCAGATATGCCCCATCCTTACCCTCAAGAGGACCAAATGAAAGCTTTTTATAGCAAGCTACAAAATTGCCCAGTGTCTGTGGGCGCTTGTAGGCAAGCATTACGCTTGATTGCAGACGTTTTTCCATCTGGCTAGACCGCAGTAGTTTTGGAAACTGGGTAACCCATACGATTTTTTTCTGTTTATTTTTCTTTAATTTGCTGTTGTTAATAGGATGAAATCTATCCACCCAAGACTTGGCCTGCTCAATTGTCTTGGATGTGAGAGTTTTAGGAAATTTGGATTTAAAACATTTGTTTTTTAGGAATCCCAGACTAGTATCATAGTCAGTTTTGTCTTCACATATACGCCGCATGCGCATTGCTTCAGATACCACAATAGATTGAAATACCCATAAGGGGTGATACGAAGTACCATTTATAAAAGTCCTGTCGAGGGCAGTTTTTTTGACATAATTACTCGTGACAAATTTAAATGGTGAGTCCGATGAGTGCTTGTGGAGAACGTCTAAAAATTCGACTTGTTGGTCTGAGCATTTGGTATTGAACAATTTGGTGGTTATTTGAAGTCCAACTTTTCCAAGACTATTTTCTATTGCTTTGATTATATTTTGCGTTGAGTTTTCCCCAATAGCAATAAAAATAATGTCGTCGATAAATCTTTTATAAATACCCGATTTTTTTAGAATAGGGAGAGAGAGAGAGAGAGAGAATTTATTTGATTTGCTTTGCGCACCGACACAATAATCAGATTGATAATACACACAAAAAAAAATCACTAGTAGCAAAAGCCAGGGAGCATCGAGGAACCTTTCGGTTATCGAGTCGAGATACTCCCTGATCTCAGCAGATTGAGATATAAGCGAGATGTATTAAGTGACACTTATAATTTGAGCCGGAGTTGTAGCAAATGCCGGGAATGCCGGAGTTGTAGCAAAATGCATAGCTATGTTTGCAAGCGAGACTGAATGGTTGTCACCAGTAATTATGCTATTAGATTGTTTATAAAAGTGCTGTCCATGTTGTATAATAACCGATTCTAGGGTAAGCATGATTAATTCAACAAAGTACCTTTGACCCAGTGCGCCAAATGGCGATTGTAAATTGAGGGCTGTAGTGAGGGCATCTCTAAGCGTATTTCTGTTGATGTTGGGGTAGAGTGCAATAACATCTGCCGCCACAATGAACAGATCTTCGTTGATGAGCTTGTTTTGAATATCCAGGTTGTTTGATTTCCATTAATTTAGTTCGAGTAGATAATGGGTGCTATCTCTTCAATACTCATTGATCCCATCCTGACAATATTTCACTGCAATAGGATGCAAGATGTATTCAATCATTGCAGTAAATCTTGATGTAGGAATGTGTCCCGCCGATTGCAATAATCCAACTGGTATTTCAGTAATTCGAGCATTCAATAGGTGATCGGGTTGGAGCTTGTGAGTCTTGAAAGGGGGGTACGCATACGCTGGGCTAGAGCATGCAAAATATTTAGCCAACTCTCCAGTTACTTTTTGATAACAATTTTCTTTAACTCTGTATCCTGTGCTATGATAAAGCAAATCTTTTGATATGACTCCTTTTTCAAATAACGAGATAATAAGGTTTTCGCATTTGCGTTTATTAACTTCAAATTGTTTATGCATAATCTGTGGAGTGAATTGTAGAACGTCAAATTTGTTTAGTTCTTTTTCCATAATTTCATGGTAGTCGGAATAGTTAACAATAAGGATTTTTCCATCCTTGTCTGTTCGACACACCACAACCTTTTGTTCAGAGATTAACATTTTTATAGTTTTAAGTGCTAGTTTTAGACGAAATGGAAGGTTATTGTTGTGCAGATATTGCTTTTCAACCTTAGGACCTAAGTTTCGTAATTTGGTTTCAACTAATTTTTTGTAGGTTGCGACCTCTTCAGTGAGTGATTCAGTTGGTGGTCTAGAAAATTTGGGGATTATAAGTTTAGTAGGTAGGCACTCTTCATTTTGCGTATTTTCATTGTTTTTGAATATATCAGCCCACTCCACTCTTCGCGTATGTTTAGTTAAAAAGCACCACTCTTGGTCACAAATGTTTTCATTCCATTTGGATGTGGGCACAAAGTTCAATCCTTTCGCCAGAAGTTCTTTTACGTCATAATTTTTTACGTCATAACTTTTTCGTCATAAGTTCTTTACCCCAGATATGAGGTCATTAAAGTAGTCTTACTGTATAAAATAATTGTTTGGAGTGCTTGCATATTACTCTTTTTATATTTGTTAAAAATCGAAAAATACCCGTATCAAGTACCGTTGAATTAATTTGATGCTTTTAAGATGTGTGTCCAGTCCTGGTACCAAGCTCCTTGCTTTTAAATCCAAGTACTCGGTACTGGTACCGTCTTATTTAAGAAAGTACAGATCTTCATCTTTGATTATTTGGTACATTTAGTGGTCACATACACTGCGTGTGCGCTCAGGGTCGGTTTGCTAGTCTTCAGTTAGACTGGGCCACCACGATAGGTAGACTGCTTGGCCCCGCCACCTGTATGCCACATCAAAATGGAGGCATCCCGTTAAGTGTCTTGCCCAAGGACACAACTAGCAAGCTTGCCGGCTTGTTCTCCACACTATTCCTGTTATGCTGAGCGCCGAGCAGAAAAGCTGTGAATGCTATTTTTTAAAGTCTTTTGGCATGACTCGACTTGGAAAATGAACCCCTGGTCTACCAACTGCGAAGCGGACGCTCTAACCACTGCGCCATCCGCAATGATAGGGATAGTGTGGAGAACAAGCCGGCAAGCTTGCTAGTTGTGTCCTTGGGCAAGACACTTAACAGGATGCCTCCATTTTGATGTGGCAGACAGGTGGTGGGGCCAAGCAATCTACCCGTCTTGGTGGCCCTAGTTTAACTGAAGACTTCCAAACCGAGCCTGAGCGCATACGCAATGTATATACATCTTCCTGCATAATGCTCTTAACAAAAATACCTCATACGACGATAAAGAAGTTTTCACGTACACTTACCATGGAGTGGCATAAAAAACTAAGACTTATCCCTGTCGAATTGACGCTCGCAGTCTCCTAATTTCAAATCATTAGAAGTGATATGTTCCATGGAACATAGACCGAAAAGACTAAATGATTTTGGTAGGTTTCAAAGCATTTCAACTCTAGGTTTTAATTCGTCTACAACCTTTTTTTAGCCTTTAGCGCTGGCCGTTACACAATATGTGTGCTACCACGTCAATGCAGGTTGCAAAATGTAATGTTTGAAGAACTTTACTCGTTGGGCATTTCTATAATATCCTACGTTACTTGGTCTGCAATGGAAAATGCTTGTTTTAGTTGAGCAAGATAAAAGTTGATTGTGATAAAATGTTTACCTATATTTTGCTTATGCAGTAGAACGCCCATTATCCGAACGCTATTCTGAAAAACGACATAAAAGCGCATATATCTTCATATTTTGAGAAATCGCTATCTGCGCTTGATAAAGGACTGTGTTTGAGTGCAACAGCTTTTTAAGTTTCAAACTAATCTAGTGGCTATGTCTTCCATGAAAAAAAACGGAATGTAGTGACGATTGAGACATAGTTTAACTAGCAATAGGAGACCGGCGCGATGGTGTAGTGGTTAGAGCGTCCACATTGTAGTCGGTAGACCCGGGGTTCATTCCTAAGTCGAGTCATACCAAAAAACTTTAAAAAATGGTATTTACAGCTTCCCTGCTTGGCGCTCAGCATAAAAAAGGGATAGTGTGGAGAACAAGCCCGCAAGCTTGCTTGTTGTGTCCTTGGGCAAGATACTTAACGGGTGCCTCCACCTTTATGTGGCAGACAGGTGGTCTTCACGTACTTCATCGGATTATAATTGTGAAGTTGCTAACCCAGCATGTCAGACGATTCTTGGGTACCCACCAGGGCACTCCGCCTTGTTGGTGGTGGGGCTACCAGTCACTCAAGACTGGTTCGAAATGGGCTGCCATCTTTCCCCTAGCCTAATATCAATTAGGTTGACGGCATGAACCTGAATTACCGTTCATGCCGTACCTCCATCCCAAGGAAGGGGAGGGGTAAACACAAACAAACAGCAATAGGAGTGAGGGTGTCTTTTCTGGCAGTGCGCAACAATATTGGTATTGTTATTCGATTATCGCAGCCATCCTTGATCCCAATTAGTTCGGATAATCGGCGTTCTACTGTTATATCTCTCCATTTTTAGTTATCTCACAGATCCGTATCGTATTTGTCGGACCATAGGGCGCACCTGGCTATAAGGTGCAGTATCGATAAAAGTCTTTTAACAGGTTTATTTTCATAAATAAGGCGCATTTAATGAAACAAAAACTCAATGCATTTTATCGGTGCCGTGCGAAGTGTACGGCTAGTTGCTAGGTACAAGTTGCATTACATGCGCGACGCACGTGTGTGTTTACGCACGTAAAGCGAAGAGAAAAATACACTCGTGAAGGGAACGAGAGTAGGTGAAGAAAAGAAACACACTCGTAAAGGGAACGAGAGTAGGTAATTTGATCGAAAGAAAGAAACAAGAAGTTTGCTCTCAAGAAAGAACGAGTTGAGGTAGGTACAATTGCGATGGTAGCGCCTATTGCAACATAAAATTTGTTCAGAGCTTGGTGACAAAGCGCAACCAGATCCATACATTAGACGCACCGGACTATAAGGCGCACCTTCCATTTTAAAGAAAATTGTAAGATTTTAAGTGCGCCATATGGTCGGAAAAATACGGTATATTAAATCGGCATTTATTGAAGACTTTAGTTCCATAAAGCCAATTATTGAATTATTTGTTCCTTGTAGTCTACATCTTATTTTACCTTACTTCTTGTGGTTGCCCCTGCTTAGTGGAAATATTATCACTTGTGAGAGAAATTCGCTGTTTCAGCGTGGCTGCGAAGTACACATTTGATATACTTATGTATACTAAAACAAGCTTGCGATGAAGTACATTTGATAAAGAAAAGCAGAATGAAGGAATCCTGGTGATACTGGGCTGTTGAATAAGGAGATGAAGGAAGCTATGTGACAAAAGGAAGTGGCAGATAAAAAGAAGTAAATCGATCCGAGGAAAACAAGGCTAGATGCAAGAACATGAAAAATTGAATAAACAAAGTCATTGCTAATTCTGTAAGAAAAAAGCCGGAAAGAATAATGAAATTGAACGAAAACCCAATTGACATTTTTAAACTAATAAAGTTCATAACAAGAGATATTGAAGAATCAAAATATATGATAAAATTTGTAAAAGTGAAATACTTCTGAGCAAAGTTGAACCATGTGATGAGTGTGGCAAAGTTAGTGCTTTGCATAAAATGTGGTAAATGTATATATGGTAGTTGCGCGAGAATATAGAGAGTGTCCTTAACTCAGGCCAAAGGTTTTCTTTGTAAAGAATGCGTTGAAGCAACAAATGAAATTGAGAAACCAGATGTGCAATTATCATTTTGTGATTACATGGAGCTTGTGAAGAGTTTTTGTAACTTAAGGGACAGATTGATTGCCAGTGGTGATGGAAACAACAAAAATTGGATGGATTAAATTTAGAAAATGCTAAAAGTTTTTTCATGGATGAAAGCTCTCGTTGAAAATGAAAGAATAAATATGTCAGAGTTATGTAAGGTCGGTCAGTGATGCTGTACGGTAGCGAAACATGGTGTCTGAGGAAAAATGAAATGGCGATTTTTAGAAGAACTGAGAAATCAATAAAAAGAGCAATGTGTGGAATGAAATTAATAGAGTGTAGTAGTAGCCCAGAACTTTTTGATTTTCTGGGTTTGAAAGACTAGGGCGATTATAGCACGATAGTATGGAGCATATTTCAACGAAGGAATGGATGATGTGCTACAAAGAGTGTTGGACTTTGAAATGGTTGGAAAAAGCGGGCGTGGGCAACAGAAGATGGCGTGAGGCAAGTAAAAGAAGAAATTGAACAGATTTGACTAAGAAACACCAACATAACGAAGTGACGCAATGCTGTCTATAAACCGTATTAGACAAGAGTATACAAAATGCTGGCCGCATGCAGACCACCCAAGAAGCTTTTGCGTCCCACGTCTAATCTGACAATTGTTTGCAACATAATTCAAGTTCACATAACCTTGAATTTGCCATTTCGCATGTGGTAGTTGTGTCTTTAACCAGTTGAACCCCCAAAACTAGTTCGTTTGCGTCCCGTCTAGCGTTTGTTTCAGTGAAATGCGGCCCAAATCGTTAAAACTTTGGGCACCCTTGGTCTAGAAAGATGACGTAAATCTGACTATTTTTGTTAACAGAAACAAAATCATTCGATCTTTCTGTATACATATCTTGACTTGATTTAAATACATTTCAAAAATTATGGCTTTGTGAGACGAGTGACTGAATTATGGTAATTGTTATCATTTTTTTTCATAAAGTACAATAACCTTCAACACAAAAATTACAGTAAATATTGACAAATGGCTAGACAAATTAAATGCCACTATTAACGTAAATAAAATACTCTTGCCCTCAATTAAGTGACTTTGTTACTATTTTTTTGTTTTTGAAATACTGTTTTAGTTTTATTTGCTCTCACATCTCAGTGTGTTATCTATCACTTACGTCACTGCTTCTATAGGTTATGACCCTTCACTCATTATTATGATATACTGCCCTTTGTTTATGTAGTAATTAGACGTCTCTTTTATCTCACATTTATTTCTATATAACTTAACCTATCATATTAGTTTGAATGTATTTTAAAAGGAGTCGGAGCTAGTTTCATGGCTTGTAGTTTTGATAGCTGTTTATTATTATTGTAGACCCTGTGCAGATAAATATTTTTGCTTCTTGTTGAGTTTTGAAGATTTATTATCTTAGTACAGCCTTTTCTCTGGTTTAGCATTAGTTTGTTTGAAAATATTTAATATTTTTTTTGTACGATTTTTATTATATTTTTGCAGAAACTTAGGATGCGTTAACCAAATTAATTTTTCTGATGACAAATAAATGTCTAAGCTGACTTTATTACTGTTTGTTAATAGCAGACCATTTTACAACAGTAAATATTGCAAAGGTGGCGTAGCAGTAGAACTTTAACCGCTTTATTTATTTTATTTTTGAATTGCTTGTTTTTAGGATTAATCCTACAGTTTTTTGCTTTCTTCTGTGTGCTTTGCCCAATATATGGCTCTTGGAAATGAAATTGTTGTCGGATAGAATTAAAGGAAACTTTTTTCCGTGGATTAAACCAACTAAAGAAGCTGCATTATACCCAGACGTAAGTTGTTGTTACTCTAATGATCGCATTTTGAGTGGTCTAATAAGGGCAGTTTACCTACCCGATTTACACAGAGATCGTCTGACTTCATAAACACCAGTCGATTATTTCGCAAGTCGAACGTATTGTAGAGGACACGACTATTTGTTTATTTTTCATTGTTGTTACCCCTGCAATAATTCAATACAAGTTCTTTTTCAAAATAATATGAAAAAGAGTATTTTTCACAACTAATGCAATAATCAATGTTTATACTTTTAATGTTACTGCAGTTAAGTGCATATTTTACTACTTGCGGTATTTTAAAATTACTGTAAACTTTTTACTGTGTAGTTTTGTGTGATATTGTCTAGAAAATGTTTGTTAATTAGTGCAACCTATCTTGATATGTTTACAAGCCGTTTAAAATATCTTACATGGAAAATGTAGTATCTTGTGGCTTGCACCGACTGCAAAAACCTATGTGACTTGGCTTCTGAATCAAAAGCGTAATGGCATTTTGCAGTCTTTTAAGCTTTTAAACAACAAACTCATCTTTTGTTTATAGAGTTGATTTGTGGTACAGAATTTGAAAATTGTAGAAAGTAGAGTATTCATTCTCGAAGCTTTTCGTCTGACACTTTTTAAGAGAATCCGTCAGAAATAGAGTGAAAAGGTGAAGTGAGTCACTTATATAGAGACACAGTTGACGAAAAAGAGAAAAGGGAAAAAAGGCTCATCATGATTGGTAAAAAGAAGCGACCAATAGAAGGAGCGGAAACTAATGTGTGATTTTTAGACCATAAACGAATTCCTTTTGTTTGCATAAATTTGGTTTGGATGTTTTAATGTACGTGGCTTCAAGGGTGGAAAGGTGAAAAGAAGAACGGCCACGGGCAAGAATAGAAAATTTGTTGTCATTATATTCGTGTGCGCATGTAGGGTTTTGTAAAAGATGTTGTCCTATGGCAGAAAAGGAAGTTTCAGTTTTAAAGCTTCTGATTGGCTTGCAAGAGCGGGCCAATGTGCTTCGGTCCTGAGAAATATGCTTCTGGAGAATGGTTTTCGGCACGTGCTGCTTAATCCTCTGTTGTAACCTTTGAGACGTACGACCCACGTACCGACTATCGCAGTGGCACAGAAATTGATAAACAATGTTGCTTTGATGAAAAGCGGGTAGTACATCCTTTTTGGCTACAGGCAGAAGTTGTCTGGTGGTGTAGACAATGCATGGTTCAACTGCAAAGTAACAGCGTTTGACGGCTGTTTTAATTTGCATTTCGTACCTCAGCGAAACATTGCCCAGCCATGGCAAGTGAAGATAAACTGGGCATTTCTTCGGACCGAATTGCGTTGGTCTGCGAAATTGATTCATTTTCTTGGTCATAACAGTGTTGATTATAGCTTCAGGGTAGCCGTTGTTTAAAAGGATTGATCGAATATTGGAAAGTTCATTTTCAGGAGTAGATTTCGAACAGATAACTAGAGCTCTGTGGACTAGGTTGAAATCAAATTAGTCTTCCGCTTCATGGGGCAAAAAGAGTTCCAGCGAATGTATTGGCCAGTGAAAGTCGGCTTCCTATAGATAGATGTAACAAATTCGTCATCATTCTTTTCTACCAGGACGTCAAGAAAGGGCAAAGTCCGATTGCATTCCTTTTCAAAAGTGAAACGAAGCGATGGATGGAGAGAATTTAGATGAGAGAAAAACTCATTGCATTCGTCTTCGTCGTTAAAAACTGCAAAAGTATCATCGACGTATCGATAATACATAAGTGGTTTGTTGACTCTTTTAAAAAGCAAAGCTTTGTAATATCCGACAAAGATGTTGGCAAGAGATGGGCCAAGAGGTGAACCCATAGCAACGCCATCAATCTGTCGGTGCATTATATTGTTGAAACTGAATTCTACGGAGGAAGTAGCCGTTTGCATCAGCTCAACAAAAACTGCACGAGGAAAAGGAGGCGGAGTAAGATCGCCATCATACAGAGCATTAGCGCAGATTTCAATAGTTTCTGCGAGTGAAACATTAGTAAAAAGGCTACAGACGTCATAGGAGCAAAGAAAGACAGATGGAGGAAAGTTAAAAGTTTTGACTTTGTCAGCAAAAGTAAAAGAATCGGAAATACAGTAGGTAGAATAAAGTGAAAGAATCTGTCTTTCTTTGCTCCTATGACGTCTGTAGCCTTTTTACTAATGTTCCACTCGCAGAAACTATTGAAATCTGCGCTAATGCTCTGTATGATGGCGATCTTACTCCGCCTCCTTTTCCTCGTGCAGTTTTTGTTGAGCTGATGCAAACGGCTACTTCCTCCGTAGAATTCAGTTTCAACAATATAATGCACCGACAGATTGATGGCGTTGCTATGGGTTCACCTCTTGGCCCATCTCTTGCCAACATCTTTGTTGGATATTACAAAGCTTTGCTTTTTAAAAGAGTCAACAAACCACTTATGTATTATCGATACGTCGATGATACTTTTGCAGTTTTTAACGACGAAGACGAATGCAATGAGTTTTTCTCTCATCTAAATTCTCTCCATCCATCGCTTCGTTTCACTTTTGAAAAGGAATGCAATCGGACTTTGCCCTTTCTTGACGTCCTGGTAGAAAAGAATGATGACGAATTTGTTACATCTATCTATAGGAAGCCGACTTTCACTGGCCAATACATTCGCTGGAACTCTTTTTGCCCCATGAAGCGGAAGACTAATTTGATTTCAACCTAGTCCACAGAGCTCTAGTTATCTGTTCGAAATCTACTCCTGAAAATGAACTTTCCAATATTCGATCAATCCTTTTAAACAACGGCTACCCTGAAGCTATAATCAACACTGTTATGACCAAGAAAATGAATCAATTTCGCAGACCAACGCAATTCGGTCCGAAGAAATGCCCAGTTTATCTTCACTTGCCATGGCTGGGCAATGTTTCGCTGAGGTACGAAATGCAAATTAAAACAGCCGTCAAACGCTGTTACTTTGCAGTTGAACCATGCATTGTCTACACCACCAGACAACTTCTGCCTGTAGCCAAAAAGGATGTACTACCCGCTTTTCATCAAAGCAACATTGTTTATCAATTTCTGTGCCACTGCGATAGTCGGTACGTGGGTCGTACGTCTCAAAGGTTACAACAGAGGATTAAGCAGCACGTGCCGAAAACCATTCTCCAGAAGCATATTTCTCAGGACCGAAGCACATTGGCCCGCTCTTGCAAGCCAATCAGAAGCTTTAAAACTGAAACTTCCTTTTCTGCCATAGGACAACATCTTTTACAAAACCCTACATGCGCACACGAATATAATGACAACAAATTTTCTATTCTTGCCCGTGGCCGTTCTTCTTTTCACCTTTCCACCCTTGAAGCCACGTACATTAAAACATCCAAACCAAATTTATGCAAACAAAAGGAATTCGTTTATGGTCTAAAAATCACACATTAGTTTCCGCTCCTTCTATTGGTCGCTTCTTTTTACCAATCATGATGAGCCTTTTTTCCCTTTTCTCTTTTTCGTCAACTGTGTCTCTATATAAGTGACTCACTTCACCTTTTCACTCTATTTCTGACGGATTCTCTTAAAAAGTGTCAGACGAAAAGCTTCGAGAATGAATACTCTACTTTCTTTTGTTTATGTACCGGATATTTCAAGAACGTTCCAGAAAAATGTGTTTCCGAACGTCACAAGGGAGGTGTACGACGTAATAATGAAAACTACAACCGTGACACTTGGGTTGTGCAATACTAGTGAAGGTTTTTGCTCGTGGCCGCCAAGGAGCCCGAGGGCCCCGTTTGAGAAACCCTGGTTTAGACAATATGGACTGCCTACCCTACAATACAAAATCATTCATAATTATAACCCTTTCAACGCTTCAATTTAAAATAGGCTTACATTAATTAATGTATAGTACCTAGTGTTAGTCAAAACATTTTTTGCCCTGACTTGCTGACAGTTTCGCCATAGTTTCATTATAAGCAAAAAAAAACTTTTTCCCAGGCTGTTTTCAAACGCCGTTCTGTCAAAGTTTTCCGATATAGCGAAAATAATTTAACACACGCCACGTTGCTTAACGCTCTTCTGTTAAGTCTCCGACGCAGCGAACTTGGGAAGATTTTGCCCGATTTAGCTAAATCGGACAGATTTTGTCTGATTTACTTGTAGCTACATCGCAAAGTTCGTCGCTACATATGCTTAAAATCAAGTGAAATCTTTGTAATTTATTTTTTTTAAAAAGCGCGCCGTAGAATTACTAACAGGTGTCCACCAAAAACGAGAACAATGGGTAAATGCGAATCTGCATCTGTTGTATAAAGGACTGCTTGCAATCCTCACCAATGGAAGATGGAGATGACGTTTTTTCAGTTTCAGCAATTCTATGACGTATGGTTGTGGGCTAGTTTTTTCCTGCTTTTAAAAAAATACTCTTCGTGACATTAGTGATTTGGTTTTCTGTTTGCGTTGAGTGCTCTGGACGACACGAGCTACCAGAAGTGCATTAGATTTTTGTTGAGAATTGTGCAGTTGTACAATTGTACAGAAGCGGCATTAATATTTATTATACATATATTTTTGTTTACAGCTATAATTAACTTGTAGATCAGTGTTTTGTGCATCTATATATTAATCATACAATTCGAACAATGATTATCGCTGCGATTTATCGGTTTATATTTGCCATTATCTTGCAAACAATCTTGTTTCAAAGTTATGTGGTATTTGCGGTTCATCGCTTGTATTTTGATTTAAGAATTTATTGTTTTGTGGTATTTTCAAAAAGCGACACCTGACGCCATTATCAATATAACTACTCTGAATCAATTTAATACAACAAACCAAATAAGTTGGTGTGGTGCTCGTTGACGATTACCAGAACCAAGGATAATCGTTTTTAGGTGCAAGTGCCAAACAAATTCGCAGTTATAGAAGATATAAGCCAGCTATTCATCTGAATAATGGATAGTTGAAGCACCGACAGATACTAACACAGCTCTATGCAGAAACTACAAGGAATAACTTTAAATCTGCAATGTTTAGAAATTCTCCTTTTCTCTTGAGCTGGAGTCGGAATGGCTACACACTTTGGAACAAACATTGATCTTTGTGATCATTGTTGGTAAATGGATTGGTCCCAAAGGAAAGTTATCGGACGCCCAACTTTCTCACTTGCTCTTAATTTACGTAGCTTCTGGTGCTGATATTTTAGAAATATTGGTTATCTTTAGCGACGCTAGAGTAAGCTGCATTGCTACTTATACCTATTGTGTAACTAATGTTCATTACCGTAATTATTAGTGCGGACTATATTTCGTGCATCTGTGTCATAAAGTGCAATTCTTTTTGTCTGCGGGTTTTAACTCCTTCAAAACTACCGGGTGCACAAACATCAAACGTCGCGCGATTGAAAATCTCTCCTGGGTGAGTATCATGAGGGGTATGAGACGTGATGATGATAATTTTTTTGTTTAATTTGCCTTTTTTGAAAAAGGAAAACCGTTTTGTTCAAACGAAAGCCAGATCCCATCTTTCAAAAGTTTCATTATTTTTGGGGGTCTAAAATTGACGTCATAGCTATTTCATGATTGTGCAATCGCTCTCTAAATTTTCTTTGTAAGTACTGAAATAGAAATTAAAATGCAATTAAAAGCTTTTGGGGGGAGATATTATCAAGGTTCCTTTCATAAAAACAATTGTACAATTTAGGCTGAATTGACGATGCAGCAACTCGCTCTTTGATATCGCAATGCTGGCAGGTGCCATGCCAGTGAAAAAAGCAGGCAGCAGATATGAGTAGTTTTTATTCACAGTTATTTCGAAAGCAAACAACTTGTATGCTACCTGTGAAAAAACAGTGATACATTACAGTGTTGACATAGCGCTTGTCAAGAAGCCTGTAACTTTTTAGTAATGCAATGCCAAGTTACAATCCTTTAGAACTGATTGGGCATACCTCGCGTGCTCCTGCTCCAAAACTCGCTTGGTTGATGATCTATGATTTAATAACGCAACCCTAAAACATGAGACAAATATCGTGCTCACGTGAATGAATCTAATTAACAAACTAACTACTTAGAAAAGTAACGAGCCTAAATCAGAAAACTAATAGCTGTAGACAGAATAACACTAGGCCAAAGTTACAAATACAATCATTAGCTACTCAAGTCTAGATCAAATAGAATGTTGTTAGTTCCAATACAAACTTTTAAGTAATAAAGCTATAAATAATTTTAAGCAAGTCCCCAGCTTCCTAAAAATCAAACTACTAGTGAGCTAGTGTAACTGTAAAGGCATCCAAATTGATTGCAGTGTCATGCGAGAAAGCAATGCGAAGCAGAGCGACATGCACTAGGCAAACTACGCAAACCGGATTGATAACGCAATTATAGATTTCAGGCAAGCATGCTAAATCAGTACAGAAAGATGCAACAAAAGGCACGAGTAGATCCAATCAAGAACAGTCGTAGGGCAATCCTGATTGACTTCAACTTAGACAATTAATCCAATGTAGCAAAGTTAACCGTCATGCGGTTATTTGAGTCAAAACTGACTCAAGACAAGTTAATCTGTAGCAACTCTTTCTATTCTTGGTTGTTTAAGTTGTGCCCTCTTGAATTCTTCAATCAGACTGTATTTGTACAATTGAGAATGATGTTCCCCTCAAAACGCTAATTTTTTTTTTTTATTATGCTTTCAAAAAATATACCATAAACATTAATTGGGGTCAAAATTGACCTCAATATGTAATATTGTGCTATGTCTTATAGACTTATACTGTATTCTTCAATTGTTACATTTCATGTTTTTTGATAATTGCCTAATTATTTTCTCTTTTCCCAGCAATTCTTTTTAGGTTTTAAAAAAAACAATGGCTGAGAGAAATAGAAATGTGTTTTTTAGGATGATCATTGTTTACCTATCAGAATTTTTGTTGCTGCTTTTTTTTTAACTAGTTCCTTGTATGGACTAGTTCTCATTCCTGTTTTTTATGTATGTAAATTGAAGTCCTTGTTCATATGAAACTTCATTGCAAGTTTGTCCTTGTGTTCAAGAACTGTTTAAGTTTCCTGGTATAAAGACTTGCTTTCTTATACTTAGCAGAATTGGTGTGGTCGATTGATTCAGTTTAGTGCTTATTGCATTTAACTTCTAAGTAACCAATTTTTTTACCCAATGGGATTCTTTGAATCACATACAGTTTAGATTCATGTAACAACACGCATGTGAATCAAAAAACTTAAAATACCAGCTTACATCAAGTTCTGATCCTATCATAAATCACACTTACGTTCAAATTTCTTACAAACTATTATTTGAGGAGAAAAATTTGCGTATGTTGATCTTTTTGTTTGAATGTTCACACTGTACTAAAATTATGCAACAAGAATTGTTTTAATATTCTTATAGCTTCTTTTATTGATATTTGTTACAAACGAAACATTCAGCATTGTTTACAATCATGATTAAAGCATTTTTAAGCATGGGGTCAAATGTGACCCCAATCAACTCTAACGTTACACAACATAATCAACGTATGAGTAGGGTAGGGTAAATGACGGGCTTTTGCAAAACTTTCGGACAAGCTTAGCGTTTTCTATGGCCATTTTGGATGCTGAGTTCGAATCCGTTGGAATTTTTGACCTATGACCTCATCTGATCCCTTAAAATGCTAATTTATTCAAAATGGCAGCTAAAATCGAGATTTTTGGAGTTTTTTCAGCATAACTTAGAAATATATCGTGTAATATGTCTATATATATGTTTTTTGGGTCGTAGATTACGAAAATGACACTTTCCTGATGCTCACATACACTATTGACGATGTTTATGAAAATTTTCTCTAAAATATCTACTAAATTTATCAATATTTGACACATAGGATATTTATATATCGTTAAAGCACTGAGATTATATTGACTAAGCCAAAAAATACCGATAAAATAACAAATGTTCAAGTGAAAATTTTCAGGAGCAGTCCGTCAACATTTTTATCAACCTCATCTTCTGGTTTTATTGCGTTTCTGATGCTTGTACAAAGTTCTTCAGCAGTAAATTTTTCGACACGAAATTTTCCAGTATTAGAGTCCTTGACACGTCTCTGTTGACGAATATTTGGCGCTACGGTGAGCCGCAGGAACACAATTTCAGAGATGAGTTGTTTTTCAGACAACGATTCAACCAACTCCAAGTTATTGTCAGTCAAAGGTCCTCCACGTTGTTTACAAATGTCTATAGTTTGCAATAACCTTAGATTTTTCTTTCTTTTCAGTTCTTCTTTCTTAGCGAGAACAAGTTTTTTGACATCTTCACAGTTGCCAAGAAATATCTCTCTAGCTTCCTTACTTCTGAGCTTTCTTTGGAGGTTCTCGCCCATTTCCAACCATCCAATCTTTCTTTATCACTTAAGTTGTCGAATGATGAATCTACAAGGAGTGCATTGGTACAGATCACCCTTTTCCTGGATATTGATTGGACCGATTCTGTCCCACCGCTAATTTTTACGCGATTATCAAGCCAAGCAAACTCGCTCTCGCAGCCTAGATTAGTTATTGGAGCATAAGTCAGTTTATTCGGATCTGGTAGTTCGTCGTTTTGTGCTTCATCATGTTCCAGAATATCGTAGAAAAATGGCATGGCTGACAGCTGGCGCCTTAAAGTTTCTGACGTTTCTTTAAGCATGGCAGAGTACAGACGATCTTACCGTGACCAGATTTTAGTTGTTCACATAGGTCATCAATATCGGGTAGTTTCAGCTTAAAGAAATCTCGCACACCATACCAGTCTCTGACATTCTTGAGATTTTTCCTTCTCTCATCAATTCCTAGCAGGTCCATTAGGGGAAAAATTACTAGATAAGCGATTTTTCTATAAAGTTCGCAGCACAAACTGAACCAGTCACTTTGAATATAAACGGATACAGCCAGGACCAATTTATTCAAGTTAATGTCTACCACAGGGTCAAAGAATTTGAGGACCTGATCTTTCATTTTTAGGAATTGATTTGCTATCTGAGCTATGCGACTGAACCTGTTTGCTGTAAAGCCCTTGAAATCTTGTCTCTCAATACCTTCTTGCTCCATCCATTGAACAAATTCAGATTACAACGAAAGACTGTGCTACATGACTTGGACTCAATAACTTGGATATAGCTATCTCACCTAGGGTGTGGATAGAAGAACCGGATGAAGTAAAAGCTTTTTCTCCGACTTTCACACTTATGAGATTATGAACGCCTATTCTCTGTTCGGCCCCCCTGAACACTTTATCACACGCGTTATCAACACCAAGTGTTATATGAGCACAGCATTTAAGATTTTCAGATTCTGGAATAGCCATACTTTCTCTAAACGTTTCGTTATCTCCCGCTCTGTCACTCATCCAAAAATCAACTTCGTTTTTTATTTCATCAAGTGTAGAGTCACCCAAAATTGCCAAGATTTTAAGGTTCTCTTCACATGTTGCAGCACTATCTTTTCCAGAATGCGATATGTTTTCCATAAAACCAGTAGTGAGAGATTTTTTACCTTCTGGTCCATGAACTGTTATATGATCAGCTTTTATGTGGTACATTTTATGGCCGGCGGCTTTTGTCGTATCGTCCAATCCAACTGTTATGACATTGTCGCCTTTATTCGTCAAGTAGAACCCAGCATGTTTCATATTAAGAAGGTAAGCATCTTGCAGATACATTGAGATGCATCGTTTACTGGGGAAGATATATGTTAAATCACCAACGCTTCTTCGCTTTCGTGTCAGGGTAGTACTACTAGTAGCTGTGTTTTCATCTCCAGAATCATCATCACTTTGATTAGCCTCATCGTCCTCATCAACGTTTTCATCAGATGATATCTGCTAGTTCTGACCAAATATCATATTTGCTGAGCAAACTATAATGCCAGAAATATCTGCATGACTAACTTTAAATTCCGACACACATTGCATTATACACCTAATCAAAACTTCGTTCAGAGTCCTTCCTTTTCGATTTTAACATCAGGAAAGTATTTCAGTTCAGCTTTATCATCATGAGAGGATGAAGACGGAGTCACTGGATTGCTTCTTGTCTGTCTAGAACTAGTTGGTGTGGTCGGTATTACCTTGGTAGGTATAAAAGGTTCATGATGTACATCATGGTCGCCTTGGTCATGATCAATAGTATCTTCAACATCAGGCTCATATGAAAGACTTTCAGCATCTCTCAGCTCATCCATCTTCATTCTCTTTCTTTCAGCTGACAGATTCCTAGTTTCTTCTCTTTTCTTTTTTGTAGTCCAGGCTTTCGGGACAGTAGGTATGCATATTGCTACATAATCACTATAGCAGTTGTCAAGATAAAAATTCTCACTTCATCTGTCATTTTCACTCCAGTCTCTGCTTCCAGGCTTCTCTGAAAATCTTTATTCTTAGTTCTAATATCATACACATGAGCACACATAGCATCATTGAAGTTTTTAGCCTTCTCAGTCCACTTGTCATCTTTTTTGTGACTTGTGCGCTCGTGTCTTACTAGTGCCATTAACGTTTCATAATCGTCCCTAATCTTTTTCGCCACCGCACGCTCAGTCAATGGGTAGACGTTCTTTCATATCCAATCATTACGTATTTCAAGTGCGACAGTCTTACTTGCATCATTCTTACTGATTTGTTTTCTCCTTTAGAAACAGGTTGGCATAAATGTATCATACGTCGTAAGTACTGTCCAGATGGTAGTTTCGATTTAGTTTCGTAAGTATCTATCGCTTTGTATTCTTTCAGTTGAAATTTTACAGTAGTGATGCTGCTTCGAGTATCTTTTTTGGATTCAGCCATATTTAAACTTACCTATCTGAAAGCACACAAATTATTAGATACATTAATACCTAACACAACACCGAATTTTCAGCTCTAATCCTGTAAAACAAATAGGTCTAAGAGCAAGTTAGCCCACTTTACATGCCTAGTAGTAATGTATCTGAAATAAGTAGGATCAGTGCAAGGCAATATAAGCATCAAATATCACAAATATGGCTACATAACAAGCAAAAATCAGTAAGAATACGACATAGAAAGCCACACGTGCACGGGAGCCCCACGAAAGTGTCATTTTCGTAATCTACGACCCAAAAAACATATATATAGACATATTACACGATATATTTCTAAGTTATGCTGAAAAAACTCCAAAAATCTCGATTTTAGCTGCCATTTTGAATAAATTAGCATTTTAAGGGATCAGATGAGGTCATAGGTCAAAAATTCCAACGAATTCGAACTCAGCATCCAAAATGGCCATAGAAAACACAGGGCTCTAAAAAATTATCTCATTTACCCCACCCTAGTATGAGGGTTAAACAAATTGACGATTTTTCACGTGAAATCTCTAAGGAATCACAACAGTTCACATTATTAGTACAAAAACCTGGCCCGTGGATTATTATCTTAAAGCATGTAACCTCTAACGTATAGAAATAGCTTCACTGTAAGTGCTTGATAGCTTGCACTTTCCCAAGCTGCGATGATACTAGGACCTAGCTACATACTCGCAACCAGAGATATTCGATCATGCAGTTACGAAAAGTCATTATTTGTATGCCAAATATTTAATAGCTTATTTCAGAAATTACTCAACAATTACTTCTCCCACCCCCACAACTTCACATTTATGCTTCCAAATGTAAGTGGTGAAACCAGCGGTAAAAGAGTCTGAAATTATTGGCTGTTTAAATTGTGAGCAAGTCCACTTTCTAAGTTGATGCTGCAAACAAGGCAAGTAAGACGTTGCTAGGGACCTCAAAAACCTTAAGAGAAATATCACGGCTATTCGCCACTCGATTTCCATTAACAGCATGATACTTATGATTTTGAAACAAGAATTGGCCATTTCAAAACGACATTGACTTGTTATTACTGTTCTCACAACTACCCGTTTTCTTGACCTCAACAATACAAATGATTTGACTGTGAGTGCATCACCACGGGTTGGTTTGCTTTTTTCCTGACTGCGTTTATGCCAGGACCTAGCAACATGCGTACAGCCGAGGTTTTTGGGGTCTTTCTATGTCAGTTAATCTAAGCTATAGCACCCACCATCTCAAATTTTCATCTTTGAAAATATTCTAGGATGTTTTCAAAAATAACAAATAAGACTCTGAAGAGAATTTTTTTGGTTATTTTTTGTTGCTTATTGCCATTAATTACGTGAAGCTTTAACACAATTTTTGTTGAAGGTAATGTTTTTAGATGTTTGTAATGTATAATCTGTTGCTAAGCTCTCAGTGGACTGAAACCTTTTTTGTTGTGCTGGTTCATAAAGTGTGAAATCTTATTAGTCACCAGTTTAAACAAATTTTTCACGCTCATTTTTCAGATTGAAGATTTTGTGTGCATTAATTCTCCGAAAGCTGTTATTTTTATGCTTGATTTCTCTTCTACATGTCAAGACATTTCAAATGCGATATCATTTGTAATGGTACAACCTGGGCACCTCCAGATATTACCAATACAAAAACTCCTTATGCTTAAGTAATTTTGAAAGCTTAATAATCGGTAATTTTGAGATCAATGGTCAAAGTGCACTTTCTTATGGGTTATTTCATGTTGATGAAATAAAGTGGTTTTTGAGGTATCGCCTGTGTAAATACCAAGTCAAACAGATTTGAGATCACTAAGTTCCGATGCATCAAACTTTTTGTTTAAATCTGACCTATATCTTTCTGTTAAATGAACACAAAACTAGCAAATTTTGAATGGTCATAACTTGACCTATTCTTCTCCGATTTTGAAGCAGTTTGTTTTTTTGTGATTAGGAGCCAAAGATCTGTATACTTGCAAGTTTCATGAAAATATGAGATGATGGGTTTTATTTCTCATTGTTTTTTTTGTTTTGGATTAACTGACATGGTATGACCCTTAGGTTGTACAAATAAGCCTAATATTTACGAAAAAGTCGTAAGTAGGATTTTTAATCTTTAATAGCTTATTCCTTAAAATACATGTTAATCTCTTTGAATTATCCTTGAAATTTTCCTTCCAAGCTCTTCTTAAATATAAACATAAACGTCTGTGAAATCATTGACTTTTGCAAATGTGATCAAGTCCAGTTGCTAAGAGCGCCTGTGCTGGAAATGTAACGACCAAGATGTAACCAGGAACTCTCGAAATTTTGGGAAAAATATTGCGCTGTGTGCAATTTTACAATGTTTTAATCGTATTGATTTTTTAAAGAGAATAGGCTATGTCATGAACATATTAACTTTTTATTACTGTTCTCATCGCCATCAATTGTGTAAAGCTGACACAATCGTCTGAACCGATATTCTTATTCTCAACATTATTGGTGGGGCGTTGCTATTGTAATCACTTAACCCTGAGTGCTTCGTTTCGGGTTGATTTGCTCGTTGCCTGACTGCGTTTATGCCATGACGAAGCAACACGCACGCAGCCAGAGGCGTTCGCTCATACAAATACGCCTACAGTTACAAAAAAGTCGTAGGCTAAGTAGCGGTCCTAATAATTAATAGCTTTATCCTGAAAATGCAGTCAGTTGCAAAAGTTTAAGATTAGTTAGTCAGATTTAAGGCTTTTTAGAATTTATCATTGTGATTGTATAATGCAGTTTTATATCCTAATAAAATTGCATCAGCCACCTGTCCATCACCAACATATGGTTGCTTTTCCTAAGAACTTGTTTATGTTCATTTCAACTGATTTCACAGCGTAATTGGTTGTATAAGCTGCTGTTTTAGATCTTGAAAATAGCCAAAAATTCGTCGCTTTCCCAGACAAAAGATCCCAAATTGTGGTTTTAAGTAAGAAAGGCTACTCAAAACGAGAAATCAGTGCGAAGACTCGTTGCAGCAAGACTGCTGTGCACACAGCAATTGCAGATTTCAGAGATGCAGACTTGAATAAAAGTGGGAGGCCAATGAAACATTCCCCAAGATGATGTGGTTATGAAGAGAATTGATGTATGCTCCCCAACAAGTTCTTTGGGGAAAATTTGTGCTGCGCTGTTTCGAAAGGGTACAGATGTTCAAATTACCACAGTTTCTCAGCGTTTGAGATTTCAGTTTGGTCTTTAATCGTATAAACCAGCTCGCAAACTTGTTGAGGAGCATACAGCAATTAATGTTGTCGTGATCAAATTATTACATTTTAGTCCCTTTCAAAAACGCAAACATTTAGAAAAGCTTATCTGTGAGCTTATTTCGTTTTGCTGGAATGCTTGTAACAATATTTAGATAGCACTCATTTACCAACGCACGCGACGAGAATCATAAAATCACAATTATACCATCAACTATAACGAAATTAAAATGATTAATGAAGTTGATAGGGTGTTTTCTGAAAAACTATCACTAACTATTTGGCACGTTAAGTCGTGCCGCTCCTTCCGTTAACTTTTAGGAAAACTGCCTCAACTAGCTTCCGCATTGGCGCTAGCAAAAAGTTAGCGCCGTTAATTTCACTGCATGAGCAATTGAACCTACAGTACTAAACAATAATCGAAAGAAGTTTGTGAGATTCGGACCAGTGTGGAAAAAAATGCTTTGCAGAAATTACTATCCTGTATAAATTAACAGTTAGATCTTGATTTTGCTTTAAATAAGGGACGATTTATGTCAAGTGATCTATACCATTTCACCCACCCTCAGATTTCGGTGAAATTCAGCACACTCATAAAACTTTTCTTTCTAATTCCAAAAATCTTAATTTTTGTTTGGAAAATCAATCATCTAAAAAAATTATGGTTAGTCAAAATTCGCAGTTTTTTAGATTTGCTAAAGTGGTCTTGTTTACTTATGTTTAATTTAAGAAAGGTGTTTCTCAGGTTGTAAGCACTCATACACAATAATATTTATCAAAAAGCTGTTTTTCTGGCATTAGAATAGAAATATTTCTTGCCTTTGTTTTACTGGTAAGAACTTTGGTAGTAAACATCACGAAGTACTTTGGTAGTAAGCCTACCTCTACGTAGACTAACGTTTTGTCAATTAGAACGGCTAATATTATTGCAACAGTAATGGCACTTACACTACAAAGCACCAGCAAATTGAGATCGCACGAAAGCAATTTGTCACGTTGTAAGTGCAATAGCAGCGATTATTTGCTGCAAAATCGCGTAATTTAACTATAAACAAATCGGAAATCCTACTCGCATGTACTTTTGGACTTCGACGACTGAAATTTGATAATGTTCGAATTTAATCTCTAGCTGTCCGTAAATGAATCTTGTTTGTGATCACTTGACATGTTGCAGCAACCGAGTGCTTCATATGGCTGCATAGTCGCTGAGTATTAAATTTGCAGTAGTTACAATCCATGATTACGTGACAAAAACTTACGGAGATTGAAAGCTTCGTGTGACTGCAGTTCAAACACTCTGCGAAGTAGAAAGCAAAAGTCATTACGTACTTGACACAAAAGTTGTTTCCAACATTACATAACGTACGGCTTAGGTGGGTAGGCCAGTTCTCTGTGCTCTGCTTATGATGCCGCAAAGGCAGAAATGGCAGACGTTTGGAGATTGAGTATGCTAATACTGTACATGAATTATTTTTAATATTTTGCTGTGCCCTGACAACGTTGTGCGCGCTGCAAGTAAAGTGATGATAACTTGTTACAAAAAAGGTACTTAG
Organism: Trididemnum clinides; assembly: GCA_963675345.1. Taxonomy (NCBI): domain Eukaryota; kingdom Metazoa; phylum Chordata; class Ascidiacea; order Aplousobranchia; family Didemnidae; genus Trididemnum; species Trididemnum clinides. Next base: position 15,038,276 of record OY776304.1, on the reverse strand, counting down.
AAGCAGGGCATACTATCAAATGGAATAGAAATTTTCTACATTCTTTGAAATCTTCCATTCCTTTTCGTACTTAAAATTTTCTATTCCATTCCACAATAAAATTCTTCCATTCCATTTTCCATACTTTGTATCATGTTAAAAGTCTTAAATCAACCCCTTCAAAAACGTAAGAAAGAACACTGCTTCAGGCTTGAAATGAATGTATTGTACCATAAAAAATGAACAAAAAGAATATCAAGCAATAGAAAATAAATTGCCTCAAACACAAATTAAATTTACTCGGATATTTGTGCGTTGCAACATAATTGCTTGCAGAGTATCTTCAGCAAAAGGCCAGCACGCAGCTTCTTTATCGGTCGCTTGTCCTCTTGCCTTTTCTCCTCTTGATGAGCGGCAGCGTTCATCCTAACCCTAGCCCCATCTTCCCCTGTTCAATGTGCGCTGGAAATGTGACCAGGTGAGGTAGATCAGTGCAATGCTGCTCCTGCTCCAAATGGGTCTATCTAAAGTACTTACTCTTCTTCTCTAAATTCAGAACTCTTGGGAGCTCTCACTTCTGGAGCTGTCCTCCCCCACTGCTGCGTCCCTGCTTCTGATAGAGATCCCACATCTACAATCAATATGACTTACTCCTGGGACTTCTCCGGCCTATATACCTTCGCTGTTCAATCTGGTCCCCTCTGCTAATGCAGCATTGCTGCCCCACCTTCGCCTTCAAACCTCCTATTGCCCACTTTGTATTTCCTCTTCTGCACCCTCACCACCGCCTCATGCCCCTGGCTGTTTTTTTACGCCTCCTGCTTCCTCTTCATCCCTTGACTCCTTCAGGGTTCTTCAATGGAATGCTGGAGGCCACCGAGCCAGGAGCACAGAAGCACTTTCTTTCGTCTCATCCCGTTGACATCATCTGTATTCAGAAATCTAACCTCAATTTATATTCCTCTTTCCTGATCTCTGGATTCTCTACTCTGCTATCTGATTGCACCCACTCCCGGTCTGGCACTCTCTCTCGTGATGTCATGCACGCTAGCGGCGGCGTCATCATTTTCGCCAGACAAGACTTATCCTTTTCTAAACTTTCTACCTCTCTTTCTTCGCTTGACCCCTACTCTGATTACGTAGAGGTCAACATATCACTAAATAACTTCTCGCTCCCATTCCTTAATGTTTATGCTCCTCCTATTCACTCTTCTGCGACATATAGCAAAACCCACTCCTTTTCTCCCTCTATTCTTTCCTCCTCCAGAAATAGGACTCAACCCCCGTGGAGAGGAAGTATTCGATTTGGTCATCTCCTCTGACCTTCCCCTCAATGACCCTGACATATCTACTCTTCTCAATCGCTCCTCCCCTGACATCTCTTTCTCCTCTCTTGCTCCTTGGAGGTGCTTTAGGACCTGAGTTTTGATCACCTCCCAATTCTACTAATCGTTTCTCTTTCGCCCCAACAAACGTCCCTCTTCCTTCAATTTTCAGAAAGCTTGCTGGAATGACTTTGCTTTTTACTTTGACTCTCACTGTCCTTCTGCAGAGAAATACTCGTCTCTTTCCTCTGCTGCTACTCTCTTCTATGACACTGAATGCGGCCAAATCTTCCATTCCTTTTGGCCGCATCAAACGCCATCCTACAGCCTGGTGGTCCGAAGAAGCGGTTAGTGAAAAACGTAAAGCTTTTGCTGCCGCTCACAGAAGTGATAAAGATCGTCAGGCTTACATCTCCGCTTCCCGACGTGCTTCGTCTGTCATTGCCAAAGCCAAGGCGGAGGCATGGCAGGCGACTTGCTCTTCTTTCTCGCCCAAATCTAACCCTAAATCTGTATACTCTCTTCTCCGCTTTGTCGCTGGCTCTTCTTATCTTCCTTCTCTCCTAACTTCCCCAACTGTTCCTCTCCCAGGAAATCGGCTTCAGTCTTCGCCGATTACCTGAGATCCACTTTTCTGTCTCCCTGCCAAAGGCTACCTTTTCGAGCCACGTGCTCTAAGGAGTCTCACTCGTCCTTTTGCTCCCCTTTCTCCCCCGCTAAACTTCTTGCGGCTGCCCCCAACTTCTCCTCGTTCACTGCAGCTGGCCCAGACAAAGTCGCCTATCCCATGCTAAAACGTCTTCCTCGCTCTGGCATGGATTTTCTTTTTCATATTTTCAGTCGTTCCTGGTTTTTACATTCCTTTCCTTCATTCTGGAAAACATTTTCCATTATTCCCATCCATACGTCGGGAAAGCCTCTCAACTCTCCTGCTTCCTTTCGGCCTATCTCTCTCACCTTCAGCGTCTCAAAGCTTTTTGAACGCATCATTCTATCACGTCTACTCTTCTTTCTGGAGTCTAATTCCATTCTCTCTCCCTACCAGGCCGGTTTCCGCCCTGGACGGTCTACACTTGATCAAATTCTGTACCTTTCTCAGTCCATTTTGAATGGGTTTAACAAATCCAGGCCGGGCTCTCGGACGATCCTCGCTACTATCGTTTTCTCGAAAGCTTTCGGCTCCGTCTGACATCCCGCCCTTTTCCACAAACTCATTTAAGCTGGCCTCCCTCCTTGCTTTGCTCGTTGGTCTCAATCTTTCCTTTCTGATAGGCGCGCTCGCGTGGTTTATCAAAATCACAAAAGTCGCTCCTTTCGAGTCCGTCGAGGTGTTCCGCGAGAATGTGTTCTTGGCCCTATAGTTTTCTCTCTTTATCAATAATCTCTCTGCCTTCCGTCAGCTGCTCTATGTTGACGATCTGGCCATTTGGTCCTCCTCCCCTCGGTCCCTACTGCGGTGGAGGCCACACAAGGAGCTTTAATTCGATTGGAGCGCTGGTCCGAGTACTGGTGTTTCCTCTCAATCCGAGCAAATGCGAGGCCTCCTTCTCAATGGACCCCCACCAAGCTAACCTCCAGCCCAATCTTCTCCGCCCTAGTTTCAATCCCACTCCCAACTTTTCTTGGGGTCATCTTTGGCTGCGCTCTTTCCTTTTCTAAACATGTATCTTCGCTGAAGACCAAATTTTTCCCTCGTCTCAAGGCCTTACGCTGTATCTCTGCTTCCTCATGGGGCCCCTCTAAGGAGTCCCTCTCTGCTCTGCTTAAAGCATTTCTTCGGCCCCTTCTCAAGTATGCTTCACCCGGATGGTTTCCTTTCTCAAGCGTTACCAATATCACCGAGCAGCTAGTCGCGCCATCACCGGCTGCCTCTCGTCCTCGCCCATCCCACTTCTTTTCTCTAAGATGTCTCTGACTCATTTCGCTGTGTCATCTTATGAGCGGGCTCTTTGTCACCCAATCTCCTTTCTCAATCCAGTTTTGGCCAGACTTGGAGTGAAACCAAGAATTTTGCAGATCTCCCTGGAGAGCTTTTGCGTCCACTCACCCGCTCATGCTTCCTTCTACCTCTCTTTGGGAGGCTCTCCTTGCCTGTCCGCCCTGGAATCACCTTCGTTCACAGTGGAGTTCACTCTTTCCTCTCCATGCTCCCGCTCTTATCTCCCTCTCTCTCGCCAAGGTGCGGCCCTCTCCCACCTTACGATCTGGTGTTTTGGACAGACCGCTCTTGTCCTTTTGGCAAAAGCGGCTCTGGCATACTTGACAACTGCTTTCTCTGTGGCGCTGACGCCACTCTTTGCTCAGTATGCTCAAGTTTCTCCGCTGAGGCCTTCGCCATTCTGTAAGCTTTTACTGGTCTCGGCAGCGCCAACAAGTCTGCCACTTCTACGCTAAAAGCCTATCTCTTGAGAGGGTTCTCTTCTATCGGACTCCTGTTCTCTCCTCCATCTCTCCTTTTACCTCAATCTCTCTGGCAAAAACTGTTTCTCTCTCTTGTACTATTAGACTACCATTGATCCCCGGACACTCGTTTCTTTGGGGGAGTGACGCGGCTGATGAGCTGGCCAGACGGGGAGCGCTACTCGTGCCCTTTTCAATCTTTTGCAGTCTCTCTCTTATCCACTCTTGTCTTTTCTCGGACTGGAGGCGTACTGTTTCATCTAAATTCTTTGACACATAGGCTGGCTCGATTTCTTCCGAGGAACTTGTGCAACCTCATCATGCTTGCTGTGTTCTCTCTCGTCTACACTGCAACGGACACAGCCTTCTGTTATCTTTTCAGGATTTACAGAATCGAGAATCCTTCCTACAGCGCCTGCGGACACTCGTCCCAGACCACCTTTTATCTCATTCTGCACTGTCCAGCTATGGACTCTGCACCACTCGCTCTTTGGCGACTCTCTGTCTCTACGACCTCTGATTCAGGCCCTGGAGAGTTGCCCGGCTTCTGGGGCTCCATGGTCTTCCGCCATGCCCCCATCCCTCGGAAGGGGTCGGGTAATCAAAAACAACAACAAAAAGAGAAGAAAAAATCTTTAGGGGTTTTAAAGTGCTTAAATAAAGAAGTGCTCGTAGCATAGTCAAATACTTGTTGTAAAATTGTTTTTATCGAAAGCACCTCATTATCTCCTGAAAGAACGTTGAATCGCGTTTCTGCGATTAGTACTTTTTGAGAAAAAAACAGATTGTTCAATGAAGCGTTAATTGTGACTTCATTTTAGACCCCAAACAAATAAAAGTTTTTTAGTGTGGTAAGTTGGAAGCTGGTTTTCGTTTGAGCAAAAAGCGGTTGTCCTCTATCAAGTAACGCAAATTTCAAAAAATTTTTTTTGATTACGACGTCATGAACACCCTTATGACACTCACCACAGGGTGGTAATCAATCGTACCAAGTTTGTTGCTTGTACCGGTGGTAGTTTTAGAGGAGTGAAAACAAACAGACACACAAACAGAATTGTGCTTTATGGTATAGATTAGTACGTCTTGTGCTGCGTTATGTCTGTGGTTTTTAGGCGAGGAACTCTTTTCCTGTGGTTGTAATGGTGCTTACAGTATGGTCGTGGAGTTTGCTTCAATTTGCTGTTGTTTTAACGTCAAAAAAGCAGTTTCCTTTAATTAGTGATGATTATGCTATTTATGGTGATATCTGTGTAAGCGGTTATGCTGACAACAGTTCCTATCCAACCGACATGCATTCCACATCGTCGTTTACCCACTTTTATGACTCGGTTAAGAGAAGACCTAATCTAGAAACTAACTCTGGAAATAAAAAGTGCGGAATGCAAGATGAAGAAACAGCATCAAACTTATTGGTTTGTAGTTCAACCTCAAAAACTCCAAAGCCTAGAGCAGGGTTTCCGGAAAATTACAAAGATGAAGCATCTACAAGCAGACAAAAACCAGTGAGCCTAGTTAACAATTGTTTTCTAGGAGTAAACTTATCGAGTCTCTCGGATAAAAGTGGCAGACAGAAATAAGTTCTTATATTGTCCGAAAGAGTTGATTCTTTGTACAATTGTTTTATTTGTTTCAGTCTTGTTCAAGAGCGCAAATAACGAGAAAACGCTGAGGTGAAGTCTTTTTTAACGAAAAGTTTACACCATTATTAATCATAAAACTTTACAAAACTATCGCAAAAGTTGCAAATACATTCTCAAAACCCAAAATTTTAAATTTGACGAGACCATCCCTGGATGCGTTTCGTCCTTTTGAACTCTTCAGCAGGGCCTGTCTAGTCACCCAAAAAAAAGTAGGGATGGTCTCGTCAAATTTTAAATTTTGGGTTTTGGGATGCTTTATTTAGGTTTTTTTTTGGCTGACGAGATAGGCTGAAGAGTCCAAAAGGACGAAACGCGTCAAGAGATTGTATTTGCAACTTTTGCGATAGTTTTGTAAAGTTTTATAATTAATAATGGTGTGAACTTTTTATTATAATTACTCCTCTCATATAAACCCTTATAAAGTCTTTTTTGCGTATAAAGTGGCGCCGACATTTTAAAACTAAAATAATCATGCTTTCAATCCTTTTATTTTTTAGCAAAACCCTAGTTGCATCAAAGCTATTCAATCGTAGCAAAAGTTGCACGAGCGATCAAGTTTGGACGCCGCTTTTGTTTCAAATTCATCATTAAGTGATTTTCATGAACATATACATTGCTCATGTTTTGCAAAAATGTTTGCTTTGCATTGATTTTTAATTGTAGCAATAATGTTTGTAGGGCGTTGGTTGCAGACGTATCATATACCAGGAAAATTTCATAACAAATGTGTCAATGGTTTTTGGTTGCGTCACTGCTGTTTTAGGCTACCGGAAAAGATTCTTTGGTCAAGAGTTGCTTAGGGGTTAGGCTACATTTCTTGGTTAAATAAAATTTAGAACCAATGAGGATGTGGAACGTTACGGATATGTTTCTGAACTGTCATTTATGGGCAAAGTAATTTTGGTTTTGATTTAAACAGCGATGGCATAGTCATGCATTTTTAAACTTCATGGTAAATAAATTGTGTCCTGGGGAAAATCACTGTAACGATTTCTTCTGCTCACCCATAATTTCTGGCCGTGAGTGAAAGACTGTGTGGCGTTCACATATCTTAAATTGGATTTAAAGTCAGTCTCAAAAACAAAGATGCGCATATTAAAATCAGAAAATTTTGCTTATAAATTTTTATCTATACATGAACAGAAAAATCATTAACATAAACAAATATTTTGCTCAAGATCAGAAAGTTTTTCATCTAGAAAGTTGATTTTCGAGAAAAAGGTTTTAATTTTACACTAAAAATATAACCCCTAATTTCGAATATAAGTTTTGATTAAGTTTGAAGTTTTTTGTTTAGAAAGTTTATCTAAAAAAAGGGTTTTCTTTTTTACACGTAGTGAAAAAATTCAGTTTGTATCACTTGCTGCCGTGAGTTAGAAAATGCCTGTAAGCGGCCTTTAGTGGCAAGAAGGTTATGTACCCCTGGTTGGCAGATTCTAAACAGCAGTAAATTAATTTGAAGTAGAATCAAGATCTGGACGACTGTTTTGTACTTGGCGTCGGTGCTCTACGTGTCTGGAAGATAAGAATGCAATAAACTTAATAAATACATTTGTCTGCAGGATAGTATCGGTGCAGAGACGTCTAAAACATCTATTTCCGTTTCCTATCCATATCCTGCAATGAATGCCAATGATGAAAATGAGTCCGACTATGTAGTGGATCCTGATACCTGCTTAAATTGCTTTTGTTTTTACAATGAAATTTGGGCGAAGACTGTAACTCTTGTATTTCAGGACGCACCATTTTTTGGTATACGAATATTTATTTTATTAAATTTTCACATTGTAACGCATCTTAACATATTTTTTACATGTAAAAATATGTTCTTATTAGGTTTACATTTGAACCGTATTCGAAGTATTTATGTACACGAACAACAGCACTGGTTAAATTACAAACAAAAAGTGTTGAATTCACGTGCAAGTGGGTCACGTGGAAGTCGTTCTCACAAGTTTACAGTGTGATTGAAGGCGTTTTATTAAAGTTTAACTTATTTCAATACGTACAATAGATTGGCCTACAGGTCAACTTTTTTGGCGTAGTATTTTGTTGCACGTTATGTTTTTAATATAGTTCATTTACGGCACATCTTTTGTCTTTCGGATTTGTAAAAGCGCTGACTGATTGTGCAGAAATCAACTAACGTATTAAACCCTAGACGAAATTGTCCGTAGGCCTGCAGCTGACTGTGCTTTCCTTTATTCAACCATAGAATATAGCCATTATAATAACTTTTCAAAGTTTAGTACGATCACATATTTTATGCAGCTGTATAGTCTGTTGACACTAGTACGAAGTCGAATCAACGCGCTTAGATTAGGTTGTAATGAGAGTAAACTAATTCAAACTTTAATAAATAATTGCACCTAAACGTATTATTAGGTCGTACAAGGCTAATATTCTCTAGGTGCTTTGGCTGAAGTTCGGTAAAATATTGTATGCTTGTTATTGGGTTGATGTGGGACCCGCATTATGTTATTACAGAATCAAGGGTAGCCTATGATTGTAATGCAGCGGCCAGTGGTGTAGCCCGAAGCAAAGTTTTGGTTGGAAGCAAAAATATAAAATTTTTGGATAATCTTTTTTCTGGTGGTTTTTACTTTCAGTTTGGTCAATTTTTACATAAAATTTTTGGATAATCTTTTTTTAAAGGTCGTTACTTTTTTACTTTCAGTTTTGTCAATTTTTACGTGAAATTTGTTAATCTGTTTTGAAAGTCGATTTTTTGATCCTCAAATTTGTTGAATGATCTTGTTTTTTAGGTCGTTTTCTTGCTGTGATATTTGAAAACACCTTTATTTCTTAATTGTAGGCTGAACATACGTCCTCTTTTTGGAAGACATGTCTTCCTTTTTGGTAAAAAGTAATTGGTGCTCCGAGGATGTTCAAAAATTCCCTTTTTACGTTTACCCTGTGATTAAAAAATTATGTCACTGCATATTAGTTCAAGTGATAATAAGTTTAACTGGTAAGGAATGATAAAATGGGAGTTTCCTAACGGTCTACCTTAGACTGACTGTTGCTTTAGGGATTATTTGTTCATTGGCGTAATAAATTTAAAAAATGAACAGCTGTATTTGTACTAATTATCAAAAGCGGTCAGTGTCCAACAAATGGCCAGAAAAATTTTCCCAGCCTTGCAAAACAATTTGTAGGGTTGATAATGATTATTATCAAAAAATGTCCTTTTTGGTAATGAAAACATGGTCACCCTACTTAATTGGATATAAAAAATTTTTTGTTTCTTTAGCCACGCCTCTTGTAGCGGCAATGGCACTTTAGTGGCATGTGTCTGTATTGAAGGTTTTTACAGGTACCCTAAAGAGTGCTCTACATTTGAACAGCCTAAAATAGCTGCGAGCTAAACGACCTTTTGCCAACAGATATGTCGGCAATGGTTGAACATAGGAGGCTAATAACTAAACTGCTGATTTGAAATAAACTATACTATCAGGGTGTCTACTAGGGTTTGAAAACCTCCCATCCGGTTTTTTTGATTTTTCAGATGGTTAGCAACCTTTGACAACATTAACATAAATACCACCAAACGATAAAGCCAGTATGCTAATGTTTCGTTGAAGATTGTGACAACGTAATTACGAACTGGTCAATGCTTTCAGTTTTCTTCACAGTTGATATGATAAAAGTACATGAATAACGATTTATTGCAATTTCGCCGCTTTGACTTCTACTTTGCTTCTTGTGTGTTAAGTTTAAAATCTCCATTTTTTTCGGAATCTCTGGTTTTTGAAAAGAACCGAGAAATCAAAACTTTATAGTGTCTACTATTCTTTGCAGTTGCCATGATTTATACGATTTATGCTTTTAGCTGCTAGATAAAGTTCACTTTGGTCAGTGTTTCTCAACCGCCGGTTCGCCAAAATATATTCCAATTTTATAGCTTGATTATAAGATATTTTAAAGCGCTATGAATTCAGAATCAAAGCAGCAAATGTTGAATTGATCGATGGGTTCCACATTTTTGTTCAGTAATTAGCAGCTTTACTACGTAATAAAGAGTCTACTGAAAAGTGTTGCGAGAAGTCGTTAACAAAATAAATAACTCGTGTAACACTTTAATGACATTGTAATTTGTCAAATAATAAAATTTGTAAAAGACTAACAAAACGACTTTTATATGCATGTAGTTTAAACAGCTTATAATTCAGCAAACTTCAACAGTTAAAATAGAGTCGAATAAACATCGAAGCATTTTACAGTCTTTGAAATTAGGCTTCTCAGTAAAAGTCAAGTTAGTGGTGTTCACAAGGAACAATAAGCTATTACTTCAAATTTTCGATAAGGTCTAAAACGGCCGTGCGATGCTGAATTGGATTACACAGAAAAATTAAAAACCGAAAAGGACGCTTAGTTAGAAAGCATAAGATTTACTTAGAGCTTGTTTTCGCTGTAGGAACGTTTCACGCACGTGATTAGACTTCATCAAAATGCGCTTGCGAAAAAGTGGCTGACCACTTTCAGTGTTTTTGCATTGACTTGAAAAGGAGTGATACCATTTTTGCAAATTAAATGCATAAACTAGACAATAGTTAAATGAACGTTTAATATGTTGTTTTACTGATGTTATGGAATGGATTTAAAGACAAAGTAAGATAGGAGCTAAGGTTTGCTTGTTATTGCTACTAGTTGGGCTGATTTTGTGGGCTAAACATGCGGGCTTATTTGTAGCGGGGGCGGCTCGTGTATGGTACTGTGGAACTGCAGCACCCCCAGTCCCCACTCCATCTTATCGATGACATTCGATGTAAATAATTGATCTTTTTCTTTATTTTTCTTATACTTGTAGTTACATTATATAATACATAAGGTTAATCTCAACAACTATCCTAAGTTTATGAAAAAATATAAAATCTTTTTGCTTCAAAGCTCCTGTGATATGGTCTTTGAAATTAGCAGTAGATTGCAATGCAGCTGTAGAAAGAGAACTGTCGATCATGCAGTACCGATCCTTGTGTGCTGGTGTAATAAGGGTTTCTTTTTGACGGACAACTGGCGAGCTGTGTGTGTGTGTGTGTGTGAGTAAAGCTGATAGATAGTGACAAAAATTAGGCCTATAGGGTGATTTTTACATTTGTATAGATTATAGACTATGCTCTATGTATAACTTTCCTTTTTATTGTTTGTTTATTAAAACAATTCCTAAAATTTTCTGAAGCAGCCCCCCCCATTAATTTTAGCTACGAGCCGCCCCTGATTTGTAGTCAGCTTTTGTTAGGGTTTCATATTCAATGAAGGCGTGATTGGGAATACTGAGTTTAAGTTAATTGTAATGTGCAACTTAAACACTACATTTAACTTAGTTACATACACATACTGAAAAGTTGTAAACCCGAATTATTCTGTAGTTTAAACGATAAGACAGACTTCTGTATCGTTTGTCATATGTTGGATCAGATATTGATCGATAAAATCAGTAATTCTTTAAAATTTTTTGTCGATTACGCTTGCAGACCATTTATATTGATATATCACATGTAATTTTGTGGCCTTATCTGTTCCTTAAGCAATTTTTCTGGACTATTACCTTGGTCAGCGACCAAGGGTAGTTAAAAAATTTAAGGTACCAGTAGTAATAATCAGGTTATGGTTGTTATTAATGATGTACCTACAAATATTTAATTGGCACAGAGTTATTTTTAACTGAGGAGCAAATGGTATTTGGATGGCACTTCTTGAGAGGGTGATTTTTTGGAAAATTGGCTCACAGTATTAAGCTTAGATTAGCCGACTGAAAGGCTTAATCTCAACCAAATCGCTTTTGATTAAATTTATTTGTTTCTGAGTAGCAAACTAGCATTAATTCATTCTAATTTTTGATTAATTTCCCATTTATTTTCAAAATAAACCCAACAGTTGATGTTCGCCCTATACCTCTCCAGCATAAATTAAAGCTTTTGGTCAGTCACTTTTTTAGCGGCAAATGTGTGACTTCATATCCAACCTTCCTAATGCTCCTGGCAGTAAAAAAGTGCCACACCTTGGGAGCTCACTGTGTGGCAAAGTTTTTCAAATAAAGCAGAGGTCGGTGTAATATCAATATATCCCGATTTGGATAAAATTGAAAAAGTTAAGAATAAAAGGCATAGTGGTACAAAATTGGATTTCATAAAGTTAATCCTTTCCAAAAAAAGTTTAGTTGAGAAAACAGTACAAAAATGATCTCCGAAAAAGGTCTTCGCCTTCATTTTCGATAAAAAAGTAGGAAATATTGACATCAACAAAGTTGTTCTCTGAAAAAAAAGGAAAAAGGTCATTTCCTTCAATTTGAGTTAAAAATATAGATTGGGTTAGAGTTACCAATACCATATCTGATGAGGCAAAATCCCGGACACATTTTTTGGTCGTGTTTGCCCTTTTACGTATGGGCAGCAGGGTTGCCAGAGCTGTAAATTTTTGGTAAAAAAATGTTACCTTTTGCTTAAAAGTTTGGAATTTGGACGCTACCAAAAGTTGTTACTATTTCGCTTGATTGTTATCATGTATTTTGAGCCTAATTTGAGTAAATGCTGGTCTGAAATAAGTTGGAGCTGGTGCTGTGTTATCCCAAACAAAGGTGTTCTCCAAAAAAAGAGATGATTATTTGTCTCGCTATCACCAATTGTGCTACTCACGGTAATCTTGACCAAATCCAAGTTGCAAGCGGGCTGCTTGTAATGATTTTATATAGTAAAATTTTTGACATTTCTTCCTGACACAGATTACAACACCAAAATTGCGGACATGTCCGGAAGAATTCTGACATATGGCAACTCTAGGCTAAACACTAAAGTTCCTGACAATTGATTTTTTTGGCATTTCTCCCGTACGCAGATTATAACACCAAAATTCCGGACATGTTTGGGAAAATCCTGACGTATGGCAACCCTAGGATGAGTAGAATCGTTTTCGGTTCTTGAACATTTGTAGGATAATCACAATGTTCTTAAAATATTTTAAAACAGTTTTCAAAAAAACTCCCAGATCTCTGAAATAAGGCAATGAAGCCTTTAAAGCTTACTCCGCTTTTCCACTAGCAGCACAGCAATCTTGTTGGCAAATCTTTTGGCTACTTTGAAAAATAGTGAGTGAAATTGAAACTCAAAAAACTGAGATGCGTAAGGTGATGACGGCTACTATAATCTTTTCCGAAACTCCTAATTGCTCTACAGATAGCAAAACTAAAAAACTTTCCACAATTGGAGAAGACTTTGGAAGTTTTAAAAGGGGTAAAAAAATTCAAATATTTTGTTTTTCAGTTCTACGAGTCCATAGATTAAGCATTGGCGCTATTCCTTAATTTGCCTCTCTCGATTTGAGAGTGACAAGAGTATTCAGGAAGAACTTCTTAGTTGTCTCAAATCACCTGGAACAAACAGTTCAGAAATATTTAAGTCGCTTAATAACTATTTGTTTGGCTGGGGAAAATGTGTTGGTGTCTTCTGACTGAGCTACTGGTATGATTGGTTGTCATGCGGGTGTAAGGGCAAAAATAAGAGAAGTTGCAAAAAAAAATCTACACACTGCATGACTCACTGGAAACATTTATCTGCGCGAAGAACTTGTCTCCTGAATTAAACAATAGTATGAAAGGAACAGCAAAGCTCGTTAGCGATATAAGTGGCCGAACATTCAACCTTAGGCTCTTTGAAGCATTGTGTGAGAATATAGGTTCATAACAGTGGCGTACGGATGGGGGGTATCTTATGCGACCCTTCGGGAAAGATTTAATGTCATTTTCAGCCATTATACTAGCAACAGCAGCAAACAAGTCCTTTGATATAGCACCGGAATATTAACTTTGAGAAAGAAGTTTTTACTGCCACGGTCCAGTAAAATTTGCAAAAGGTTATTTTCGCCCCATCCCTCAACAAAATTCTGTGTACGCCCATGGTTCACAACACCCCAGTGTCTTATTTCGTGACGTAGTAAAGTGATTTACTAGTGGACGTATTCTTACGCGTTTTTTTAGTTCAGGGAAGAAGCAGATCAGTTTTTAAGTAATAGAAATTCCCCGTAGAAAACTTTTGTACAATGAGATGTGAACAGGCAAACATGCATACTTGACGGATATGTTAAGCCGACCTTTAATAATTTAGTTCAACGCTATTGCATTTACATACGCGCATTTACGTAGCGCAGCAAAGCCATGGGCAGAAACACGATATCGATTACCTCTTCATGTTTGCAAGGCTGTGTGGCAAGTGCCTCTGTCAAAGAGGTATTTTATTGTAAGTCAACACCAAAAAAAGCTAGCCGTTAGTTTTCGCGTATATTTTCCCAAAAAGGCTGATTTTCGATAGCAATGATTTTTGATCGTTAAACCTTTTACAGAGGACATTACCGGCGGCGATGGCACAGTGGCTAAGCGTCTACTTCGCCTTCGGTAGACCTGGGGTTCATTTCCCTTGTCGAGTCATACCAAAAGACCTTAAAATGATATTCACAGCTTCCCTTCTTGTCGCTCAGCAAAATAGGGGTAGTGTGGAGAACAAGCCGGCAAGCTTGCTAGTTGTGTCTTTGGGAAAGACACTTAACGGGATGCTTTTGTCTTTATATGGCAGACAGATGATGGGGCCAAGCAGTCTACCTGTCGTGGTGGCCCCAGTCTAACTGAAGACTTGCAAACTAAGCGTGAGCGCTAACGCAGTGTGGCCTACAATATATCTTGCTGCATAAAGCTTACAACAAACAGCTCAACCGACGAAGAAGAAAGAGGACATTGATTCATGCAATCGTAATGGTACTGAAAAAGAATCGCAAATTGAACTCGCCTACAATGCCATGTTGATGATTATGCATAAAAACTTACCCTTATCACAAGTATAAAAAGCGCTCAAAAAGGAAAATCAACAACTCAGTGACAAAGCAATTAAATTGATGATGTTTTCTACGACTTATTGGTATCTATGCGAGAAAAGCTTTAGCTTTCTCTCTCATCGAAACCAAGCTTAGAAAACATGTGGATATCAATGCTCTACTTCACTTTTCAGAAACTGCCGCTAGTTTGTCACTATTGGGTGCCCTCCACAGGTTAAAATTGTAAAGTTAGGCAACGTTTAAATAACAGTTTTATAGTAAATGCAGTATAAAAAAAACATTAAAAACTAACTGAATAATAAATGCTTAAAGTTTGGGCAAAGATACAATCACAGCTTACTTTTAACTTATTAAAACAAAGCACTAAGTCAAAGACAACTAGTAATTTCTGAAAATAGTATGATCGCACAATAATAATATCTATGTGGATTTGCACAGTTGGATTTGATTTATGGATGGCAACCTTGGCTTACACAACCTATGGTGAAACTGTTTCAGGATGCATAATTTTATATTCAACAACTACTGTCATAAGCCCAATGAAATAATTTGTTTAAGGTTTTTGCGTTTTTTCTATATACCTAATAGATAATGCACCCGCTTTAAAATCCTGGTCAGCAATCTTTCTATCATCCTGCCTTTGCCGACTTCGAATTCCTAAGATCTAAAGATTCAATCAGCGCAGTCTCAAAGTCTATTAACCATGCAAACAGTTATCATCCCGTTTCTCTTCTTTCCATCCTCTTCTATATTTTCGATCATCTTTTCTACTTTAGCTTTGAATCTATCGTCAAACTATTGCTTTCTATGGAACATGCTGGAGTGAGGCGCTGGAAATCGACTGAAGATTTAAGTCACCCGTTTGACTGCCGTTCCAGAACATAAGGATTTAAGTTACCCGTTCCAGGACATCGAGGACTGCCTCTCATCTAAAAAGAAGGTTGGCTTTGTCTTTGTGAATTTTACAGTGGACCACGGTAGCCTATGGTGTCACGATCTCACCTGCAAATTCTTCAGTTACAACCGTACAGCCATGCGGTCAAAATAATAATGAAGGTTTTCCGCAACTGCAGCTTCACTTTCACTGCCAGTAGCGGACAGCTCAAATGGCTACGCCGCCCCTCAGAAACTATTTCAAACCCTTTTTTCATCACAGCTCTGGGGAGGTACGCGCATGCAGACGATCTTGCATTGTTGCGTACCGCGGCCACAGGCAATCACTGGAGGATAAACTGGGCCTGGACATGCAGACACTAGTGGCTTACCTTCAAAAATGGAGATTGAATTTCAACGAGACCAAAGTGGCATCAACTGCCTTCTATTTTCACAACATGAAAGCAAAGTGCATGCTTCAGATCAGTCTAGGTGGATTTGTCTTGACCTTTTGCACTGAGCATACAGTTAAACACATCTCAGGGGTAATCTTGATTTGAGCCCTCATTTTCCGTTGACATCTCCTGTCACTGCGCACAAGCATGCCAGCCGAGTCTCAGTTCTTAAACAGTTGGTCGGGGCAGAAAAGCAACGCGTAGCGGCACTTGCCTCGATCTACGCGGCTGGATAGTGCGGTGTGCCAGAGTAGTAGCTTATTGCAGAGCTCAGACATGCATCAATGTCTTTACAAACGAAACTTGCACGTTATGACGAGATGCATGTACTCCATTCTTGTTGAGTAACTTTCAATTCAGGCAAGTATACAACCCGCCGATCTGCGCCCCAATTGTGCCACTGCAATGTAAATTAAGCTACAAGTTGCTGTAAAAGTTTACGTCCTTAGAGACCCTTCTCGTTTTCTATGCAGTGCGAGCACCCCCAATGGAGAACCACTGGCTCAGAAAGCTGCAAGACATAACTGCTAAAAAATGAACTACTTTCACTACGTAAGTATCGGTAGTTTGATTTTCGATTATTTTTTTATTTTTATTTTAGTAATAATACCGGTCATTCATTTCGACATTTGCTTGAGTATTTTTTTGAGTGTGTAACAATAGTTTTACCTAAGTAAATTTGTAGGCTACTTTGATCACCTCTGGTGGCGTAGCAAAACAATATGCTCCACAACCGAATTGCATAAACATCAGAGCCCTTCTGTCGCCTTAGATCTAGACCCCCTATGTGCCTGCTTTAAAACAACTTCTCTAGTAATGCAACAAAAGCCTTCATTGCGGTGCAATGGGGAGAGCATCAATGGAACTTGGAGCTGGTGTATCTCAACCCCAGATTTAATTCACTTCGTTCCAGACACTGGATGCCCAGCGGGTCTCACACTTTAACCTGTTATTCTCAAGTGAGTCTTAACCGCCGTTGTCCCAGTAACGGATGCAACACGCAACAATGTACAAATGGAACCTAGCACCAAGTATGAAGTGGATTACGGTGCAAAGGAGCAAACAGCTGAACATGTCTTATTGATCTGCTCAATCTACCAGCGCCCTGATAAAATATGCGGCTTAGCAAATTAAGATGACAACTCAGCGGCTTGGTGACTGAACATCAGCGCCAAAATATGATACCAAAGAATTCCAGGCCCAGAATGGTAAAAATATTGACTCTCTGCCCTGGGCTTGAACGATAATGAAGTATCATATTCCCTCGTATCAAAAAAGAAGACTTTATAGTTTGTTGCTGTATTTTTGTGAATTCAACACGCGACAAGTACAGTGTACAAGTCACTCAAAGCTTTTAGTGACCACCAATAGATCACGTAACCACAAATGATCATCACTAGAGAGTATAACTTCTCCTGCCTGCTCATTGGTTGTGAGAGATAGTTCATCTCAGTGTGCTCATACAGTAGATAGCGAGAAACAGTTATCGACAAAGCTGCCCAAACTCTTGCCTGAAAGACAGTGGGATGTGTCACGCTTTAGTCAGTAAACGTATGACAAAGCCGACAGGCCGGTTTCGATCTAAAAGATCTCTTGAGCGCACCTTCGTCAAGAATCGTACTCAAGCTAAACCAGCAAAATTAAATACGATTACTCGTTAGAGAAGACAAATATGCGAATATGAGATATATTTATAGTATTGAAAACATTTTCAATTTGCCGTACTTAAGCAGAGTAGCTCAAAGAAAATATTTTACAATTTTTTTATGTATTCCTTGCTGCGTGCAGGGAAGCACTTGAAAAATTGTTCTAACATACGTGGCTAAGGTAGTTACAATAAATGAATACAACCAGTCCCGCCCAGCTGACTTACCATTTGCTGCGATTTTTTAGTTGCTGAGAGTATAAAACGACTACCGGAGTTACTACTCGTTATGAGCTGGATGACTGCTGGTATTACCTCTCTCAAGTCAAAAACCGCTTTATTTGACTCAGGTTTGATATGTGGTCGTGATTTCACAACAGCTACTTTGACTATCACTATAGGCCTAGTAATGCGTTTGCTATTATGAATTTGCTTTTGTGGCATTTGCCAATCTGCCCATACACTAGCACTCAGAGCGTTTTGTGGTAGCCTATGCGGGATGGCGGAGAGGAGTCATCGTTTGCTGTTAACCTCGCTCTCCATTTTACAGTTCAGTTAATTATTTTTAATGACAAAAGTAGACTATGCTATTTCACGACTTGCTGTTGCAGGCTGTCCGGCCTTGCGTCATTTCATAAGCGTGAATATTACTGGTATCAAAGTTATGAAAAGGGGTTAGCTTATATTCCTCACTCCTGTTCATGATAAATTTGACCGTCAAGCTCAGGGCAATTCTTCTAATTTGTCTTTTTGCCACTGATCAATATTCAATATCTGTCTCTGTTATTTCAAGTGTTTGCTTTTGTATTTAAAATATTTACATAATAACACTTTACAATCAATAGAAAGCAAGGTGGCAGTGAGTCAGCATTAGCTATGACATACATGTAATTAGTTTAAATATTAGTTTTGGTTTTATCATTGACACAAATATTTTCTGATGCGCTGCCGCGTATTTTTCTCCTCCACGTTATCATTGATAAAGTGCTAGGTTAAAGGTATTGTTTCACTTTTGAAATGCCTAGCCCAATGTTAAGTTCTAGAAAAAAAGAAAATTTATTGTGACAATTCTTTTGCTAGTCATAAAAAGAAGTTTAGAAGCAGTCAAACAAAGATTTAATTGTAGGTGAAAAGGCAATATCTTTTTGTATATTTAGGCGAATTTGCTTTATAATCTGGTGTCACAGCACAGTTATACTTTTAAGTTTGTTGCTTATTATTTTGAAACACTGGAGTATTTCCCAGCTATTAAAAGCAATTGACATCATGTTCAGAAGACACAGTGCTGCCACAGCTTCATGTCAAGATAAAGAAGTAAAAGGTCAGTCAGACGCTGGGTGGTCAGTAGGAAAAAGGATCTAATATTGCTTTTTATAAAGCTAGGCGCTTGAAGGCTCTTCACATAAGAAGAGGTATTGTAGCCCCAACAATACGCAGGAGATCAACAAAAGCTGAGTGTTGCGTTTTTTGAAGCAGAGATGCCTCTTCTTCTTCAAGAAGCCGAAACGCCAGTGACTGCCGTATTTAGATGTGTTTTGGGAATAGGAGCTAAGGATCGTGGGATCTTGAAAAATGTGTGACCAAAAGCCAGAAACTTTTCTGTAGATTGCATATTTCCGTCAGTTGCCTATTTGAAGATCTTTGTTTTTGCAGGCCAATTCTTGTTAAGCGTTTGTCTGGAAAGAAATGGGAAGATTTCCGTTTTTTTATATCCCCTCTTCAAAAATATTTCTACACTTTTCCCTTTTCACAGCATTCAGTTGGAGCCAATGTTTTTTAGCCCACCTCCCCTTCCCATTAAATATGCGGTTGACACTTGTTTATTTTTGTTAAAAAGATTTTGTTCAAAATTTTCGTGAAATAGGTCATTGCTCTCTCTTTTTTTTTGATGTCAGATTGTTTGTGTTTCTATCCCTTCATATTTCTACTCGACTTGCTCGACTATCGCAATTGATGTTTAAATTATAGCAGACTTTTCTTTTATTGAGTAGGCTATGGGTTAAAAACCTTTACAAACTTCTTTCGACAACTTAGTTTTTTCTGATCTAATGAGCAAAGTAAAACGTTTAGTGTGATATAAAACTAAGTTTTAGGTAAAAATGTATTTATTTGTTTAATTAGACTCTGCCTTTTCTGTCCTGTAATAACCATAAATTGTGTTATTATTGAAAATACGAGTAAGTTGATCTGAACTGCAAAGATGAGCGGACCTAGGTTTTTTCAGATCCTGATCCGATCCTAAATCGAAACATCAAATCCTAATCCTAACTCTAAATTTAGAAAATGTTAAATCCAAATCCTAATCCTAATCCTGAAAATGCAAATTTTGAAATTGATTTCAAGCTTTACTTCATTTGATCACAAAGAAGTTAAATCCTAATAACAATCCTAATCCGGATTTTTCGAAAACTCTAAATCCTAATCCGATTGTAATCCGGCTTAAATCTTCAAATCCGGTCGGATCTAGATCCTAATCCTAATCCGTGCTTATCTCTGCTGAGCTAAAGGAAACGTGCTGAAGCCTACGTAGCGGAGCAAAAACGTTTCTTTTTTTTTTCGATGAAATTAGTACCAATCAGAATCGTTGCCGCTTTTTTACGCACGGTTTTCTTAAATGCGCGCTTGTAGGCTAGATAGTAAGTTGTACCAGTGCCGTCGCTACTTGGAGTCCTTGCCCTCTGACGGCTGCTTGCGCCCGTTTGTCTGGAGCTACTCTAAATGTTTCACTTTACTAATAGCAAAGGTGTCCCAGTTGCAGCCAGCGACGTAAAATTTTGTGACAGGGGGTTAATGCAACACATAGATTTTCGCTTTTCAAAAAATCTATTTCAAAAAAAATAAAATAAAAAAAGTCACCGCCTGTTGTGTGGATCAAAATTGCGGCCTATTAGAGCTTAGAAATGCGTTCGAAAAGCCTATGTTTACTGAATTATCTGTGACTAGCCCGCGAAATTTTCAAATTTGTAGTAGTAAAAATTGCCTTCAATATGTAAGCTTATATCTATTTCAGTGCCCCTTCACCTTGGGTTTGCGCCTTACCATTGGGCTCGCTCTGGCGACGGCAATGAGTTATACTCCTATTTTCTTTATTTCACGGATAAATATGATTTTAACCACTTAGCGTAGGGCAGGCTTACTTAAAGTGTTTATATTCCAAGCCGAGTTGGAGTTGCCTGCATGGTACGTATTGACACCAAGTAGGCTACTGAAACCAATAATCACCTAAAGCTATTTTTTCCAAAGACATAACAATGCATAACGCGAGACCAAAATGTCCGGCTGCAGGTAATTCTCTACCTTGTAGCCTAAATTTTGCTGGAATGTTTTCTTTAAAAAAGTCCGGCCCTATTTCCCTCCAATGGCGAGAGTACTTTCCAGCTGGTAATTGCACAACAGCGACTATCGCATTGAGTTGGGTAGCGTGTATTTAAGAAAAGCGTTAATCGGCGGTAGCTTTCCCAAACATTAGCGTAATCAGGAAAAAAGGCGAAACCGGGGCCAAATATTGAACATACAACAGTCGGCTAACTAGATAATAGCATTATCAGGACAAACTGAATCTAAATCTTGCCCCTAGCAGTTTTTCTGGCCACGTTCTTGCTCCATGCACCTAAGATGCCAAAAATGCTTGTTATAACGGCGACTAAAAGTTTTAAATATTTTGTAACAATTTGCCTTCCTCAACCAAATACATGTAATACGTCATTGGGTCGGTCTTGCTAGGTCTATTTAGGCTAAATTATCTTTAACGACTGGGTTTTTCTTTGAAGGTGATGCTGTTTCCCGAAGAGTTTCGGTTGGTGCTAATCCTGCACAAAGCCACAAACCACTGGTAGGTTTACTTTACGAAACCAATTTGATTTTAAACTTTTCTCGAATGTTTTGTAAAAACTGGTAATGAGAATTGGTGAGTTCAAGTTTTGGATTGGTCCCGACTTTCCACAGGCCAAGTGTTATTGAGAAAAGCGTTTTAAGTAAGCTCTTTTGTTTGAAAGATTATTCTAATACAAGCAATTCTAAACGGGTAAACTGTTTGAACACAAAGCAAAAATTTATTCAAAGTCAAGTTCGATACGTAAGTGGTTTAAAACTTGGGAGCATAATAGCCTATTTAAAAAAAATAATTGAAATTACGTAGTTGTAGATTAAAATGTGTAGTCGAAGCTGTGCTATTGGCTACTTTTTATTTACATTTCAAGATAAACTCGTCCTATTTTTAAATGGCTAAAATGAGTCAAAACACATTAAGTCGTAGACCAATTTTTGGTTGAGAAAAATTTTGTTTCAACTCTGTCACTGGCGGATCAAAAAATTTTAAACGAGAAAAGGGGTGTAGAAGTGTTGTCCCTTGAATTGTTTTCAAAAAAAGATGGTCGTTGAATTTTGAACGTTTCTGAAAAAGAATCAGTCTGCCCTATTTTTGAGTCTAAAACAATGTTCTTTCGTCCCGTTTGAATGGGCCTCTAAAAACACGTTTTGTCATTTCGTGTGTATTGGTCTCAAATATTCAAGTAAAATGCGCAATTTTTTTTGCATAAGCTGCACCTCTCCCTCTAAATGTGCAATTGAACTCTCTATAAACGCTACGAGGAAGGGTATATTCTATCTCCCCTTTTGAGACATGTTGCCTACATCTTCAAACAATAGTCGGAATGAAATTACTACTAATGGTCGACCACATCATACTCTTCTATCCAACATAGCTTTTGGGCGGCTTTCTCCAAAATAAGTCTTTTGATTTTTGGAAACAATAACTTGACTTTCAACATTTTTAGTTCAGACCGATAAACCTCCTTGTCAAAATTTTGATCTAAGACTCTAAACTTTGCTTTAGGTAAACATTGCAATACAGTAGACGCAGTTTAACCAAACTATTAATGACATTTACAATTTCTGTTGTGTTGACTACTGTAAAAATGTAGTAGTAACTACTGTAGAAATGATTGTGCACAACATTTGTGACTACGTTTACAATATCGTAATATATTAAGGGTCAAATTATTGGGGTGGACACCAACTGGTCTTTCTGTTTTAAGAATCTTGTTGTTTTCAGAATCCGTCTTTGTCTGTGAGTTCCAAGGGCCGGTGGTCAAGTGATACCAGTGTCCGCCCTGCTTTTATTGTGAACAAACCTAGTATGTGGCGTTCTTCACAATCTAACATTTCAACAACCAGAAAAATTAGTAATCCTCAACCTAAAGAAACGCGGAACGATGTCGATCGAATAGCAGAAGCTACCAGAATCAAGAATCCTGTTTCAGATGATTTAAAAGATTTGAACCAACGACTTAATAACATTTTTCGAGAAAAACACAAAGATACGGGAAACCAAAGCGATAACAGAGAAAACGAGCTTGAAAACTGGAAATCAAAGCTAATCGAAGAATCTAGAATAAGGAAAATGCAAGGCATCAAAAAGGAGCAAAATAAAAAAAAGTGGAAATCTCATCCGATAACAGAAATAAAAGAGTCGGAACACCAAGCTGATGGTGAGCTGCATCGTAATTTTTAGATTTATTAGTGGTCTAGCTAGAAAATAAAGAATTGGTTACAGGATTAGCCAAGATCATATATCAAGGAAATTGACTTGACTAAAAGAAAAGCTGGATAAAATAAATCATGTTTCAAAAAGTACAAAACTCTGAAAAAGGTTTTTCAAAAATAACGATTGCGTCTCTTTGATACCTTGGTTTCGATTCCAGGCCTGGTTGCAACGCCAATTTAAATTTTTAGCTCATAGTAAATTTTTTTTGGTGATAGGCTAGGGCTAGTCTTTGCTTTTGTGCACGTTGTTAGATACGACTCTACATCGCTATAGTGCTTTGGAATTTATGCAGGCACTAGATGAACGCCTTTAGAAAAAAAACGCTGCTCATCTTGCTTTAAACCATTGGTTCTTAAACTTTGTTGTCAGGTACCCCTTTAAAGTTGTCGTCAGTCCTGCGGACTCCTACCCAAGTTATGTTTGGAAGTCGCAATTTAGGTGTGAATATATTCTCGACACTATCAATTTATCAAAAGTTTAGATTTTCAAATTTTCTTGGTCAAATGATGGGTAGACCCATTTTTTTTGAGGTCGATGTTTTTAAAGTCCTATAGTCCAGACCGACTGCTTATCTTGGGTGGATAGATAGATTGAACTCTTCTTTTTGGAAATTAAGTTATTCAAATTCCACAGGTGAACCAAGATTATAGTTAATGATGCCACCATCTAAACATCTGATCAAAAAATTAACTGGCCATCTGCAAAATCAATTGCGTTTAGCGCTATCAAAATTCACCTAAGCATTCATAGGCCCCCTGAAACCTTCTCGCGAACCCCTATTTGACAACCATCTTTGAACGCACTTTTATATCGGCACCCTCATTCAACCAAATTTGACTGTCCAGAATTAGCGTTAGTCTAATCTAAGCCTGTAGTCACCCACCCCTGCTTGATTGATAGTGTTCCAATTTCTAACCTCCGTTTAGCAAAGGTGAAATGCCAGTAGACATACAGTAGATCGGTAATGGTACCTCCAAAAGCAAGTCGGTATTCTTATTAAAGAGCACCAAATTATCTCAGCGATACTCGGTGCTGGTACTTTTTCGATTTTTGTGTAATGAAAAAGGGCAATGTGGAAGCCTTTTCGAATAATTATTTTTGGTTGTATAAGAATACTTTAATGAACATCATATCCTGTAACATTTGTTCTTTTTCTTTACAATAGTGCTTTCGTACTAAGCTAAATTTTGTTATCTTGTCAAAACAAAAAACGTAAAAACAAAAGTACCGACAAAAAGTATCCTGCTGATTTTGTAATAACAAAAGTAACTTGGCACCGACACTCACTTTCAAATATACCTCCGGTACCGGTTTCAGTACTCCTAAGGTAAGTTAATATCGCAATTCGATACAGCCAACCAGTACCTGTAGAACTAGTAATTTTGCTAATTTTTGTCAGTGAAGCTGTCAAAGCCTAACCGTTTCTAGCTTTGTAGTAAACTTATGCATAACCAATGCCTCTTCTATATCCTATCAAATACCAATCGTCTTCACTATACCCCCATCCTACCAAATAAAAAACAGAAAAGTATAACCTTCAAAAAAATTTTTTTTCAGATGAAGAAGAGTAAATCAATTTCATTGCAATCCTACTAATCAAATGATGTAATTAAATGCCATTCAACACTAAAGACTATATAAACAAAACTTTTTACCACTGCCTGGTTTTGTATTTTTTTTGAATAACGTGATATTGCTTTTCAGAAATGTACTGCTAGTTCGAATCCACTGAGCAGAGAAAATAGTGTATTCTTCATATTCCTGCTACGTTAATTAATGTGACGCAAGTTTGTTCGAAAAAAAAGCCGTTCGTCTATAAAGTGTTTTTCCAAAGGCCACAACCACATAGTGCAGTGGCTCCCAACCTTTTTCTTCCGGTTTACCCCATAAAAATGTACAAAGCCAAAATATATCTTTGGTTTTGTTCAACACTCTGCTGCAGTAGAGAAATGTGGAACTGCTGGAAAAAGTTTGAGAATACCAGTTGCTTCGAGTTTAAACGCAATCAAATGTACAGAACAACATTAATTTTTCATTTACCAGCAACAAGAAACCCCCCAGACTAAACTAAAATATATTTTCTTAATTTCTGTTTTATTAAATTCCAGTGTCGTATTAAATTAGGAAAAAAGGGTGATTGCCCCAAACAGTTTGAAAAAAGTAAAAATGCTACTAAAAACTTAATCGCGCTTAAACGAGACCGTCAAAGAGCAAAACAATCTTTTTCGAAATGTTGACTTAAAAACAACAGCTTTTCAACTGGAGAAGGGCACAAGCAACGATTCAAATATGCGATCTATAGAAACATCGAAAATACATGGTTTTTCATGACCAAAACAAGCAAAGCAATCGCTTTCGAAAAAGTTGATCTTCACGAAAATAATAAAAGTTTTCTTGCTGAGAAGAGGAGAAACATCGATTTTAACCTGCAATCAGCGAAAGCGCCATTTCCGATTCCATTTCGATTATAGTAACCTTCATATTTGGGCGTACCATACTTTTGTGATTAAAAAACGGGACGCTTGAGGACAACATACCTGACTATGAGTGACGAGGCTAAGTCCGGACACACTTAGCGCCGGCAATACAGGTGTTGACCTTTTTTTTGGAGCACACCTCCATTTCAGGTGCAATTTACCTTAGTTCCGCTACATATCCATGAATTCCACCCACAATGGGGATGTCCTCCAAAAAAAAGGTCGTCACCTGCTTTGCTGCTCCATTTGTGGCATTTCCGGCCCAAATTGTCATCGAGCTAGAGTTCGTTGTGATAATGCCTTTACTTACCGGGGCAAACGTTTAAATACCGTAGTTCTAGCTATGCTGGCTGACTGAATGAAAAACCGGGTTTTTGATCGATTGACCGGGACAAGGCCTGAAAAAACGGGACTGTCCGGCCAAAACGGGACGTATGGTAAACCTATTTATATTTCTTTCTTCAATGGGTTCGACAGCTGATTGATGAACGATATTGTTTTTACTAGAGGTATGCAACAATTTACTGAAACCGGAACGCAAAACAAACAGAGAAATGAATGACGCCGAGCAAATTGTTCCTCAATGGAAAATGAAAATGAAGGCAAAGAAAAATTAATTGCGATCGAAAACAAATGCAGTGCTTTTACAAGCATGATGACATTATTTTTGAAAAAACTAAACAAGCTCTCTTTAAACCTTGTAAAAGCTTAAAGCTTGATTATAAACTTAGTTTTCAATGACATCTTTACCCGTCATTCAAAAAACAACCTTCATGGTTAAACATAGACATCTTGCGCCTAAACCTTTTTAATAATTGACGACTTTTATGGTGTAGTTCTTGTTTTTCATTTAGCACAGCTAGCATTCAGGAAAAGTGACATAAAGCTTTATGGCCAACAATGTCCCATCACTACACGCAGCTTTCGTTCGCGCGCAAGCGTGTGCGAGAGAGAGAGAGAGATGAGAATATTAAAATCTGTATGCGTCAAGTAGCTTTTCTGTGGCACAGCAACGTTGAAACCGCTCAAGCATTGAACTCACGACCTCGCGATCGCAAGCTAGCACCATGCCGCGCTGATCGAACTACGTTGCATCATAAATAAAGAAAGATCCTAGTTATCAATCACTCAACAATTTTTTTGGTTTCACTTCAAATAGACTAATCCTACAAATAACCGGACTGTGATTTTTTGCAGAAATTATCCTGAAGGCTATGATTTGTTAGGAGCATCAGACAGTGAAAAATTTACTTGACTTTATTCTTTGTGCTGTTGGGAAAGTGCTAGCAAGCCTAAATGATTGGGTTACCACATTGTTCGAAGTCATTGTAAAGTATTTGCTTGGAGAAAAATCTGTTATACAATTGTTTTTGTATAGTATTTTGCATGATTAATAAGAGGCCTGGCGCTGAAACAGTTGCCGTAAAAGCGCCAAACACTCCATAAAAAATTTTAGAATTTTTTCTGCATTTTGTGTTGCAATGCTTCTTTACGAAGCTTATGTGACAATGACAAGCTTTTAGCGACCTATCAAAGATTAACGCATTCCAATAAACAAAATATTTCAATTATCAAAGTAACCCAATGCTTCCGCAACTATTTTCTCCTTTCTCAAATTCAAAATTTTTCCACCATTTCCTAAAATGAAATAAAATTATCTACAAAACCCGAAAATGCTCTATCGTAAACAATAATTCGTTATTTCCTTTTTTTGATGTTTCGAAAGGCCTCCAACGCGGAAACTTTTTGTCACCGACCATTTTTATTTCATGCATGCACTACCTAGCTAGAGCCTTGATCTTGGACGAAAAATTGTCAGGAGCTATAATTGCAAATCCTGAAATAAAAGTGTCAGTGTTTGCAGATGACACAGTAATTTTTTTGAACGGTTTTTACAACAATTTATAGCGGGGTTGTTTGTAAATACTAGAAGAATTTACTCTCTTTTGAGGTAAATAAAGGATTGATTCACCTACATCGCAAGCCTTTTGCTGTCGGCAGTAAACGACAAGGCCTATTGACCTGGCCTGGCCTGCTGAGTGCTTCAAAAACTTAGGTGTCTAGTGAAAAGCTTAACTGGGAATGATAGGTTTTTGTTTCATCGAAACTAAAAAAATGCTGTGAGTGACATAAAAACTATTTGCAATATTTAGTCATTCAGAAGTCATAGCTCATTTAGTAAAGCCACTGTTATTAAAAGCTTGATTCTACCGCAATTTACTTATAAAGTAGCAAATACACCTTGCATGATTCTGAACCAATTTTTGAAATAACTTGATAATGTGCTTCACAAGTTTATTTGAAGCTCCGATTGGGAAAGGATTGCTCGTATAACTTTGTGCCAAGATATTCCAAAAAGTTCGTGTAAAAATGACTGATATTCAAACCTACTTTACTGCAATTCAATTTAAATGGGCATATATTGCTTTGACAGAGAGTTTTTTTGTTTGTGGAAACCAATGCTGCAATATTATTTAATAAAAAGCTTTTGCCTGCTCTTCTAATGTTTAATATCAGAATACAAAGTAAAGCTATACAAAAACAAATTCTTTTGTCTTCCCTTGCAATATTGATTAAAACGCTTAAAAATTTCCACGAACTCATTTGACAACAGAGACACCTGCAATCAGCCAATACCCATAGAAACTTTAAACAATACAACAACTTAATATAGGAGTTTGCCAGTCAACCGACAACGCTTATTTCCTTAAGCCTACATTATTCAGCTTCATCTAGCGAATGGCAGTTGCTTACGCCGCATAGTTGTTCAAGCGAGCGAGGGTTTACGGAGCCGCTTGATACCATTATACTCTGTTGCAAAGATTTGTTAAGCGGCACAGTAAGGCAACCCGGTAAAAAATACAATGCAGATGAGACCTCAACCTGTTAGACAACGCAATACATTGGGAAAAACATTACGTAAACTGTTATCTTGCAACAAATGAGGCAAAACAGAGATCGCTAAAACGAGAGCAATCGTTACAAGCATTCTGTTAAACGAGTTCGAAATTAAAACCAATAATAAATATACATTCTGTAATCTTCATCGAGAAACTTTGCTACACTTATGTTGTTCTTGTACAGCTGTTGTGCTTTGTGGGAAAATGTATCGTCGTCGATAAGCTCAAAACTATTAAACTTTTTTTGATAACTCAAGTTATCATGCTATTTGGTGTTGTAAGCAGTGTTGCTATAAATGGTTAAATGAACTTTTTATTGAGCTACTCTGCCTAGTTAGTGCATAGTTTGCCTAGTTACTCTCCAAGTCAAATAACCCTGGTGGCAGAGGAAGCGGTATATTTTTCGCTTACGTTTCCAAAGAAAAAGGACCGCTTCCACATCCCTGGTTGCAAGCAGTATTGCTACGAATGATTTAATGAACTTTTATTGGGCTACTCTGTACCAAATATTTAAGTTATCAATGTTAAGTAACATGCAAAATCTCGGATATGAATCAGTACTTCCTTGTGCACCTAATCTTTCTAAATGTGTCAATTACTACATGCAAAAAATTCGAACTTCAGCATTGTTATCAGAAATGGGGTGTCTTAATTTGATGCATCGACTAATATTTGACGTGACATCGTGTACTTATATATAAAAGTTTATTCTGTTTTTTCTTCGTTTTCACTGTTAATAAATATATTTTGAAAAAAAGTGGATCAGTGTTCTGAAACTGTTTTTTTCCCAAACTGGTGGATCAAATCGGGTGTTGATACTGAATTTGCCCATTTTTAGTTGAAGACATCTTTACTTTTTGAGTGATCAGCTCAGTACTATTTCTGCTTGATTTACGTAGCGCTCACTTTAGGAACCACTAGGGTAACATGTAGGCTAAAGTCAGTTTCTTTTTCGAACACAAAAATACTTCAAAGCACGCTTGTAAGTATAAAACGAAAACCAGCTTGGCACGATGACGTTAAGGTTAGAGCGTCCGCTCTACAGTCGATATATCTGGGTTCATTTCCCGTGTCGATTCATACCAACTCCTTTGAAAATATATTTGCTAATCTCCTACTTGACCCTCAGCAATAGAGAAAACATAAAGGGAAATTAACGTGATGTCATAATTAAAGATTAATTGTAAAATTTGTTTTCTTTATTTTCTTAGAAACCGCTGACCGCAGAAACGAGGTTGAAAATTTTTTGAAAAATATCAACAAGGTACTTCCGATTTTCTCTAACAATTTAAGCTTTATCGACAATGCAACAAGCATTAAAGTGTTTTTTTGAACGCTTGCTTTTTTTAAACTCTACAAAAAAGCTATGGTTCTTCATAATGTTATGTAGCGCTATCATCTCTCTAGTAGCACGTTAGTGGAAGCAGCAGCTGTACTTATTATCCAAAGTCATGATGAAAACAAATGTGAATGGTAAAACCCACCACTAATATGTTACCTGCTTCAGTATAATGGTATGTTGTTGTATAATCATAGAGGTTTAAATCTGGATTTTGAATAACGCATTGGCAAGAACAAAAATTATAGCAACTGAAATGTAGGTGGGCTTCAAGTTAAAATATATTTGTAGAGTCAGGTCACCCGTCTCACCAAACTTAAACCCTAAAAGCCTAAGATACTGTATATTGATCATGCGTAGCAAAGTGGAACAAAAACATCTGCTCGGTTGGTTATCAATTTATTCGTAATCTAATATAACGAAGTGATTGAACTGTACGTGCTGGACTCTGGGTCAGTTCACTCTCTCCTGGCTTTGCTCAGGCCAAGACCAAACAGGCTGTATATCTTATAACTTGGCTTAGAATCACGAAAAAGTTGCAAGTCATAGGCTTATTAGATCTATAGTTATGTCAATCACCTTGTAGAGACCTTCCAAAACTTTAAATTTTAACCCCATGCACATGATGAAGAGACCTGATAAAACTTTGTGAAATCGGTGACCATTTATGAGTAAGAGCAATCTTAATTTAGTAGTAAGGAAGCCGGTATTGGGGAGGAATAATTTGAAAAATCAAATTTGGAGAAAAATGCTACCACCAATGGGGAAATTTGCATCCTAGGAGGTAAATTTTTTGCATGAAAATAGATGATCTTATGAACGGGTGATCAGATGAATAGGTTGATCGCTATTAAAGCAACGGGGCGATAAAATGCAAGGCATTTAGAGGGAAGCAAGGCGTCTTTTTTTATGCCGGGACCAAGGCACGAGGCTTGGCCAAAAAATTTGACGTCATCCATATGGCAACTAGAAGGGCAGTGGCTAATCGTAAAATAGACCAACTACCAAATAACTTATCTCTAAATTCTAAACCGATCATCCATGCCCGATATCGATTTTGTGACTCTGTACATAGGCTACTTGAAAAGATGGTGCAAATATAAATTCAAAAGAGAGAGCATAGCAAGTCGTGAAATAGGCCTATCTTTAAATAGTTGATTTCTGTAATTGTAAAACCGACAATCTACCATCATTTTTTTCTTTGTTTCCCCTTGTCCCACTCCTTCTTTTTTAAAAGGATAAAAGCAATGATATGTGAAATCATACTTCACGGGTATTACCAGCTATGATCATTAGAGTGCGTTGGTAACTGTCACCAGTAGGCCTACAGGAACTACGGCCTTCATTTACTACAAGTTTTCGTTACCGCTTTCGCAAATGTTTCTACGGTAAGGCTGGCGCACCTTCTAGAAATAATTCTTTTAATTCGCCATAGAAGAAGGCAATATCCCTGCTGAAGGAAAATCGAACCAAATTTGGGAAAAATATATTTGCTATTTGCTTGATAAATACCTTCATAAAGCTACCAAGATTACACCTAATAATTTGAGGAAAAAGTAAGGTCCCTTTAAACTCCCACGAAAATGCCTAAGCAGGGAAATAAGGCGTAGCCATAAGGGACTTGAGGAACTTTAAGGAGTGAGGCAACTGATCATTGTGACGTCAACGCTAAATGCTTATACATAGACTGTCTGAATTGCTTTTTTTCTCTCTTGTTGAATCGAGTTCTCTTCTCTTTTTTTAAGTAGCTAAGTTAGGAAGCATGCATGTTTCTGATTTGCACGAGTGAGACGTAGCTCATTAAATAAACAGCAAGCTTTCAAAAAATCTTTGGAAACGGATTGTTTACACTCTTTTAAGTAATGAGTAAAAACTTAAAATCTTTATGTCTGGTTCTCATCAGAAGTTATTGACTTTGCTATATTCAACGAGGAATCCGATTGTAACAACTTTCTTTCGGCACTGATTTCTTTACATCCTTGTTTGACTTTCACTTTTGAAAACGAAGCTAATGGCAAGCTTCCCATCTCAGAAGTTCTGGTTCAGAAAACTGAATCAGAATTCTTCAGGTCCATATATCGCAAACCGACTTTTACTGGGCAATACACCCGTTGGAATCTTTTGGCTCCCAAAAGCGAAGACGATTCTTATTGGAAACCTAGTGCACCGAGCTCTCCTTATTTGCTCTAAACCCTGACTAACACAAAAGCTGGACAATATCAAAACTATCTTTCGCAAAAGTGGCTACCTAGGTAGTGTTTTTCAGGTAAGTATTTTCAAGGCTATTACAAATTCAGTGCCCTCAAGAAAGGTTTCCAAAAATGTTCGGTTTACTTAAAAACTTCCTTGGATCGGCAACACTTCCCGTAAATTTCAGAAGCAGATCAAAACTAGTGAGTAATTGCCACCGAGCAACCAAACCTCGGTTAATATTCTCCACCAAATCCATTCTACCTGCAATCTACAAAGGTACTGTGCCTTTCCTTAAACAAAGCAATCACGTGTGCCGCTGTGACTGTCGGTACGTTGGTCGCACATCCCAGGCACTCTAAAAAAAGCTAACTAACCTGTACCAAAATAACTGAGGCTCAGCATGAAGAGAGAAAGATAAGTACCTTTGCGAAAATGCAGGCTTGTTTCTTCTCCCCTAAACTGTGGCTTGGCAACTTGATAATATTTACTTGAAAAGCAGCATTGCACCGGCGCCTACAATGACAATCAATTCATAGTGTTGCAATTGCTAGATCTTCCTTCCATCCGGCCACCCTCGAGACTGCTTTCATAAAAAAACAAACAACCCTTACTATGCCGCCAAAAAGAATCTATCTACACACTGCAATTGGTCCACTGGTTTTTGAATTTCAGACGATTGCGAAACACAACTATTTTTATAGTCTCGTCGACTATATATAGCGACGCTTTCTCTTTTCTGACCCTTTCTGGAGTTAACCTCTAACAAGAGACAGACGAAAATGTTTAAGGTTTCACTTATTACTTCAAAACAGTTCAATGCACCTGTTTCCTAAAGCTTTCTTCACAGCTATTTTGAGATTTGTACCACCAAAGCAAATGCTTAAACAGCAAACTATTAAATGGTATTGGTAAGCCCCCACAGCATCACCCGTCAGTAGTCAACAAGCTCTCCTTCAATCTACCCTCGCGGCTTGGCAATAGCAACACTACGGAAAAAAGCAAAAGAAAATAACATCCTTGAGTGAAGACGCATCGTATGGAAGACATTTTTGCTATTTTGCTCGAAAACAATAGCAGAAATGTCTTCCGTATTTCGAAACTAAGTAAAACACAAGGTCTCCTTTGCCTCTTTATCTACACATGAACAATGAACAGAGCACATTGACCTAAGACGTAGCCAGGGCCTTGAAGTCACAAGATAAATTACGAAAAAGAGCCCACCAAGTCGTAAAATAGGCTTACTACTCATTGCCTAATTTTTGTATTTTTTCAAAACAATCGCTTCTTTGGCGCCGCCATCCCCGAGTTCAATTTAAATATGTTGTTGGCATGGGCATCCGCAGGGGGGCAAAGGGCATGCCCCCTCATAAAATCAAAAATTTGAAAAATTACGTTCCTTCAGTTAGAGCAGGTTTTTACTGTTGGAACAGGAATTGAAGCCATCGGAGATCTCTTCCAAAAATGTCAATGACTCTGTTTATTCACTCGGTCTTCTGGTTGTTCACTTTGTCGCTTTGGACATTTAGTATGCAGATGCCGGATAAATGTTTATCACTTGTCGTTGGCTTTAACCATGTCTTTACTCCACGCAGTGTGCCGAAGGGTCGTTCCACTAAGTGTACGACCAGAATAGCGACTCTTAAAACCGCGATTGTCAAAAGAGCGGCTTCTAAATAGCGACTGCGTCAGAATAGCAAGTACAATTTGGAAATAAATGTTGTATAATACTTTGTATTGCTTGTATTGAAAGTTAATTCCAGCGAAGTTGCTGTTTTAATCATTTTTTTATACGATCGCTATTTTGACAGCGACTGTAAAAACAGCGACTACGTCGCTATTCTAACGTAGTCGCTGTTTTCGCAGTGGCTATTCTGAACGTGAGCCTTTTACTGTACATGATGTTGCAGGCAAAGTCTGCGGGCAGCATTGCGATAAGGATGGCCTAGTACACAGCAGGAAACAGAGTAGTCTGCTTCACCAGTTCAATCATTCTCAGAGAGCTATGGTCCAGTGGCTTAGGCTTCTGCACATCATGCCATGCTAGAGCTTCTTCCACAAGATTTTCAACGTAGTACACTTCCCTGCAGAGGAAGCCATGCGCTTAATTTGAGCTCTTTCTGTCTGTTGCATTTCTCTTCGACAAGGCACAGGAATGTAAAAATATGGCGTGTTACTTTCACCCTAGCGACTTTCCAAAGACTGGCGCAGGGAATTCATGTACAGGACATAGATGGTGTGGCAATAGTACTCCTCGTGTAGCATCCTACATCTCGGTCGACGGACCTACGGCGCACATCGCCGAGGTGTAGTCAAGTTTATACCGAGTTCTTCCGCCAAAATTTTTGCGGTCTTTATCACATTTGCATCTTCCCGGTGAACTCCAAAAACCTTCATCAACAGGTCAATATGATTTCGGACACCCGTCATATCCATGTCGAATGCCTTTTTAACAAAAATATCTCTCCACACTTGACACTTTAAATGCAGAATAACAATGCCCCTCCGGCCTTTTTTTCTTCGGATGCCTATGGTTGTTGGATCTCATTTAAAGGAAAAAAGAATTCGGTATCATGGGCATAAGGACTATGCCTATCATACAAACAATGCTTTTGACTGAATTACTTTTTAAATATATATACTTCATCTTGTAACGAGATTTTAAATTGCTGGAAGAACATTAATTTTTCATTGCATTTCTTCCAATCACCCATTGGGTGAAGCCGGCATTGCCGGCTGAACCGATATTTGTAATCTCGACGTTGCTGAGGACCCTATAGGCAATACCGGTTAGCTTATAGGCTACTATAAAGCGAA
Source organism: Trididemnum clinides (assembly GCA_963675345.1). Classification (NCBI taxonomy): domain Eukaryota; kingdom Metazoa; phylum Chordata; class Ascidiacea; order Aplousobranchia; family Didemnidae; genus Trididemnum; species Trididemnum clinides. Next base: position 15,003,871 of record OY776304.1, on the reverse strand, counting down.
ATTATGTTCGTCCATTTTAACTCCTTTGAAACTGCAAGACAACCAAGCATGAAATTTGAAACAATTATCACCACTCTGGGGTGAATGTCATAAGGATGCGCTGATGTCAAGATTAGGTCACAATAAAAGATAAATTTTTTTAAGTTTGCATTTCTTGACTGAAAAAAACGGGTTTTTGCTCAAACGAAAGCGAGCACCCGGCTTACCAACTCCAAAAGAATTTCATTCTTTTATCAAGAAAGATAGCGTCCTAATTAACAATTACTTGTAAAATTTGTTTTCGTTAAGCGGAGAGGAAAGCACTTGGAGTCTAAATTCAAATTAAGTTTCAATTGCTGAATGCAAAGAGATTCTAGAAGGAGGAGTTTGGATTTGTCCGGAGAACTGGTGAGAAACCTAGTGTAAATTTAAACACCTAATCCTTTCCTCTCCGCTTATTTAACACGTGACCGTCGTTTCTTGTTGTTTTTTTATTTTCTGCAAATATCAAAAGCAGTCGAAAGATTTTTCGGCAAATGTCAACAAGTTGCTTCCGATAAAAATAATTTTCTGACAATTTAAGCTTTATCGACGATGCAACAAGCGATTAAGCATTTAAGGGTTATTTTGTGCATGGTTTTACGTTTTTTTGTAGCACGCTTTAAAAGCGTTTTGTTTCGTCATAATTTAAGTGACGTCATAATCCTTGTCTGGTAGCACTTCAATGACAATGGCAACAACGTCCACAGCAAGGCTGCCAAGCGCTAGGATTTCAAACCAAGATCTTGATTTTTTTACCTAAGGCTCGACTCCTAAACCTAGATCTTGGTTTATCTTACCTAAGGATAGGTTTCTCGGCTTTTTTTACAAATTTAATGGAATCTTGTTTTTTTCAGGTAATGGAGTAAAGACAAACAAATTCATAGTGGTACGCACAAGGGGTCTGACTACAAAATCCTGAGACTTACGCAGCACAATCACAGGCACTTTATTTTTGGAGACCACCTCCAGCTTGCCAACAAAACTATGGTGGTGGCAGCTAAACTATGCTAATGCCGCATTTAAATAGTGTACAACAAGAATTTATATTGTTGGGAAGTTAAAAGTAAGTGAAAAATATAGGTGTAGCTTTTTGGTTTTTCTGTTCAAATCTTGATTTTTTATAGGGTGTTATCTTGGTTTTTCAAATTATCGTTGCTGGCAGCACTAGTTCACAGTTGTTTTGAAAGCAAACGGAAATATTAAGGCTTATCACCAATATGCTGTCTGTTAAAGTAGAATGACATATTACAGTACTATACGTTTATACCGGGAGTAAGGAACATAAGGCTCAACCAGAGACTTTTAAGATTTATCACTAACAATTGTGTGTAGTAGGCCTACTACTTCGTAGCTAATTTTTGTAAATACATCAATCACTTCAATATCTTTCTATAACTATGAATTTGTGCCCCTTGTTTGTAAGTACGTACAATTTTAGTTTTATAACAGGGTGATCGGTATTGTGGGCATAGTTGATGAAATCAAAAGTTTGAGTTGAAATCAATGGCAGGAAAACAGGCCATCTACCCCACTGTGTGATAAAATTGTACCTATTTATTTTGACGTCAATATGGAAAAAAATTTTTTTGAAATTAGGCTATCAAGCCAACTGTTTGATTGGTTTTAAAACATTTGGGAGTAGGTACATAGCTCCCTTTGCTCTATTCCGAGACCAAGACACAAGAGTGCAGCCAAGAAGCTTGGCGTTTCCAATACCATAAAGGAAGGGATTGCACCAACTGGTGAAATACGCCTACCACGATATAACTTATTTCTGTAATCGTAAAACTAAAACCACTGCGGCTCCCACTTCCACTTTTAACTTTGTGCCCTGTGCAAAATGGAGAAAACGGATACAGTTTCTTAAATGATAGAGTTGCAATACATAGAGGTTGCTAATTGCTGGCGATCTCCTATTTAGAGGGATCTGCCTCCAGAGTCCAGTATCACATCAAGGTAAAATAGAAAATTTTACTCAAAAACGATCACCAACATCCTACGGTACCATACAGCAATCTATAAACATCACGTCAATAATCTGCGACCGGTTTCGACTTTATCACACTAAAGTGAAATAGAACATTTTACTATTTTACCTTAGTTTGATGCTGGAGGCACATCCCTTTTAACAGAATATCACCTGAAAATTGCTACCTAGCAACTAGCAACCTCTATATTTTGTATAGTGATAAAGTCTTAACAATGACTTACCTATGATAGAATAGGAAGGTTGCACGCACGTGATCAAACGTCATCAAAATGCGCTTTCGAAAAAAGTGGCTGATCACATGCAGTGTTTTTGCATTGAATTGAATAGGATGGGTATCGTTTTTGGCAAATCAAATCGATATACGGGACAGTTGTTAAATGAACGTTAAATATGTTGTTTTGCTGATGTTAAGGAATGAATGTGAAGTCAAAGTAAGGTAAGGGGTGCTAAGGTTTGCTTGTTATTGCTAATAGTTGGGCTAATTTTATGGGCTAAACATGCAGGCTTATTTGTAGGTAGTTTCTGTGAGGGTTTATATTCGATTAATCAGCTTGTTTGAAAATGCTGAGTTTAAGTTAATTGTAATGAGCAACTTACATATATATAGTTGCATAAACATACTGAAAAGTTGTAAATTTACATTATACTGTAGCAGTGGCGGCAGAGACGTAGCAGCCGCCCCCCAAACCCCCCAAGTGGGGGGGGCCCAGGCCAACTTTGGGGACCCAAGTTAGTCTGAAATTGCTTTTTGGCTACGTGACTATTTTCAGTTCAGCAGACTTGTTTACAACCGATTTAAACTGTAGGAAGAAATTGGCTTGTGACATCATAAGTGAATGCAACGTCATTTTATCTCGCAGAATCTAGAATATTTCGATTGATTTTCTGGTAGAATCTTGATAATTCGATTGACGTAACAATGCCGTTGTTACGCAACAATCATAGAATGGTCTGGAATTCTGTTTGGCTATAAATACCGGGACAATATATATATACACTGCAGAGTGAAGATAAAGTATTTTATTGACATTGTATAGAATGAAACGTTCAAAAAGTGGTGCTCAAAAGAGAAAAGAAGCAGCCACTGCTCGAGATGCTGTAGCGAAATTGCCCAAGATGACAGATTTTTTCAAGATTACTGAGCAGAGTAGACCTGGCACTAGTACCGAGAGGGATGAAGAAAACTATAGTGTACAAGAAAAAGAAGACTATGACGATCAGCATCAAAGTGATTGTGAATTTCCAGAAAATGTAAGTTGTGATTTACTTGCCAATACGCAACCTTCAATATCAAAAATAACTAAATCTCAATTTACCCCTATCCCTGATGACCCATGTAAATGGCCTGAAAGTATTTCTGATGCTCAACGATGTGATATAGTAAAGCGTGGACCACATCAACTAATAATGAATTTTCCATATAATAACACAACTCCAAGGCGACGTTTTTCCTCCAACCATTATAAACGTGTGTTACCTAATGGTGAAAGTGTTTCACGGTCGTGGCTAGTTTATTCTGGGGAATCAGATCAAGTTTTTTGCTTTTGTTGTAAGCTATTTGGAAAAACACTAAGCCCCTTTTGTAGTGGTATAAATACATGTGAGGGTTTTTCGAAAAAACTGAAAGACCATGAAAACGGCATTTCCCACCAAGAATGCTGCAGTCAATGGATGTTGCTAGCTGAAGGGATAAGAAATTCATCCACTATCGACAAACGCGAGATGAATATTTTTTTCAATGAAAGACGTTTTTGGAGAAATGTTTTAGAGAGACTTATCGACATTGCCTTGTTTCTATCGGAAAGGAATCTTGCTTTTAGAGGATCTGAAGAAGTCTTAGGATCTCCTCACAATGGAAATTTTCTGGGTATATTTGAGCTTTTGGCAAGAAGAGATCCGATCCTAAAAGAGCTTCAAGACAGAATCAAGAATAAAAACACTATTTGAGTCCTACCATACAAAATGAACTAATTGAATTGCTAGCGACAGAAGTTGAAAAAGAAAATTTACAGCAATTGAAATTGGCAAAATATTTTTCTATAATTTTGGACTGCACTCCAGATATGTCACATCATGAACAAATGTCTGTCATTCTCCGTTATGTACTATGTAATGAAGAAGCTGCTGTTGTTAAAGAAACATTTTTTGGCTACTTGAGAATAAGTGACAGTACTGGGAAAGGCTTGTTGGACGCTTTCTTAGAAAAAGCGACCGAACTGCAACTCGAATCGTCTGATTGTCGAGGTCAGTCATATGATAATGGTGCTAACATGAAAGGAAAACATTCTGGGGTCCAAGCAAGAATGCTAGACATCAATCCCAAAGCTGTTTACGTGCCCTGTGCAAACCATACCCTTAACTTAGTTGTTGTTGACAGTGCTAATTCATCGACGGAAGCATTGACATTTTTTGGAGTACTTACAAGGTTGTATGTGCTGTTTTCTTCCTCTGCTCAGCGTTGGGAAATTTTGAAGAAACATGTGGAGCTGTCCATAAAGTCACAATCTGATACTCGTTGGGAAAGCAGAATTAAATGCATCAAACCTCTTCGATACAATTTAAAAGAGGTGTTGCTGGCACTGAAAGACTTGGAAGCCATTTCCATAGAAAGAAAAAATGGAAGAGCTGCCTCAGAAACAAAATTGTTGATAGCTCATTTATCAAAATGGAGTTTTCTTTTGTCGGTGTTTATTTGGTATGATATCCTATTCCAAGTCAATAAAGCAAGCAAGATTCTTCAATCGTATGGAGTCTCCCTTCATACAATGGAAACGGAAATCCAGGCAACTGAAAAGTTTTTGCAAAACTATCGCACAACGGGTTATGACAGTGCCGCAACATCTGCTGTTGAAATAGCACAGGAATTGGATATTGATCCTTCTTTTCCTCCGTCAAGAAGTGGAAAGAAAAGAAGATTGTTTGATTACCAAGGTGAAGAGGAACAACGAGCTACTCCTGAACTGAAATTTAAAAGCAACTTTTTCTATCCATTAGTAGACCAGGCTATTATGTCAATAAAGGAGCGCTTTAATTTGTTACGTGAGGTTTCTTCCGCCTTTTCGTTTTTGTACACACGAGACAAACTTTTGCTTGTGCAACAAGAAAATGCTCTTCTTACTTGCTGTAAAGAGTTCCAAAAAAAGTTCGGTGACATTGATTCTGATGAAATGAGCGCTGAGCTACAGCGGTTTGTTTTAATTTTACAAAAAAACGCAATCTCAATACGGCTCAAGACTTTCTGAACTATCTTCTAAAGACTCATTTATTTGAATTGTATCCGAATGTGTACATCGCACTTCGAATCTTACTAACTTGCCCCGTGACTGTTGCCAGCGCTGAAAGAAGCTTCAGCAAATTGAAACTGATCAAAACTTTTAATAGAACGTCTATGACAGACAGTAGACTATCTTCATTAGCCATGTTGTCAATCGAAAATGACTGCGCCCGATCTCTTGATTATGACAATGTCATAACAGCATTTGCGAACAAAAAGGTTCGCTCCAGACTATTTAAATGATACTGTGTTTTTATAACTTTTTCATGTTTTTCAGTGTCATTGCTTTCGTTTCGCAGTGTCTGCATAAATGTCCTACTGAACTCTGGTATCGGTGCCGAATTTTTTATGACTTGCACCTTCGGTATCGGCATGCTTTATTCTGATATTAGCCTGTTTACTTATGTACAAATTGTGGTGTATTTTCTTAATGCAGCTTTTCAATTTTACACCTCTAAAGTGATATGACCTGTGCGCAGGGGCTCTTGCGCTTACTTTGGGGGGGCCCGAAGTTGGAGTGCTACGGGACTGAGTGGCGGCTTGTGGTTAAATTTGCTGGTGGGGCTGCAAGTCATTTTCTAATTTTTTTGTACTTTTTGTAGTCAGTTTATTTGCCGTTGTTTAGCTATAAATGCGCAAATTTTCCGAAACTCTGCGCTGTATTAGTTGTATAATTGTATTCAGTCAGGCATTGCTTTGGCTGAATATAACGGATGGCGATAGGCTAATTTAGTGTGCAGTGTAGTAATTCTAATTTGTGTAAATATTTTGAGATCTACAAAGAAAATAGAACAAATACAACGTCTCGCTCATATCACCAAGCTAAGGACTAGTCTGAAGAGTGAAGCACATGAACAAGTGCAAGTCGTACGAATTTATCGTACTTAAACATATAACCGGTTATTTCGATGACTAGCAAAATTTCTTTCAGCATCCTTGGATATCAACAATATATGTATATATTTTTTTAGTTTTTGCTAAGAATTACGATCTAAACAACATTAGTATAGCAAAATAAGCGGAGCCATCCCTCGAAAATACGGGTAATGAAGATGCATTATCATCACTAGGGCTCTTGCCAAGTGTAAGATACTTTACGTGGCTCCTCGCTAGCCCGATATCCAACATTAGACTCTATACGCAACAAACCCAAACAATCCAACACAAAGTACAAGACTTACGTATCGTTTACTTTTGAACTAGGATTCCCTTTTACACTATTGCTAACCGTGCAAGTATGAACTAAAACTGATATCCTTACATGCAATTGATCACACAAAAGCTAATTAGACATAGAAAAAGCTTCGAATGATTATATACTAAATGTGTTTTTTTAGGCATTCATGGCAGTAGGTGATTGCGCGATAGCATGTCCCGGCATGCACGGAAAAGCAGCTCGAAAGACCTTGTCTCAAGGTAGTGCTAGCAATATAAGAAAATTCGTCTTTTTAGCGACATAAATTGGTGCATTAGTAAATAAGGTATTAACTACAACACTATAGAAAATATCAACATCACAAAAATTTCGCAAAAAATGCAGATCACAAAAACGAGTGGGGGGGCTGCAGCCCTGCAGCCCATTGGCACGAGCCGCCACTGTACCGTAGCCTAAAGGACAGGGAAGACTTCGGTATCGTTTGTCACATGTTGGAATAGATATTAATGAGTAACATCAGTGATTTAAAAAAATTTTTTTCGATAGTGCTTGCAGACTAGTATTAAATATCAGATTTAATTTTGTGACCTTAACTACTCCTTAAACAAATTTTTAGGCTATTGCCAAGGATGCTGGACCAAGGGTAATTTAAAAATTTACGGTACTGATTTAATTATTCATGTGTATGAGCTCATGCTCTGTTAGCATGTCTTTCGTCAGACTGGGCCACCACGACGGGTAGACTGCTTGGCCCCACCACCTGTTTGCCACATAAAGATGGAGGAATGCCGTTGAGTGCCTTGCCCATGGACACAACAAGCAAGCTTACGGTACCGGTAGTAAGGATCAGATAATGGTTGTTTTTGCTAATGTACCGACGAGTATCTAATTGGTATAGCGTTATTTTTAAGTGAGGAGCAAATGGTAGTTAGATGGCACTTCTTTTAGGGTTGATTTTTTTTGATTGGCCTACAGTACGTAGTTTAGACTAGCCAACTGAAAGACCTAATCTCAACCAAATTGGTTTTGATTAAATTTATTTGTTTCCAACGATCCAACCAGCAACAATAATTCATTCCAATTTTAAATTAATTTCCTATTAGTTTTCAAAATAACCCAAAAAATTTGTGTTCGCCCTATACCTTTCCAGCATAAATTATAGCTTTTGGTCAGCCACTTTTTTTGGCGCGAAATATGTGACGTCATATGCAACCTTCCTATTGGTAAGACCAACCTCAATTTAATGTACGCTGATCGGGATAAGATGAATTAGGGCAATGCCTCCATTCATACCGACTTTTTGTCACTCCTCTCAAAAATGTTGTTTTGATGAATCCAGCACCAACGACTGAGCTGATATTTGCAACCTAACGAGCATGTAACTAACTGGTATCCCTGCCCGGCGACGCCGGCAGAGCCGGTTGGTTTGAAAAAAAACGTCAGCGACGTAGTTTATTCAAGCAGCGATTTATAATGCAGTGATAGATTGGTCTTGGTCGCTTGTTCAAGCCTCATGATTACTATATTGTGTTATTTAGAATGCTACCTTAATATGTTTTAATTTTAGGTCGAATTCTACTAGCAAGTAGCGATCTATTGGTAATGATACTGAGCAATTCAAGCGAAACGTCAAAACTGGAAACTTCACAGCGGCTCTTTAGAAATATAGGTACTATGTAAATATAGGTGCATAGGTACTGTGTTACCCACCACAAGCGTCAGCAGAAGCAAGTTTTTGAGGGGGAAAAATATTTTTCGGTTAGTGTTCCTCGATTTGTTGAAAGACGTTTTTTGGAGATCAATATTTTCTGCCTTCCGATTTTGGCAAGTTGTTTTTCAAGTTTTCCACAAGATTTCGGAGATTGACATTTTTTGCTCCCCTCTCCAATTTTTTTCAATTTTTCCGCAAGTTTGTTGGTTTCGTGACAGTTATACCTCAAAGTCACCTTCACTGCTTGACTAGATCCAAAAAAATCGGGTGGTGTGGCTCCTGATGCCTCTCTTGGCTACGCCTACGCTATGCGCCACCGCCTGCAAATCTGAAGTGTAGAATACCACTACAGTTTCTCCTCATTCACACGGAACCTGTTAAGCCGGATATCGATTAACTCGGATCATGACCAAGAAAAAAAATAGAAAAACATTCCAAGATTGAGAAAAAAAATGTTGGAAAATTTAAAAATAATTTGGCCTATAATAGGCCGTACTGTACATTAATTATTTACATGTTATGAAGGTAAGGTAAAAGAAAATAACCTTGGTAATAGATGATAATAACAGTCGATATTGGTACAGGTTTGTTTGCTAGGCTAGGCTAGCCCAACGTAGCCTTCGTCAGGTGATTTACTTGAATAAACAAAAATAAATCTGCTTTTTTACATGTTATGAAGGTAAATGTAGTAAAACAAAATAGCCTATATAATAACGGCATTTTTCACTAAACTTCGTTACCCTAGGCATGTTTATAAGCTATTGCCTATAGGCCTATAAGCTATTGCCTATAGACAATCGGCTAACACGGACACCCTTCCCTCCCGAGCTGTTCGAGTTAACGAGGTGAAACTGTAATTATAAATTATTAATACTGCTTTCTGATAGTCAAATTGTGGTTATAAATACTAAGCAATTATTCTTGCCATACCTTTTTACTTAAAGGACAAATATATTCTCTCGAGACAATTTCTTTTATTTTGAGCAGAGGCTATGCACAACTTGATAAATTCTCACGGGAGGTTAACGCTTAAAGTTGAGTTAGCTTTTTCATGTTTCATTTTAGGTAATGCCGTAGTAGAAAGTTCGAGTAGTTTGGTAGAGCAAAGAGACTTTAATCGTAAGCCACAATTTAGAAAGTGTTTTAAAGCTCAGAAAAGAAAGTTATAGATTTTGAAAGATAACCAAAGGTTTTAGTGTACTGGTAATCGGTATTTTCCATTTGCCATTTCAAGGTTGTTATGGAAACCGCGTGAATTAAAAATATATTTCGATGATTTGTTCTTCCTGCAAGTTGAATTGCGTAGTGCCCTGGAGTTATTCACGGCATAAGCTAATCTATTTTATAGATAGGTAAATAATGCGGTCTTGGGCGAAAATGCTAGCCAATCAATGCATACAATAATGGAAGAAATAGAGTCGATTGTCCTCATCTCCCTTCCTACAATCGATTTTGTTTATATTCGTCCCGCCTAGAGCCTCGCAAACAGCTTCACAACCAATTTTTCATACGATAACCAGTAGCTTATGTTGAAATACCGTACCCACAGTATTTTCTGGTTACCTGCCTTTTAAATGTTTTTAAAATAAAAGATCAGGGTTTTGAAAAATGTTTTTGTCGTGTTTTTTTTTTACTTGGGTGATTTTCACGTTGAGTCTGTTCTCTCACTGGAGTCAACAAAGCATTCAGCAATCCTGTCCTGAAAAATGTAAATGCTATTCAGTGAATGAAGAAGTTTTTCAGATCTTGATGGAACGGATGGATCACCCTCGAACATCTGTCAACATTACTGCTTGCCAAAGGTACCGTTTAGGCCAGTGACGAAGCCAAGATTAGGCCGAGTGAAAGAGAACTGATCTATGTGGCATTGAATCCTGATTCACTCAATTGAATTAGGCTAAGAGTCGCTGTAGCTCTATGATGTGATACTACATGAAATCTTTATTTTACAAGAACTAGTTACTTTAAAAATAAGCTTTCAAGTTATTTTGAAGTCAATCAACGCAAAGGCGCAAGGCCCAGGGCCGTATTAACCATCTGACAAATCGGGGGATGGCCGGGACAAGGCGCTTGATTATGAAAAATCACTTTTTCTTGAGTGTGACGCAATTCATTTAGTATTTTGATTGATGCTTTGTAACTTGAAGTATTTTGCAGCGCATATGTTGACATCTACTTTAAAATTACTTCTAACTGAATGGCGTAGGTTGAGATGAAAACAAATTTCAGTGTTAATTAAAGTTGCGCAAAAAATTTGTCCGGAACTTCGTGATCATGATTTGCCCAAGCCCCCACGCTTGTTCAATCCCGCCCTGAATGCTGGAGTAGGTCTAGATAGAAAATGTATTTGAAAGAGCAAATTTCTCTGAAATTTTTGATCTATTTATTTTAGCAGAGTTTTGACTATTAGTGCTTGTATGAGTACTTAACGATTTAACTCTTCCGAAAATACTCGGCGTACAAGCATGAAAGTTTATACGATGGATCATTGCCTCAGGTTGGGTGTCATGTGGAGCGAATAACGTCATCCTAAAAAATAACTTTTTAAATTCCTATTTCTTGACAGAGTACAACCGCTTTTTTGTTAAATGCAAAGCCAGTCCCTACTTGCCAACCTCAAAACACTTTACTTTTTAAGGGGTAAAAAACGTCATAGTTGGCGATTGATTGTACTGTAGAATACGTTTTCTCTTTCTTAAAAAAGTATTGACCGCAGAAACGCGTTAAAAAGCTTTTCGGGCGTTATTAACAAGCTGCTTTTGACAAAAAAATTCACGAGAGCTTGATATTTTTGACAACGCAGCAAGCAATTTTTTAGGGATTTTTCTAATATTAAGTATCCTTTTTCTATTTTTTTTCATTATATGTCAAGCAGAGGTGGGCAGTAAGAATTTTAGAAGTACCGCTGTACTCGCGGCATGGCTAAAAGTGCACCGCGGTCCCGGTACAGTCAACCTAAACGTACTGCAGTACTTTTAAAAAATATATTTTTCGGATTCAAGTTAAAGGAACGTTCAAACGTCGCACGACACATGGAGAGGTTGTTCCAAAGCATATTAATGCAGTGTATTGGCATTGCCTAATAGAATCATAGGCATATTCAAAACTTTTTAAGGGACAGGTGTACACTATTGATCCAGCAAAGAACTCAGCGAATTTTTGCCAGAAATCAGTTTACGTAAGAAAAATTAAGACAAAAAACGTTATTTTTAAAAGGTCAGCTCGTAAATGCGAATCAAGCTCCCGTTTTTGGTCTACTGTCAAAATTAAATGGAGGGCAAGCCACAGCGATGAATCCAAGACAACCTTGGGAATCTTGGAGAGGATTGGATTTTAGCAGTATTAGTAGTGGTAGTGGTAGTGGTAGTGGTAGTGGTAGTGGTAGTAGTAGTAGTAGTAGTAGTAGTAGTAGTAGTAGTAGTAGTAGTAATAGTAGTAATAGTAGTAATAGTAGTAGTAGTAGTAGTGGTAGTAGTAGTGGTAATAGTAGTAGTAGTAGTAGTAATAGTAGTAGTAGTAATTCAAACTTTAAATTCAATCTTTCCGATTTGAATTACTCTGAAATGCAAAGATTAAACCAAAGTACCTTTGTAGATGCAATTCAATCACCTTTTGTAGATATTAAAATTTGATAATTTGGCAATGAAAGAAGGCAACATTTTCATTATTTTCTGTAGTCCAACAGCGTTTGCTCTTTGATGTCAAGTTTGCATTGTGACATTATGCTGACCAATTATTTTTCAACACGCAATTTGATATTTAAATATAAAAAGCACTTTGCTGTTAGCTTGTGTGAGATATTAAGAAACAAGAGTTCTTTATGAGCACAGAGCATTGACTCTCACCTCCTAGTAACTAGTAGTAAAAAGAGCTTCGTCCGAACGGAAGTTTTTTGCTGACGCAAAGATTGTATATTTTATTGTATAGTTCTTCACGAAATTGCGTTTTGATGCCTGTTGATTTAATGCATTGAATTTTGTAGCAATTTTTAAGTAAAACAGAATAGTCTTGGTTGTTGCTAAAGTGTGCTTTTGTTCAAAATATACGAAAAAAAGTGTTAGTTACGGAGTTAAGTTGTTAGTTACGGATTGTTAGTAACGAATATCAGCATAAATTTAATGCTCTAAACATGAGGTCATATGTATTGCCACATATTTCAAAAAATATCATCATATTTTTCGACTTTTCGGGTCATAAAAAAAGGTCCTAATTATTATCTTACTTTTGATGGTTATCAACCCACCCAAAGTTTCAGTTTTATTTTATGTTTTCCGCCAACAAAATTATACAAGGCACAAAAAAAAAGAAATGCAACAAAAACCGTTGAAATCTGCATTAAAAGACGGCGAAAAAATCGACCAAAAAAATCACTTTCATATTTTTATTATTTCTTTAAGGTTTAAACGCGCTCTCCTGATGCACCCGAACTGAACTTGAACCAATCTAAATAAATTTTGTTCAATCCGAGCTGGAGCGATATTCTAATTGGTTCGATGCCCTGCTTTAAAATTACCTCACAATTTTTGGTAAAGTCACCCTGAGACAGCGAAAATATGACATTTGTGCCTTTCATTAGTTTTCTGGATTTGTGAAAAAAATAGGACTTGAATGACTAAAAATTACCCTAGTTATAGCCTAATAGCCTTATTGCTATTGCAATGCTATGTGGAGTCTAGTAACACATCGTTGAATATTTCATTTATTACAAAAACGATGAGTTAAAATAGAAAGCACTTATCACAACATGAAGCGTGGTTAAAAGGATAGATGAGTTGGCACTTTCTTCTTTCCGTAAAATTTCTACAGGGTAGAGCCTAATGGGCACCACCTTCAAGTTTTACTCGGAATCCCATCGCAATGCTTCACACCTCTGCATAAAAAACATGACCAGGGCCAAGGAACCGCAACTCAACGAAATTTTTTCGAACCCGATCTCTACGTTAAGCTTTTTAAGAAAAATAGCAAATATTTTGAGTAAAATAGCAACAGGCGTTAAGTCTCCTTCTCTTTAATTTTTCCTTTAAAAAAAATTGCCTTTTTTCAATTCTCAGGTTTCCTGACTGAACACTGCCATATTGGTTTGAACAGTGCCATATTGCTTTGAACACTTGCTTAGCTTTGGATAAGTTTTTAGGCAACTAATGATAAAGTATTTTTTAGAGAAGGTTTAACAAATATTCCAATTGGAATCTCTCGATCAACTACTGACCTATATTTGGCTCACAATCTAATAACAGCTCTAAATATTTCTTCTTTTAAAAAATGTACCAATCTTCAAGCAATTGTTCTTTCCCACAACAAAATAAAAAGGTTTGATATAGATTAGCAGTAAACCAAGAATTAAGATGGGTCTCACCAAGAAAGAGTTACCACTTATCTTCCCTTTAGAGGACACGCTGTTTCTTCATTTTTCAAGAAAAAAATCCAGATTATCCAAATGTCTTTCGCTTTAGCATTAATCACGGTTTCCAAAATAGAAAAAGATTTTATAAATATTTGGTTTTGGAAATTACTAAATTCTGGCTTGAAACGGGCGTTATAATTTGGTCGATAAAATACGGTACCCCTATGTAAAAAGCGTAGAGTAGGGTTGATTTGAGCTGCATCTGTTAACTTTTTTGTCATCGTCAACTCTGCCCTTTAAATTTAACTTTTTAATAGGCTACGATTCAAATAGATTTTACATGATTTAATTTGTTTTATGTCATTTTAGTATTGGTTCTACTACATTTCATTTCATGCCAAATTTGACTTACTTGGATCTTAGTCATAATTTACTTCAAAAATTGGCTCCTGGCTGGCTTTGTCCATGGGCTCCTAAAACCAATGCGGTTGAATGTTTTGTCAATCAAAGTCAACGACAAGGATTGTCTCTGATGCTGGACAAAAACCCTTGGGTTTGCACGTGTGCTCTGCAAAGCTTTATCAATAACTACACTTGCGATTATGTACGTCATGTCAATCCGAAATCATGCGTCAGGTATGAATTTCTATTAAGTCTTTTTTTGATTTTTTTTATTAACGTGATTCTGGAAAGCCGGCACAAGGATCTTCTTTCTAAGAATCAAAATCAGTTGTCAAATAGCTTTTCCATTGAAATTGCTTGTAGCGAGCATTTGTTGAACTAAACATTGAGAAGGTAGAAATATCGAGCTGGCTTGGTTGAGGTTGAACGGTCTACGCATTGCCGTCGAACAGTTTTGAACTTTGATTTCCAAATAAATTCTATCACCATTTGCAGCATGCAAGTGAGGTGCAGAAAACAAACGAAGGATTTCGGTCTACACTTATGTCTCATGTTTTCGTGATCTGGGGTCGTTTTTCTCGACTATAAAGCAATCATGGAGCCACGCGAAATGTGCAAAGATATTTGACCAAACAAATCGTCATTTCTTGACACGGTTGAAAAAGTTTACGATGGCATGGGCCTGTGTCCCTTTCCTCTGCCTTCTCTACGTCTATTTTGAGAACTAATGCTGAGTATCGCCGTCTTTCAAAGAGAAACTTAAAATATACAGGAAATAATTTATTCTACCATACTTTTATCATTGGTCAATTCAATGGGATTATGCAAACATTTAAACACATATTTACAGTCTAGAAGCTTCATCTCAGAACATAGATGATATTGGTTATTGTAGAACGCCCAACAACCTTGTTCATATTCCAATAAATCGGTAAGATTTGATGATTAGACTAGGCTTGTTTTATAACGCAGGCTTAAATAAATACATAAATACAGGGTGTCTCAAAAGTAAGTATACACTTTAAAATTTGAATAACAATCTAATGGCTTATTCAAATTTGTCAAAAGTTTACAAAAATATTCTATAAACTACTAGAAACAGATTACCGTCCTAATATCTCGTTGAATTTATTTATTGACAGAATGTTAGACCTCAACGTGGAAACCACCAATTTCGGGAGATTTCAGCCACCTTTTGACGCATTCTTGCCCGATACCCTGCAATAAATCTTGTGTAACTAGTCCACATGATGCTCTAATGTTTTGTTCCAACTCTAAAAGGTTTTGAGGCCGTTTGGAGTAAAGTTGACAAAAAATGCTTCGGTTGAAAAACTGTTACTTTCAGCAAGATGGAGCTCCTGCACATTACACCTGGAAAGTCAGAGATTACTTAAATCAGTTTTTTCTCGGTAGGTGGATCGGGTGCAGAGGTCCTCTAGAATGGGCCGCTCGTTCACCTGACTTAACCCCATGCGACTTTTTTCTTTGGGGTTTCCTTAAGAGCAAAGTTCACTCCACACGGTCTCAAAACCTTTTAGAGTTGGAACAAAACATTAGAGCATCATGTGGACTAGTTACACAAGATTTATTGCAAAGTGTCAAGCAAGAATGCATCAAAAGGTGGCTGAAATCTCCCGAAATTGGTGGCTCCCACGTTGAGGTCTAACATTCTGTCAATAAATAAATTCAACGAGATATTAGGACGGTAATCTGTTTCTAGTAGTTTATAGAATATTTTTGTAAACTTTTGACAAATTTGAATAAGCCATTAGATTGTTATTCAAATTTTAAAGTGTATACTTACTTTTGAGACACCCTGTATAACGCAACGTATTAAGGAGGGGAGGATAGTAAATAATGTGCTTGGCCTATATGACTAAATGCCCACTGCAATTTCTTTTTGCTCAACGCCGATTGAAGGCGCAGATTAACGAGATTTTCTATAAGAGGGAGAAAAAGCTCGAACAAGAAGGAAAAAAAATTTATTTAAGAAATGTCTACTTGTGCCGGAAGCGATTTATTTTTTGAAACAAAGCAGGTCCAGCTGTTTTACTCGTTTCGAGAATAAGTACTTCAATTAGTGCATCCACAGTGCAGCCTTGACGCTACTTGCACGCATGGCTTGATTTTATAAAAGAAAAACGATAAAGTTGAAAAGCAAATTATAAAAAATACGTACAATGGTGACAGGCCAGTAACCATTTGGGGACCAGGCCTCCCTGAAATTTATTTAGTTGGCACTAAAAAATTTTATCGATGACCCAAAAAAGTATGATTAAACCAGTTTGATGTCAAGCAGGTGGCTCTTGCCACCATAGTCGCAGGAATGTGTGCGGTAGTCTTAAACATTTCTTTATGTGGGCTGTTTCATTATTCAAGTAATCAGTTAATGAATGTAAGTTAAGTCCGGGAGCGGATCTAGAAATTTTTGTTGTTAGGCGTTTTTAATTATCAATTTTGAAACAGTTTTATACATCGTTTTATTTTGAAAATATTTATTCACTGATAACCTTTTTTACGACACTCACCATTACTGATAAATCTCCGAAGGACTGAATGATAATAGAAAATCTGATAAGAATTTGTGCAAAAAATCCTAGTGGCTAGACGCCACAAGAGCACTTTAGAGGGCGAGATGCTGCATTCTTCTTTCCATGCCAAAAATATAAAATTAGTGCTTTAACAGAATAAAATTTGCCTTTGCTTTTCAAATTTGTCTGCCCTCACTGTAAATCAATCTCCCTCTCCACCAGTAATGTAATGATATCGCTACTGGCCTGAATGGTGCGATACTTCAACTAACAAGTTAATGTTATAAACCGTAAACAATTTCATGCAAAGGCACAAATACAAACATGGTTTGCGAAAACTGAGTTGGTTTGATTTTTCATGTAGACCTACTCTACTACCTAGACTAATTTGGGTTTTAGCCAAGAAGTTGTGGGGTGGCAATTGACAGTTTTGTCAGTAACCACAGTTTTGTAAGAGAGTAATTCAGCTTACTATGGTTTTTGTATAGCAAAATTATTGGGTGTACCTAAAACGTTTGCACTTTTTTAACAAAATATCATGGTTGAGAGCTTCTACGGAAAGCATATCAACCTTCCATTAGTGCAAAATTAATGTTGGGTCCCGGAGTGTACGTACACTAGGGTCCGTGATAAAAAAAAGAGTTCCTTGACATCAAGATGAAAAGTTTTTTGTTTGGGTAGCACCTCACAAACTAAAAGAAATTGCGGGGTAAACTTACTGTTAAAGCCTTTTTCAATAGCAGGTAACCGCTGCACCAAGGCATAGGATGGAATGGAAGGCGTTTTTCCATTATCCATCGTGGCATTTTCTTCCTCTCCATAGTAGAAACCTTCTATTACATCTTTCATTCCATCCCAAAATTCCTTTCCATCTTCCATTTGTACATATATGATATCTTTCCCTGAAATACTGGTCACAATAGCTTAAAATGCAATTCTATTTTTTTCGATTTGAAAATTACCAGCTTATATAGGTTCTCTAAGTTATCTAGCGCTATTTGCCCTTTTGTTTACACTTAACATTAAGGTGGCTTCGTGAGATAAATCAAAAACCAATTTTGGTTCAATTGATAAAAGATGTTGAAAAATCTGTTACTTGTTATGACAAGTAGCAAACAATACAGTAACAAAGATGTAATGAACTCAAATTCAAATTTTTCTAATTGCCAAGCAAAATTTGTCTACCTGTCGCGTTTCAATAGAATTTTCGTTCTATCTCAATCTTTAATTTACTTCTTTAAATTGAGGCGACTTGTTGTATCGATTGAATAATTAAGTCTGGTTGCAACTTAATTGCTAGAAAAGATTGGCTTCCTCTAACATACTTCCACGCACTTCTCGATCAAGAACAAAACAAAGATATTCATAAACCACTTCAAAAACTTCAAATTCCTTCGCTTGTCAAATACAGAAACAAAAGCACTTTAATATGTAAATATCAAAGGCTAACCAAAACTAAAACCACCAAAATAATCGCTTGATTCCTGTCACAACAATCACCACAGAACAACGTCTTTTGCTACACTCCACTCTGCACTCTCTAAATGCCACTCTCTTTAAATCGTAAAAATCTGCCGCCTTATACATGTATATACTGAGTCGAGTCTTCCAGAAAGGCTAGAACATCACGTGACACAGAAAAAAAACCGTTAATAAATTACGTAATAGGCAATAAAAAAAAAGAAAAGAAATCTTCTAAAAGAAACAAGACTCACTAGAATACAATTGAACTTAGTCACGTAGTCAACCAATATGACGTCAGAAAAGGCGTGTAAATTGCAAATCTATTAATAAATGCGAAAGAAAACAGGTCTTTTTTCGAAAACAGTTTAGCAAGTAGGGTCTCAGACAATTCAGATTTACAAATAAAATAATCACCACAAAATAAAACAACAGATTACAGCAACTATACTTATATAAAAACTATTCTTACAACGCAAATTTACTTATTCGTAACTTTACCAGATACGTTTTTTACTCTCTTCTTACCAAAGACGAAGCATCAAGTGCAAAAATTTCTGTTTCTGTTCAAAGACGTAATCCAGGTGTTTCTCAGACTCTTCAGTGTCTTCACTCAGACCGAAACACGCACAGCGATACAGCTGAGCTTGAATGACTGAACTGCAGTAAAATTATCAATGTGTGAAGAGAATACAAGTTGTTAAGAACGGACAACAGTTGGCGATCGCTTTGGTTCAAAAAAAAAGTAAACATGTTGTTTCAGTTCAAGCAATAAAATTATGTGGAAGCTTTCATGCAATTTTATTTCACAATATTTGTATGCCGTGGCAAAATGTTGTTAGATGAAATTGAAATGGAATGATAAAAGATTGACTTTCATTATCCAAACCTTGCCCTCTTTTTCATCCTTGGCATCTTGTTTCTTCCATACCAAAATAGGCCTTCTATTCCATTTCATCTCGTGCCTTGGCCTACATCACAGCTCCTACAAGATTTAATCCGATTTTTTCATTTACCCTGATTGAGCCTCTACACACTTGGCTGTGATTTTTTCTATGTGATGGCAACTTAATCTGATTGATTTGCTGCAAATGCGCAGAAACATATAAGGCCAGAAAAAATTGGTTGGGGCCAAAAAATACCTTTTTGCGCCTCAATTTTGGCTAACAGCTTTTTTTGCAGATCTACAATTTATTAGGGGCCCTTTGACCATCTTCCAAGGAAAATGTTCTTTTTTGGACATTAACATACTGTTGCCACAATACTTACAAATAGCTTTTTTTCTTGATGTGGTAAAAAAATTGGGGCAATGTCTGTTTGTCCCCTCTCTGGCTACATACCTGTGAAGTCTATTGGTGTTTTTCAGATTATCATCTCAAAAAGATAAATCTGGTAGAAACAGATTGATGTTAAACACTTGCTTATTCCGTGAAACAAGCATTGACTTTTACTTGCTATTTGTAATGTTTTCGTGGATCGCAATTACCACCATTTATGTGATTCGATTTATTCACTGGAACAACAGAGAAACTGCTCGTCACAAAAGCTACATTTCATCTCTCAATGCGGTAATTATCCAAAAAGCAAGAAAGATTATAGCTTGCGGCTGTGCCTGTCAATCTGTTTTAGGTCTTGTCTCTTAAAAGCGTAGCCAGAGAATAAATTGGGTCAACTGTGCCAATCCTCCCAAAATATTGCGACGACGATAGTGAGTTTGGACCTCATGATGGGCACGTTGTTGCGTCCTCGAAAAAACACTTTACAGTTATTTCCCCTGCTTATTGCAGGCTTTTGGAAGAAGTTCACTATGTCAGTTGTTCCGGTAACTACAAAGCGGGTTTGAACTCAAAATGTTCTATGCATCATCACAAAGATTTTCCCGTGACCGAAAAATAAAAAAACAAAGCGAAAGATATTTATCGAAAGACCCTACCACAAAATTTTTGGATGCCGCTGAGGTTTTGGCAAAATATTATGACGCGAGTAAAAAGCTCCTTTTTTTCGATTATAATCAAAAGCTTCCGAACTATGGTAGATCCCCTGTTTTTCTTTGAATTTTTGAGCAATCTTTAAAGAAGTTGTTAGCCTACTTGGAATGCTCCTGGATCTAGCAAAAAAAAGAAAGATTTCCCCCTTTGAATTTTTGCCTGGTTTTACTAATAGTAGCCCTTCAATAGTTTTCATAAACTATGTCTTTTAAACTATTTCTGACATGTTGACAATAAGTGGTGAAGTAAGGCTTAAAATGGACATTAGAAATAAACACCTTTGCTACTGCCCAACATACTTTCTGAGATTCTCAATAAAAGTCGCAACTTTCAGGTTGATAACCACTCGCTTAGGTTTGGCTTGGACTGCACTTAAGGTACATAAGCTACTTGCAAATAGATAGCCCTATATAATTGGAAAAGGAAAAGCATGAAATGTTCTTAAGATTGGTTTGAATAAGAATCAAATTCAAAAGATCCAAAAAAACCTTCTTTTTGATTTAAATTTAAAGTGTTTATATAATTATAATCATCAAACGCTTGTTAACTGACTCAGAGCAGTACAATAAAAGCGCAAATAACTGCTCGCGCCCGACATGGTGCGATGATAATGAAATTGTTTGCAGTTCTGATGACGCTGTTAGCAAAGTTGTTGGTTGAAGTCCAGCAGAAATGTTGAAGTTTTAACTCCCACGTAGTGATAGGTAGCTGTTTTATTTACTATAAATAAAGCCGCAGTAACTCACCCTTTGCGTTTAAACAACAGTTTGTCTTAGGCTGCGTTTGCACATAACGGTTTTCGCAACCAGGAACAAAACTTCTTACCGATATTTAGAGCAGATTTTGAGACAAGGTTTAGCTGTTTGATAGGCAACTAAGTGTGAAGAGAACATCGATCTGTTTGCCCTAAGTATCAAGTAGCAAAACTTTATCTCAAACCCTGCTCTAAATATCCGTAAGAAGTTTTATTCCTGGTTGGGCAAACCTTTGTGTGCGAAAGCAGCCTTAAACTCGAAAGATAGTTTGAGCTGCTTTGAGCTTCTTGGACTCCCATACAATCATTTTGTAGTTTAATACATTCATCTTGTGCAAAACGAGGTGATTTGTAAACAAGCTTGTTGCGTTGCCAAAGTCTTTTGTTTTCGTTTCTTGCAAAGAGCGTCTTTTTACAGCAAAATCCGTAAATTTGTAATGGAGGGTGTAAATGGTATTATAAGGTCCATCGCTTAATTTAGCGTGGGAAAAAAGTTAACCATTTCTTTCATTTAATTAGTAGGCTAGTCCGGACTAAGATGTAAGAAGTGCTGACATTTCTTGCAATGAAATCAACTGCTGTATAGAGTAATAAAGTTCAAGAAAATTTTCAACAATCGAAGAAAAATGAAAAACATACCGATATAGATTTATATGGCGGCTCTTCGCCTAATGATCGCCAACACCAACAAACTCCTAGCTTGTCAATCAACGATGAAATGATTAAAGGTACAAACTGCTTCTACTACGATATCTTTCTTGTTTCTGACAATGTATATAGCATGCAGTGAAAAATCTCCCAGATTGGTGGCCACTTAGAACAATTTTTCAAACTTGTTTTATTGGGTATGAATAGTTTTCCGCCTGTTCAGCGCAGAAAGCTAATAAAAAACAAAAAATAACTGCTTTATGTTTTTTGCAAACAGTAATGGCCCTAGGCTTTGGGAAGCCTGGGCAAAGGTAGTGAGGGAGGACTTGAAAAACACATGTTGATGCGGCCATACGGATTTGTATTGCAAAACTGCATGGAGCAACAATACATAAATATTGGACAAATACCAGTAGCATTATTATATCAGCTGCAATAAACAAAAGCAATATTTTTGGCTTAAATTTAACAAATAGCAAAAAAAACTTGCGAAAGAAAAGCAAACTTTGGAAATGTGCAGGAACAAAAAAATTTAAAATATTGCTCTCACCTATCAATATCGATTTCAGCAAATTTCTACAACCCATGGTAGATAGGCAATAGTTGCTTTGTTGCAACTTCAACTACAAACCACAAATAGAAAGTCACCAAGTCACTTGGCTTTAAATATGGAACGCCATCTACGTTTAGTAGTTATCATGATGAAAGTGACCAGTTGCCACCTGGAGTGCACTCACGTTAACTTGGATTACAATCGAATGCCTGTCGTTGTCCTACAATGGTGACCCCGCGAAAAAGCTACATCCCCCCCGATGTAGTTGGACGGCAGCATCTTCAGTCAAGCAGCACAAGCTATCGTCGAGTCGCCGAGCCCAAACGTCAAGAACGCCTTCCAATTGAAGTCTTGGTGGGAATCTCACTTACTTCCGCCGGCAAGACTCACTCTCTCAACGTTGGCGGGGAAGGCATATTGCGACCTCAGCGACTTCCTTGTTCCTTACGCACGTCTCTGCTAACTGCGCATGCTTGAGGAGAGAAATTGTGTAGCAACTTCAACTATAAACCACAAATCGAAAGTCACCAACAAGACTTGGCTTTATATATGGAATGCCTTCTATGTTATTTAATTGTCATGATAGAAGAGACCAGTTGCCACCTGGTGTGCACTCATTTTAACTTGGATTACTATCCGAAGCCTGCCGTTGCGCTACACTTTTAAAATTTTGTAAAACTGATCAAGTCACAAAGTGATAATAGTATTCAAACTTAAAAACCTAGTTCAATCATGATGATGTACGAATGTTAAGTACGGGGGGCCCTTAAAGTTTTTTGGGGGGGCCGGGCAATTGCCCAGTTTGCCCACCCCTAAAGCCATCACTGTTTGTAAACTAGATTGTTGACACAAGAGAGACATCTAATAACACCAAACTTCAGTATAAGCTTGCCTGCCTTCAAAAGCACTGATGCAGAAAGATAAATTTTTCAGAAAATAATTAAATGCATTGTGTTATCACAATCTTTATAATAATATTTCATGCGTATTTGTGTACAAGTCCTACTGCATAGTACAAAAAAGCACCTTACCATGCTTATGTTATACTCTCACTGACCCAAGTTTGGCAAAGTCATATCCTTGTTATGATTAGTTGGAAATGGCTGCTATTTCCCGTTTATCGGATCAACATGTTCTGTTCATGATCTAATTAGGGCCTGGACACTAGCATACCAGATTTTTTATGGGAGTGGGAGCAGGACTTCCAGTGTTTAAAATATAGGTTTTATACGTCACATAAAACTTTCAGGGGTACAACTAAGGTGGAGACCGGGAAGTTACTCAAAATTTTATCAAAAATGAGCACTATTAAGATAAACTTGTGAACACCTTACTTTTTAAGGCCACTTGCAATGGAAAATTAAGGCGACATTTTTGCTTTGTGGTTGAAACCAAAGAGGAAGATATGACACAATGCCCCCTCCTAAGTACGCTAGTGAGCTGGGAAAACCTATATGTTTTGCTTCTCACCGTAGGTTTATTATCATTTCAGCTTTGAAACCTTCAGCAAAGATTTATGTATCTCCCACTACTTCTCGCAATTTTATAATTAGGTGTATATCTTGTAACAAACTTTGCTTTCTAGAACCACATTCCCTCAAATAAAGTATTTTATCAATCGACGTGGAAATGCAAATTCTGATATTGGAAAGCAAGATGTTGGGATACTCGAACAAAAAATAATATTTATCGTACAACTGCGCATGTTGCCTGTTGTTGTTAGTTGTAGACAGCTTGCTCTTATTGCTCTGCATTACGAGCGCCAACTTCGGAGGCAGCGCTAAACCAATTAATACATGGCAAAATTGTTGTTGTTAGTTTTTTGAAATCAATTTGGATAAGAAAATGAAGTTCTAGTAGGTTCTACAGAGAATCAAACTGTCCACCAACTCGGTAAGCTCAGGTATGAGATAGTGAACACTTCAGTTCATGAATCACCACGCCAATGTAAAAAGTAGCGATTGTTGTGTAACGATTGCCTTTTTAGGAAAGCTCTAATCTTATAGAGGTAGAGTAGCCTACGGTGGGAGTATTACTGAGTTAACTTTGAAGACTTAAACGGCTGCCAACAACAAAAGTTTCTGAAGTAAGATTACTTTTTGATAGGCTTATGTTTTCTTGGTGGAAAATTCGTCGATCCAGTCTTGACATTAAATACAGGCATAACAAAGACTCAGAGAACCAGACCCATTAAAGCACATGGAGATCAAATAAAATCTACCACAACGCAGCTTGGGCAAAGCAAGCATTGCATTCTTTTTACCATATTGAGTTTACAGCCGCCGTTGCACAAACGTATTCATTCCGCACTTCCAAAAAGATCTGGAGTTTGAAACTCCACAAAAACACCAGTAGTATTCGTCAGGCAGGGCACCTAAAAGTTAAAAGTGCTGTGCTGTGCTTGCCCCAGCAGAACGTTTGGTCTGAATGCAGGTGAGCAGTGGTAGACAAGTATGTCAGCATAAACTTTTTAGAGAGGGGTAAAATACTTTTGGGGACATTAAAGAATTCGTATACCAAACTTTTTGCACGCAAAAGTAAGCTTCGAAGCACTGAATGATTGTAATCCGAAAAGATGAAGTTTTTTTGGGGAGGGATTGACACTTTCGAAGCAAAATATTAAGTGTTTTTCATAAAGGATGACGCAAAAAACCTCCCACATTTTAAAGTCTTACTATGACAATGCTGTTGCAGTTATTCACATAACCAAAGTAAATTTATGTAGCTGATAAACTGCCATTTTGTTTTGTAGAGTGAGATTGAAAAACTAGTGATTTATTGTATTTTTTGGAATAGTCTTGAAGCTTAGATATGGCCTGAACAAGTATACATTGTCCATTTGTCGTGGAAAGTTTCTCACGAACGGAGAATTTGTAAATGCAATCTTAAAAAGTTCTAGAAATTATTTCCAACTGAGCAGGCACGATCCTGATCATGTTCCAGATCGAGAAACTATACTGTTCTATTTTTGGTGCTAGTCAGAAAGTAACCCAAGAAAACTACCTGAAAGGTTTTGCACAGTGAGCGAATGACAGTGTGGTGTGCAGTTGCGAATTTCGGAGTTTGGGGCCCTTACTTATTTGAGAACAAAGCGGTTTCAGTTACTTCAGCTCGTTACGTGCAGTTGCTGCAAAACTTTTTCAAAGCCAAAGCTCGAAGATCTCGAAGAAAATGCAACGGTATGGTTTTAACAAGATGGAGCAACCTCCCACACTGCAAAAAAATCAATCGATATTTTGCGAGGACACTTTCCACCGCATTTGATTTCTTTGCGTAGTGCTATTGGATGATCCGCACGTTCGCCTGATGTCTCACCTGGTGACTAATTTCTGTCGGGCTATGTAAAGGCAGAGGTGTACAAGCACAGACGAACAGCCATTGATGGACTGAAAGCTGCTATTCGCCTAACAGTACCCGAAATTCCACTAGAAATGACTCGGAAGATAATGGAAAACTTTTGGAATCGCTTACACCATTGTATCGCAGCTCGAAAGCGCCACCTTGAGGACACTATTTTTAAGACATAGCTCACACAAAATGGCAATCATACAGCGTTGCAAGTAATGTAATAAAAATTTCAATAAAGATTTTTTGTGTATTTTTTTAGAATACAAAATGTGGGAGGTTTTTCTGCCCCACCCTGTATCAAGACCATTTTTTGGAGGTCGATTTTTCGAAGATCGAACTGGTACATTTGACATCTACATTGGGCCACCACATTGTACTCCACAAACCTCGTTTTGCCCGTGGGCCGCAGTTTCCACTACCATTTTAAATTAGAGGCGGGCCATGGCCCCTCTTTCCCTTCTCAAGCCCTTAGTAGTAGACATACACTAAATCAAGACATTTAAACCGGTAAAAACGTGAAAAAAGACATAAAATCGACTTTTTTACCATACTAAATTCGACAGACCATTCTGTTGCTTAAACTGAAATACCGCACTACTTCTGCCAACATAAAAGAAGTGAAAGTATCTGATACAAGAACAATGACGGAATTTTAATTGTACTTTGATTTTCACAACTTCACAGCATCATGCAGCGCACGATCTACATTTATACAGGGTGGTCGCCAAAAAAGCGGGAAATTTGTGAGTGATTTATTTTCTCAACTACAACTTTTATAAAGTTTTTCAAAGACTAATATTATAATATAATCAGAGATTTAAACAAAATTTACATCTTTAAATTTCCCGCTTTTCGAGCATCTCTTCGAAAAACTTTGTGAAAATAAATCATCGTTTGACAAATTTCTAGCTTTTTTAGCGACAACCCTGTAGTTGCTGTAAATTATACTAAATTAACATAGAACTAGGGCGTATTTAAAAAAATGGAAACATCTCATCGTTGCTACGTCGAGAAAGCTTGAAAAGGACTTATATTATCTTTCAGTCCTGCAAAAAATCTCACTACGCCACTTAACACATCTGTCAGTAATTACACACGAATGAGATTTGATTGTTAAAAATAATAAACCACGTAATACATTTCACTGTAGCTTGACAACTATGACGTCAGTGACCCTCCATCCTTGAGGTTGAAATTTGCTCCACAGGGTGATTTTGAATTTAATTTTCACAAATAAACCTTTTACATGTACCACATCTGACCCAAAATCGTACCAGGGAGAGAAGGAAGCGGGTTTAACTAAGAAAAGAGGGTTCTCTAAACACAGGGAGAAACCTTTTCTACAAACTGTGGGGTTGAATTCATTTTCCTCTCAATCATAGCTTTAATGAAATCTGGTAATAAAATACAAATTGAGAGCGTGAAAAGAGAAAATTAAAAACAAAAAAACAAGTTAATTACGTAGAGTAACTAATGAAAACAAGGACAACTAATGTAGGTTTATTGTTATGCTACAGCACACAAGCAAGGCTATGATGTAAACAAATCTGCATTTGCGCTCTACAAAAGCACGCTCAAG